>CM077344.1:61467671-62116421 GCA_039655645.1 Ammopiptanthus mongolicus
GCATTGAGTCATGTACATTGCACTGCATTGCATGCTTGTGGATGTTTACATTTACTGTTATACATCGCTGTTCTGTTTAAGAATGCATTATATTGTACTATTAACTATTTAACATGATTGATATTGAGAGTTTTAGTATGTTGTCTAACTGCTTAACATGTTGGGTACGCTGTTACCTGGTGAGTCGTCCCGTTTTTACTACTGCTGTTTTGTTGTGTTGATGAACGGGAATCTCACCCATATCTGTATGTTTTCTGCTGGTACTTGCTATTGATGCTTGAACAGATGGACGCGACGATGGTTCGGTTCTGCAATCCCTTTGAGTTCGAAGGTGGACTCTTTTGCTGTTTTAGTTTTGTTGTCGGCCAGACTATGTCCGTTTTTGTAGTACCTTTTGGGAGCTATGACTCCTAGCACTTATTGTATTTCTTATGTCAGTCATACATTAGACTTATGTCTGTATATTGTAATGTTGGTGTTTCTGTTTTTCGTTTTCTGTTTCTGTTTTTATAATACAGTATGTTCTAGAAATGCATGGTGAACCTAAGTTCATTTATTAGTATTACCTTTACTAATCCCATTACATCTTTATGAAAAGAAAAGAAAAAGAAAAATCGTATTTTCCGCATTAATAAATATTTTCGGCCTTATAAACGTTCGGGAATGTGACACTCGGGAAAGGGTGTTGCATTATTTGGTATCAGAGCTGGCCGAGTCTTTTTGGGGTTTGTAGGTTATGGTCTGTCTTGTTTGTGTTGTGTTTTCTCTGATTGTCTTTCTGTGTTATTGTTTCTGAGAGAAAACAATGTTGGAGAGGATGATGACTTCGGTCTATCCTTTTGTATTGTTTGTTCTCTGTGTTGTGTTTCTGTAAGGAAGACAACAATTGTTTGTTATTCTCTGCATTATTGTTTCTGAAGAGGAATAATATTGGGCAGGAGAGTAATGTTTTTGCTTTCTTGCAAGTTGTCACTCGCAGAGTTCTTCAGAACGAGTGTTTTCCGACGGGTGCAAGACGAGTTGAAAGACATGGAGTTCCTGCAGCTACGTCAAGGAGGAATGTCTGTCAAAGAATATGCTGATCGTTTTGAGTCCCTGCTGAAGTCTTCGAGGTATTTCCATCTTCATCCCAATGAGGAGTGGAAGTGCACAAAGTTCGAAGAAGGTTTAAGGGATGAGATTCGAGGAGAGGTGCTACCTCTTAAGGTCAAAGAGTTCTCGGTGTTGGTAGATGAATGCTTCATAATCGAAGATCTGATGAAGACTCGTGGAGGAAGGCAACGTAACTCTGGACCGACTAGGTTCCATAAAGGCACCAATGGTCGTGATGATAGATCTCGATGGAAACCGTATTCAAAACAGCAAGGTCAACAACAACGTTCTGTAGGAGGAAGCAGTGGGGGTATTAGTCAATCTGGAAGTACCCCAAAGAAGTACATGAAGTGTGGCAAGAACAATCATGTCACCAGAGGATGCTTGATCAAGGGAATCTTATGCTTCAAGTGTGGAGAACCAGGGCATACTTCACGCGACTGTGTGCAATCAAAAGCTAGACATTCTGTCAACGATGAGCAAGCAGCGAAGCCTAAGGCAATGACTAGAGTTTATACTGGGGATGATGCTGAGACTTCTCAAAGGGAAGATTTGATTCACGGTCAGATCGTCGTGGAAGGTAAAACCTTATCTGTATCTTTCCTTACCCTTAGATTTGGTAATTTTTGCACTTTCTGCAAAGCCTGTTATAACTGCGAAAGTCTGTTTGAACTGTTCTATTTCGGTAATGGATAGAATGTTTTTGATTGATTTGATCTGTTTGCCTCTTTTGCAAATGGATTTGATCATAGGGATGAATTGGTTATCTTGTAACCATATCCCATTAGACGGTGCAAACAAAACCTTAGTTTTCCCTGATTCGGATAATTCTGGATTTGGATTGCTAACCAAGGAAAAGTTTCTTTGAGAGGAGGAGCTCAACGAATACATGTTACTAACGAGTTTCCGGAAGTCTTTCCTGAAGACGTACCAGGTTTACCGCCAGTTCGGGACATCGAGTTTGTGATCAATCTTGTGCTAGGAACAGGACCAGTGTCTATGGCACCGTATCATATGGCACCTGCTGAGTTGGAAACCCTGAAGGAACAGTTGGTGGACTTATTGGGAAAACAGTTCGTTAGACCCAGTGTGTCGCCGTAGGGAACGCCTGTACTATTGGTGAGAAAGAAAGATCGAACATCTCGCTTGTATGTGGATTAGCGCCAGTTGAACAAAGTTACCATTAAAGAACAAGTATCATCTTCCGAGGATAGTTGACTGGATGGATCAGTTGAGGAGAGCAACAGTTTTCTCCCAGGATGTTTTGCGATCGGGTTATCACCAGATTCATGTGAAGCCAGAAGATGTACCAAGAACAGCGTTTCAAACACGCTATGGGCACTACGAGTGCCTTGTAATGCTGTTTGGTATGACGAATACTCCTCTATATTCATGGATTACATGAATAGGATCTTTCGTCCATACCTAGATAAGTTTGTCGTTGCTTCATAGACGACATACTCATCTATTCGCGAAACCAGGAAGTACACGCTGAACATCTTAGTATGGTTCTTTAGGTTCTGGAAGAGAAACAGCTGTATGCAAAGCTGTCCAATTGTGAGTTTTGGCTCGACGAAGTAAGGTTTTTGGGTCACGTGATTTCAAAGGAAGGATAAAGCGTTTGAATGGACTGAAGCCTGTGAGGAAAGTTTGCAAGGATTCGAGAGAAGGTTGACTACTTCACCTGTGTTAGTGCTGCCCGATCTCAATGGAACATCTGTGTTCACACTCCTACATATTCCTCAGTGTATTAGACAATTGACTGAATTGGTAATATGGTGTTCATTGATATCTCCGAATGTTTTGTTAGCTCCATGGAGTAGGAGTCAGAGTAGTACCCAGTGACATTGGCATTGAGTCATGTACATTGCACTGCATTGCATGCTTGTGGATGTTTACATTTACTGTTATACATCGCTGTTCTGTTTAAGAATGCATTATATTGTACTATTAACTATTTAACATGATTGATATTGAGAGTTTTAGTATGTTGTCTAATTGCTTAACATGTTGGGTACGCTGTTACCTGGTGAGTCGTCCCGTTTTTACTACTGCTGTTTTGTTGTGTTGATGAACGGGAATCTAACCCATATCTGTATGTTTTTTGCTGGTACTTGCTATTGATGCTTGAACAGATGGACGCGACGATGGTTCGGTTCCGCAGTCCCTTTGAGTTCGGAGGTGGACTCTTTTGCTGTTTTAGTTTTGTTGTCGGCCAGACTATGTCAGTTTTTGTAGTACCTTTTGGGAGCTATGACTCCTAGTACTTATTGTATTTCTTATGTCAGTCATACATTAGACTTATGTCTGTATATAGTAATGTTGGTGTTTCTATTTTTCATTTTCTGTTTCTGTTTTTATAATACAGTATATTCTAGAAATGCATGGTGAACCTAAGTTCATTTATTAGTATTACCTTTACAAATCCCATTACATCTTTATGAAAAGAAAAGAAAAAGAAAAATCGTATTTTCCGCATTAATAAATATTTTCGGCCTTATAAACGTTTGGGAATGTGACACTCGGGAAAGGGTGTTGCAGAAGATATACCAAAAACGGCGTTTAGGACTCGGTACGGACATTACGAGTACCTAGTTATGCCCTTCGGTGTAACGAATGCTCCATCAGTGTTTATGGACTACATGAACCGGATTTTCCGACCATTCATGGATAAGTTCATGGTTGTATTCATTGACGATATCCTTATCTACTCACCAACTAGAGAACAACACGAGGAACATCTTCGGATCGTGCTTCAAGTCTTAAAGGATAGACAACTATATGCGAAGCTGTCCAAATGTGAATTTTTGCTAGAAGAGGTACAATTTTTGGGGCATGTGATCAATAAAGAAGGTATATCAGTGGACCCGGCAAAAGTAGAGGCAGTAGTCCAATGGGAAAGCCCGAAGACGGTTAGTGAAGTAAGAAGTTTTCTTGGATTAGCTGGATACTACAGAAGATTCATAGAAGGTTTCTCTAAGATTGCGCTACCCATGATGCAATTGACAAGGAAAGGTGAAATATTCGAGTGGACAGCAGAGTGTGAAGCCAGTTTCAAGGAATTGAAGAAGCGGTTAACGACGTCACCGGTGTTGGTGTTACCGGACCCTTTGGGACAGTTTGAGGTGTACTGTGATGCATCTTATCAAGGACTAGGATGTGTGCTCATGCAAGAGGGGAGCGTTGTGGCTTATGCTTCAAGACAATTAAGAATTCGTGAAAGAAACTATCCGACTCATGACTTAGAATTAGAAGCAATAGTATTTGCTCTAAAGGTCTGGAGGCACTACTCTATGGAGCAAAGTTTAATGTCTATAGTGACCACAAGAGCCTTAGATATCTGTTTAATCAGAAGGAACTCAACATGAGACAAAGGAGATGGATGGAGTTCGTCAAGGACTACGAGTTCGAATTGCATTACCATCCAGGAAAGGCTAATGTGGTAGCGGATGCACTAAGTAGAAAATCGCTGCATATATCTACTATGATAATCAAAGAGCTAGAATTGGTGGAGCAGTTCAGAGATTTGAATCTAGGGGGAGAATACTTCGAAGGTAAGATGTGTCTGGGAAAACTTACTATCTCCAGTGATTTTCTTGAGATAGTAAAGGAGAAACAAGAGGCGGATTAGTTCCTTCAGAAAATGAAGAACTTACTTCCCAGCCAACGAACCTCAGAGTTTAAGATAGATGCAGATGGGATCCTCACGTTCAGAGATAGAATTTGTATACCAGACGATAAGGAAGTTCGGAGGATGATCTTGGAAGAAGGGCATAAGAGTAAGTTATTCCATCCAGGTGCCACAAAGATGTACCAGGATTTGAAAAAGATGTTCTGGTGGCCTGGAATGAAGAAAGAAGTTACAGATTATGTGTTGTCGTGCTTGACATGTCAAAAGGTGAATATCCAACATCAAAAGCCTAGCAGGTTACTACAGTCACTGGATATCCCGGAATGGAAGTGGGACGGGATTGCAATGGATTTTGTAACCGAGTTACCAAGAACTCAGAAGAGGCATGACGCCATATGGGTGATCATTAATAGGCTGACGAAATGTGCCCATTTCTTGCCTATTGGTGAAAGTTACTCATTGGAGAAGTTAACACAGATCTACATCAGAGAAATAGTAAGGTTACATGGAGTGCCTGCCAGCATAATATCTGACAGAGATCCGAGGTTCACATCACGGTTCTAGAAACAATTGCACAATGCATTGGAGACTAAACTGAGATTGAGTTCAGCTTACCATCCCCAAACGGATGGACAATCAGAGAGGACAATCCAATCATTGGAGGATTTGTTGAGAGCCTGTGTACTCGAACATATGGGGAGTTGGGACGATGTCTTACCACTGATCGAGTTTACGTACAACAACAGTTTCCACGCAAGTATCGGTATGGCACCGTTTGAAGCTCTGTATGGAAGGAAATGTCGAACACCATTGTGCTGGATGAAATAGGAGAAAATCATTTACTCGGTCCGGACATGATTCGATAGACAACGGAACAAGTGAAGATGATTCGGGAAAAGATGAAGACAGCTCAGGACAGGCAGAAAAGTTATAGAGATAAACGGAGAAAGCCTTTGGAATTCCAAGAGGGAGACCACATTTTTCTAAGAGTTACTCCTAGCACAGGTATTGGTAGAGCTATAAAATCTAAGAAGCTTACTCCAAGGTTTATTGGGCCATTCCAAATTCTTCGTCGAGTTGGTCCAGTGGCATATCAGGTTGCCTTACCTCCAAATCTAGCAAACCTTCACGATGTCTACCATGCGTCACAACTTAGAAAATACTATTCTGATCCTTTTCATATCATCGAACCTGAGACCATACAGCTAAGAGAAAATATAGAGTATGAAGCCTTACCAGTGAAAATAGTGGATCGGAGAATTAAGGAGCTCCGTGGTAAGCATATTCCTCTAGTGAAGGTGGTGTAGGATGATGTTACCGGAGATGCAACCTGGGAAAGAGAAGAAGATATGCAGCAACAGTATCCCAGTCTATTTTAAAAGGTACGTCGAATTTCGAGGACGAAATTCTTTTTAAAGGGGTAGTAATGTAACACCTCAATTTTCACTATTTTCTAATATTGGAAAATTATATGAATTTTATCTATGTCTTAGAAGTGATTTGGCATCCAACACAGATATATTCTTACTCTACATTACTGGTAGAGAATTATGGTTAAGGTTTGGGTTGACGACTCAAACGAAACTCAATCCGCATACGAGATTGCCAGAACCGGTAACGGATAAGTATAAGGTCGCTATCAAGGGACACCTCATCTTATCCTTTCTATAAGCAATGATTACATGGGTGACTCGCCTAGATGAGTCACCATGCTAATGATGGCCAAGGGTGAGTCACATGGGTGACTCACCATAGTAATGATTAGGATATAGAAATTACAATTTTGCCCCTAAAAAAATGACCTTTTTACCCTTAAGTAATTTTTATACAATCCTTACCCTTCCTTCACATAACCCCACGCCATTCATAGATATATATTCTATCTCATATTTGTTTCTCCTTCACTTTATTCTTTAAGTTCAAGTGTTGAAGTTTTTAGTACAACTTTTGATACAATTCCAACTTTGTTCCTAGGTAAAGTTACTGTTCTACCCTTAAATGATAATTATCATATCCTTATCCTTTCTTTTTATACGGGCCACGAAATTTCCTCTTTCATTCTCCTTCTCACATTTCATTCTTAACCTTTAAGTATTCAAGTTAATTTTTGATAGAATCCCACTTTTGTTCTTAAGGAAAATTATCCTTTCTAACCTTAAGCCTATCCTATCCTTATATTTTCTTTCCTTCTTATCTTTTTATCCTTATCCTTATCCTTTTTATTCTATCTTACCTCACGGCTCCTCTCTTTCTTTTCACTCTCTCATTTTCTTTTCTCCATCTCCTTCACTTCAAGAACACCTCCAAGCTTTCACCTCCATTTCTCTCCATTCTTCAAGGATTTTCCACAAGCTTTGAGAAGCAAAGTTGTTCATCTTGATCTTCTCTATCATCTAAGAGGTTGAAATCTCTTCTTTGAGCTCTTAATCTCTACTTCCATTCATTGAAACTATATGTGTTCATAGTTGTTCTTGAACTTCTAAAATTCATGAAAATTTGTAGAAAAATCATTTTGATGTCAAACCAATTTTGTTGATCTAAATTCATTGTTTTCTATCATAATACTAAGAGTTTGTACTCATTAAAGCTCTCTAACCTCAACGATTATGGAGTGGCCGAATTCCCTATGTTGTGGGATCATGAAGTTTTGTTTCAATATTTGCTAAAATAGTGTTGATATGATCCTACTACACTTATATGCCTTTGAATCCTCAAAGAATTGAATCAAAAACCTTTCCTAGCCTTATGTACCTAAAGAGGGCCGAAATCTATGATGTGAAGAATCTTGACTTGTGTTTCAAATTCTTGAATTCCATGACTTACAGGAGAGTTATCTATGCTTAAGGATCATAGATCCAAGAGTTTGTACAATTTTAACACTTCTAGAAATTTTGTCTATATGGGGCCGAAACCTAGCTCATGAGACCTAGGTGGGTTTTGTTTGATTTTACTAATTGTAATTATGATTTGTGATGAAGGATTAGACCGTGTTTCATCGTTCAAAAGCGTATATGGGTACCGGTGGAAGAACGGGGCTACGGCCGTGAGCAAGTGCTCGTGGGTTCGTGACTATTGCTACGTTGATATTAGGTGGGGAGAAAGAATATCACATCCATCGGGAAGGCAAGAGTAGAATAATGTATATTGATATGTGTAGGGGAGCCCTAAACCCTACTAGAGGTTGAGCCCTAACAAAGTGCCTAGACCCTAGGTGTAGGTATCTTTGGGCTATCACCACTAAGAATACACCCTAGGCTAGATGACTATTACTTGATGGATGATTGATATGTTTGATGTGATTGTGACTATGTGCTCTATTTGTATTGTGAATATGTGTTATATGTGCTTTATGTGTTTATGAGCTTAGAATGATATGGTTGATATGAGCTTAGAATGATATGCTTGATAATATGAATTGTATGTTTGAATTGATATATTGAGATATTGAATATCATGTATGCATGGCTTATGATTGACATTAATGATGATAATGTGGATAGTGAATCAAAGTGCCACAATGCATATGTGAGGAAAAGTAATGGATATTGAAAGTGATGGATACAATGGTATCATGAATAAAGTGATTTGAGGATTGAGATGTTTATTGAGATATTGGTGGCACAAGTGATGGTTGAGATGCATAGCATAATCATGGGCCAAGTGGTGAGCCGTGTGGTATGGGACACACGAGGTTAGTGTACCTGAGTGCGGGTACGGAAGAGGGAAGGGACGATCTTGGTGATCTTGGGGATGTAATCGGGTTCAGGACTTATCACAAGAGACGGATAGGGTTGCTTCTATCATGTCGTGTTGCCTGCTGGAACCTGGTTATCCCGACTGGACCCTCAATCTTCCATGTCGCAGGTGGACTTTCCGAGGAGACCAAGATACCTCTCCCAAAAGTTGGAGCGGGATGCACTCTTATTGGTCACGGTGAGCGGAAAGGGCCCCTGGACAACTAACTATGGTTCTCGAGATTGAGAACGAGATTTGAGATACCGGCCGACATGCATGTAGAAATGAGATACATGTAGCATAAATGTTGATCATGAGTGATATAATTGGAAGATGATTGTGTACATGCTTATGTGACGTGTTTATGTTTATATACATGTGATGTTTATATATGTTATCCTATGAGTTTCTTTCCCATATATGATGTTTGTGTTAGATCCTTATCTCCCTTTTCTTTTTCTATGTATGTTTTCTCTTATGGTTCGTGGAGAAGACACTGCAATTGAGGACTCTATTCCTGGAGAGGATGGCATCCCTTATGAACCTGATGCAGGTGGAAGATCCGTAGATTTCAGTGGCGAGAGATTCGGAATAGAGGATAGTCTATATTAGTGCCTGGCCAGTACAGTATGAGCATATATGAGCGGACTGGAATAATATATTAGTAGTTTTGACTGGTTATGTATCTTTACACCTGAAGGTAATTGTATTAAGTATATAACCTTAGTAGCGCACTCTGATAAATGTACTTAAGGATGATGGTACTTATATGTATATGTTGTTCGTAATGGGTTACCTGTGTTATTTATGTATCTTAAGTTTTCAATTTTCGTATGTTTTAGAACTAGGTTACAATGGGATTATCCTACGTAAGTGGGGTCGTCTCATCACACTTAGTGAGTTAGTAGAACAAAACTATTTTTCAAAACCTTAGTTGGTTGAGCCTGAAGTGGCTTGTCTAGAAAGAATACCTGAGCCTGAAGTGGCTTGACTAGAAAAGAATACCTAGTGTTGCCTGAAGAGGTGTAGAATACTTGCCTGAAGAGGTGTTGAATAGTTGTACCAAAGGATTTTGTTATAGTGGAAAAAGCTCTCAAGTAAAGGGGACTGGACGTAGCACTTTGGTGAAGAGTGAACCAGGATAACATCTCTTTGTTCTTTTTCTTTCCCTCTCTTTCTCTTTAGTTCGTTTCTAACTAACGCTTTGGGATTGAATTGTCTTCTTAACACGCTTGTTTTTATTAGTAAACCTTTAACAGCGAGCGTCCATCTTCTGTTGGAAAACGCTCTTTGTGTCCTTTGTCGTTTTAGAGTCCAACCCTTTGCGAAAATATATATCTGCTTGCGAAAAGTTTTAAAACCTTAAGAAACACAACTCAACCGCCCTTCTTGGATTTCAAACAGGTTCCTTCAAATATTCTCTAATGGAGTTGGTTTTGTACACCCTTTCCCGAGTGTCACATTCCCGAACAATTATAAGGCCGAAAATAATATTAATACGGAAAATACGGGTTTTCTTTTTTTTCTTTTCGTAATGATGAAATGAAATTTGTAAAATGAGTAATAATAAATAAACTTAGGTTCACCATACATTTCCAAGAGTCATAACATAGCTAAATTGCGGAAACAGTTAAGAAAGTATAATACAGACGTAAGTCCAAGCCTAAATAAAGATAAATACATAAGTAGATATTAGGAGACACAACTCCCCAAAATATACGACTGACAACTGTACACAGCCTGGCCAAAACAAAACAACAAAGGGGAGTCCCCCTCCGGACTCAACGTAGACGTTGAGTTGGTTGCCGTCATGCCCATCTTCTAAAGCAGAAATAGAAACATAAGCAGAGAAGAGATACTGATATGGTTGAGATTCTCATTCATTAACACAGAAAAACAGTAGAAGTAAAAACGGTACAACATGCAAGATAACAGCATACCAATCATGCATATCTTATATCTCAATATCTCATGTTATTCAATCAACAACATAAGACATCATCAAGACAGGATAATAATGTATAACATATAAACATATTCATCAACAATCATGCAATGCAATACGATGTACATGACTCAATGCTATATGCCAAAAGGGTAAAATTCTGACCCTTAATCCATGGAGCTAATAAACGTCAGAGATAATGAATGGAAGGACATGTTCCGTGTACGCCAGCCATGGGCTAATGCTGCAACATTCGTAACGTGCACGTATTTGGTTTTTACAAAAATAGTCGACACCAAACATGAAAAGTATGACATCTAGTCAAGGATATCAATGTATTTCTCGGAGTCGCCACAACACAGGAGAGCTACCAGCTAGTCACATGTCAGCCTTTCCAACCCTGATACCTCCAAGACTATTTAAAACGTCACCGTAAGATTCGCACCCGCATCAAGGTGTAATCTCAACTCCTAGGCTCAAGGCCTTACAGACACATGCAACATAATGTCAATGCTTACACAAAGCAGATGCGATAAAGCAATGTCGATCTATCGGATAAGCTTCAAGATTCTCTAAGGTTCTATTCCTTAGAAACTATATACGTTATTAACGTTTTCAAAACTTTTACCCACCGGTAAATCTCATGATCCCTCCGGGATCGAGTCATCACAAGACTAAAATAGTTGAACGACTTCCTTGGATCCAAATCACTGGTTCGTCATCGAACTACTATTTCATCCCAAAACGTTTCATATTTGCGTTGGTGTCTTATGAATTCATATCTCAAGCCCTAAGTCTTATGGAGAAGGATTGAGAATCCTCTTAGATAAACCTTTGATCCTTTCTAAGTTAGAGGCTCCTTGAGTTTCAAATAATGAAATGGGTCTTCATTCACTTAAATCTTATGAAGTCATTGATGAACTAAGTCATAAATGGTATAGTATATGGTCTTGTTCCACCATATCCTATACTTAATTATCTCTTTCCTTTTCATCAAAGTTAATTACTTAACTTAGGTTTTTCGTGCGTAAAACTTTACGATTGAGTTGAAAACTCTTGATTAAAGACTTTGTAAACCAAAACCTTTCTAATTGAAAATTCATTTGATTCATAGAAACTTGGTTACTTACTTGAAGTAAAGCGATTCAATTAACTTGAAAAGGTTTTTCTTTCTAACTTAGTGTAAAATTGTGATCTGAGTTAGCGTAAAGGAAATAGAATTTCATTTAGTTTTCAAACTACGATTCAATTAAATCAAAACTTAATGATAAAGTTCTCATTATAATTTTGAAGGTTGAATATTAAATTGATTTGGTTTTGAAATGGATATGACATCATATTAAACCTAAGGTACTTCACGTTATTTTTACTTTCATGAAATTCCTTTTACTCTTTTATTTTCAAATCACTTAATTAATTGATTAAACTATGACTAAAGTAAAACACATTTTTACCCTAGTTAAAACACTAATGGCTGAAACCCTAATTGATCTTTGAATCAAAACTAATTCTTGTTTGTTTTTTAAACACAACTTACTAAAACACTTGTTAGCTTCCAAAAACAATGAAGTTCAAGAACAAGTTCATGTTCATCCTTTTCTTTACTTGATGGTCGAACCTTGCACTAACAAGGGAGTGAAGATTTTGCTTCACCAACATGTTAAGTAATAGCTCAAAATACTCACAATAATATGATGAACAATAATCATATACCATTCAACCATAAACAAGCATAAAAATCCTTACTTGATCTAGAGATCAAAGTATGGTCATACATGATAACATTTTTCCAACCAAGCATATATCATCATAAACACATAATAAGCATAGAAACCTTATTACAAACATGTTCTCATAGAGAACTTCACCAACAAAGTAGTGAACCCAATCTAGGGTTTCACCCATACCAACCACAAAACAACCATTTTCGTCTTCCACCAATTTTGGTGTGATGAGGTTCACTCCCACATACCTTAAGTGAAGAGGATTTTGTGAAAGAAAACTCCAAGCCCTTTAAAGACAAGGAGGCCGAACCTATGATTGAAGAAAAGACAAGATTTTGAACTTGTTTTCATGGAAATGAAGAACTAGAAGATGATTTCTCAAGATATAAAGTAAGGAAATGAAAAGGAAAAGGATTTAGAAGCTCACCAACACAAGAACAACTTCAAGATTTGGATGATGTTCTTGGTGCTCAAGAACACACTTGACCAAAACAAGAAACTTCCTTCACCAAAGTTGATCCTTAAACCAAGACAAGGTGAAGTATGATCTTAGAAATGAAGAAAGAAATTTGGTTAGGGATTTATGCGCGATGGCCGAATGTATAGAGAAGAGAGAAAAGAGAGAATTTTTGAAAACTTGAGTGAAAGGTGTGTTTGATCTTTGCTAAGTGAAATAAGAAGTGTTTGTTGGCGTTTTTGAGGGTTAATGGCCGAATGGCCTATGGTGTTTTCACCAAAATTTTGGTTAAAGTGTGATGGAAATTGTGTAAGGAAATAGAGGGTTAGGATTGATGAAGGTACATAGGTGTTGACACCATGTTAAAAGTTGATGAGATTAACCAAAACTAGGTAGTTTAGCTTTTTCCATAAAAAGTAAGTTGACAAAGTTGAAAGGTTGTCATGATTTTGACAAAAAGGTGACATCGTCTCGTGAAACGTGAAAAACAGTCATAAACTTCTCTCAACTCTAGGCTAGAGTAACTTCCCGGCCCCGAGCCCGATTACTTCCCGGCCCTGGCACGTTTCCCAAGGTAAAGCGATCCCGATTAAAATAATAATATTTCTATCGGTTCCGACTCAAAACAACGTAACAGGCTCAATAAAATATCTTATTATTATTAAGCTCATAATTGAAATTCAAATATGAATTTCCAATTATTAACTATTCTTATGATTATTATTAATCAGATTGTTTTCTCAGTCAAGTTATTCACACAAACAGTTAAAAGATAGATATAAGGTTTTTGGGATGTTACATGTTCTATCATTAGCCAGTGCTATGCTGTCAGGTTGTTCTTCGTTCTCCATTTCAGAATTTGAAGAACTTTCAGGAGATTCAACAAATAATCTCCCCCAATCAACCAGACCGTGATTTTCTCTGTTGAGTCTTCTAAATGTCCTTTCAATCTTAGGGTCTAGCTAATATTCTGGTGTGCTCTGCCTATGCATACAGTGTACAAGTACCTTTTGCTAGAGCAAAACACTTCAAAGTTTAGTTATCCTAACTAATAGAACTAGTAAACTGAAACTTGGAAATTTACACTGTTACAATCCCCGGCAACGGCGCCAAAAACTTGTTCAAAAAGTGTGTTATGTGCAAGTGTACATAGTCTTAACAAGTAATAAAGTAGTAAGAAAGATCTTCCCATGAAGATATTATGGTGCAACGAACCAAAGTTCAGTGTTAATGGTTCTATTAAGTTAGGTTTAGAAAGGTAACCAACAATTCAGTGTGTGATTGTTCAATTCAGTAACAAGTGTAGAAATTAAGCAAAGCAAATAATGTTTTAAGATGAGTAAGAGAGAACACTTATAGGTATGATCCTCTTATAATTTCACTCTAGCCTCATTTATGCTCTGGGTGTTCTACAGCATTTAGTTCCAGGAAATTAAAGTTGTGTTTTCCAAAACTTAAAGATGAGTTTCATTAAACGCTCCTATCCCTAGGTTCAATTAATCACGCCCCCTTCTTAATAATCACGTTCTAGCTAACTTAAGGGCTTAAATGCTCATTCCTAAGACAGTCAACTTCTATTAATTTTCCAATTAAAGAATTAACCCTTATCCCTTTAAGCAAACCCACTTACTAAACTCTTCCTGAGACGACCCCACTTACGTAGGATAATCCCATCAGACGCTTTCAAAACATAACCTCACTCTCTCTGATACCTTAAAACACAGCCAAAAATTTTCACTTCAATAGTTAAGCAGATATAGTTCAAGAATTTCACATCAAAGTTTCGCCTGGAAGCCATGGCGTAAAAATAACAACAACAAACATAAACACCCCACTGGTCGTGGTACAACTCACAAGAGACTCAATGATACCTCCGAGATCTCTATCTATTTGAGAAGCGCTGACGCAACACTTGTTACTGACTATAGAGTACACCTTGGGTCAGTTCCACCTGCTGTAGCACTTCCGATGAACAATCGGCACTTCCGTCTTCGGATCACGATCTGGACAACCATATATATGTAAACATGGAGAAATATGCATAGGAGGTAAGAAACGCTACACTATCATACAAAAGGGAAATCACGTAGCATAAAACACATCAACATGTACAATAGCACACAATTAGCAAACACATCCATCTCTCGAGTTCAGCCCAACAATCAACCTCAAAGTATCACCACTATGGATCATCGCCTATTCTACAACAGTCATCCTCAAAGTATCACAACTATGGATCATCGCCTATTCTACACATCACAACAGTCGACCTCAAAATATCACAACTAGAGATCGCCATCAATTCTACAACAATCAACCTCAAAGTATCACATCTAGGGATCATCGCCTATTCTATATGCACAACTAAGTTCTTGGCCCTTGGAAATACTGTCCTTCAACTCAACTGTGAAGTAGTCATTTTCCAAGGTAGGAAGTCACCCTCCAACTATAAGGGCATAGAGTCGGTAGTCCAGGTTACTGGTTCCCAGGACGTCTCCCAGAACGTCCACCTCGATCTCATGTGACAGTCACAAACTGTTGTTGCAACTGTACACACGGCTCCCTGTACACAACCACTCAAACTGCTGTTGCAACTGTATACAGGTACCAGCTTATATGATAGCCACTCAAACTGCTGTTGCAACTATTCATACAGCTCCTTGTGACAACCACTCAAACTGGTGTTGCAATTGTCACAAGTCCCGACCTCGCGTGATCACTGCTGGCAAGCTTCTGTGGCAAATACGCACACGTAACCCTATACACAACCACTCAAACTGTTGTTGCAGTTGTGTACCAGCATATATGATTGCAGTTAGTCATATAGCCCCCTTGTGACAACCACTCAAACTGCTGTTGCAATTGTCACAAGTAATCCACCTCATGTGATAACTGTTCAGACAGCAGTTGCAGTAAATCTCGCGGCTTTCCACCACAACAATGCAAATGTTATGATTATGCATCCATCATTTCAACAACAAATTAACTAATGCCTCAAAGCCCACATCCTCCAACTGCGAGGATGCCGCTCTCCAACTATGAGAGCCACTTACAACATAGATCCACGATCATTATCCTATAATCCGTAACAACATTTCAATCGCCATCCTATAATCCCCAACAACATTCCAATCATCTCCAAAGTCAATTATTCTCCTATAATCCTAACCATATACCAATCATCTCCAAAGTCAACCAAGATCATATCAGTCACAAACACATCACATATCATAGCATGCAGTATAGCATTCTTATAAGCATACTAAAACGCAATTAAGCATGTTATCACCACAAACAAGTTATTATCACAAACATCTCATCTAGCATGTTATCATGTAGGACATCATTTAAGCATGTTATCAATCATCACAAATACCAAAAGTAAGCACACATCACCACTAGTAGGGTTTGAGGAGCCCTACACATGTTAACCATTATATACTACGCCTATGATTTCCAGATATATGAGGTTTCTTCCTCCTCACCTGGTAATCCGTTCCTTTACATTCTTGTATTCACGGACAGCCTTGACCCTCGATCTCACGAACGCGACGAGCACAACCACAACCACTACGAGCTCACCACGTAACTCCTCAACACAAAACAGGGTACTGTGCAAGCCCCATATCTCGATCTACAGACTTCTACCTGAAAATCCGAACGGTGAAGATGAATATCAACGTGTCCTAAACCTACTTCCCAAATTTCAGCCCAATCCAACGGTTAATCTCTGCCGAAGGTTTCACTGTCGCAGGTTAGGTGATATACGGGATGAGTTTCTCACACACTAGGACCATGATGTAAGCTGCATATCTCCCACTCTAGACCTTGAACCGAAAATCCGAACGGTCAAACTGAAGAACCACATGTTATGAACCACCTTACCAAGTTTGAGCTTGATCCAACGGTTGATGAACATATTCCAACGATCTTACTGAAACTGCTTCAACCAAGCTTCAAGGCTTCCAACAATGGTTTCACTCTTTCTTTCACCTTGCCTTCTCTTTCTGCTAGCTCACGAAAATATGGAAGCTCATTCCATTATATTAATTCCTTCTCACTCTCATTCCATTATAGTACTTCCTCCTAGATGATGAAGATGATCAAGCTTGTCAAGTTTACTTCTCAAAGTTCTTGAAGAATGGAGAGAAGTTGAAGTAGGAACCTTGAAGACTTTGAACATGAAGAACAAAGAGAAGTGAAAGAGGAATGGATAAGGGGAATGGCGTGGCTATATATATAGGAAAGGTAAGGATGTGATAAAACTTACTTAAGGGCAAAAAGATCATTTCCTTTAGGGGCAAAATTGTCATTTTACACTAGGTCATCATGACTATGGTTATGTGACTCACCCCTTGTCATCATTACTATGGTGATGAGTCACCATGTAATGATTACATATGGATAAGGTGGTGAGGTGTCTAGGTAAGGTGGCGTGAAATCGACGTGAGGCTTATCCGTTACTGGTTCCGGTGATCTCGTATGCAGATCGGGTTTCGTCAGAGTCTTCAACCCAAACCTTAACCATAATTCTCTACTAGTAATGTAGAGTAAAACAATATCTGTGTGGTATCCAAAAAGTGGATACGTAGGGATAAAATCAAATACCAGACGAGAGATGTGGTTCTTGAATGTGACTAGTCAATGGATGAGTTCATCACTATGACTTATCATCATCATAATTACTCTACCATGACTCATCATCATGAGTCATCCATGTCATGATTACTTGTCTAAAGTAGTCATGATTACTCCTCCAAAATACCTTGATATTACAACTTTGCTACTATGACTCAGATAAGATTTGTATACTTTACCGATCTGAAAATTAGGATGTTACACTTCCAAGTTATAGCAAGCTGAAGTTAAATCCAAGTCGATCAGGCTTAAATATAATGCAAATAAAGCACAACTTTAAAGGTAAATGTTTAGCAACCCATTACATCAAATCAACTAGAAATCCATTACAAGGTTACATATTTATAGCTATAGCAAATTTAGCTCATAGTGAGCTTACAGAAACTAAAAACAAAAGAAGAAATGGAAGAAAAATCCATTACAGATGGAGGAAGATGGGAGGCGCAGCTACTGTGTTTTCTGTTGAGGTTAGTAGAATAATGTGTACTAGTCTCGATAATATTCCCCCTTTAGGGTTTTTTACAAGGCCTTCTAGAAGCACCTTTTCTCTTTACCCTTTTGGGCCAACTAGGTTAGTACAATTAATACCCTTGGCCCATTTCCCAAGTACAACAGTACCAACTTTTAGGTCACATGTGCGGGCCACGCCCTTAACTTAGGACAGCTCATCATGTCATCATGAGAGAGGTTGTCTTCAGCTCTTGTCCTTTCTTTATCATGCGTCCAACCCTCGTCTTGCTGCTGCACTTCTAGAGGATTGCTACCATATTGCTTTATTTCACCAAGACCTAACAAAATAAAAAGAAAACACGTTAACTTTCTACTAAAACAACGCTAAAACAGGCAATTGAATAAAAACTCCTATAAGGACACCTAAAACTCTAAACTAAACTTAAACACGTAAAATGTAAACACAAAACACCTTAAGAAAGCTAAAATTCAAGCTAATAAAGAGTAGATAACTCTCATTTCTAAGAATTATCAGCAAGCTATTTAAAAGGTTGGAATATGCAGTTTCATAAACAAAATTAAACAAAACAGAAATTAATAAAACTGAAAACAATTATATAAAAACAACAAATCCAAGGGAATGACAATTACCGGGTTTAATTCATCCTTAATCACAAAATAACATACTAATGTTAATTAGGTCCTTGATTTCGAATCCCAATTAGAATCGTAATTGAATCCCACGAATTTGCTACTAGAAAATCATCTAGAGTGTGATTAATTATGGCAAATGAATTAATCATCCATTAAACCCGAAATTAAACATTAAACCTGAAACTCAACCAAGCTAGGCATTAAATACCTTCAATGTCATACCTATAAACTGTTTTCCCCCATTATTAAAAATGAATTAATGAAGCCATTAACTCATTAATCCAAGACTCCAATTGATTTAAGCAAACAAACATAAAATCAAGAATCAAAAGAGAAAAAAAAAATAAACAATTACAATTAAACAAAATAGAACTTGATTTCAAAACTTAACCCACATAATGTCGACCCAAGGATTGGTTTAAGGAGTTTATCTCCATTGTTGTGGAGGAACAACTCATAAAATGAAAATACATCAAAAAACCTAGAAATGGAGAAGAGGAAAATATAGAAATGCTCTCAAAATCCCTAAATTTCGTATGCTACTTGTCTGCATTTGCTCTCTGTTCAAACTCACGCAGCAACACCTTTGGCCTCACTTTCATCCCAGATTTGACCCTTTTATCATCAGAATTGGATCTCAAGATCTTCATGAAAGTTGTATACGTTTTTCTTAGCTTTCCTAAAAACTTAAAATCATAACTTTTCAGTATCTACAGCCAAAGGGTTGCTCAAAAAACAGAAGCGATGTCAATGTGCCATTAATGCCAAAAAAAATCCAATTAGGCCCAATTTATATCGAAAGTCATGAAATGCACCCAAAGTCCAACAATTAAGTACAAATGATTCAGCAAAAAAAAAAGCACAAATGATGGTTAAAACAGCAAGCATGGGGGTTAAATAATATGTCAAAACTATGTTCATCAACAGGTCATACTTTGAGACACTCTCTTGTATCTCATTAAGTACATGTGACCTATCCTAGTTGTTTTACTTCAAATAATAATCCATATCAATAATAATATTTCTTGTACAGTCAAATGAATTTTTCAACGATCAAACTTTACAAAACTTGCTCAACACCTGTTTAAAACATATAAATATACATTATAATTTATAAATTTACATAACAGATACACCTGATAATCCATAACTAGTAGTCATCCATACAGTAACAAATGAAAGAATACACAAATAGGATGTAAGATGTATGTTAATAGAGCAGATATAATGTTTTAGAATACAATATAGCAAGTATAATTGTCAATCATATCAAATACAAATCTACATTACATCCATCTTACATTAATTAAAAGTTCATTCAAAATGTATGTATATGCAATAGTGTTACATATGCATGAGACCCAAATTGACTTAACTCCATGGAGTGACGACCATATCGGAGGAGCGGTCCAAGAGTTCATGTTCTGTATCCACTAACCCCTTTAAGGACATTCGAATAATCTGATGTGCATCAAGGCTTCACTGGAACATTCTCAACTGGTCCTGAGTAGTTTAGTGGCTCGTCGGGATCGCCATGTGTGGGAATTGACTTCCCACAACTCGGGGGAGCTACCACCCAATCTCCTATGGAGATTCGCGCAGCATGCGTCCTCAAGGTCCGTCATGACCTCCATTATTGTACGCACACCCGCACATTGGGTGTATCTCACTCTCGGTTTACTTCTTTCAACAAACTTCAATGCTTAATGCTTGATGTGCATGTGTTCAATATTTCATTGTCATCAAGAGTATCTATCTTATGGTCAAGTAGTAAGCATTTAGAATCATATAATCATAATGTCAATCAAGTATTGCACATCGATGGTTCAAGCAAGAATTGTTCTTTCTCTATAATTAGCATTCATTTAAGTATTTCTTTCTTCCATACCGTAATGGGCTCAAGTCAAGTAATGAGGCCCAATTTCATGGTTTGATTCATTTCTTCCACTTATAAATTCTAATTCACATCATGTTAGCATGTTGAGCCTTGTAGGCCGCTTGAATTAGAATTAAGCATTTTGGGTCGTGTAGGCCCATTGGGTGAGTGTATCATCCATTCATGTTCTCTAATGGGCCAAACCATGTAGTGAGGCCCAAAGTTATAGTTGGAGTGATTTTCCTTTGTCAATTACTAAGAGGTAGTGTCATCATAAACTCTAAGCTTGTCTAACAAAGTGATTTTCCCCATTCTAACCTCTCATCATAGTTTATATAAAAACATCACAGTTATATGAAAATAGTAAAAAGGTATTAACTACAACAACAATGCCAAAAATAATAGATATTAGGTAGGTGTTTAATTAGTTATGTTCATCCCATCGTCCCCATAGTGCATCTGTCTACACTGACATTTCTTACAATGACACCTCATTTTTGGGTTTTGTTGTCTTATAAAGTTCGGGTCATTGCGAGCAAGTGTAATCAACTCCAACACAACCTCCATGAACTCGGACGCCAATCCTACATCTTCCAACCTTCTATCCACCCACCTCTGATACTCAAGAGCTTCTACTACTGCCAACTAGAACAACTTCTTTTCCTCTTGATCTCTCTTCTTGGATTTTGATTGAAATTTTTTTTTGCTTGATGCTTTATCATTCAATTTCGGAATTGCATGGATGAATGTGTGGGATTCTTAATTTTTCATATTTTAATTTGAGATTATTAGGATCTATGATGCTTAATCATAGGCTTGATTGAATTTCGGGTTTTAAATTTGATTTGGTGTCTTTGATGATGCTTAATTATCTAACCCAGTTCGATTATATTCTGAATGATTAACCCAGGAGGAAATCGCTGAAATTAATTTATGCTTAATTAGTTAATTTTGCGGTCAAACAAGAATTAAATCAAGAACCGGAATCAAATCCTGAGAACTTAGTGATAGGTCCAATTAGGAGACCTACCAGTGGATTGATCGTTTTTATTGATTGAATTCCCGTTTTATTTGCAATCTGTTTTTCTACCTTAAATATTCGATCCCCATTTTTCAAACATTCTTAATTGGATAAAAACTCAAAGATCCTTGTGAGACAACCAAGGTTTTTTGCTTTGTACCGCAGCTTGTTCTTGTTATTTTTAGTCATGTACGGCCACGATCAACTGTCACAACTCTCCTTACGGAGGACATTTTAATGGATAGCGCACTGTTGTTAAAGTACTTCAACCCGAATTCTGATGACCTTCGGTCTTCAAGGATGCACATAACCATGTGAAGGGATATTGCGATAAATGTCAAGGGACAAACAATATTTCTAGAAGACATCAGATGCCACTAACATTGATCTTGGAAGTTGAATTATTTTAATGTTGGGGCATCGACTTCATGGGGCCATTCCCATCATCATTCTCGGACCAATACATCATAGTGGTTGTTGATTATGTATCAAAATTGGTGTAAACCTCTCCAACTCCAACTAATAACTCCCAAGAGTATATTTGCAAGGTTTGGAGAGCCAAGAGTGTTGATAAGTGATAGTACAAAACACTTTTGTAACTCCCGGTTGCAAAGTCTGTTGGTCAAGTATGATGTGCGGCAATAAGTGGCCACCCTTTACCATCCATGGTCAAATGGCCAAGTCAAGGTGTGCAATCAGGAAATCAAGAAGATCTGGGAGAAAATTGTGGCCAATGCAAGAAAAGATTGAGCAAGAAAGCTTGATGATGCATTATGTGCCTATAGAATTGCTTATTGAACTCCTATGGGTTTATCTCTTTATCAACTGGTTTATGGGAAAACTTACCACTTACCAGTAGAGGTGGAACATGTAACACCTCGAAAATCCCGTATCTATTAATAATTATTTATTATTGTTTTTATCTTATTTATTTATTTCATTGGGTGCGTTATCACAGTTAATGTACACTTGCAAGACAAAAATATTATGCTATTTTTATTATTATTATTTATTTAGAAAAATATTATTTAAATAATATGATTGAAAGAAATTCATTTTCTTATTTTAATCTATTTAATTTTAGATTTAAAAATAAAATGGTTTGGACCTGATCAAAGATTAATTATGGATCATTGATTCCCTAGGTTGATCAATTCAACCATCAATTTTTACTCTAAATCAAAATTTGAAATTTTAGATTTTCCCCTCTTTGTTTTTAGATCCAAGGGTGAAGATTATTTCCTTTTTTAGACTCAATCTCAACCACTTCTTTTCCCACATACCAAAACTAAAAGAAAAAAAAAGAGTCCCCCTTATCCCAAGACCAGCGCCGCCCCCCACCCCTATCTATAATGTCTTTTTCTTTTCTTTCTTCTTCTTCTTTGTCTCGACATGTCTCTCCCTCTCTCTAACTTCAAAATCCTGTCCTCCTTCACTCTAGATTTTTGGTCACCTTCGTCCGCCTATCACAAAACAAAAACCATAGAAATACTCCTCATCTTCTCCTCTACATTTCTAACCAAACATCTTCACGAACGAACCTCATTGACGCGGAGCCACCGGCACTTTCACCGCCTCTCACAGTGGTTTTTGGCCGAGATTGGCAAAACAAAGTTTAGATCCGAACTCTCCTTGACGTTCTCTACGTTTTCCACCGAATAGTTTCTCCAACTGGGTCCCTTCGCCGGAAGCCGCCGCTGTTCATGCCTTTTTCCAGACACTTTCTGGTTGTTATTCACCAAACCCTTGCCATAGCCTTGTTCACTTCACCTTCCTCTACAAGTACAACTGATTGGTTGCCAAGACGCTACTTGTCACCGCGTCTATCGCCGTCTGCCACCACGCCGAAGCGCGTTGCCAACACCACCATCCATCTTCTTCCTTTAGTGAGTTCTTCTCCCTATCTTTTACATCTCCTTGCATTTCCCCTAAATTGTGTTGATGAACCATATTATCCCAAATTGATTTTATTGGAAAACAAATTCTGTTTTCTTAAATTAAATAATTAAATTCATTAGATGTATGTTTTAATGATGATTAATTAATTGTTATGTTGTTTGTTTGTTGAATGTGCTTGGATTCTATCTCTTGGGTGTTGGTCGTAACTGCGTTTGCTAAGGGGAGCTGGATATGTATTTTTAGAGCTGTTGTGAAGTTGCCTACGCTGTTTGGGAAGCGCCAAAGGAACCCATGCCGTCAACGCCACTTTCAGCCACCTCTTGGATTTGATGCTTGGAACTTGCTCATCAAAAGAGACTTCTTTTAAGGTAATGGGGAGTGAACCTCATCACATCATATGGTGGATGAAGATGGTTACTCTCATTTGGGTATGGAAACCCTAAGTCTTTTGGGTTCTCCTTTCTGATTTTTGGTTGTTGGTATTCATTTGGTTGTAATAATTTATTTGAAGTGCGTATGTGATTATTATGTGTTTGGCATGATTGAAAAATGGTTTTGGTTGGTGAAAACCCTACTTTGATTCTTAGTCAAAGTATGGATTTTGATGTTGATTATTAGAAATGCTTGTTATATTGTTGATTGTCATGCTATGTTGTTGTTCATACTTGATTTTGAGACATTTGGGTGAAGTTCACCCCCTTGCTTGTGTGCACTTCTCCCATAAGTGGTTACGTGAGGAAGAGAACTTCAACTTTTGAAACCAAGACGTTTAAAGTGATTATTAGGTTGTTTTAATTTCACTTTTAATTTCACCCCTTCCCCTTTACTCTGCTCACTTTTAAGCCCCAAACCAAAACGAAACTCCTACCCCTATACGTCGTCGTCGACGAAAACCCCTGCCTAGTTCGTCGCCATCCGTGCCCTCTAGATCGCCATCCATGCCCTCTAAACCGTCGTCTGTGCCATGTACGCCACCGTCAAGCGTTCCCAACCCCAAAAGAAACCCTTTCCCTGTTCGTTGCAGTAGCGCTCCCAAGCTATTAATCATCGCCAAGTTGAAGCTAGCAGTGTTGAATAAAGCACACATTCGTTAGGGAATAAAACACTGCTTTCTACTTTCTTGGCAACAGAGGCGGCTGTGTCATTAGTAATAAGCAAAACTTGTTGGTGTATAGTAAATTATTAACCTAATATATTATATGTAACACCCCCCTCGAGTGCTACGTACTCGAACTCAAAATGCGGAAAATATCAAGAAAATAAAAACGTCGGTTGCTTTCAGAAAATACTTTAATTAAATAGCTACTGTCATGACCCGAATTTCATAGCCATGACTGACAGAAAGGGAAAGTCTCTTATTTCCCCTTCGCAGCCTCATAAGCATATATGAATTCGTCTCATCCAAAGTAAAAGATTACATTCATTAATTACAACGACATAATGAATATAATTACATCAGAGTAACGAACAACACAAAAAAAAAAAAAAATTTACAAAGTCCTGCTTTAACCCAAAACAACATAAAACCGAAGGTACAACCCCTCAAACTACCCACATGGCATCCAAGACTTCTGGCAGCTTCGCAGATACCTTTACCTGAAATGTTAAACGTGAGGTGAGTCCACTGACTCAGTGAGGGGGCTTCCCCCAAACACATGCAGGCATGCAAAAACAGAAATAAGATAGAAACACACAGTCACACCAGCACTCACTCACATCCACGCATAAACCATCTCAAGTTAAATAAAACAACAATAACATATAGAAACATTCATATAGTAAACATAACTCAAAAGGACATATCGTTCATTCGCCGAGTACTTATGGAATGCCTTGCACTTCATTTATTTCTCATATCAAAAGTCCCTCACAGGGAATCAATACATTTCACATATATACATGTCATATATCATAATATCGTCGAGTCTGTAGGTATCCTAGGAGGTGTGTTCACTGAGTACCCCCTGTCACGGCAGTTTGGATTTCCTATCTCGGAGATACCGCACCCTCCGACAAGCACCAACATCCCGCCTAACGCCCGGGGTATCTAACGGGGTCCCCTCGTCCTCGGCGATGATATTTATATACCGGAGCCTCCGCTCCCCGGTTAGCCTACCCAAAGATTCATAACCTTTCATTGACAATCCATTCCATCAAGTACTATTCATAAGCTTTCAGTCACATACATCACTTATAATCAATACTTTCACATTTAACTTTCATCAATAACATTAAAGTAATATGGTTTGACGACCTAAACCAATTATTTCTCATCAATCAAGCTTAAATCATCTTATAGGCAATCCATAGTCAATAATATTTCCCTAAGGTTATATTTAAACCAATACACAATACAACATATATTATCAAAATAGGCAAGACTAACACTTACTATAATATCCTCATATCCATTATTATAAACAACTATTCTAGCAGTGAGTAGCATAAGATTGTAAAGTTTACTATTATTCTTGTCAATACTCAGCTATTACTTATATAGGGGAGCTAGCATATCAAATACAAGTCAGTGTTCCTCTTTCATTCATTTTTGTTGTCGTAGTACACTCATAAAGTACACTTTATAAATTTTGATCCCGACTATCTGCTTTCCAGATGTTATGAGTGGTATATTCTTCAAACTAAAAGTCATAGATCAGTATAATAAAACAAGTGAACACAATTTATTTATTTTGCAGATGCAAGGTAAAAAAAAAAAAATGCTTAATTTTGGTTGACCTTCATATGAATCCATCTATTTAACCACCTCCTATTTTCCACTCCCCTTGACCAATTTCTTTCCAAAATTCATCAAGTTAATGCTATTTGAACATATATATATATATATATATATATATATATATATATATATATATATATATATATATATATATATAATCATCATAAATCATCCTTTTAATTAATATGAAAAATAAAAAATATCTACCAAGCTATATCAGATTGACCATTCGTGACAGAGTTTCTCGTTTCAAGGTTCCACTCTCAGGACCGGTCCAACACCTATTGAGGCCTAAAACAAATTTTATGGTGAGGCCTTTTTAAAAAATTAACTCAATAATTTTTTCATACAAAATTAATTATTTTGTGCACAATGAAGAGTTGATCCCTAGACCTTCAACCTAATGGTAAGTTTTTATACCAAATGGGCTAACTTATGTTTGTTGATATATTATACATATCAAAAAACTAATATAAAAAAAATACAAAGTGGGCCTTTTTTTTAAAGAAAAAATTATTTTATTTTGAGAGGCCTAAAGCAAGGGCTTCACTTGTTTTACCCTTGGGCCGGACCTGTCCACTCTAGCAAATAAAACAAATACAACCTTCACAGACATACTAGGAGAAGAATCTATCAATATAAATGAAGCAATTTAATAAAGGTTTATGAAATGATATAACATTACACTACTCAAGTTTCACTGAACTTATTACGCTACAACATCAAGGTTTTATAACCAAATTATATATATATAATGACAGCCCAAGAAATTCCAGAAGATGTAAGTACAGAATATATATATATATATATATATATATATATATATATATATATATATATATATATATATATAAAGCACCGCCCAGCAAAATAAAAATTTTGCTTCCACCAATTGAATACCATGAATTTACCCACAAAATAAGAAAAAATGCCCCACTGCTTCAGTGCCATACAACCATGATAATAGCAAATTTAATTACCCCTTCAGACAAAGCTCCTTACGCATTTCACCACAGAATGCACAGGATTATCAAAAGCAAAAGTTATATATATATATATATATATATATATATCAATCATGGATTCACAACCATAACAAAAAAAAAACAGAGAGCATGTTCACAGCATTCATGGAAATCATTCATCACAAAGTAACACATCCCTCACCTTAGATTGTGAATGTTGAGCCTGCAAAGCTAAAAACAAAAACGAAGAATAGAGGTGGAAACACCAAGCTTCAAGATCTTCAATGGCTTCTTCTTCTCCAAGCTCTCTCACAATTTCTCACTCTAAGGTCTCTCTAGGTTTTCAAAAAAAAGGAAGAGGAATGAGGGAGGAAGAGGTGAAACCTCTTCTTAATCTAATATTGGGCCATAAGGTGTGTAAAAGCCCAAACACTCATTAAAATCAATATGTCATTATTAATTAAGTTAATACATTTATTAAGGATGTGTCAAATATACACTATCCTATCTTAGTCTTAAAATCCTTATTTAAATGATTAAAGGATGCCCCAACATGTTTTTAAATTATAGCATACTTTATAAATTTTTTTTAATTTTAACATATATATAACTTTCATAGGAAAAAAAATCTACCACGTAAAACCTTTATACAAAACAAAATTTTAAACTTTTAGGATAATATCATTTAAAACCTTTTATCAAATTATTAATTTTTTTTCCGGGTATTACAGCTACGTTCGAAAACGCGGTTCAAAAAAAAATTTCTGCATGCATAGATAAAACAAACTCAAGATAACGAAATAAACTGTGAAACATATATCAACGTTTCAGATTCATACTAATATAATCATAACATAAATCCAAGTCTAATAGATAACATATTACAGACTTAAGATCATAAGTTCAAATGTGTGCAGCAAGTAATATAAGACTGCTACAAAAAAAAAAAAAAAAAGACTCCTAAGCTAGTCGGCTAAGAGTAGCCATTGGGATACAACCCAAGTTGGCTCCTTCAAAAGTTTCCATCGTCCGAGTCCTCACGTGTCCGCGGGGACCTACGATCACCATCTGTACATGTGTTCCAAAAACACAACAGAGTATCCAACATGTACAGGCAAAGGTGAGATACTCATAATATAAGTTTATCGCATTAGCCGCACAGGCGAAAAACAGCTTAAACATCCACAGATAAAAACAGTTATAAGGACAGTTATCTATATGACACAATATAATATCTCAAACACCATCATGAGTTATAATAATGCATGAGACTTCAATATTATCTTTCTAATTCATGTACTCCGGAGATTTCTACTACCCTTCATCGAGCGATAGGCCGCAGTAACACCCGTAACACAATTGTCCTCATGAGTCGGTCACTCAATTTAGGTCCGAACTCCAATTGTTCCAGGGTACCACGTCAAACCATATCATGAATACTCCAGTCTCTGATCGAGTTCATTCGTGTTTGGCAGCCAAGCTACCACGACACGGGGTTGCTACGCCACCGGCCACTTGTGGGATCTCGAACACAGAATGCCCCTATAGACTTAGTGGTCTTAATTGGCTGAATTCTCAACGACGTAAGTTGTAGCTCGGTTTCAAATGGCACGTTTGCCGGTACATGCATGTACATAGAAAGTTTTCTGTTTTCTTTTTCGTTCATTCTTTCAATTGTAGAGGCATAAAGCCCATGACTCGTTTAAAGGACGTTAAGCCCATTTAAATAAAAAACACAGGACACGAAGTCCGTGTGCTCAATCCACAAAACACTAGTCCGACGTCTCGGTCTCTAGGTTTGGGTTCATCTCAAAAGATCCATCATTTTTCCTTTTGGTTTTATTTTCTCAAAACAACTTTGGGAAACAAAACACTTTTATTGTTCTTGAAATAAAACATTTCTTGATCAAAGAGAATATTTTCTGGGAAAAACACTTTTTCGTAAACCAAAAAAACCATTTTCTAAGGTTCCACGTCTTTTTAAAACACTTTACTGAAACAAAACATGTTTTTGTACGACTTTCCACAAAACCACTTTTCCTTTTCAAGGAACATACTTTTTCGAAAAGGAAACACATTTTTCTTGAAAAAGCAACACGTTTTCCCAAAAATCACTTTTTGATTTCAAAACTCGTTTTTCAAAACTTTGAATTTGGTTTTCGAGTATTTTAATTAATTATCGAGACATAGCCAATCCTATGCTCATCCAGGATATAAATATACATATATACATCAAAAAGTTCAACAATAGCATATACTTCAATCAAGGCTTCATGCCACAGTTATATCAAATAACCGATTATGCACAACACTTAGCATCCAATCAATCCAGAATATAAGTATACATATACATCAAGTCTTAATTTAGCCATAACACACCAATCAATCATATGCCGTGAGGCTACCAAACTCAAAATGAACTACCTCCCTTTACCTCACCAAAATGCTTAATCCAAACTCGAACGATTCTCAGCTCCGGCTCCGGCTTCGTTCGTGTTGTCTAAAACAATCAAATACAATTCAATTCAAACAACAATCAACATCAATATACAACATCAAAACATAAATTTTCCTTCCCCTAAAGGTCTAAGGTTCGGCCATTTTTGGTAAAAAGGGTTAGGGATCACATTTGGTTCCAAACTTTTGGATGGTTGGCTTATAAGCTTGGTTAACACTAATACAAGTCTTATGACTCAAAAATATGAAACATTGCTCATGGTTTTTCCTCATGAAGGTCTCGGCCATTTTCAGAAAATTAGGCTAGGAATTGATTTGGTTTTCCATCACTTGGATTCAAAGACAATAGGAAAACTAAGGATGGAATCAAGAGTTAGAATTCAAAAATTTGATCAAAAATACTATTCATCATCATTTTTAGGGTTCGGCCACTTTGGGGGAAATGAGCTAGGATGAGAGCTTGATCATGAGCTCTTGGATTTAGGTAGAGGATGATGAAGTGAGTTCAAAGAAATTGGTTTCCCATTAAAAGAATTTTTCTACAATTTCCTATGAATTTTTGAAATTTTGGATCATAAACTTGATTTTCATGAAACAAGATTTTGATCATGAGATTGAGAGAGATTCAAGAAGCTAGGCGATCATAGAAATGATATTACCTAAGAATGGATGAAGATTGATTAAGGATTCAAGATTTTCTTCAAAGGATTCAAGCTTTTTCTTAAGAAAAATGGTGACTTTTCTCTAAGGAAGAAGAAGATATGTTCTTGGCTCTTTGGGGCTGTTCTTGTGCGTGAATGGGGCTGGAGAAGGGGCTGTCCAGCCTTCTAAACAAGTCATTAAGGGTAAAATGGTTATTTGCTTCAAGGGTAAAATGGTAAAAGTGAAAAAGGTTAAGTTAGGGGTATTTGTTCATTTCGCGTCCAGATTTTTCCGAACGTCATGACGACTCTGGCATGCTCTCCCAAGTGATCTGGCATGACGTGATATCAAGATTATCCGTTGGCGGGTATCGTTGAATCCTTTTACGACTCCAAACACCTCCCGGTTTAATTATACAGCCGAATATAATATATTATTTTTATTTTTTGGACGTCAAGATGGATTTTTTGAAAATGTATGAAACGTCATTCTAAGACTAACTGTCTTGTTCATAGGTCAAAATTAGGTCTTCATAGCAGTAAAACACTATTGCCAATGAAAAACGCAGACCAGGCTTCATATGAGTTTTCGACTCAAAACTTAATCGTAGCTTCCTAAGATATCGTTGAGCATGACTATGGTCTCGGAATATTTTATTCTCATTTCTAAGATCTCAAATAAAATATAAGTTCATAAATACTGTTTAATTAGGAAAAACTCGAAAATCGAGGTGTTACATTATAAAAATTTGCTGCTTTATTCATCAAAAAAAAGTCCACATCTTGTAGGGCCGGAGTGTAACCATTGTCTTGAAAACTGGACCGGACCTGTCGGTTGGACCAGGAATCGGTCAGATATCTGGTCTGTTCAACCCAAAAACCGTCTGGTTTTAGAACCGGTGTAAATCGGTCAAAAACCGGTGATGAGAACCGGTTTGAACCAGTCATTTTTAATTTTTCAATTTTTTTGAAATTTTTATTTTTAAATTATAAAAATATATATTTTTAGTCAAATAAAGGTCTAACAACAAGTTATAAAAATACATATACATGACTTTTTTATTATTTATACTTCTTCGTTGATTTTTTATTTTATGAAATATATAATATGATTATTTTATGTTAATTTAAAATTTGATTTGTCTTAATTTTATTACTTAATATAATATATAATATTAAAAATATATATTTAATTATCACCGGTTCGACCACGGTTAAATCATTGAACCTTGAACCAGTGCCTTAACCGATTCAATGATCGGTCAGGCTTTTAAAACATTGAGTGTAACATAGTGTTCATATATATATATATATATATATATATATATATATATATTATAATTTATTTATTTATTTATTAATCATCCGGTTCAACCAACCGGTTGAACTAATTGAACCATGATCCGGAGGTCTTGCCGGTTCGATGTCAGGTTCGGTTCTTAAAACATTGTGCACGGGTTATGGATATGAGATATCAATTCTTTACATAGGTATAAATATAATTAGATTAATATTTATACTGGATTGACCAACTATGAGAACGCTGCATAATAGTTATGTAAGTGTCATAAGCGCTTCTCATGGTGACCATAATGAAGTAGTCCTTCAACTTGAAGTTACTACGATTCCTACATGTGGAGTTGTAGGCTTTAATGCTATCAAATGTCCGTAACAGGATAATCATAAAGGTAGTTTTTGGGCTTGCGATGAATAATATTGAGGGGTGTGAGTGATTTAGATAGGATTCGTCCCTCCTACATAATAGGAGCAATGTCATGGGTCACTCAATAGAGTGAGATGTGAAAATGCATGATCATGCTTAAATAGGCCAATATGAGATATTGTGTCTATTTATGATTTACACATTAACTCGGAAATCGAGGAACATATAATTGAACATAACAAGGATGATATATTTATACTTTGTGTTCAATTATGACTTATGGACGAAGAGACATTTACTACACGGTAAATTGGTTGCAGTAAGGTTAAAATCGAATCATCGATTTTCTTATAAATTGGGTAGCAATGATGTATTGTTAGATGCCGCTCATTGTTTATAATATTTTTGATATGATAATTATTGTGATATTATTATAATATTTAATATTATTGTCAATTTAGTGAGAACCTATAAGGTAACACGCATAGAGCAAATAGTTGGAGAGGAATTAGTTTATTAAATATGTTTTAATAAATAATTCCAGTTTGGGTTTATAGTTTACAAGCCCATCAGGATTGTGGCATGAAGGGTGAGGGAGCGTCACTCTTTAAATAGATGGCACGCCTCCCTCACCACAGACAATTGTCATATCACATTACGCCAAACCCTGTAGTCGTCAGCTAGTACAAGAAGCATTCCTCTAACGGACATTTGCTCACGTGGACTAAGTAGAGGTGCTGCCTTTGTCGCGACACTGGTGATTCGAAGCACGTTTTCAGGATTATTTTGGAAGCACGCTTACAAACCAAAGTATTTAACTAAATAAAAACATCCAAGACGAGTAAATTTCACAATAAACATCCAAAACAATAAATTCATAAACTTGTAAGTCTTAAGCCGATTTGCTCCAAAATCTGTAAAAAAAAAAAAAAAAAAAATAGATACATGATATTAGTTATTATAAACTTGTAAAGTTATAATTAATAACAAATTGTTAGATTATTTCACCTCATCATCAGAATCAGAGTCTTAAAAAGACTGCAAACGCTTGTCTTTCATGTGTAAATACTGTTTTTGTTCAGCTTTGTGCAAATAGTGCAACATGTGTTTCCTTCTTTTTCATGCTTCATCGAGCTTTGTGCACACATAAGTGCCTCCAACGTATCCTCATGAAGCCTAAAATGATGAGGAGTCAACAACTGACCTTCTGTGCTAAAAGCAGATTTTGAAACAACACTAGAAATTGTGATAGCGAAAATATCCTTGGCAATTTTTCGCATTGTTGGATACTTGATTCCATATGTTTTCCACTATCCAAGTATATTAAATGTAGCACTCCTAGGCAAAACAGGGAGCAAAAAAACATCATTGCCTCAACATCCAAGAGACAACATAACAGGCAGCCTCCAAAATGCATCAGAAAAGCACCTGAAACTGAAGATCACGTTGGAGATCTAGAGATGGTGGATGTCAGTCGACGTGCACCTGCAGATCTGGACGCTAGAGTCAATCGACGCGCACTTGCAGCTGTTGGATGGTGGAGGTCGAACGCAGCTGGTATCTGCTGGATGTTGAACGCTAGTCAGAGATGAACAAGGAAAACTTCTGGGAACACGCGCACCACCGACAAAGCATCCACACTAGGAGTCTCCTTAGTCTCCAAGGAAAATAGCACCATGCATCCTCTTGATTGTCCACCTCCCGATATACCATCACTAGCAGACAATAATCCAGATTGCTCTAGAAGCGAAGGGTCTTAGTCAAACAGTCTAGCACTACATGATTGGCCGAAAGCCAGTCCATGCCTAGGATAACATCAATCTTCAGCATAGGCAGAGAGACCAAGTCTACAAGGAAAGATTTGTTTTCTATAACAACAGGGCATTGCAAACAAACAAACAGGGTGGTCAAGGAATCACCCGTGGGTGTAGAGATAGTTGAATCATATGATCCATACACGCTAACGATATGAAGGAATGTGTAGCCGCTAAATCAAATAAAACAAATAAGAGTCTTCCAACTATTAGGCACTTACCTTGTATCAAGTGGGGACATCGAGAGGCTTTAGATCCTCTCACGGCGAACACTCTCCCACTTGTCTGTGGTCTGTCTACTGACTCACCACTTAGAACCTTGCTCCCGCATTCTGGGTTCTCCCACCTTGCAATACGAACTGATTCCTTCTATGACTCCCTTGTCTACAGTCACTGGCAAAGTGACCCACGTTGCCACAACGAAAGCAGTTGACATTGGGTGCCTGAGGACAATTCTTGACTAAATGCGGTCCTCCGCATCTGAAACACTTAGAAAACCTCGATTGTCCTTGATTTGAACTTCCCTTTTCAAAGCTTGCAGTTTGTTGAACTGGGCGATTGTAAGGTCTTGCCCTCTGATGGAACCTTCCTCCTCTGCCTCTCTAATTGTTGCTACGAATTGGTCCACCACTCCTTGAATGAACGAAACAGTTATCACACAAAATAACTCGCATATCGGACACTCTCCCCAACTTCTAACTATAGTCGGCATCCGATGTGGATCCAACTAACAATGCTAGTACTAAACCTCACAATCAAATTAGAATCGAACTGCTCTGATACCAGCAAATGAGACAACTCGTTGTCTCATTAAAGAACCTAAGTATTAACTAACCTTGAACCGTATTATAAACGTTAGCGCGCTTTATTAAAGAAACGAAGCGAAGAGAAGAGGAAAGGAAAGGAAGAAAAGCGAAAACGAAAATGAAACTAAAGCACACAAACCAATCAGAGTAAACACAGCTAAAGTAAGATAAAATATGTACGTACACATATGTTGGTTGCCCTGTCAGTAGGGCTATAGTAGTATATACAGACAAGGTACATGAAAATGATACCATAAAGCAAATACAACAAAAGGCCAAAAGAAAACTCTCCAACTAACAGCACTCACCCAACCCACTCAAAATACATCAAAAGTACTCACATCACACCCCCGAGATAGACGCACTGGCGGGAACGCGCCATCAGCGACGCGAATGCCTAGAGCTACCTTGTCCCTCACCGTTCGTGCGCCTATAAACTTGCAGAGGCACGTACTCTGATGAGGAATTTGACACGATGATCCTCCGTCGCTGATAAGTCCTAAGGTACTGCTTTGTCCTCTGCCGCTGTCCACGCAACACAAAACCTCTCCTGCTGGTGACATGAGATGACTCTGGCACCGCCCACATAAAGCTTTGCTCACGAGGTCTCAGTGGGTACCACATCTGTGAGAAAGGCAAGTGCTGTACTACTCAGTACGGTCCCATGATCTCCTCCATCGGTCAGGTACAGTTCCTGAACCGTATGCTGATAACGCCAGTATAGACAGTCAGGAACATGGCAAGGTCCACCTGCCAACCATGATTATCATAGTAGATGATCTCGATGTCTCCTAGCACTTGAGTCCTCGGTGCCACCACGTAGGGGTGCAGTCTCTAATCCATCAAACTCTAGTTTCTCGTCATCTGCTCCGTGAAGAGCGATAGAACATACAACAGAAATACAGGGAGATAAGGACACATATATCATCGTAACAGGGAAAGAAGTAGTAATATAGCATGTAAGCATGTAGCACGCAGCACATAAGGCAAACAACACTCAAACAACCATATCTCGAGTCACACGTCACATCCATCTCAAAGAGCTTTTTCTCACAGATCAAACCCCTACGAGGGATACAAAATATCACATCACGTCCCCAATTGGACATCCCGCTTTGGGATAGGTAGAACACATCGCGTTCCCATTTGGACATCCCTCATTGGGACAGGTAGAACACATCTCATCACGTCCCCAATTGGACATTCTGCTTTGGGACAGGTAGAACACGTCACGTCCCCAATTGGACTTCCCCCATTGGGACAAGATAGAATCATCATGGTATGGTATGCAACATCTAACCTTCGCGAGTCGATACTGGAACCTCACGCCTAAACACTCGACTATAAACACGATGCATTGCATCCACAGGAACATCATCACGACGTCTTGCGTCTGAGACAACCCCCTCCTAGGAGGTCCCATTGGTGACCCCACTTATAATTATTAGCGTTATAACGTAGTGTATTAGTATAAAATTTGTGGAAATATTAAAACATACAATACATACTGATACCATAATAATGTATATAGTCATAAAAGTATTGGCTCCATCAGTAGAGCCTACAACAACTGGTACCAAATATATGAGACTTCAGAGTTGAAATAAATAAAAACTAAAAACATAGCAGTGGAAATAAAGGTACATCAGACTTCCTCTCTTGGCGCTCAAGGTCCCCCAGCATTGGGATCCGAGGCTCTCCCGCCGGCATCAGGCTCAACAGGTATACCGTCAATCTCCTCTAGAAATTCCTCATCAGGGTCTTCTCGTGCAGTCGAGAATAAAGATAAAATACAACATAGAAAATAAAGGGGATAAGAAACAGTAATATGTCATAAATGGGAAAAACAGCGATATAAATAATGTATATAGATGCAACACACCGAATCACAACAGTGACAACCAAACAACTTCCAGATAATTTTTCCCTTAACTACCGTCTCTCACACTCATGCAACTAACGACTATATGGACGCAATCACGACGCGACATCCCCAACGGATCAAGGTGTCTCAGTTATCACTATGCCACCCCCATAAGGTAGGGTTCGGTCTAAAGCTCGCAGGCCCAACTCGTCTCATGGGTACGACATATTCCCCCGCCCGCAGGCCAGGTCGGAATATTCTCCCGTCAACAACGCAACTTACGGTAACGACATGTTCCACCGCCTGCAGGCTAGGTCGGAGCACTCGCCCGTCCGTTAACAACTCAAATTTCGGTAACGACGTATCCCTCCGCCCGCAGGCTAGGTCGAGATATTCGCCCATCCGTCTACAATTCGACTAACGGGTACGACCATCTCCCCGCAGGTAAAATCGAAATCGCCCCTACGCCAAACTAATCGGTACGACCATCTCCCCGCAGGTAAGATCGGAATCGCCCGTATGCCAACACAGTGATGAACAACTATGCAGCATGAATCACACTGACTCATCTCAGGATCAACACTTAGTGCCTCAATCACGACTTATAAACAACCACGACCAACTTTCTCCGGCTTAACAGGGTATCAACTCACATCATGACAACAACAGATCAACTGTATCTCTAGGTTGAGCATTACGACATATATATATATAACCTCGACTTTCTTGCTACACAATCATCTCCCAACTTATCAGAAATCACTGCCTAGCTCCACTCAGACGTCAGCAGTCACAACAACGTATTAACAACAACCAGCAGCAACCAGCAATAGATTCAACATTAAAATCAACTCACAGATAAATAACATTTAATTAATCATAAGCATATAGTAAGCATAACATATATCATATTAAATACCAATCACAGAACATACATCCTCGATATACAGTAAAATCAACCTAACGGTCGAACGACCTCTAGTAGGGTTTGGGTCGCTCTACGCATATCAATATATATTATTTAAAGTTTGCCTCCCTGACGGTTCTTTCCCCCACCTTAGTGATGTTCCCGAGAGATTCCGGATGCGACTCCGTAACAGTCAATCGAGTGCGCGATCGAACGTTCGAGTCCTGTCAGATTATATACAGTAAAACACAACCAGAAATTAAAACAGTTAAATCATAAACTACCTAAACCTTAGGATTAGCTACTGCCCCTATTTAATTAATTAGGCTAGGGATGCCTAAAAATTCCTAACTCTTGGATCAATGATCCTTAGGTATTCCTAAACATAATCAATGAAGGCATTAACTCAAAAAAACAAAGATTTCTCCTATTGCACTACCCCTAGGGTTTGGCCTTATTGAATGAAAAATATGAAAACTAGCTAGGGAGCTCCAAAAATTCTCATTTCCTGGATAACACCCTAACTAAGTGTGATAACCCTAGATGTCAACTCAAAACATAAAAAACCAACCAAAAACCCTACCCTACACAAATAGGAGGTTTCGGCCTCTCCTTCAAACAAATAGCTAGAGAGATTTCTTGGCTCTAATCTCTTGGATCATGCAAGTATGTCATGAACCTGCCATAGAAATTGGTTTGGTATTAAAATGATTTTTCTACAATTTTTCATGGATTTTTGAAGATTTAGGGATAAAAACCCTACGATTTCTAATCATGAAAATTAGAGGAGAACAAAGAGAGATTGAGAGAACTAGCTACCTCCTATGATGATCTCCTTCAAATTTGGTGAAGATTGCTTCCCAAAATCTCCAAGTTTCAAGCTCCAAAATGGAGAAAATGGTAAGGAGAAAAAGAGAAAGAAGAGGAAGAAGAAGAAGAGGTTGGGGCTGTCAGGGGCTGCTCGAAAAAAATGGGGAAGAAAAGTGTGAAGAATAGTGTATTTATTTAGTGACTTAAGTTAAGGAAAAAGGTAAAAAGTAATTAGTAAAAATTAACCAAGGGCAATTTGGTCAATTCACGTCCCGACATTTTGAAAAAAATCCTCACGACACTAGTAGCAGTCCCCAAATGATTTAACATAGCTTTGGTATGAAAATCATTGGCTCAAGGTTCTCGAAAAATCCTAAGACAGCTCGAATCGTCTACCCGATCGATTTTCGGCCCGAATATAAAATATTATTTATATTTTTGGACGTCAGGACACATTTTATCAAAAAGGTAGAGGATTGAATTCTAAGACTAGTGGTTCTGACCGTTAGTCAAAATGAGGTCTTGATAGTAGAAAAACACTGTTGTCAGTGAAAATCGCAGACCGGGTTCCGTCTGAGTTTTTGACCAAAATTTAACCATAGCTTCCTACGATAGCGTAGAGCGTGACTATGGCCTCAGAATAATTTATTAATTTTCTAAACCCTACAATAAAATATAATTACTTAAATACTGATTAATTAAAAAGATTAAGAAAATCGAGGTGTTACAGCGTCCACGAGCCACATCTCAACGATCAGAACCGCAACAGTATCAAACAGGTTAACTCATCAACCTCACCACATAGTTTACATCCACTAATTCATTGATAACAACAACATCGTGCAAACAACCAGCATGCCAATATACATTTAATCACATAGGCAAGTAAGCAGGTAGTCATATAGGCAATTTAGCATGCACATCAAAACGTCCTCAGTATCAACATCCTCTAACCTGGGGAATCGTCTTAGCGATGATAGCCCCAAAGATACCTACACCTAGGGTTTAGGTACTTTGTCCAGGGCTCAACCCCTAGTAGGTTTAAGGTTTCCCTACACATGTATACATTCTACACTACGCTTGCCTTCTCGACGATAACAGATCTTTCTCCCCACCAGAAAGATTATGCAAATGCGATCACGAACACTGTCATGGTCTCACTACCACCACAACTAGCTCGCCTTTCTCTCCACCACCACACGCAGCTCCAAAAACCGTCACCACAGCCGCAACCTTCTCCTTCAATGCTAGCACAACCACGACCTCGAACTTTGCCCTAATCACGGGAACAACGTGTAAGCAACATCATTAACCCTATGGCAACTCCAAAACCAAGAAAGATTCGAGGAAAAGCTTGAAGAACACGAAGAACGTAAAGGTCGACGTGTTAGAGATTCAAGCTTACCTTCGAGGAATCGGGAAATTGATCGGTGCAACTCGTAATACTCGAAGCCTTGATCACAGTGCTATAGTTGGAACCACGATTTGATGCCTCAATCTTGCCTTACCTTCACTTTCTCTCTCAAGAACTCCTTTCTCTCTCTTTCTCTCAAGCTATTTGTAGCGAAAAATTTGTTTATGTTTTGTGCAAGGAAGAAAAGAAAGAAAAGCTTAAGTGGTTGCTGCCAAACTATCCACGCTTGAGCGTGCTAGTCCCCCACGCTTGAGCGTGACCTCCTGGTCGCCACGTCTCCTGCCACGGGTTTGTCGCAACCGGCGCGACGGGAAGGAGGTTTCGCCTCCTTTTTTTTTTCTTGCTTTCGAGAGTCGCCACCAAAATTTTATTCTAGGGAAAAACGTTGGAAAACCCTTTTTATATTGAAAGGCAAATGGTCTCATTTTGAAATAGAGATTTTAGGGTTCGGGAGTCGATTATGTCTAGGGAAGGCATGGGGGTTTACCCCACGGCACCCTGGAACATCCATTGTTAATAATGGTTACCCTTTTGATTATGCAAATTATTATTTTAACCCCTTTTCGTTTAAAAATGTGCTTTTGAAATATTTGTATTTGAAAATAAATTATTGAACTGTTTCAGTTAAAATGACTCAAGCAGTAAAATCAACAAGCTGTTGCAACTAAATTGATTCTCACCACTATTTTTATTAAAAAAAAGAGATTTTCACAGTCTTATATTTTTTAAGAGCAAATTTTTATCCTTAGAATAAATTTTGAGGAATCAAGCTGTAAAAGCTTAAATTTCTCTTGAATGATTAGGAAATTAATAAGTCGTAAAACTAAATTGATTTCCTTTCGTTACGTATTATTTTAGGAAGTAAAGTATTTTTTTTTTTAAAAAAAAGGTTTTAATAAGCTGTACTTTAGTGTAAAAGAAATAAAAACATATTTATGAAAAGGAATGTTAAGAGGCCAAGTTGCAAAAAAAACTTAGAAACGGTTGAGGAATCAACAAGTTGTACAACCAAATTGATCCCTTTTATTTATTTACTTATTGAAGGGTAATATCATAAAAACAGATTATAACTTTTTGAACTCTATTATAAAAAAGAATTAATTGCTCACATAAGAAAAGAAACATCAAATTATTAGAATCAAATTGGTCATTCTTACCACACAAGTGAAGCTTAACGCATAATCGGAGACATCACCAAAAAAAAAAGGGAAACTTCATAACAGACACATAAAAAAAATAAAAAAAAAGGAATAAAAGGGCATGAAGCAATATTTATGAAAAAAACCACTTTTACTAACTAAAAAGAAGTTCAAACCATATAAAACATGATTAACTTTCCAACTCATCTTTACTATCAAAGATTTCATTCAACTTGGGTATTAGATTAAATGTGCCCAGCTTCACAAAAGGATTTAGAGTTACCACAATAAAATCAATACACTGGACCATAAAACACAAACAAATTTCTATCAAGCTTTACATCACCCATTAAACCTGCCAGGAGTAAATTTTCATGACTTGATTGTTGCCATAACCATGCAGCCCAAGGAACAACAAACAACCTTTGCAAATTAATATAAGCTCACAATGAACACTAGCCCTGTTAAAAGATTTGTCAACCTACCTATTTTGCTACCAAAGCTAATACGATGGATGAAAGTATGGTGCCAAGCATGAACAGAATGATGAAGTATATGAGAGGAAAGAAAAATGAATTAGACTAGCTCACAGGAAATATGGTGCTTTACATATTTTTTATCAACTCAAAGGAAATGCTTCAAACCATTCTCACATCTAAGCTTGTTCTAGAATCAACTTAGCTATTCAATTCTAAATCGGATGTACATATAAACCATTAAAATTCAACAAAAAAAAAAAACACTGTCATAGTTCTCACTATATCAGAACAAATGCCTGCAATCTAGCAACAAAAATTACCCAACAAAGACAAGGACTTGCGTGCTTCAGAGTTCTATAATCAAGATAAATTTACTTCTAAAAATGAATAAGCTTTGAGCTTTGATGTTTGAACAAACCAAGCTAAGGCAAGCAAGCGGCTTCAATAAATACATACAACTCAGTTTTATTTGATTAAAATTCACAGCATGTGAACGTAAAATTTATTACGTGCATTTCATCAAACAGATTCAGAGCATGATAGAATTAATTTTAGATCATCAGGCTCATCACAGTGAACTTCCAGCACAATAATATCAGTACAACAACCCAAGCACAAACAACATAATCAATTTTTCTATCAAGTAGATTAAGTGCAGTAGGCAATGCAATAGTAAAAATTTAGCATTTGATTCAATCATAACAAAGTTTGCCTCATAATCAGGATAGCCAGTAGATGAATATCAGACAGGGATTTTACCTATTGGCTGCAAACAACAACAGTGTTCTACACGATTCTTCCCTATGCTTACTGATCCAATGCTATCAGAAATTACAAAAGCAAATTCCAGGACACAAAATGCCACAGCAGGGTGCCCAGAAACGATTTAAACCCTCTCTAAAAATTCTCCTAAATCTCAGACATCAGAGAACTAAGGTTGCATAGAAGCAAAATTACAGAGCACAGAGATAAAAAATTTCGACCGAACCTCCTCCTTCAATTTTTCCGACCCCTTTTGATCTCCATCTTCATGCCTTTTATAGCATAAATTTCGCAGCTCTCTCTCTCATCCAATTGCCTTCTTCATGATGGCAAATTTAATGCCATTAAATGTTCTTGAGATCTCTGAACAGGGATTGCAAACTCTCAAGTGATTTTCGGCCAACTGAGGGAAGCTTTTCTGACACCTTCTTCGATTTTGCTCAGAGGAGAAGGGTGTTCTTCGTCTTCTACGGTTGGCACGTGTCTCAAACGGCAATCTCGGGCCTCTTCTTCAAGCTGCTGTCAGAACCGAAATGATGAAGCAACATGCAAAGGGCTTTGCGGGTTGAGATGTTAGATGGGTTGACCCTGGGTTGGAGACAAAATCTGAGATGATGGGATGGCTATGGTGGGCGAGGTAGGCGTGCAGAGCTGTGGTGAAGCGGTGGGTGGATGAGGCTTTCGTGCGGTGTGAGGAAGCAAGAGACAGAGGGGCGGTGGAGGTAGAAGATAAGGCAGAGAAGTAATGATGAAAAGCAATGATGAAGATGAAGGAAGGGCTTGGTTCGGTCATGGAGGGCGAGAGAGAAGAGAGAAGAGGCGGTGAGATGGGGAAGAAAAGAGTGGGGCGGCTAGGGTTGGGGGAGAAGAGAGAAAGAAAAGAGAAAAGAAAGGTTGGGCCGGGTCGGTGAAGTGAAGAGGGAAATGGGTGCGGGTCGCGAACCGGGTCAAGCGCGACCCGGTTCAGGAGGTGTGGGTTTGGGCTATTATTTTTCTTTTGGGGAGCCTTTTCTTCTTTTTTTCTTTTTTTTTTTTCTTGGTGGGAATTGGGCTGAAACCCAATTTTTCTCCCTTTTATCTCTTCTCCTCATTTCTTCTTCTTTTCTTTTCTTTTCTCTCTTTTTTATTTATTTTTATTATTATTTTTTTTATCTCTTCTTCTTATTTCTTCATTTATTTTACTCCTGCAAGGCAAAAAATTAAATTAAAATAAATTAAGAAAAAGGGAGGACAAAATTTAGTATTCACAGCTGCCCCTCTTTACTTGTTTCTTACTAGGTAGTAGGCATAACCAAAGTTTGCATATTACCGTTGTAAGTAACGAGTAAAGACGTGAATTCTAATTTTGTCCGAGGATATGAGAAAGAAGCTTGCAGAGCTGAATATTCGCCAGAGTTTAACATGAAAGGATAAAAAGTTTGCGGAGCCGAATATCCGCCGAAACTTGACCTGAAACGTAAGAAAGTTTACGGAGAATTGTATCCGCAGAAGCTTGACAAGAAAAGCAAGAAGCTTACGGAGAACTGTATCCGCGGAAGCTTGACAAGAAAAGCAAGAAGCTTACGGAGAGTTGTGTCCGCAGAAGCTTGACAAGAAAGGTAAGAAGCTTACGGAGAACTGTATCCGCAGAAGCTTGACAAGAAAGGTAAGAAGCTTACGGAGAACTGTATCCGCAGAAGCTTGACAAGAAAGGTAAGAAGCTTACGGAGAACTGTATCCGCGGAAGCTTGAAAAGAAAAGCAAGAAGCTTACGGAGAGTTGTGTCCGCAGAAGCTTGACAAGAAAGGTAAGAAGCTTACGGAGAACTGTATCCGCAGAAGCTTGACAAGAAAGGTAAGAAGCTTACGGAGAACTGTATCCGCAGAAGCTTGACAAGAAAGGTAAGAAGCTTACGGAGAACTGTATCCGCGGAAGCTTGAAAAGAAAGGTAAAAGCTTGCAGAGTCGATTATCTACTGAAGCTTGACATGAAAAACTTGCGGAGTCGATTATCCGCCGGAGTCTGACATGGAGATTTAATCAAGCTTGCGGAGCCGATTATCCGCCGAAGCGTGAAAGGAAAGATGAAAGCTTATGGAGCTGATGTATCCGTCGAATCTTGATATAGACAGAAAATGTGAGTGACAGGTGTAAGAACCTGACATAAATCACTAGGAATTTTGAAAGGTGTGTGCAATATGTGTAAAGAACCTAAGACGGTCCACTGGGGAAGAAGATGGGTGTGAAGACATGGCGCTTCCATTGGGAATTAACCCATTAAGTGATGGAGAAATGGGTTGATGGTAAATGATGGAGATGAATGATGCTTGCATGATGCATGATGTCCTACAATCCTTAATTCCCTAAGACCTGGATTGCTTGATTGATCCAAAGATGAACTAGAACGAAACTTGTCTGCCTCATTTTGATAAATCTTGTCTGGAGTGATTCTGTTGGAGCTTTTACGGCGAGCCGGATATCCTGACCAGGCTCCTTTGCGGATATAACGATTTTCACTGGGGATGCTGTGATCTGTGCTGATAGATTTTGAGGTATGTCGTATGAAGGACCTTTTGATGAATTCCTGAGATTTGATAGAAAAAGTTGAATGGAGCTTTTTCCATTGACGCTCAACTGAAAATGTTGTCGGGTTCCTGCAAAGCTTTCGAAATTATCAAAGAAACTTTTAAATGCTTCCATATTATCAGACACATGCTTTGTTTTTAGTGCACATCAATGAAATGCGAGAATGAGGGGGCGACAAAATAATACTGGATAGTATTTATTCAAAGGTGGTTTTATTGCGATAATGAAACACAGTGGTGGGAATTTGGGATTGTGAATATAAGACAAGAGGTACACATGTCATTGAGTAACACTCTTTATATTGACCAACACCAGCCTTTTGAGCGTGATCTTGAATGCCCATCGCCGAATCTCTGAAGATTTGTTTCAGTCTCCAAGCGTTTGGTGCTTTTATCATGAACTTCTGCCATTTTCTCTGTTTTGCATCCCAACCATTGGACTACTTTTTCTCATTTGTCTGCTTAAGAAGGCTTTTGTTCTTTGATCCTAACTTTGCTTAGGTCTCTCTTTTCGAGTTTTCAACCAACTGGGTCGCTCAAATTACTCTTTCGGGTTTTCAGCTTAGCAAACATTTTTCTTTTTGAGCCTTTCTAAGCATAATATTTCTTTACAGCGTCTGAATTGACCGGAAGAGGTAAGTCTTCGCCGTCCATATTGGTGAGGATCAATGCTCCTCCTGAGAATGCCTTTTTTACAACATAGGGACCCTCATAGTTTGGGGACCATTTTCCGCGGTGATCTTTTTGCATGGGCAAGATCTTCCTAAGCACAAGGTCACCTTCTTGGAAGGGTCGAGGGCGCATTTTCTTGTTATGAGCTCTAATCATTCTCTTTTGATAAAGTTGTCTATGGCACAATGCAGCTAACCTCTTGCCTTCGACAAGATTTAACTGGTCTAGGCGGGCTTGGACCCATTCGGCCTCTTCTAGCTTGGCCTCCATCAACACGCGTAATGAAGGGATCTCAACTTCAATGGGAAGGACCGCTTCCATTCCATATACCAAAGAATGAGGAGTTGCCCCAGTCGAGGTGCGAACTGAGGTGCGGTAACCGTGTAGTGCGAAAGGAAGCATTTCGTGCCAGTCTTTGTATGTCACAACCATCTTCTGCACGATCTTCTTAATGTTTTTGTTGGCTGCTTCGACCGCTCCATTCATCTTTGGGCGATAGGGTGAGGAATTGTGGTGTTTGATTTTGAAGTTCTCACACATTTCTTTCATCATTTTGTTGTTAAGGTTAGTGGCATTGTCAGTTATGATTTGACTCGGCAATCCATAACGACATATTAGATCTTTCTTAACAAACTTGATTACCACATTTCTGGTGACATTAGCGTAAGAAGCAGCTTCAACCCACTTTGTGAAGTAGTCGATAGCAACAAGAATGAAACGATGGCCGTTGGAAGCTTTTGGTTCGATGGGACCAATGACATCCATTCCCCACATAGAAAATGGCCAAGGAGCCGTCAACACATTTAATGAAGTAGACGGCGCATGGATTTGATCTGCATATGTCTGACACTTGTGGCATTTTCTAACATAATTGCAACAGTCAGCCTCCATCGTTAACCAATAATAGCCGGCTCTCAAGATCTTTCTTGTCATGGCATGTCCATTAGCATGAGTCCCGAAAGAACCTTCGTGCACTTCTTTGACTATTGTTTCTGCCTCTGCTGCATCTACGCACCTTAGTAATACCATGTCATGGTTTCTCTTATACAGGGTTTCTCCATTCAAAAAGAAACCCATTGCCAGCCTTCTGAGGGTTCTTTTGTCATTCTCTGAGGTGTTTGGAGGATATTCCCTGTGTTTGATGTATTGCTTGATATCATGGTACCAAGGCTTCCCGTCCGGCTCTTCTTCCACTATTTGACAATATGCCGGGCGACTATGGCTTTCTATTTTGACGAGCGGAAGGCATCCTTCGGCGTCTACCTTAAACATTGAAGCTAAAATGGACAAGGCATCAGCCAGCCGATTATCTTCTCTAGGGACATGATGGAATGAAAGTTCTTCAAAATGCTCTGCTAGATCTTGAATGTATTGATGATAGGGGATTAATTTGGAGTCTCGCGTCTCCCATTCGCCTCTTAATTGGTGAATGACTAAGGCAGAATCTCCATAGACATCAAGGCCCTTTGCCCCAGCATCGATGGTCGTTTGAATTCCTAACACACAGGCTTCATATTCGGCCACATTATTCGTGCAGTCGAAGCAAAGTCTGGCTGTGATCGGAATGAAGTCATTATCCGGTGAGATCAGGACGACCCCTATTCCATGTCCTAGTGCGTTGGAGGCCCCGTTGAACCATAGGGTCCACTTTCTTGTATTAGCTTGAACCTCTTCTTTGGACAGAACTAAGATGTCTTCATCGGGAAAATCAAATTTTATTGTCTGATAATCCTTGATTGGCTGGTCAGCAAGATAATCAGCAAGGGCACTTCCTTTTATCGCCTTTTGGGTGACATATATGATGTCGTATTCTGATAAAAGAACTTGCCATCGCGCGATTCGACCTGTGAGGGCTGGCTTGCTAAAGATATACTTAATCGGGTCCAGACGAGACACCAACCAAGTAGTGTGAGATAGTAGGTACTGCCTTAAACGACGAGCTGCCCATGCCAAAGCACAACAAGTGCGTTCAATTGCCGAATATTTCGTCTCACAGTCGGTAAATTTCTTGCTTAAGTAGTAGATAGCATGCTCCTTTCGACCAAACTCATCTTGCTGTCCTAGCACACATCCCATGGATTTCTCCAATATCGTCATGTATAGGATGAGGGGCTTCCCTGGCGCGGGCGGTATCAACACTGGCGGACTTTGTAAGTACTGCTTGATCTTGTCAAACGCCAGCTGACAATCGTCATTCCACTCTGATGGTTGATTCTTCTGCAATAATTTGAAAATTGGCTCACAGGTGGCGGTCAATTGAGATATGAATCTTGCTATATAATTCATCCTTCCCAAAAACCCGCGGACTTCTTTCTCTGTCTGAGGGGCTGGCATTTCGATTATGGCCTTAACTTTGTCGGGATCAACTTCTATCCCCTTTTTGCTAACCACGAAACCTAGTAATTTGCCCGATCTCACTCCGAAGGTACATTTGGCAGGGTTAAGCCGGAGTTGAAACTTCCTTAACCGGTCAAAGAGTTTCTTTAAGATGGTGACGTGATCTTCATTTGGCTTGGATTTGGCAATCATGTCATCTACGTACACCTCTATTTCCTTATGCATCATGTCATGGAACAAAGTGACCATCGCCCTTTGGTAAGTTGCCCCAGCATTCTTTAATCCAAACGGCATTACTTTGTAACAGAAGGTGCCCCAAGGGGTAATGAACGTGGTTTTTTCCATATCTTGGGGAGCCATCTTAATCTGATTATACCCGGAAAAGCCATCCATGAAAGAAAACATTGAGTGTTGAGCCGTATTGTCAACTAACACATCAATGTGAGGTAATGGAAAATCATCTTTGGGACTGGCTCTGTTCAAGTCTCGGTAGTCAACGCACACACGAACTTTTCCGTTCTTCTTCATGACTGGGACGATATTGGCAACCCATTGAGGATATTTTGATACTGCCAAGAAGCCTGCATCGAATTGCTTTTTGACTTCTTCTTTGATTTTTAAAGATAGATCGGGTTTCATCCTCCTAAGTTTCTGTTTCACCGGAGGACAGTCCGGTCTTAAAGGTAGCTTGTGCTCTACAATGCTGGTATCCAATCCTGGCATATCCTGATAAGACCAAGCGAATACATCCTTGTAGTCAACCAAAAGTTCGATCATCTTGCGACGTTCTATGCCATCCATGGAGATGCCAATCTTAACTTCCTTCCTATTTTCATCTGTCCCCAAGTTAATTATTTCCACTGGCTCTTCATGGGGTTGGATTTCTTTTGCCTCTTGTTCCATCAATCGTAGCAGTTCTGGTGGGATTCCCGAATCTTCCTCAAATTCTTCATCAGTATGGTTAATAGGACACTCAAAATTGTACACCAGATGGCTAGTGTTGTCACTTTTGAGAGGGCCACTTTCAGACCTGCACGGTTGATTATTGATAGGTATGAAGGTGACAGAATAAAAAGGTAATTTATGATTTGAGAGTATGGGAAAGAAGAAAGATGCATGCATTCATTGATATTATTCGAAAACAAAGCATGTGCGCTCGTTTACAAAAGAGATTGTTCAACTCTAAGCTTCGAGCTGGGCTTAAAGGGAAAGCATTACGAAGTTTACATTGAGACTTTTTCAAACGTCACAGGAAACTCGACAATTTCCCAGTTGTTCAGTTCTGCAACGTCTGATGAACTGGGATACACGAGCTCAGCATTCTTCAGAGGATCAGTCTCAATAGCATTAGCCTGATTAGTGAACACAAATCCCGCGCTTATGAAGCTCTGTCCGAGGCTGCACAGGGGAATTCTCTCTATTTCGGATTCTAGGCCTTCTAGTCGGGCTAACCTCTTCTTTTTCTTCTCTGCCAAAATTCTACTTCGATCAGCTTTGGTTGGTCTGTAGCCTAGACCAAACTTGTCTTTGTTGTCCAGGACTAGTAGGATATTCGGGAGACCTTGCCGATTCTTCCCCAAACCACTACCGGGCTGGTATCCACCCCTAATCATGGTTTTTGCAACCATTAGAGAGGCTTCGGACATATGAGGTTCTGGTATTGGTAGCCCTTCTTTTATATAAGTAGCATTGGCGATTTCCAAGGTTTGGAAGGCGGTTTCCAATGCCTCGTCGGCTGCTTCGATGTAGGGAGTTGATGAAGGCTTACTTACTAGCATATCCTCTTCTCCTGAGACGATTATTAACTTTCCATCGATGATAAATTTTACCTTTTGATGGAGAGTAGAAGGGACAGCCCCAGATGAATGGATCCATGGTCTTCCTAACAAGCAGCTATAGGAAGGCACGATATCCATTACTTGAAATATAACAGCAAAAGTGCATGGACCAATTTGCATCGGTAATTCTACTTCTCCGACCACTCCTCTTCGAGTACCATCAAAAGCTCTTACCACCATGGAGCTGGGTCTGACATGACTTTCATCAATCGGAAGTTTTGCAAGTGTGGATTTTGGCATTACATTCAATGAAGAGCCGTTGTCAATTAGTACGCGAGCTATGATGAAGTCGTGACACTTGACTGAGATATGGAGTGCTTTGTTATGTCCTGTGCCTTCGACTGGGATTTCGTCATCGGTGAAAGTGATGTAATTGTCAGCAACGATGTTACTTACAATCCCGTCGAGTTTATCTACCGAGATATCTTGTGTGACATGGGCGCGATTGAGCACTTTCATGAGCACATCTCTATGAGGTTCTGAATTTAACAACAGCGACAAGAGGGAGATCCTAGCAGGTGTGCGTCTCAATTGATCAACCACCTGATATTCACTCTGCTTAATATACTTTAGAAATTCACAAGCTTCCTCAACTGACACCTCTTTTTTGTATTCCTTTTGTCTAGTCTCCTCGTCTTTGGTCGAGCTTTCACTAGCTTTTTCTTTTTCAAAAATATTTTGCTTTCGGGCCTCAAGCGGCTCTTTTCCTTGGTCGACGGGAGTGTAGATACGTCCACTTCGCGTCATACCTCCGACATCAGAGATGTTGACGATTGCTGCTGCCGGGCGACAAATTTTTGCCTCATACTTCCAAGGTACGGCCTTGTTGCTTTTGTATGGGAATGGGCTCGGAACTTGAATGGTGATAGGCTTTGGACCGCTGGTGGGTGATGGCTTCTCGTCATAGTATATCACCAAGGGCTTTGGTATTCTTGCAGTCGGGCGAGTGCCACCATTCTTTCCGCATTGCACTCCTGTTGATGTGCTTTCATCTAATGTGTTCACGCCCTTTTCTTCGATCTCGATGCAGTTTACTCCTTGGTTCCCATGGCTCGGCAACGGGTTATCTCCTACATTGGGAGCTTTCTTATTGAAGCTAAGCCATTTTGCATTGATTAAGTCTTGCACTTTATATTTTAGGGTTCGACAATTTTCCGTGGAATGTCCTACTGCTCCGGCGTGGTACTCACACGTGGCGTTTGGGTCATACCATGCTGGGTACGGAGGTTCCACAGGCTTCATTGGCACTGGTGCCAACATTGATTCGCTAAATAGCTGAGTTAAAAGTTCAGAGTAACTCATGGGGATTGGGTCAAATTGAACTATCTTTCTTTCCGTACCACCAAATGGCCTTCTTTGGTTGGCCTCGTTATTTTGATTTGGCGATTGTGTGGATTGTGATGGGATAGACGCTACATATGGAGCTGGAGGGCGTGATGATGCCCCAGGATTGGCCTCCCTCTTACTGAATCTTTTGGGTCCGTCAGAGACGGCATTTGTTTCTTCCTCCTTTTTTTTGGTGACAGAAGCTTTCCTTGGGTTAAGAGGGGCCTCAATTCTTCCGCTTCTCAATCCAACCTCGATCCTCTCCCCAACAATTACGATATCTGAGAAGTTGGAGGATACACTTCCAATGATACGGTCGTAAAAGGGAGCTTGGAGCGTTTCGATGAACATGGCCACCATTTCCTTTTCTGTTAAAGGCGGTTCTACCTGTGCTGCTATTCCCTTCCATCGTTGAGCATAGACTTTGAAAGTTTCATCATTTCTTTTGGACATGTTTTGAAGCTGTAGTCTGTCAGGGGCCATATCCACATTGTACTTGTACTGTTTAACGAATGCTTCAGCTAAATATCGAAAACAACGGATTTGGAATGGCTCCAGATGCATATACCAGTTTAGCGCTGCCCCGGTCAGACTGTCTTGAAAAAAATGGATGAGGAGTTTATCATTGTGAGCACATGAGGCCATTTTCCGAACGTACATGGTTAAATGGCTCTTAGGGCAAGTAGTCCCCGTGTACTTGTCAAACTCGGGAACTTTAAATTTGGGGGGAATTACTACATCAGGCACTAGGCAGAGTTCAGCAGCGTCGCGGAGACCGAAGCTGTTCACCCCCTCGATTGCTCTAAGTCTTTCTTCAAGAATTTCCATCTTTTCCTTTGAATGGTGGTCTTTGATGATGATATTTGACCGTACCCCTTCACCTACTTTGGGAGTAGGTGCAGATGTATGAAAAGGAATGGAAGCGTTGGATGCATGAACATTAGCACCAGGTGTCTTTTCGTGTACTGGTGCTACTATCGGAGAGATTTCAGTGGTGTGGTTATGGTGGACTTGCGAGGTGTCAGCAGGGTTGGAATGATATTCTTGCTCTTCCATAATTGGCGGTGTATAATTAGGAGGAAGGCCGTATGGCGGAGGAGGCTGTTGGATTTCTTGGTTGCTGGCAGGTATGTGGTCGTGTGGCTGAGTTGTTTGGCTCGGTGTTCGTCCTCCGGAACTGGAAGGATTTGCTTCAGTAGCTCTTTTTTCCATTGCGATTAGCATTTGCATCATTTTCGCCATTTGTTCTTTGATTTGAGAAACTTCTTCCCTTAACTCGCTTTGCTCTAGGTCATCCATGGATCTTGTTTGCAATCGAGTTCTGTAGGGATGACGACGAGGCTTTTTATAGGCTATTTTGAAAACCTATTGTTATTTACAAAAGCATGATGACATGTGTATTAGTAAAATGTGATAATTATGTATGCATGAATTGGTCGAGAAATTTCTTGATGATAAGCCAATATCTTTGTCAACCGTACGTTAGAAAGTACATTCAACAGTACTAAGTTGTGAAGTTAAAAGGAGCCAATGAACCACAAAAAAACACTTCTTCATTCATTAATTCAAAAGGTAGTACATTGCTTGTATTACATTTGTTGGGACCACAAAAGCAACACTTCTTCACTCATTCACTCAAAAGATAGTGCATTTCTTGTATTACACTTGTTGGAATCACAAAAGGAACACTTCTGCACTCAAAAGGTAGTACATTTCTTGTATTACATCTGTTGGTGTTTAGTAACGTAGTCTTTCATCGTCTCTAGCGCAATTTTGCAATACTCAACGAACTCTTTAATTTCTACCGGAGTATTGAAGGGATCGACCATAGCTTCTGCAGCCTTTAAGTAGGATGGAAAGTCCGCAATTGCACTATTAGTCAAGTTAGCCAATTGTGCGAAACGCATTGCCCATTTCCCGGCGGCCTCATCTTGCTCTGCTGCATAGAGAGCAATTCTATTTTTCTTCTGTTCCTCTTCTGCTAAAGCTTGATTCACATAAGCAAGTTGTTCTTCCAAGCCGTTCATTTTTCCAAAAGCGTCTTTCTCAGCCTGTACGGATCTGGACAACAAAGTCTTGAGCTTCTGAACATCTGTGCGCGCTTCATCTCTTTCTCTCCTTCTAAACCCCAACTCTTGGTTAGCCGCTTCAAGACACCTCTTGGTTTTGACCAAACATTCATGCTTGTCTTTCAGCCTTTGTTCATTTGCATCTAAAGCACCTTTCAGTTCGTTATGCACTTTCTTAAGAGTCTCAAACGCTCTTCGAGTTTCCACTAGCTCTTCATCAGCAATTCTTTTCCCCTTTTTGATCTCCAAAAGTTTTGCCCTGACCTCATGAGGATCTTCATTCTCTTGTGGCAGTGTGGGAATTTCCTTTTTAACCAGTAGAGAAATAAAGGGTAGACCAATAGTTGCTACTCGATCCCTAACCCACTGTCTGTAAGTGTCTTTTGCACCGCAGCTTCTGACTCCCAGTTCCCTGCCTTTTCGAACAACTCCACCCCAAGCTCTGTGGACGGAGTGAGCAACGTTGGGAAAGGTGCCATCCAAATAGTAACAGATGAATGGTGTTATTGACTCAGTAGTGGGGGGGCCCATCATGGGGTACCCAAGCTGTCTCAAAGCTAAAGAAGGATTGTAGTTGATGCAGCCGTGAGTCCCTATGAGGATCACATTAGGAAAAATGCCACAATTGTAAAGCACAGTCGTTATGTCTTGCCATCCCATAATGCACCATTGCAGCCTTCCTTCTTGCAAATTTACCAAATACTCAGCCCACTCTTTGCTGTTTTTCATTCCCAATTGATACATCCGAAAGTCAGTCATCGGGCAATTGGTCCTGCGAGGTATTTTGAATACATGAGCTGTGAGCCAAATGTAGAGCTAAGGTAAGCAACACATAAGTTTTTTGCCTCTCCTCTCATGACAGTAATTCATGCTGCAGTAAACATCAGCTAACAGAGCTGGAATCGGACTCTCCATCCGTAGGTAGCATGCTAAGAACACATCAATGGCCTGATAAGAAATGTAACCCTCCATGCAAGGGAAGAGGACTAGGCCATAAATGGTGAGTGCTAGTATGTCTTTGAAAGTGTCCCAATCTCCTGTTTGTACCAACTGCTGTAAGCGGGTCTCAAAAAATTCCCTTGGGAATGCCCTGCGACCATGAACATTAACCTCTGCTGCTTGCATTTCCATCGGGTGTACTTTCGACAAACCAGCTATAGTGCTAATAGAAGGAGAGTGTCCATGATACTGGTAAGGTCTTGAATGTCCAATAGGCAGACCCATAATGTGCTCGAATTCTTCCAAAGTAGGTGCCAACTGGAAATCTTGGAATGTGAAGACTCTGAGAGGCGGATCATAAAACTGGGTCAGAGCTGTGAGAGCTTCAGCTTGAACATTCACATCTAACAAGTCTAAGATCTTCCCATATTGCTTTGCAAAGGTGAGGCGTTGAGATAGGTTTAACATCTGACTAAGTGCTTTGATGCCAACTGCGTCTGCATTCTTGGCTTTGATTGAAACGGTTCCTTTGGCCTTGAAGATTGGTCCCATCTCCATCTCCCAAAGATATTGGCTTATCAAGATAGATTTCCCGACCTGTATGTATGCACAAAGATGATGATAATTATATTAAATGAAAACATAATAGAGGTATGAAGGATAAGAATGCCCCCACCGTGTCCTAAACTTTGGATCACCTAGGGGATCTATGTTTCTTTTAATGTGCATCCTCACAAAGGTGGTCAATCTATGTCCTAAAGAATTTAGGCCACTAGGACTCAATCTCCATTCTAAGATGTCACCACAACAATAGGGATTTATCAGATGTGGGTCATCCTTCGAGGAGGAGCTCGTCCTAGCTGAGATTTTCATGATAAACCAAAGGAAGTACATCCAAAGGCCTACCACTACATAATCTCGAATCTAATCCTAGGTTTATCTCTCGGACCCGGGTATGGGGTCATACTTGGTGTGTGAATATTGTGTGTGCGGGGGCAAACTTACCTTTCACCACCCTTATCATAAAAATCTGCAGAGAAGACAAAAAGACACATAACAAGTAATGTTGTCTACCCTAAAGTTCAAAAAGGGGTTAGTGACAAAGCATAATAAAGAAACGAATGCACAATCTATTTAATTGGGCTTGACTCTCCTTTACCAAATCCCCAGTGGAGTCGCCAGCTGTCGCAACCGGCGCGACGGGAAGGAGGTTTCGCCTCCTTTTTTTTTTCTTGCTTTCGAGAGTCGCCACCAAAATTTTATTCTAGGGAAAAACGTTGGAAAACCCTTTTTATATTGAAAGGCAAATGGTCTCATTTTGAAATAGAGATTTTAGGGTTCGGGAGTCGATTATGTTTAGGGAAGGCATGGGGGTTTACCCCACGGCACCCTGGAACATCCATTGTTAATAATGGTTACCCTTTTGATTATGCAAATTATTATTTTAACCCCTTTTCGTTTAAAAATATGCTTTTGAAATATTTGTATTTGAAAATAAATTATTGAACTGTTTCAGTTAAAATGACTCAAGTAGTAAAATCAACAAGCTGTTGCAACTAAATTGATTCTCACCACTATTTTTTTTAAAAAAAAGAGATTTTCACAGTCTTATATTTTTTAAGAGCAAATTTTTATCCTTAGAATAAATTTTGAGGAATCAAGCTGTAAAAGCTTAAATTTCTCTTGAATGATTAGGAAATTAATAAGTCGTAAAACTAAATTGATTTCCTTTCGTTACGTATTATTTTAGGAAGTAAAGTATTTTTTTTTTTTTTAAAAAAAAGGTTTTAATAAGCTGTACTTTAGTGTAAAAGAAATAAAAACATATTTATGAAAAGGAATGTTAAGAGGCCAAGTTGCAAAAAAACTTAGAAACGGTTGAGGAATCAACAAGTTGTACAACCAAATTGATCCCTTTTATTTATCTACTTATTGAAGGGTAATATCATAAAAACAGATTATAACTTTTTGAACTCTATTATAAAAAAGAATTAATTGCTCACATAAGAAAAGAAACATCAAATTATTAGAATCAAATTGGTCATTCTTACCACACAAGTGAAGCTTAACGCATAATCGGAGACATCACCAAAAAAAAAAGGGAAACTTCATAACAGACACATAAAAAAAAATAAAAAAAAAGGAATAAAAGGGCATGAAGCAATATTTATGAAAAAAACCACTTTTACTAACTAAAAAGAAGTTCAAACCATATAAAACATGATTAACTTTCCAACTCATCTTTACTATCAAAGATTTCATTCAACTTGGGTATTAGATTAAATGTGCCCAGCTTCACAAAAGGATTTAGAGTTACCACAATAAAATCAATACACTGGACCATAAAACACAAACAAATTTCTATCAAGCTTTACATCACCCATTAAACCTGCCAGGAGTAAATTTTCATGACTTGATTGTTGCCATAACCATGCAGCCCAAGGAACAACAAACAACCTTTGCAAATTAATATAAGCTCACAATGAACACTAGCCCTGTTAAAAGATTTGTCAACCTACCTATTTTGCTACCAAAGCTAATACGATGGATGAAAGTATGGTGCCAAGCATGAACAGAATGATGAAGTATATGAGAGGAAAGAAAAATGAATTAGACTAGCTCACAGGAAATATGGTGCTTTACATATTTTTTATCAACTCAAAGGAAATGCTTCAAACCATTCTCACATCTAAGCCTGTTCTAGAATCAACTTAGCTATTCAATTCTAAATCGGATGTACATATAAACCATTAAAATTCAACAAAAAAAAAAAACACTGTCATAGTTCTCACTATATCAGAACAAATGCCTGCAATCTAGCAACAAAAATTACCCAACAAAGACAAGGACTTGCGTGCTTCAGAGTTCTATAATCAAGATAAATTTACTTCTAAAAATGAATAAGCTTTGAGCTTTGATGTTTGAACAAACCAAGCTAAGGCAAGCAAGCGGCTTCAATAAATACATACAACTCAGTTTTATTTGATTAAAATTCACAGCATGTGAACGTAAAATTTATTACGTGCATTTCATCAAACAGATTCAGAGCATGATAGAATTAATTTTAGATCATCAGGCTCATCACAGTGAACTTCCAGCACAATACTATCAGTACAACAACCCAAGCACAAACAACATAATCAATTTTTCTATCAAGTAGATTAAGTGCAGTAGGCAATGCAATAGTAAAAATTTAGCATTTGATTCAATCATAACAAAGTTTGCCTCATAATCAGGATAGCCAGTAGATGAATATTAGACAGGGATTTTACCTATTGGCTGCAAACAACAACAGTGTTCTACACGATTCTTCCCTATGCTTACTGATCCAATGCTATCAGAAATTACAAAAGCAAATTCCAGGACACAAAATGCCACAGCAGGGTGCCCAGAAACGATTTAAACCCTCTCTAAAAATTCTCCTAAATCTCAGACATCAGAGAACTAAGGTTGCATAGAAGCAAAATTACAGAGCACAGAGATAAAAAATTTCGGCCGAACCTCCTCCTTCAATTTTTCCGACCCCTTTTGATCTCCATCTTCATGCCTTTTATAGCATAAATTTCGCAGCTCTCTCTCTCATCCAATTGCCTTCTTCATGATGGCAAATTTAATGCCATTAAATGTTCTTGAGATCTCTGAACAGGGATTGCAAACTCTCAAGTGATTTTCGGCCAACTGAGGAAAGCTTTTCTGACACCTTCTTCGATTTTGCTCAGAGGAGAAGGGTGTTCTTCGTCTTCTACGGTTGGCACGTGTCTCAAACGGCAATCTCGGGCCTCTTCTTCAAGCTGCTGTCAGAACCGAAATGATGAAGCCACATGCAAAGGGCTTTGCGGGTTGAGATGTTAGATGGGTTGACCCTGGGTTGGAGACAAAATCTGAGATGATGGGATGGCTATGGTGGGCGAGGTAGGCGTGCAGAGCTGTGGTGAAGCGGTGGGTGGATAAGGCTTTCGTGCGGTGTGAGGAAGCAAGAGACAGAGGGGCGGTGGAGGTAGAAGATAAGGCAGAGAAGTAATGATGAAAAGCAATGATGAAGATGAAGGAAGGGCTTGGTTCGGTCATGGAGGGCGAGAGAGAAGAGAGAAGAGGCGGTGAGATGGGGAAGAAAAGAGTGGGGCGGCTAGGGTTGGGGGAGAAGAGAGAAAGAAAAGAGAAAAGAAAGGTTGGGCCGGGTCGGTGAAGTGAAGAGGGAAATGGGTGCGGGTCGCGAACCGAGTCAAGCGCGACCCGGTTCAGGAGGTGTGGGTTTGGGCTATTATTTTTATTTTGGGGAGCCTTTTCTTCTTTTTTTTTTTTTTCTTGGTGGGAATTGGGCTGAAACCCAATTTTTCTCCCTTTTATCTCTTCTCCTCATTTCTTCTTCTTTTCTTTTCTTTTCTCTCTTTTTTATTTATTTTTATTATTATTTTTTTTATCTCTTCTTCTTATTTCTTCATTTATTTTACTCCTGCAAGGCAAAAAATTAAATTAAAATAAATTAAGAAAAAGGGAGGACAAAATTTAGTATTCACAGGGTTCATGCGCGCTGACACGTGTACCTCCACGCTTACCCCCTTCCACACTTTGACGTGCACCTATCACACGCTCGAGCTTCAACGGTCAACGTTTGAGCGTTGGATTACTCAACATCAAAGCGTTGGACGCTGATCGGACCCGTTTTTCCATGATTTTCCACTTTCTGAGCTCGTTTCAAGGCCAAATTGTCTCAAATTTGGACCATGACTTCCTCAACACATAAGGAACATATAAGCCCTTAAACATGCTTAATTCATGCCCCACACAGTAAGTAAGAAAACGGGGTGTTACATGGCGTAACGGTGCTGATGCTGAAGTGCTGAACCAAAAAGAGGAAGCAAAAGACCAGAAATGGAAAAATAGTAATGAAATATCTAGGTTTAGTATTTTTAGATTAATTATATTCCTAAAAATTTATATATAATTATAATGATATGTAATAATATAAACAAATACATACATATATATATGTATGTATATATATATATATGTGGTTGCGGGGCGGGATGGGTACTAGAATACCCGTACCCACACCCATACCCATTCAAATTTACGGATAATTACCCAGACTCGGACCCATACCTATAAAACAGGTATTTACCCTACCCATTGTGAATATTTTTTGCGGGTACCTAACGGGTAGGGTTTGAATTGCCATCCCTATTTGGTTGTTGTTGGCTTATGGTAGACGAAGGTAGGTAAGGGTTTTGGAACTTGGTCTCTTATTTATGCGTGTTTGTGTCACTGTTTTGGTATTTTGCATATGTGTGTGTTGTGTGAAGAGCCAACATGTATTTTCTCTCATTTTATTATTTGTCAAAATATAAAACAAAAAAAATAGAAAGGAAGTTGTTATCGACCATTGTGGAGATTCCTAATTTTGATGATGAAGTTAATGGCGATTTGAGAGGAAGATGCCATGAATCATTGTAGAGATGAAGATCATATCGAAGACGATGATTATGATCACCATGACTTGATTGATTTGTTAAATTAGAGTTGGACTCTTCTATTTTGGCGTTTTTACTTTTATATATGAGAGCTTGTGACTTATGAGTTGTATGTGATATTTTCATGCAATTTTAATTTAAGTTAATTTTTTAAGGTTATTCTTCTTACTTATGTTATTTTATATGTATATATAAATATTTAAATATAATTTTATCTCTTCCGTATAATCTTATAATCTGTATTATGATCTCACATTTTACAATTTTCTTTCCCTAAACAATCTTTGGTAGGATCTTAATTTTAACAACCTAGATAGATAGCCTAAAAGAATAGTTAACCGAGTTCCATTGCTTATTATATTGTAGATTAGCATTTTTTTGGGGCTAAAACATCCTTTTGGTCATTTATTTTTATTTTAGGGTTCAATTTGATCCTTCTTTTATTTTTTATTACGAAATAATCTCTTATTTTGTAAAAATTAAAAGCATGTGATTCTTTTTTTTTTTTTTTTTTGTTCCGAAATGATTTTACTTTTACCTTTTGTTCTAAATTAATCCCAAATTTTACAAAAATTATATCCGTATGATTCTGTTCGTACCACGATTTCAAAGAAGAAATTAGGTTAAAATCTAAAATAAAAATAAGCAGCCATCGGAAATAAAATATAAAAGAGAATCAAATGGAAACCTACGAATTTCTTTCTTACTTTTGGTGATCCGTCTTTGTACCTTTGACATAACTTCGTTTCTCCTCTCATCATTTCCATCGCAATTCACAACACAAGAGATCCATGCTTGCACCTTGATTCCAACCTTCCAATTTCCCCTTCTAGGCTTCCAAATCCCAGATCCCAAATCCCAATCCTAAATCCCCCAAATGGCAAACGTCTCAGTAGCCGCGGAGTGGCAGCTCCTCTACAATCGCTACTACCGCAAGCCCGAGCTCTACCCAATGCGGTGGAAGCACGTGGACCTCGCACGCAACAAGGTCGCCGCCGCTCCCTTCGGCGGCCCCATCGCCGTCATCCGTGACGACTCCAAGATCGTCCAGCTCCACGCCGAGTCCGCCCTCCGCAAGCTCCGCCTCTTCTCCTCCTCCGGCAACCTCCTCGCCGACACCGTATGGCGCCACCCCGGTGGCCGCCTCGTCGCCATGTCCTGGACCGACGACCAAACTCTAGTTTGCGTCGTCCAGGACGGCACCGTTTACCGCTATGACGTCCACGCGAACCTCATGGAACCTAACATCTCCCTCGGCAAAGAGTGCTTCGAGCAGAACGTAGCGGATTGCGTGTTCTGGGGGAACGGGTTGGTGTGCATCACGGATCAGAATCAGTTGTTTTGCATTGCGGATTTTAAGAACCCTAATCCGGTGAAGCTTGCCGATCCTGCGATCGAGGAGCCGCCGCATTGTATGGCGGTGATTGAGCCGCAGTACACGATGTCCGGCAACGTGGAGGTGTTGCTTGGTGTTGGGGATGCTGTGGTTCTTGCTGTGGAGGAGGATGGGGTGCAGCAGTTAGGGGTTGGGTTGCTCCGGGGACCGCTACAGAAAATGGTGGTGTCGAGGGATGGGAAGTGGCTTGCTTCGTTCACTCATGATGGTCGGCTTTTGGTTACTACTTCGGACTTGACCGGTGTCATCATTGAGAGGGAGTGTGAGGTTCGTGTTTTTTTGGAATAATGGACATTGTTTTTGTTGTGTTGTGTTGAATTGAAATGTGTTATGAAGGTTGTGTGGTTTGGACAGTTGTGGATTTTGTTGTCTTCAAGTGTAGGGAGATTGGAGAATTAGCTTTTATTGGTAGAAAATGGTGGGCAGGGGGAGGGGGGCAAGACCTATAGCATCCTTAGTATGGTTAGAGTAGATGAGATGGAGGGCAGCCCAATCGCTAGAGGGAGAGGAAGGCCGAGAAAAACTAATGATGAAACCATTAAGAATGATTTAGAGATCCATGGTTTGTCTATAAAAATGATTTACGATAGAATATTATGACGCCGTTTGATCCATGTAACCCACCCCACCAAGTGGGAAAAGTCTTGGTTGTTGATGTTGTTGAATGCATGTAGCATAAATTTGAATTTATACCATGCCATGAATTAATTGTAAATGATTCCAACCCAAACTTATGAAGTCTTTTAAATATTGCTATCAGCATCATGTCAAAAGTAACAAAAGGGTTGCATCTAATCTTTAGTTAGACACCCATAATGTGTATCTATGTGTGAGAAATACTAGCAACACTCTTTTTCTTCAAACATACACTCTCTTATTGGGTTACATGTCACGTACCCTCTCCTTTTTTTCTTTTTTAAATCATACTTAATATGAGATATGTCCCACTAAGAGAGTGTGTGTTAAAGAGTGTATAAAAGAGTGTGTTGCTAGCACTTCTTTATATATGTTTATGTTCCCCATACATTTTTTATCCTTTATATCTAACCCAAGGGTTGGATCCAGTTCACTACCTTCATGATGAACCTATAATTCTTATACCTGAATGTTACATGTCACGTTGAAATTCAAACATGCATTCTTATACCTATAATTCAAACATACACTCTCTTATTGGGTTACATGTCACATACCCTCTCCTTTTTTTCTTTTTTAAATCATACTTTAAAGAGAGTATGAGATATGTCCCAATCTATGTTGTCAATAGCGCCGTGACGCGCGCTATCGCGGAATAGCGGTGCGGCTTGGAGGGTGGCTACGACGCGAAACCCAGGTGCGGTGCGGTTTGCTCTAGCGGCTCTCGCGGCCGCTTTTCGCGGCGGAATCGCGGCTCTCGCGGCCTGACGCGGCCGCTACAGGGGGCTTGAGGTGAAATGCCCTCTTTGCCCTCATTTTTTATCGGTTGAGTCCTTTTTTTTTGGATTTTCGATCATTTCCCCTACCCTTAGAATTTTAGGTCAAACACCCGTTCTCTCCCACCTTCGACAAAGACCTCCTCACCTCCTCCTCACTTCCTTCTCTACTCCAGCGAGCCTTCTCTGCCACCTTCATCTCCGGCGACGGCTGCTGGGTTTTCCGGCGACGACAGGTACCTGCTGTAAATCTGCGAGCCTTCTCTCACCTCCATTTCTCTACGGTGCTCTCTGTTTCTCTGCACTTGTCCTTGCTCCTTTCTCTCCTCTATAAATTATCACTTGTACTTATTTTGATTTTTGAATACGTTTAGAACTTAAGTTAAATTAGTAGTTAAGTACTTATGTTATACTTTTTGAAGTGGAGACATCATACTTTTTGAATGTGAGTGACAATTGAGTATTTTGAATGTTATGACTACCCCTTTAATTTTGTGTATTTTTCTATTTTTGAGTATTTATGTATATAATATAAAATATGTAAGCTGTTTTCTAGTCTTGGCAATAGCGGTCATCCCGCTACCGCTATCCCGCTACCGCTATCCTGCTATAGCGTTTTTGGGCTCGGCCGCTCCGCGCCGCTATTTGGGATTGACAACATAGGTCCCAATGAGAGTGTGTGTTAAAGAGAGTATAAAAGAGTATGGTGTTAGCACTCCTTTATATATGTTTATGTTCCCCATACATTTTTTATCCTTTATATCTAACCCAAGGGTTGGATCAGCTTAAATGAATGGTGCCCATAGCTTAATAATTGCTTCAATGCATGCAGTCAGCTCTTCCTCCAGAGCAGCTTGCTTGGTGTGGAATGGATGCTGTGCTGCTTTACTGGGATGATATGCTTTTAATGATGGGACCTGATGGAGATCCAGTTCACTACCTTTATGATGAACCTATAATTCTTATACCTGAGTGTGATGGAGTGAGGATATTGTCTAACACTAGTATGGAATTTCTACAGCGGGTGCCTGATTCCACTGTTTCAATCTTCACAATTGGAAGTACGTCACCTGCAGCTTTATTATATGATGCTTGGGATCATTTTGATAGGCGAAGTGCCAAGGTAGGGTCTTTATTCCTGCAGTTCTTTTGCCGTTGCTTGATTGACTTTATCATTTTGGTTCTATATTTGTAAAGTTTTGATTGTACTTAGAGTTTATATGTCTGGACCTTTGAGGTGTCAGCTAATATATGTCATTGGTCAAATTCAGAGAGAGAGATAGGGAGAGGGAGAGGGTTCTCCATAGGCTAAAACCACTATAATCAGCATTAGTTTTAATTTTTTTTTTTTTTTATTATTTGTCTTAATATCGTTGTTTAGACAAATTCAACAAAGGAACTTAATTAATAGCTTTAGAATAGCATTGGATCTTATTGTGGTTTTTCTTCCCTTACTAGGCTTGTGCTGCTTGTCTCTAATAGTTAGAATCTTCTAATTGGGCCTTTAGTCACTTATTGATAGGCCACTTCTTACTAAGATTCTGTCCATGCTAATTATTTAGGTGTAGTCTTTTGTTTAAATTATCTTATGTAACTTAGGTAACAAGCTTATGATCTGTTGGCCACTGTGATGCTAATTTATTCGTATATTTATGCAATAGAATAGAAAAAAACACCTTCATTTGACTTCTTTCTGAAAGAAAAAAACAGCGGCTATTATTCCCATTAATGGAAGATGCAATTACATTAGGCTGACTGAATCTGGGTTAATGTAATTTCTCTAATTAATTGTTGCTGAAGGAAAATGATGAATCAAACTGGCATTTTGTGGATGGTTGATGACATATTTGTAGTACCAAAATCAAGAAAAAGAAGGCCTTTGCTTTATATGGATTGTGGATTTGTGGTTGATGTGTCAGGTCTTCATTTGCAATTTAATTATGGCATCATCAAACAGTTCATACTTGTACACTAGTTTCTGATTTTCTTATCATTCCCCAGGCAGATGAAAATTTGAGATTAATAAGATCGTCCCTTCCTGAGGCTGTTGAAGCATGTGTTGATGCTGCAGGTCATGAATTTGATGTTTCACGCCAACAAACTCTCTTAAGGGCAGCCAGCTATGGGCAAGCTTTCTGTAGGTGAGTTTGATTGGGATTTTCTGTTGGATTTACAGATGAAGAATCTTATATGTTGTCTGAAGTACTGTTTTCAGTAGTGAAGGTCTTGAGAGGGACAAGCATATTTTCTGATATTTGCTCTCAGTAATGATATCCAGTTGACTTTGGCAGCAATTTTCAACGTGATCGTATCCAAGAGATGTGTAAAATTCTGCGGGTCTTGAATGCAGTGCGCAGCCCTGAGATTGGCATTCCTCTTAGTATTCAGCAATATAAGGTTTTTAAGGCTTACTTGTCTATCTCAGTGCTGAAATTGCATGTGCTGATGTTGTACTGAATTATTTTATTGCCATCAGTTGCTTACACCATCTGTTCTGATTGGTCGCCTGATTAATGCTCACCAACATCTGCTTGCACTGCGGATATCAGAATATCTTGGAATGAATCAAGTAAGCGAATTTATATTCTATGAGTTTTTGTAGATATAATTTTGCTTAAGGCATAGATACTTCAAGGTATAGATTCAATCCTGTATTTGATCATTGGGTGGCACACAGTTATGCCTTCATTACAAGTCTCCTATTTCTCTGTAATCCATCTTCTTTTATTTTAATTCTCTTTAAGTATGTATCCGTTGTATTATGAGCAAAATTTTGTGCATTACTTGTCACATCTTGGAGCATGTTGCCATTATTTATTTATTTGATAAAAAAAGAAATTCATTACGACAAAGAGAAGATGGTTACAAAGAGTTAGGAGGATAAGAGATCCTCCTTAAAAGGAAATATAAACAACAATGAATGAAGAAAACATCGATGAAAAGATGCTACCCAATCCCTCAACATATCTATATTGGAAACTCCTTAAAAAAGATTATGTGCCTTACACCGGGTAGAAGCCAGTCACCTAATTTATTCCAAAGTAGCTGCTCATCCAAAGCTATCTCTTTAAAGATGCGAGAATCAAGCTCCAATTTGATGGTTCATGGACCTTTGATGGTTCATGCTTAATTATACTTTTGGTTAGTTTTCTAGTGTGTTTGTCATTAATAATGTTGGAAACTAGGCATTGAGTAAGCTAAAAAAGCCCCAATAGAGCTACTTTGTTGTCGTAAATTCACAGAATGTGATTTTGCAAATTCAAGAATTGAAAATCTAAAAGATAGAGGGAAATGAAAAATATCAATGATGCAAAGTTTGAATCCTTTTTAAGCTTTTGAGGGGATTTCGGCTCTTCAATCAAAAGGAGGGGAATGTTATATGAAAATATTTGTCCGTTTGTAAAATGAAAAGAATGTCATACTGCCATGGCGCCATTGGCATGACGGGTGACATGGAACTGCCATTGCGAACCTGCCATGCGATGGTGCCACCATTGCAGCCATTTGATAACACTGTATTACAAACTATTGAAACTGCTCCTAAGTAGGACATGCCCAGTGCTTGCCTAACCCTGAAAAGATTGTTCCAAATGTTTACAGTGCAACAATAAGTGGCCTACTGTTTCTGAACCAGATCTGCACATAATATGCATATAAGAGAAAAATGTGTTGGGTCTAGGGATGACAAAAATATCCACACCTGTGGAATTGGTTACCACCCATTCGGATGCAAACCGTACTTCGAATGACTAGCTGCCATAAAGAAGGTTGTATACGATTACGAAAACATAAAAGCCACTTTGCTGTCAACGCCTTGTTCTTGGACACTGATAGAGTCCCACATTGGCTAAATAGCATTATGTGGAATGGTATTAAAGTCCTTGGGCTCTCCCACCTTAATAGCTAGCTTTTGGGGTGTGGTTCTTTCTTGGGCTTGAGTACCCTATCATTGGTATCAAAGTGCAGCCGTTGAGGATGTCGACTCTTCTGGGGCGGTGCTATGATAGAATCCCACATTGGCTAAATACCATTGTGTGAAATGGTATTTAAGTCCTTGGGCTCTCCTACCTTAATAGCTAGCTTTTGGGGTGTGGTTCTCCCTTGGGCTTGAGTACCCTATCACACACCAAATTACCAAGGCATAACCCCCTAATTCTTTGGTCTACAACAAACCTCCCAACTTACAAGTTGGTCTTTCTCGACCCCTACTTTTTTGGTCTACAACAAACCTCCCAACGAACAAGGTGGTCTTTCCTGACCCTAACCAAAGGAAACCGTACATAACTTTATTTTCTAATCCACAGCCACAAGAATACGAAAATGGGAGAGAAAGTATAAAGGCATACTCTCCAAACAAGACCGGATAAGAGTTATCTAACCACCCAAAGAGAAAAAAGGACCATTCTAACAATCTAAACGCTTAGAATTCTTACAAACTATAGGATCCTAAAGGACAAAGCACGAGGATTACCCCCCAAAGGAATGCCAAAATAAATGAGAGGCCACTAAAGAATTTGGCACCCCGCTAAAGTAGCAAAAGCAGTTAAATTTGATTATCTACATATACACCCACCAAACTACTTTCAGACAAGTTAATCTTAAGACTATGGTTGTCAGAATCGCGGGTTAACTCGTAGACTCGGACACGTTTACGATTCCACATAGGCCAAACTGGTTAACTCGGATGCAGAATTGTTTACAGAGCAGACTCGGATAGAATCGCCCTGACTTGGTCAAACTCGCATAGACTCGCGAGTGAGGGTGCGATTCAGCGAGTCCGAGATTTTTTTGGCTACTGCGTTAAAATTCGCCTAAAATGCTTAAAAAAATTTGACCCTCTTGTTTTGTTCACATTTGCCCCCCCCCCCAATTCAACAGTAATCTCCCTGCTGCGCCTCCCTCTCTGTCGTTGTAGTCCGCTTGCTCGAACCCGGAACCCTCCTTCCCTGCTCAAACCCGCAACCTTCTTCACTGAGTTTGGGTTTGTTGCAGCAGTAGCTGCTCGAAAATTTTCCTCCTCGAACCCAAAATCCTTTCTTGCTCGATCCCCTCTTTCCCTGTTCAATGAGTTTGCGATGTCTGAAGCTAATAAACCATTTGCAGCAACAACAACTAGAAGTTCCAGAGGTAGGGGTAGGAAAAATTTCCCTAGAAATAGGACTGACCTGGGGAGGAAACATGGGGTTGATGTTCAGGGCAATGACAAAAAAAGTTAAATGCAGCTACTGCTCAAAGGTTCTTAGTGGAGTTTTCAGATCCAAGCATCATCTTGCCGGGAGTAGAGAAGATTCTGAACCGTGTGCTACGGTGCCGGAGGAAGTTAAACATTTATTTAGGAGCTGTTTTTTGAAATGTTTTTTTACTTTAGGAACTTATGTTTTTATGGATTTGGTCAAACTTTATTATTGTGGAGTTTGAATGTTAAATTATTGTTGTGTTACATTGACATTGTTTTATGTTATGTATATATGCCATTTATAGGTTTTTTTATATTAGTTATACTCTTATGGGTGTATGAGTCGAGTCTACATGTCGAGTTTGACAACCATGCTTAAGACCAAATATGACCTCAAAATTTCAAAATATTAACAAAAGAATCAGCATCTGTTTCAAGAAGAAAAGTGTGTCATTAGCAAACTGAAGATGAGAAACTAAAACTCTCTTTTGAACCGATAGTTAACCCCCTAATGAACCCGTTATTAATTCCTCTTGACACTAAATGACCAAGTACATCGACCACAATAGTAAAAAGAAACCAGGATTTACATTTACCATTCACTATGACTGCAAAGGTGGAAGAGGATAAGCACCCCAAAGTCCAATTGCCATCTCACCCCAAACCCTTTCCTATCCATGACGTTATCCAAAATAACCCCAATTAGCACGATCATAAGCTTTCTCAAAATCTAGCTTAAAGGCAAGACTGTGTCTTATTTGGGATGTAACATCATCTACCGCCTCATTAGCAATGAGAGCAGCATCAAGAATTTGCCTACCTGGAATAAAAGCATCTTGATTCTCAGAAATGGTATTAAAAGGGATCTCACTCAGCCTGGAAGCTAGAACTTTTGTTATGATCATATAAACACTAGAAACCAAACTAATATGGCAGAAATCCTTAACTTTAACCGAGCAATCCTCTTTAGGAACAAGAGAGATAAAATTAGAGCTCATACAAACTCCAATTTTATCATTATGGAAGAATACAACAAACACCCTAAGGAGTTCAAGCTTGACAATAAAGGGCGGCCTGCATGAGGCTCCCACCTAGTGGGGTCTTTGAAAGGTAGATGTGGCAGCCTTAAACCCATAAGCAGAGAAGCTATTTCCAGGATTTAAACCCATGACCTCCAGGTCGCAAGACAACAACCTTCCGTTACACCAAGGCTCACCCTCTGGAGTTTAGGCTTGACAATATCCCAACAACTTTGTAAGAAACCAAACGTAAAGCCATTAGAACCAGGTGCTTTGTCTTCCCTTAACTAAAAACAGCCCTACGTATTTACTCCTCCTGAAAAGGCCTTTCCAGCCAACAAGCCTTATCCCGGTATCGGGACACCAATCCAAATCGTCAATGAATAGGCATATCCTCAATGAACAACTCAGAGTAGAACCTAGAGATTTCAGAAGCAATGACCTCAATGTCTATAATAATACTACCACCTTCGAGCTCTAACTCTTTTATTAAAAGCTCTTTCTACGCCTCCGAGGAGCCACTCTATGAAATAACTTGGAATTTGCATCCCCGTCCTTAGCCCATTGAAATTTCATCTTTTATCTCCGATTAGAGTCTTCCCTAACCAGAATTTCATCTAAATCTAGTCTTAACTTCTACCTCCTAGCACAAAACAAAACCTCTGGAAGGTTACCCTCCAGCTCCAACCAATTCAGTGAGCCGATCAGTTTCAAGATATTTTCTTTTATAATTTGAATATCCCCAAAAATAGACTTACTCTACTCTTTCACTTGAGAAGTTTTAATTTCCTCATAATTTTTAAACCTTCCCAGCCCTCAAAAGAAGTTGTACTCCAAAGTTCCTTAACAAAAGGGATAAAAGAATGGTGACTAAGCTATGTGTTCCAAACCTAAAAGGGGTAAGACCCCACTTCACCTGCTCGAGTCCAACACGATAGGGAAATGATCGGAAATTGAGCAAGATAAACTCTCTTGCACAAGATTCGGAAAAGCATCCCAATTACAAATAATCTGCAACAAGTTATTTGTGAAAACTATATGTGGATCTAATGAACTACAGCTATATAATTAATTGATTGTTTTATTCTCTTGTTTTCTGATTGTTGAAATCATTAATACATTAACAGTCTTCTATTGATATACATGTCAATTTGATGTTTTGTCTGACTGCTTGTGTAGGAGGTAGTGATAATGCACTGGGCATGTTCAAAGATAACTGCTTCATTGGCAATTCCTGATGCCACTCTTCTAGAGATTCTGCTTGATAAGGTTTTTTTCCCACTTCAAGCTCTGTCTGATCATTCTGCTTTATGTAACAACTCTTCAATTACATTTTTTTTGTTCTCAGTTAAAACTGTGCAAAGGCATATCCTATGCAGCAGTTGCTGCTCATGCAGACAATAATGGCCGCCGAAAGTTAGCTGCCTTGCTTGTTGAACATGAACCACGCTCCTCTAAACAGGTGGTATCTTATTATCTGGTTTTTCTCGATACACGTTGAATGAATGGCTTATCAATGTTTGTGGTGCCCCCCCATTTGTTAGTTGATGTCTATTGTCTCCCATGTTTTAAGCAAGGAAATTGAATTTTTTCTATGGGAAATTCTGTTATCGTACTCATTAACATAGCTGTTCAGGTTCCTCTCTTGTTAAGCATAGGAGAAGAAGATATAGCCTTGATGAAGGCGACTGAATGTGGTGATACAGACCTTGTTTACCTTGTTCTCTTTCATATTTGGCAAAAGGTATTGGCTCTGGAAAGCTATATATTTTAAATGTTGTCATGTTTGTAATGCATATGGAGCAACATGAGTTTATCTCATGCACACATTCTTCTGTTAATACAGAGGCAGCCATTGGAGTTATTTGGAACAATACAGGCCAGACCATTGACACGTGACTTATTTATAACTTATGCACGGTAGGTGACCTAGAGCCATATTGGAGAAGTCGAGACAGTGTGGATCCTCCTGGTTAAATAATAATAAGGTCACTGCTAACTCTTAACCAAATGAAGAAAAGAAGATGTATACAATAATTTTGTTTTCCTGAACGAATCATTGCATGGGGGGAAGTGAGGTTTAGACTCCAATTGTATATTTAATGTATATAAAAAACTGCATTTTGATAACAATTAGAAGAAGAAAAGAATACCCTTGTTGTGGGGATATCTTATCCTACCCATGTCTTTTACTTTTAAATCTTTTTTCCTTTTGAAAGAAAAGGGTGCCTAAATTGGACTTTTTATTTGAATACCTAGTTTCTTAACTACATACTTTTTATAGTTAAGTACCAAAATGGGCCAGTTTTTATATCATTAGGAACATTGAAGGCGACTTCCCGCTGATGTAAAAGCTAGTGCATTTTGATACTTATTGCTTGTTTGGATTTACTTATTTTACCACTTTAATGCATCTTTGGTTAAATAATAATAATAAGAATGTCACTGCTAAGTCTTAACCAAATGAATAAAAGATGCATACAATAATTTTTTTTTTAACAAATCATTGCATGGGAAAGTGAGGTTTGGACTCCATTTGTATTTTTTATTTACAGAAAAAATTGAGCATTTTGATAACAATTAGAACAAGAAAAGAATACCCTTGTTCTGGGGATATCTTATGCTACCCATGTCTTTTATTATTTCAATAGCATGCAAGCCGTCTCTTGTGCTTGTCTTGCATTCAAATGCAATTTTTTAAACCAAAATTGCAGAATAATTAAGAAAACATATGAAAAAGTTAGAAATATCTTAAAATTTAAAAAAAAAAATAAATATTCGTAGAATTGAAATAAAAAAAATAGGAATACATCAATTTAGTAATTAGTAAGTACCATAAACATGCTGCTTTTAGTGCATTCTGGTTGAACCATGGTTGAAAATTCCAGAACCGACCAGCAGGTGCAACCTGAAAACTGGTGAACTGGTCACGTGTGCAGTCCATTCAACACTGAAAACTGGTGCTTGACAAAGCTGGCATAAAACCAGAAAACCCTGTGAGTTTGGGCGGTTTTGGAATGAGAAAAACGTCCAGCCTTGTCTGCTGCTGCACTCCAGGCCTGCTCTTGTACAAAAAATGCAGGAGAAATAAAAAAATGCGCAAATCTAGTGAGACAGAGTGACGAAAGACTGAAAGAAAGAGAGGGGGCAACCATGCCCAGCTCCGCCGCCAACAAGCTCTACAACCTTTGTTGCCTTTGATGTTTTTGGTTGCAGGAAACAGAAAGAGAATGAAACGATAAGAATTAAGAAGAGAGAAGTTACAGTGACATAAATGAAAGAGAGTGGGGTTGTTGTTAGAGATGTGAAACTTTATAAAGTTTGAATGGATGTACTGATGTACATGTATGAGGGGAGTGGGATACAGGAAGTATAGTGAAGAGTTAGTGGCTATCCAACCATCAAATCGACTATGTAGGGTGGTTTCAGCAAGTGAGTAAACTGATGATAACTTTAAAAATCTTTACATAAACACACACATACATATACATATATAGACATGCGCACAATTATTATTGGTTCGACTACGATTGAACCAATGAACCGTTTTAATGACTGGTCCGATTTTTAGAGCATTGGGTTGAACCCTTTTGTTCTGACCCCATTGCCTCTTGTAACCTCACCAACAAGAGGCAGCAGAGTGACAACAAGAGGTGGCAAGGTCAAACAAGTGGAGGTGAAACACAAAAAGGGTTCAACAAAAAACGAATGGTATAATCAGATCAAACACAAAAAAAAGAGCATCCTTTTTTGTGATACTTAGTAATTACTAAATTGATGTATGCCTAATTTTATATTTCAATTTTTTTTGTATGCCATTCTTTTCTTCAAAAAGACAATTAAGATATTGCTAATTTTATTTTTGTCTGTTTTCTTAATTCTTCTTTGAATAATTGAAAAGTAAAATAGCATTAGCAGGTAATCGTGGCCAAGAGATAACTTAATGGAATTGAAATATTTTTACCCTAAGTCATGTCCAGGGCACAATTTGCTTAATATAGTATATTAAAAACCCTAACCCTAAGTCGTGCCCCCAAAAGTAATAAAAAACCCAAGTCATGGCCATAGGGCAGGGCTTGCTTAAAATAAAATAAGAAAACCTAATCCTCAGTGGTGCTCCATATAACCCTAAATTGTAGCTGTGAACCACGACTTGGTGCAAGTTGTGACACTTGGCCACAACCCACAGTTCATTTTGCCTCTTCGGGATTAGTATCCCAAAGGTGCACTAAGTAGGAAAGAAAGGAGGCAAAAAAAGAGTGAGAGATGAATGAAATATGTTGGTTTAAATAACCTGAACAGCTTTCAGGAATCTGTGTTCTTGTTGGTTAGCCTAGGCATAATTGTTTCTTTTAAGATGAGCAAACTAAAAACACATGATTTGCAGTATTCAGTGTGTTTTGTTGAAATGTTTGTCATCTATGCATTACTAACTATATCTCTCAATTTCAGGTGCTATAAACATGAATTTTTGAAGGACTTCTTCCTATCAACAGGGCAACTTCAAGTATGTTTTAGTTCTTTGAAATAATTTATTATATGCATAATTTCTAATTTGGAGTCTGTATATATGAGGAAACATCCAGTATTTGCTATAGGTTGCATTAAGGGATTTTTTACGCAAATTTCTGATTATGGCTCATTTAGTCTCATGAAAACTTTGTGGAATTGACAATTTGTCAGTCCACATATCCTCTAAACACCCAGCATTTTGTTATATTCTTCAATTTTTTTTGTTTTCTCTCTAATATGCCTTTTACTTCAAGACGCAACAGAGACATTAGTCTACAATTGATTTTGACTTGCAATTTTCACATTATTTACTAATTACTTAAGTATCAGAAAGTTTATAAGCATGCTTGTTTTGCCTTTTGTATTGGATTTAAGCAGTGCTAGTGTATCACATCCATCTATGCTCAATTACTAGTTTTCCATATACTGGAATTTATACCAAAGTAAATCCATGTAGGATGTGGCATTTCTTCTGTGGAAAGAATCATGGGAACTTGGGAAAAACCCCATGGCAAGCAAGGGATCTCCGCTTCATGGTCCTCGAATAAAACTTATTGAAAAGGCCCAGAATCTTTTCGCAGAAACCAAGGAACATACCTTTGAATCAAAGGCAGCTGAAGAGCATGCAAAACTGTTAAGGTGTATTATTAATTTTTTTCACATTACTAAACTATAAAATAAATCTTTCAGTAATTGAATTTGTTAGGCTTTTGTAGTGGTTTGATATGTTAAGTCCACATATTTATGAAGGAGCTATTATTCACATATTTCTATAGAAATATTCAGACTTTGGTACAAGCCATTAAGCAAGCCCTTATTTTATAACCATTCATGTCATGTGATAAAGAGGAAAGTTAAGACACTGTTGCCACTCTGCAGAGTTCAGCATGAACTTGAAGTGACTACAAAGCAGGCCATTTTTGTGGATTCAAGTATAAGTGATACAATCCGAACTTGTATTGTCTTGGGAAATCATCGAGCTGCAATGAGAGTGAAAACAGAATTTAAGGTCAGTAAACTTTAACTTGTCCTTAATAGCGGTTCTTTAAAGGAAAACAATGGTTCATTTTGTACCACTTTCCATAAATAATTTGGGCAAAATGCAAAAATTTGAAATAAATGGGTTCACATTTTTTTCTAATGTGTAAGTCAATTCCTGAGGCACGCAAAACTTCTGTTCTATTACTTCAGGTGTCTGAGAAGAGATGGTATTGGCTTAAAGTTTTTGCTTTGGCTACAATCAAGGATTGGGTTGCTCTAGAAAAATTTTCGAAGGAGAAGAAACCTCCAATTGGTAAGTTTTTAAACTCCTCGTTTAATTTTGTAGGGAATTATGAAGAATCATATTCAAACTATATGCCTTTAAAATTCGATTAACATCACTGTGACTGGTAGTTGGTGAAACTGAAAGGCTTGAATGGCTGAGATATAGATATTGGCCATCACTATTAGGAGGATATCTTATCCTCCCACAATTTAATCTTTTCTTCTTTCAATGAAATATTCTTTTTCTATTAAAAATAAAAATACATAGACCACTACTGACATTAATGTACTATTAGATGTACATCCACCTGGTAGGAGCCTCATGCAGTGGACCTCCCTTTTACAGTTCCCCCTTTGTTGTTTTATTTATTTAATTTTTTTTATAAAACCGTTGTCTTAATTTAGTCTCCTGATTTTTGTTCAGATTTATATTAAGACTAGTATATGCTCCTGTGAATTTCACAGTCTTTTTAGTTTTTATTTATTTATACCTAATATATTTTTTAATAATTCTGTATTCTTATGTTAAGTTAATTTAGAGGTAGGCCAATTAGTAAAAAAAAAAAGAAAATTTACTCTAGTGATTTGGTAATATGAATCAAATCTTTTTAATTTTATTTTGGTAATATATGAAGGAAGCGAATTTTAGGTGGTTATAGAAGTAATGCAAGTTTTTTCGTTGAGAACTCCAGCTTCAGCCGGGACCTTTTCCAGTATAGGGGTCTAGTGGCAAGTTTTTGTTCTGTCTAGTCGATTTTCAATGGTGTTTCTTTGGTAAATATTCAAAGATATTGAAGGGTTTTTCTCCTTATCAAATATATCTACTAGGAAATATAAATAGGTTTATTTCCTTATATACTGTTAGGCCCAGCCCAATTAGGAAATTAGGATTAATTGCAAAGTTAGTTAATTAGTTAGTGAGAGGTTTCAACTGTATAATTAGGGGAAGAGAGAAGGGAAAGGGGATTCAGAATTGTAGTTTGTAAGAACTGGGCAAAGGCTTAGTTGTGAAAGGGGAAACCCTTTGTGAAGTGGAAACCCTTGGAGGAGATTACTTTCCTATTCTTGTTCTTTTTTTATTCAAGAGATTCATTCTTTTCCTTTACTTTTCCAATTCTGTCTTTGGGTTTCTAACATATACAGATTTGTTTGGATGGTGAACACGCAATATCTGATTTATCTCCAACTTAATATAATTGCTTATGAGAGGACAAAGTAAAAGAAGTTAAAAGTTTAGTTTCCTCATTTTAGGGTCTCACTATGGCTATGTATATTGGTTTTAGAAGGTTGCTGTTTTTCTTTAGGTTTGTTTCCAGCTCTACTTATTATATCAAATTAATTATCTTTTTTAATTTGAAGGTTTGACCGTTTTCAAAGTGAAGTTGCATTGCTTTTTCAATAAAGAATTCACTTATATGCTTTGCACTTTTGGATATCTATGAAACATTAGTGTGGTGCAAATTAAGCATGTTGTTTCCTTACTATCATTTTCATTACAATGGAATGGTTTTTCCCGAGATTTTGGCTATGCTAGCTACTAGCTGATTATTACTCAAGTTACTACCTACATGTTCTGGCATTTATAGGTTATAGGCCATTTGTGGAGGCATGCATTGAAGCAGACGAAAAGGCAGAAGCTATTAAATATATCCCAAAACTTGCAGATCCTCGAGAAAGAGCCGAGGTATTTTAAGCCTGTCTCCTAGACATAACTATATACTATTCTTCTTACGTACGATATGACACTCATTAAGTCTGGTAAAATTAAAGGATTGACATATTATGCTAAGTTGCTAAGCAGTCTCATAATAGTTTGTGTGAAGGATTAGGCTCCTCCAAAGTGAACAAAAGAGAGACTTGAGATAGAAAAGAGAGACTTACTGAAATCTGTGTCTCAACTACACACCGGAGGCATGTATATATAGAACCTATGTGATAAATACAAAAGATACAAACATAATTAGATAAATTGGTTATGATTTGGTTAGCCTCATTAAGTCTAGACATTTATTTACATATGTTTTGATAGGTACCCAATCACTATGGAGTCAATACAATCCCAGTATGGGGTACCTGCAGGCTGCAGGCCCAAATGTCCAGGGCCCATTTAGAGAGAAGAGTTAGTTATAGAGAGAGGTGAGGAGAAAGGATGTTACAAATAGGAGCGGTGCTGAGTGAGAGAGACATCTTTGGAAAATCATGGAATTTGTTATGGATAGAGAGCAATAGCTCTCTATAGGAGCCTAGCTCAGTGGCAGTTAGAGTGCTACTCTACTGTAAATTCTCACTTAGTTGCATAAATAATACAAATCTCTCTCTTCTCATTCTGTTTTACTGTTCTTGTTGTTCACTGGTTTTTGGTACTCATCAAACTAGTCTGACCTGCCGAATACTCGAGGGGTAGCCAGTGTTGTCGGAGATGAAGGACATGTGGGCCACGAAGGTGGAGTGGCCGGACTTTACAGAGACTGATCCCGTTGGGTGGATCGCTAGAGCCGAAAGGTTCTCTGAGGAGCAAGAAATTCACCCGTCGGAAAAGCTACAATGGGCGTTCATGAGCATGGACATGCTTTGGTTCAGTTCTTGGTGTCAGGAGGACCTCGATGCAGATTGGGAATCTTTTACCCTTGCTGTGATTAGAAGGTTTGGAGCATGGATGGAGCACTCGATGGAGAAGTTGGTGCTGGAAAATGAAGAAACAGAACTGGAATTGGTGGTTGTCGATAGTGGAGAGGAGAAGCTGATGTCGGTGTTGAATTGGAAGGTTTTAGGTAGAGGAGGAGGAAAAGAGAGAAATAAAGTGACAAATGACAAGATTGATATTGATTTGAGATGGTGATAATATGATTACAAAAGACAACCCAAATAGTCCTATTTATACTAAATGTAGAACCCTAATCCTAATCAAACAGGAAAACAGATCATAACGTATACATAAGAAATAAAAAAATATTCTAAGATATAAAAAAAGATATTATCAGATATATCTCTGATTTTCTAACACTCCCCCTCAAGCTAAAGCTTACTAAGCTTTAAGCTTGTTATACAAAAACAATGCATTTCCCTTCAAATAAAAATAAAAACTTTGCTCCACAGAGATAATGGTTGGAAGGCAACTCAGGGATGCTGAAGAGGCCGAAGAGAGTTGCTGGAAAGATAACTTAGCAAGATAGCTGGAATGATCATCAACCTGACAGAAATTTCTTGGCAAGCAATCTAACAAAGCAAGGTCCAAACTTCTCAAAACCGCATTTGGAAGCTTCAAACAACATCGGAGACCCAAATTGTTTAAAATTTGAATTATAGCAGACAACTACTTCCATGACAGAGACGGGGCCAGTGCATCTGGGACAAATAGCCAAGGCCAGTGCATCTGGGACAAAGACGAGGCCTGTGCAACTGGAACAAGGAGCCAAGGCCAGTGCATGTGGGACAAGGGGCCAAGGCCAGTGCATCTGGGACAAAGGACCAAGACCGGTGCATCTGGGACAAAGACGGGCTAGTGTGAGTCATAACCAACATAAGTCAATCATCGACGGAAATAGAAGTCACCACTAATATGATTCATCCGTGGGAAAGGAGTCACCACCAAAATGATCGTCGGTGGGAAGAGAAACCACTAGTATGATCCATTAGTGGAAAAGAATTGCATGACCAACACCGGAGGAGCAGAGAGTAGAACAGAGCCAAAGGTTTGAGCTTCGAACACAGCAAAACATAACCCAAGAGAGCCAAAAAAGCTATATTGAGGTGGTTGCTGAAAAGAAGTCCGTTGAGGGAGGTGAGGACAGATCCGGAAAGAGTACTTGCTGGCTATCACGGCGAAGGAAATGGCGGCCGGTGAACTGGCCGGACCCGCCGCCACGCGTTGCATGAAGTGGTGCGCGTGTGGCTGTTGGGCAGAGGCTTCGACGGTGCGAGGGCGCGTCGGTGGTCGGCTTGGAGCGGTTCCTAGACGGCCAGACAGATCGGCGGCCAGCAATTCTGATGGTGGTGGTTTCGCCGGAAAATTCTCCGGCGGTGATGACGGTGGCTGGAAAAGGTGAAGGACGTGCCGGAAAAGAACACAACGGAGAAGAGAAAAAATGGCAGGATTTTTTTTATTATAATTTTTTTTGTATGGCTGAGGCGATTATTAGAGTTACTTCATACTTAGCGGAACTCGGCAGCGGAATAGTAATGGAACAGGTTACAGAGGATGATACCTCTTTGATACCATGTTGAATTGGAAGGTTTTAGGCAGAGGAGGAAAAGAGAGAAATAATGTGACAAATAACAAGAATGATATTGATTTGATATGGTGATAATATGATTACAAAGGACAACCCTAATAGTTCTATTTATACTAAATGTAGAATCCTAATCTTAATCCTAATCAAATAGGAAACAAATCATAACATATAAATAAGAAATAAATCTTAAGAGATCATCTAGGATACTCTAAAATATTCTAAGATATAAAAAAGATATCAGATATATCTCTGATTTTTTAACAGTTGGAAAATCAAGAAACACAACCAGAATCGGTGATTGTCAATGGTGTAAAAGAGGCTCACCACCGAACCTGAGACCAAAAAGGTCGTTGATACAGTGACGGAAAGAAGACCAGAAAAAAGGGTGACAAGGAAATGAGTAGGGAGGAAGGGGTTGTGGTCGACCCACCATTTTCGCCGGAGCCTCCGGATGCTGGTCCACTAGCGGCGACCCTTCCACAACCGGAGTCGCCGGATCCATGTCCTCATACAGAGCCTCGGGGTTTTTGAAATACCGACCCAGCTTGCACTTCCTGTACCTCCGAAATCACAGGAGCCGCCTGTGTCGCCGCCTGAACCATTGGACCGTGGTTCTCACACATTGGTTGCTACAGAGATCCAAGTTGCAGGGACAGATAATAGGAGGACCCATTAGTGGACCCTATGGTTGCAGGACCCCACAAGGCAAGGAACAAAAGTTCAAAGGGTTGAGTATATGTTGTTGTAGAAAGATGAGAAGGGAGGCGATGAGATTTATCCAAGCAACAAGCAGCACAAAAGTCCAGTATATTTTTATTAACATTGGCAATGTTACAATGTTGTAGAACATGTTTTTCAACAGTCTCATTTGCATGTCCTAGCCTACAGTGCCAAAGATAATATGAGGAGGGCACTTTATTACATGTTGGAGCCGCATCAACACTCCCAGAGCGAAAACTAACAATATTATTATTACAAAGGGAAGAACTAGCAACACTAAGACAGCTAGGTGGTGATCCAATTATGGTGGAAGAATGCCTTGGAGAGACTGAGAAGTTGTGGAAGACATACAGGCCATCAGAGTTAACTGTTCCTTCTAAGACAACATGATTATCAACCCGAGATTTGACAAGGAAATGATGAGGATGGAATTCAAAATGAACATTGTTATCTCTAGAGAAGCGACTAACACTAACTAGATTTTTAGTGATGGTGGGGACATATAGAAGGTGCTGAAGTGTGAGAGTGACATTAGTGTTGATAGGTGAGTTAACACAAGCAGAACCAGTAGTATGGATAGTAAGGCCAAGACCATTACCCATGTAAATTTGTGCTGGACCATTGACATCAGAATGCTGCGTGAGATTAGTCAAATTGGATGTCACATGATGAGTGGCGCCACTATCTGGGTACCACACACTATTGGAATCAATTCCCGAATTGGATGCCACCATTGCCATAGGTCTAGACTGGGGCTGAGAGGAAATCAGATCCTTGGCATGTGTGTGCTAGGGAAGCTGCAAGAGAGGAGGTGGTGCAGGCAGGGGTGCTGGCTGCTGTGGTGGGGCAGATTGGGTCTGAAAAGTGGCAGTAGATGGTGCAGGTGATGGAGAAGCATACCCTTGCATCTGAGGTTGGTGCTGAAAAGGCGAATTCGGAGTGTAGGGCTGAGATTGTTGCGGATAAGATACATATTGAGTAGAATACCTTGGTGCTGATTTTGATTGCCACCAGAACCATCATACGACTGATCATAGCGATACCAACAATTAACAGCCTCATGACTAGGGCGATGACAAATATGGCAATAAGGTTGAGATCCAGATCTGCCACCGTGCCCTCGGCCTCGGTATCCAGATCTGCCTCCACGGCCACCTCGAAAACCAGAGTCAAACGGTGCATTCGGCAGTGGCAATTGATATTGTTGATGAAAATTGCCTTGTGGCTGAGACTGAGTAGAGGAGATAACCTGATTAGGAGGAGGAATTGATGTAGTGGAATATGCAACGTTCACTGAGAACGCATCAGGATTCAGTTTAGCTTTGCTCCGCTCAAGCCGCGACTCACGAGAAAGAAGCAACTTCAACCTCGGCAATGGAATACGAATCCGCTCTACTTTCAATCGTTGGAAAAAGGATACGATATTCCTCAGGAAGTCCTTCAAGAATTGCCTCAAGGTGCTCTTGATAGGTGACTGGATTGCCTATAGAGATGAGAGCATCCGCAAGTGCTTTGATGCGTAGCAAGTACTCGGAAATAGTATGATCTCCTTTCGTCATGTGTCGCAGTTCTGATCTAAGTTGAGTACTACGTGCTTTCGTTAGCGAATTGAAATGATTGTGTAGCTCATCCCATAATTGCCATGCATGAGCGCAACCAACTACACGTGTATGAATGGTGTCTGAAATGGAATTCAACATCCATATGAATAGGTGTTGATCTTGTGCTTCCCACGCAAGGTAATCCGGATTGAGCACATCACCAAGGCGATCTTATTCGGAGAGGAACTTCGGAGGAATTCGCGGACAAACCACAAATCTCTCTAATCGGTTCACACGCAACACTGCTTCAACAATCTGCTTCCAGTGTAGAAAATTACGATCGGTAAGTTTGGTAGTAACAACAGACGAGAGATTCGGCATAGTCGCAAGAGGTTGTGAGATTGGAGGAGGAGGCTCCGGCGGTGGTGGTGGTGGAGTTCGACCAATGGAGTGGACGGAAGTCATGGCTTGAGATCTCAAGCTCTTGATACCATATTAGAAAGAGAAGGAGAGAGAGAGAGGGAGGGAGGAAATGAATCTAGACTGATTGTTATTGATTGAATGAATCTGTTACAGAGAATGCTACTTATAATAGCTGAAGCTTAACAAAAAGTGTAACCGACTGAGCTGAGCATTACTCAGCTGCAGTTGGTGCCCTCTATCATATTATATACTCTCACACACATATTATATACTCTAACATGGATCGACCATGCCCCCACCGCCACCAAAGCCGCCGGATGCTAACTTGAAGGTGGTGGTTAGAGGGTCTCTGCCTGCAGAGCGACCATGGGTGTCGATAATGGTGATGTTTTCCTCCTGTGAATTGTTGCTAGCGGAGAAGAAACATAGAGGGGCAAAACAGGTATGCTATGGGTTGTATCCAATTTTTGACCTCATGGGCCTGGCCCAATGTGATGTTGGTATCTGGGTTCAAGAGCAAAGGGTCTTAAATTGCCTAATTTTGAGCATCATTTCATTGGGCCAAGTCGAAGGAGTCCAAGACAGAAATGTTGTCTACTGTGTTGGCAGAAATGCAGGTTCTGACCATTATTGTCCAGAGGATTCATTCCTTGAAGTGGTCTGCCTTTGCCATCACATTAGTACCTATAAGAAAACCCAGGTTGCTCGTATTCATGGAATTTCAAGGGGTGGAGGTGCAGCCTTGATAGTCCCATTGAAGGTCTCAATTGTAACTGAAAAGAATGGGCATTTAGGTGAACCCTCGACACTTGAAACTTGGCACCTAGCACCGTCGAATTCTTCTTCCGCCGTGTTGATATGTTTCTATAGTTGGAGTACCGACGACCGCTACGAGGGTGGTGGCGGAGATATTTTGGTGGGAGACCATAGTTGGTGGTGAGCGTGTGCCGTCGCCGGAACTGCCAGATCGGGATAGGTATATGGAGGAGGAAGGGTCATTTGTGGAAGGGGAGTTGAGGACTTCAAACGTGGCATGTTGCTTAGCCATGCCCCCACCGCCACCGAAACCACTGGAGGCTAACTCACATGTGGCAATGTGTGGGTCTTTACCAACCGTGTTGTTGTGGGTAAGTACCAGAATTGTCGTTTGCACAGAGGGATGGATTCTAGAAGGAGAGGAAGAAGAAAGGGTCAAATGGGTCTTCAGCAAATTGGGGCTTTTTCTGGAGCTAATGGGTCGAGCCCAAATAGGTTATAAAGGAAAAATAAAGGGGAAATTCTGCCAACCAACCTCTGTTCTGGAGATCAGGGGCCAATACCCAACCCAAGGAATTTAAAGGAAATATGCAGCCTTCCTCTTATTGTTTTTGCAGCCACTTTTCTTGGGCTTAATGGGCCAATCAGAGTTACTTAACAAAAAGGAGAAAGTATGGTGCACAACCCCTGTTTTTGAGCGCACAAAACAGAGTTCCCCATTTCAAGGAAAACAGCTTGTTAGGAAGTATCTGGAGGTGGCAAGACAGAATGGGCATGCAAGCAAGAGCGGGAAGAGTAAATCAGAATTAGGGAACTGCCACGTTATTGCAGAAATTTGGAGGAAGCGTGTTAGATATGTTTTATCATCCTACTCCCGATCTCAGGGAATGTTTGAAGCGGCCAAAGCAATTAACAACATAAATGAGCATACTTATGTGGCTGAGCATCTGAAATTTCAACTTCACATAGTCTGCACAATGCCATGGACGCCTACTAATGAATCCCATCATCCTCCCTCCCGTGTTAAACAACAAACGGGATTCATACTGTCATATCCATCTTCTGGATACTAGTTGAGCAAGCAGAGACAGCAAGGTCTATGGTGAAGCCCTATGAAGTAGAACATGAAGTAGTACCTGCGTGCAATGAGAGTAGGCATCATGGCAGAACTGTGATTGAGTGGCTCATCCCTTGGAAGACTCAGACAGCTGAAGAAGCTACTTGGGAGGAAGCGAATCTTATCAAGGCAGTAGGAAGGTGCTTGAGGGTGGGGAAGTGGCAGCAATTATTACAGAGGCCATTTCCTTTTCTCTGCCTTGAGGACAAGGCAGAATTTAAAGGAGGTGGTATTGATAGGTACCCGATCATTATGGAGTCAATACAATCTCAGGATGGGGTACCTGCAGACTGCAGGCCCAAATGTCCAGGGCCCATTTAGAGAGAGGAGTTAGCTATAGAGAGAGGAGAGGAGAAAGGAGGTTACAAATAGGAGGGGTGCTGAGTGAGAGAGACATCTTTGGAGCCTAGCTCTGTGGCAGTTAGAGTGCTACTCTACTGTAAATTCTCACTTAGTTGCATAAATAATACAAATCTCTCTCTTTTCATTCTCTTTTACTGTTCTTGCTGTTCACTGGTTTTTGGTACGCATCATGTTCCAACTGTCAGTTTCAAATTTCGTCTTCATTATTGTTTTTTCATGGTATAGATTGAACCAATTTTCACCCTTTCGTAAATAATCATGTATCCAGAAAATGAAGCCAACAATATGTGCAGGAATTGAGACAATATTGTAGAAGCCACAGTTCTAAGAATAATAAATGCTCGTAAAGAAGAAAATAAACTAAACTCACTTGTCACATATATAGCAAATAAAATTTTCCAAGGTTCATCAATATAAATCTTATTAGTACTAACTATTTTCCTTTCCTCTGATTAGAAGAGGAGGAAAAGTACAATTATGGGGGAGGATGAGATATCCTCCAAAATAGAAAATTCTAGTTACAACAAGTAAAATGAAGAGACTAAAAAATGCTGCAAGGCTACCCAGCCTCTGTATCAGAAATAACAATTCCCATGAAACAGCCGTGGGTAGAATGCCAAACAGAAGTCATAGCCTGATAAACATAATCATATCCGATAGCGAGTTAGTGGTAAGGAGACACCCTAAAGATGCAAGTATCGTGCTCCACTTGATTGCCCAGGAGGATTGCATAAAGTTTACACTGCTATGAATTTTAGCCCAACTTAGAGCTTTTCCATTTGAAGTGAGATTTTGGCTCAAATTAGAGCTATTGCCTACTATATTATAAAATTCTTTTTCTTTTCAAATATATTTTTGCCCATTCGTAAATGTGTTTATTGCATATTTTCATAATCTTTTCTCTATTCTTGGACAGTCATATGCTCGAATTGGCATGGCCAAGGAAGCCGCGGATGCTGCGTCGCAGGCAAAAGATGGTGAATTACTTGGTCGGTTGAAATTGACTTTTGCACAAAATGCTGCAGCTTCATCAATATTTGATACTCTTCGAGATCGGTTGTCTTTCCAAGGTGCTTCGTGATTTTCTTTCCTGGGTTTTCTGCCCCTCGTAAACTGTTTACCTACTTATTATTGCCCTTCTATGTGAATATTTATTGAGTATATTATCTTTAAAATGTATCATATTGCTAATAGTCAAGGTAAATGTGCTCGAATGCGATGTCTTTTTGTCCTTATCTTAATTGTTGCAAGATGCCATTCACTTTTTCGTGTGTACTACTATATTGCTCGATTATTGTCACTGTACCTTGTATCATACAATTTGTGAATGAGTAGTGACCACAGCTGAGTTTGTTTATTCATTATTGTATTGACCATTGCTTAGTTCTGCGTTCATGTATTTTGTCAGTTCCTAATAGTGACCACTGATACCGAAAGGAAAGTAATGTTTTAGTTAACCGAACGGGGTATTAGTCATGTAATATGTAGTAACAGAAAGCCTTTTTCTCTTCACTAAATATATGTAATCTTTAAACAACTCTTAAGTTGTTTGGATGGATTAGCAAATCTTAACCTGTTGTGTATCTCAAAACGTTTTTTTAAATATTATTACTCCAAATTTGGAAGGGAGGTGAGAGGGGTCTGAGCAATGCCACTTAAACATCCGAACAATTGAGGTATGAGAGGTAGTTTTCCCTCTTTTTTACTCGTTGAACTCGCAACATGGTCTGAGGATGTTACTTAATGCACTTAGAACATGAGCGAGATCTTCACATATTTTTTTATTTTGCTGATAGCAAAAATGCTAATTATAAAGTGCTTGTTGGAGCTGTTGGAAGATGAACAGTATTTCATCGTTCTATTATTTAAATGATACAAATCCATAAGCACAGCGTGCATCATTCTGATAATGCTATTCTTTAAAAAATAAATCATCATTCTATTATTGGAGCTCTTTGAAAATGCAAAGTATTTCATCATTCTAGTATTTTATCATACGAAATAAAAAATGATATTCTGGGCCCTCTTCAAAGCAGTTTCCTTCTCTGAAGAGGTACGCTATTATCCTCCAAGAAATTATTCGCTACATACATAAATCCAAAAAAAAAATGAATGGTGAGTTAACCTTCAAACTTATCTTGAGAACTCATGATCATGTTGATTATAGGGATGGCAATGGGTAGGGTACTATAGTATTCGTTTTCATATCCGTGTTTTAAAAGAATATCCGAATCCGGATCTATACCTGTGTGGGTAGGAACTTTATAATTTGTATTCTTATCTACTGGGTACCTAAGTATCCATATTCGTATCTTTTATCCGTACTTTAATATAAGAAATTTGTGAATGTTCGAAAATAGGATAAGAAATTTATACTATCAAAAGAGGAGAACATAAATATGTAATATAAATTAGGTCATTCTAATATGTTCTCATATTATAAATATACATCAGGATATATTTAAGACTGAAATGCAAAAGTTTTTTATACAAAACATTCGATATTTTCCAAAATATTAAGTAAATACAAATAAAAACCAATACTACATTAAGTGACTTAAGGAAGATAGAGACGAAGATAAAAATAAGAGTTCATTAAACTTGGTTACAAATTTTTTTTAATTCAATAGGATATATGTTTAGCACTGCAGTAAGGATTTTAAAATATTTTTAAAATACCCAATATTTTATTGATTGAACAATTAGATTTTTTTTTGTAATTGTATAGATCAAATTTATTTACCAGAAGAATTATTTTATTGATTGCATATTTTTTATGATTGCATGGTGGATAGATTTTGAAAGGTTTTAATGGCAAATATCGTGTGTGTGTGTGTGTGTGCGCGGGTATAGGGCGGGGTGGGTATTAGCACTCGTACCCCTAAAATTTTGTGGGTAATTACTCTATCCATTATGAGTAATTTTTGCGGGTATCCTATAGGTCCGTTACCCATTGCTATTCCTAGTTGACTAGGTCTTTCTTATGTGTCTTCAAGATTTTGGTTTTCTTGGTGCTATGGTAAACCTTTATCATGCATTGTGTCATGTCAACCTCTTTAATGGAAGTTGTCTCCCAAATGTCACTTCAAGTAGAGGATTAAGACAATGTGATCCACTATCGTCTTATTTATTCGTTCTGTGCGTGAAAAAAAACTTTTGTTGACTATATTTGAAGAGTCTCAAAAGTAGCCCTAGCATATCACACCTTTTTATTGATGATATTTTGTTCTTTAGAAAAGCTAAGAGCTCCTAGGTTTATTTGATCACTACGCTTCTTGAAAAGTTTAGTCTTGCTTCTGGTATGAAAGTAAACTTGTTGAAATTTAGAGCCATTTGTTTTGATGGGGTTTCGCGGAGTAAGAGGGAGAAATTCACTTCTATTACGTCGATTCGTTTCACCTCTAATCTTGAGAAATACTGGGGTTTCCCCATCTCAAGGATCAAGAAAGAATACTTTAATTTTATTTTTGAAAAGTTGCATACTATATTGCCATCTTGGAAAAACAGGTTGCTTAATAAGTTGGGGACAGTCTTGCAAATTCTGTCCTTGTTTCCTTCCCCACTTACTACATGCAAATCATGTGACTTCCTTAATCAATATGCAATGCCAATTGTTAGAATCCCATCATATATTATTTCCTTTTATAGATAGGATTACGTCGATTCGTTTCACCTCTAATCTTGAGAAATACTTGGGTTTCCCCATCTCAAGGGTCAAGAAAGAATACTTTAATTTTATTTTTGAGAAGTTGCATACTATATTGCCATCTTGGAAAAACAGGTTGCTTAATAAGTTGTGCACACTCTTGCAAATTCTGTCCTTGTTTCCTTCCCCACTTACTACATGCAAATCATGTGACTTCCTTAATCAATAGGCAACGCCAATTGTTAGAATCCCACCATATATTATTTCCTTTTATAGATAGGATTAGAACCCCATAATTAGGAGATTTTATTAGCTGTATATTTTGTATTTATGAATAGAACCATTGACTCTTAATTATAGGATTTGATAGTGGGTACAATGATTAGCGTTAATTTAGAAGATTCCTTTTTTGAATTACCTTGTATTCTATTTAAGAGCACATGCTCTTCTATCAATATTATCAGGGAATTATCTTCTGACATGGTATCAGAGTCTATCCTAGATCCATTAAAGGGCCACCCACCATATTATCCACGCACCAAGCCTAATAGTGCTAGGCATGACGGGGTGTATTGGAAAAAACCCAAGTTTCACATTGACTAGAGATAGAACCTCATAAGAGCTTATAAAGCTTGGGCAATCCTCACCTCTTGAGCTAACTTTTGGGGTTGAGTTAGGCCCAAATCTAAGATGGGAGCCTGTGTAAACTCATGGCCTGCATTGCCACATTTTTTATTTTCGCTGTACGGCTTGCATTGCCGTTTTTTCCCTTCCTTGGATGACCTATATTGTCGTTTTTCTATCCTAAAACACCTTCCACGCCTTTGATTCTCACCCAACAAAACTGAGAATGTCTGAAATAGCCAATAACTCTGCCCAAACAGGCACTGTTGAGCTACAACATATTCAACCCAACCTTCGTCTCAATGGAAGAAACTACCTCAAATGGTCTCATTTTGTCTAAACCTTTCTATAAGGGAAGGGCAAATTGAATCATCTTAATGGGAAAGATGACCCAAAACCCACAGACAGTAAATTTGGTGCATGGGATGAAGCAGATGCAGTCGTACTGTCGTAGCTGTGGAATTCCATGGTGCCAGAGGTGAGTGATGCTTGCATGTTCATGAAGACCGCCAAGGATGTGTGGGAGAGCTGTAAACAAAAATATTCCAAGGTTGGTGATGCTGCTCAAATTTATGAAATTAAAATGAAGATCGTGATTACCAAACAAGGAGATCGATCTGTTAGTGAGTATGCTTAGACTCTGCATAATCTATGGCTGGAGTTAGATCATTATGAACAATTTGAAGCAAAATGCACAGAAGATGCTGATATACTTAAACGTTATAAGGAGAAGGACAGAATCTATAAGTTCTTGACAGGACTAAACACTGAGTTTGATCCTGTAAGAATGCAGGTGCTAGGAAAGGAGTTATCCTCACTCAATGAAACCATGGCTCCCTTCCGGTCAGAAGAAGCACGTAGAGGAGTGATGATGGAACCTCAATCCACTGAAAGTTCTGCCTTAGTTGCACAAAGCAAGGGAAGGAATATTGATCAGTGGTAGACCAGTCAACCTGGAGGTGTAGCCCCCAAGATAGAGATCGACAAAGGGGATAACAAGGATTCTCTATGGTGTACCTTCTGTAAAAAGCCAAGACACACCCAAGACAGATGCTGGAAACTTCATGGTAAGCCTCCAAATCAGAATCGAAATTGGACCACCAAAGGCACTCAACGAGGAGGGCCAGCACAAGCCCACTTGGCTTAATCAGGTGTTGCAGGGGCAGTCTTTCCAAAACCCTTACAGATTTCAATATAGAAGAAATTAACAAACTGAGGGAACTCCTCGACACTTTACTCAAACCCACAGACACATGTAGGTCTTCCTTGGCATTCTCAGGTAATTCTCAAGCATATGCCCTCAGTTTTCTACGATCTACAACACATGGGGCATGGGTTGTTGATTCTGGAGCTACGGATCACATGACCCATTCCTCTACTGAATTTATCTCATATAGACCCTGTCCCAGCAATAAAAAAATTGCAACACACGTTTGTTACAGTTGCTTGAAAGTTGGGATGGCAATGGGTAGGGTATGGGTTGGGTACTATAGTACCTGTCCCCATACCCGCGTTTTTAAAAAGTACCCGTCCCTGTAATACCCGTCCCCATACCCGCGTTTTTAAAAAGTACCCGTCCCCGTCCCCATACCTGCGTAGGTAGCAACCTTGATTCCCGTACCCTCACTCGTTGGGTACCTAAGTACTCGTACCCGCACCCATTACCCGCACTTTATATAAGAAATTTGTGGATTTTAAAAATAAGATAAGTAAATATGGTATACCCAAAGGTTTTCGATTGATATAATTTTCATATTATTTACTTTAAATAATAAAATAACTTATTTTTGTACTTACATAAATTAAAGTTACGTTCCAAATAGTAATGGTCTTGCATACCAAACTAAATATGCAACCCGTAGATTTAATAATCAATTTGTGAACATGAAATGTATGAAATGCAAAGGTTTAAATACAAAACGTCAAATAATCAATATCCAAAACATTAATTAAATATTACAATAAAAAATGATACATTACACTAAAAGGAGTGTTAGTATGCTATTGAATTGAAGAAAAAACAACATTAATGCCTCCTTTTTATTTCATTTGCCAACGCTTGATGATTATCATTATTGTCAGGTTTGTTCACAAGATAGAGGAAAACACGTCGAGATTATTGTATATATTAAGATACTAAATAGAGAAGGAAAACATAGCAACCCAGGCATTTCCATAGGAGATGATTTGATCATATTAATCAAGAAGTAACATACAAAGTATAGGCGACAATGAAGCTAGCCAAGTGAAACTGACGATGAAGCTCCAGTTTTTTTTAAAATTTTTTTAATGTAATATATTATAATTAAGGCATGATGAAGTAACATACAAAGTATGGACGACGGTGAAACTAGCTAAGTGGAACTGACGATAAAGCTTTGGAATTGACAATGAAGCTGTAGTTTTTTTTTTTTTTTACATTTTTTTAATGTAATATATATAATATTATAATTATGTATATAGAAAATAAATGTATAAAAAAATAAATATATATAGTGCGGGTATGGGGCGGGGTGGGTACTAGAGTACCCGTACCCGCACCCATCCCCATTAATTTTTGCGGGTAACCCATACCTATTAAGCGGGTAATTACCCTACCCATCATGGGTAATTTTTGTGGGTACCCATTGTGTCCGATACCCATTGCCATCCCTACTTGAAAGGGAGATATTTTCCTAAGTCAAGATTTAATTTTGAGAGATGTCTTACATGTGCCTAAATTATCTGCCAAACTGCTTTCTATTCATAAACTTAAAATGGATTTACAATGTTTAGTGACATTCTCTCCTACACTTCGCAAATTTCAGGCTCAGGGAACGGGGAAGATGATTGGACTTTCTAGGGAGGAAAATGGGCTCTACCTTCTTGAGGAAGCTCGTGGGACATGTAGCACTATGAGTCAACTTCCATTGTCTTTGCTGTCAGAGTCACTTCCTGCCCACAATAAAGAAATCTGGTTGTGTCACTTTCGTTTAGGTCACCCTTCATTTAGTACTCTAAAAATAATGTTTCCTAGCTTGTTTCAGGGACTAGAAATAGGAATGTTTCATTGTGATGATTGTGAATTTGCAAAACACAAACATGTTAGCTTTCCTATTAGTAATAAAAAAATGGTTAGCCCTTTTTCCTTAGTACATAGTGATGTTTGGGGTCCCTCCAAAATTGCAAATATTTTTGCGGCTCGTTGGTTTGTTATTTTTATTGATGATTGTACTCGGGTATCATGGGTGTATCTTTTGAAATGGAAAAGTGAAGTTAGTTAGATATTCCAAATTATTTTTCAAATGATAAGAAACCAGTTTGGGACAACCATCAAAAGATTTCGTTCTGATAATGCCAAAGATTATTTTAACCAAACACTGTCTTCCTTCTTCAATAAACATGGAATTATTCATGCATCATCATGTATTCACTGATGGGGTTTCAAGAGGGATAGTTTTTAAAAACAATTTATAAAAACCTCTTGAGCGGAAAAACCCCCTTTACAAAAGGACCATGTATCGCACATGAATCACAAGGATATTGTGTTTAGCTTTTGAAGTGTAGCTTCACCACAATCACTATGAGCACGTAAGCAGCACTAGTAAGTCACGAACATTGCTACGACGGGAATGACAACTTGATCTACACAGCTACAGAGCAGCAGATCCGAGGAACACTGCTGCTATCACCACAAAGGGAGAAGTTCTTCTCTATCACCAGTATTGCAAAGTAGCAATACCTCTACTCAGTCCACGCGAGCAAACCAACGTCAGAGATAGCGTAGTTCTAGCTATCAGGATTGGGAGAGGCACAACACACAGAGAGAGAAAAGAAGGCGTGCCTGTCAAGGGCGTACAACGCCTGTTATGAGTGCTCTGTGTTGTATGTACCTTATGTGACGTGCACAACTTACTAATAGCTGCCACTCACTTAACTTAACTCAGTTGGGCTACTGTACGCTACAGGCCCAATGTTTAATTATTAATGAAATCATATTTAATTAATCAATTAAACCGATCCCATTTTAATTATTAATTAAATCATATTCAATTAATCAATTAAATTAATTCTCTGAACATTTGCTCTATGCGTGTGACCCTATAGGTTCTCAATTAATTGGGAATAATATTAATTATTATTAATGATATTAATAATCAATTAATATTATAAACAATAAGCGGCATGTAGCAATACATCATTGTTGGAACCAAAGTGGTTATGGTCCATTAATCCCTTAAGTTTTGATGTTAACAAATGACTAATTTCAGAAGAACAAAGATTTCTTATGGACTAACGTTTTATCTTAAGTGTGCAGGTTAAAATTTATATAATTCCAGAGACTGTCTAAGTCCAAAGACTTTCACCCGTCCAAACTCTAACCAGGAATAACTCTCTATCAGACCAGACGATAATAAGCTGTATCTATAAGGTCTTGAGTCCAAAGACTCTTCCCGTTATTATGTAATCGCTATAGTCCAACAATGCTTTATTTGTTTAGCGCGAATTCATTTGTAAAGCTTTTAAAATTATTATTCTTTATAAAAAGGTTATATCCTTTCAACAAATATTCCTTGTAACACTCGTTCAAACAAAAGCAAAAGCCAGACTGTCCCTGGCACAAAAAGAAGTTGACCTTCTCCTTTGAGAAAGACAAAAGACAACTTTCGAGTACAAAGAGGATATGTCAGTCCCATTTCTAGCTATCAAGCCTGATAGTCTACTTTGCTGATCAGAAGCTTCAAGGAAGTTATCGGACTCAATGGAGTAACGCATTTAATGCTGAATCAGAATGGATCCTTTTCCATCCGTTGACGACCAAAGTTGATCAAATCAAGTATGCTATAAATACCTCTGTTCTTGAAGTTACAAAAAAAAAGAAGAAGAAGTGAAGTATTCAAAAAGAGAACAAGTGAATGATAAGCGAAGTGCTGCACAACTGATACAAAGATTTGAAAAATAGTCAAGCACACAAAGCAATCAAGAGAAATACTCAAAGCTTGAAAAGCTAACTCTGATCTTTATTTTCATATCACTCTCTGCATAGAGTATTGTTCAAGAGTTTTAAGCTTTGGGTTCAAACTCTCACACTCAGTGATTTAGTAGAACAAAAATCTTTTCAAAACCTAGTTGGTTAAGCCCGAAGAGGCTTGTGTAGAAAGAATACTTAGTGTGCCTGAAGAGGTGTAGAATACTTACCTGAAGAGGCTTAGAATACTTGCCTGACGAGGTGTTGAATACTTGTAACAAAGGGTTTTTGTTATAGTGGATAAAGCTCTCAAGTAGAGAGGACTGGACTTAGCTCTTTGGTGAAGAGTGAACCAGGATAATATCTCTGTGTTCTTTTCTTTCCCTGATCTTCGCTTTAGTTTATTTTCATACTAACTCCTTGGGATTGAATTTCTTTCTTATTATGCTTCTCTCTTTATCTTAATCGGACTAAGTAAGCGTCCAACTGGTGGTTGGAAACGCACCTTGCGTCATTTAAGCGTTTTATCGTTCAACCTTGCGAAAATATCTATATCTGCTTGCGAAAAGTTTCAAAAACTTAAGAAACACAATTCAACCCCCTTCTTGTGTTTCAAACAGGTTCTTTCAATTGGTATCAGAGCTCAGCCTCTGGGATAAGCACTTAGCCGTGTAGAGGAAAAGATCCTACAACAGATATGGCTGGACAAGGTATGCCAAGCGGGAGTCAACCTGTTATGGAAGGTACTTCCATGACCAGACCTCCGTTCTTCAATGGAACACATTACTTGTAATGGAAGGAGAGATTCAAAGGCTTCATCTTAAGTACAAACTCAGCTCTCTGGGCCAGAATCACGAAATGTCCAAATGTGTGTCTCAACTCTGATGGGACAGACAAAGCAGAAGATACCTGGACTGATGCTGAAAGAGCAAGAATGGAACAAAATCATAAAGCCAGATATGCTTTAATGTGTGCTCTCAGTCCTGATGAATTTCAAATGATTCACGCATGTGAATCAGCAAAGGAAACCTGGGATACTTTGTCAAATCTCCATGAGGGGACCACCAAGGTAAAAGATTCAAAAATCATCATGCTGGTTGGCCAGTATGAATTGTGTGTCTCAACTCTGATGGGACAGACAAAGCAGAAGATACCTGGACTGATGCTGAAAGAGCAAGAATGGAACAAAATCATAAAGCCAGATATGCTTTAATGTGTGCTCTCAGTCCTGATGAATTTCAGATGATTCACGCATGTGAATCAGCAAAGGAAATCTGGGATACTTTGTCAAATCTCCATGAGAGGACCACCAAGGTAAAAGATTCAAAAATCATCATGCTGGTTGGCCAGTATGAATTGTTCACCATGGCCGAAGGAGAATGCATCCTGGACATGATGAGTTGCTTTCAGACGATTATTAGCAATCTAAAGTCCCTTGGGAAAGTCTACACTACTAAGGAGAATGTCACTAAAATTCTTAGGACCTTGCCTAAGAAGTGGAGACCTCTTGTTATTGCAATCACCCAGGCCAAAGATCTTTCTACTTTGACTCTGGATGATCTGGTTGGAATGCTTCAAGTTCATGAGCAGGAGCTTGATCTTGACAATCCTGGAAAGAAAAATAAAGGGATTGCCTTGAAAGCTCAGAAGTCCAGCTCTAAAAGCTGACGAGTCCAGTGATGACGCTGATCAATCTGATAATGAAGTATCGGACGATGATGAACTGTCCTTCATCTCCATAAAGATTCAAAACATGTGGAGAAAGAAAAGCGGGATGAAAAGAAGGCCATTCCAAAAGAAAAACTTCAAAGATCACGCTGAACCAAAAGACAAAAGTCAGCTGGTCTGTTTCGAGTGCAACATGCCAGGTCACTTCAAAGCTGATTGCCCTATGTTAAAGGACAAGAAGAAGTTCTTCAAAAAGAAGAAAAAGAACTTCATGGCAACTTGGGAGGATCTCAACTCGTCTGAAGAATAATAAGAAGAAGAAGAAACAAATGAGGAGGCTAACTTATGCTTGTGGTCCAACAATCAAAATGAAGACTCTTCGGATGATGAACAACTTGTTGTTCCCGAAGAAAGAACTCAGGAAGCCATCTCTAAAAGAGGATGGAATGTTCCACCCGTCTTCAAAGGAACGGACTATCTTTATTGGAAATCAGTTTTTCAATTATACGTCCAAGCTCAAAATTATGAGTTATGGAATATATTCACCAATGGAGATCATCGTCCAACAATCATCCTTGATGACGGATCAATAGCGTCCAAACCTGAAGCTGACTGGACGAATGAGGATATCAGACGGTATTCTCTAAATGCTCAAGCCAACTGGTGTCTCATCAACGCTTTTGATCGACCAAGACTAGAGATGGTCTTGCAATTCCAAACTGCTAAGGAGAAGCTAGACGCATTAGAACAACTATTCAGTCCAAGGAGTCCGTCTGCCTCAAACTTCTGTTTAATGGCAAAAACTTGATCAGACGTTGAATCGGAAGAAGATGAGGTATCTGTTTCTGACTCTCTTCAAGAAGCATATAATGAACTGCTTAATGATTCCTCTTTATTGCATCATCAATATATTATGCTTAAAAGAAAATTTTCAAAAGTAAATAAAGAGTTGGAAGATACCAACAAGCAAAATAAGCAGCTCATTGAAGAAAACAATAAGCTGAAAGCTGAGAATGTCAGTCTAACTGACAAACTCACCTCTGGGTCTAGTGAACCTCACGAGGTAACCAGGCTAAAACAAGAGGTATCTGACCTAACCAAAAGCGTATCAAAGCTTGTTGGAGGTTCAGAGAAGCTAAACTTGATATTGAGGTATTCAAGATCACCGCACGATAAGTCTGGCCTAGGCTATGACTCTGATAAACAAGAAACCTATCAGAAAGTATCAAGGACCAATCAATAATGCTTTTCAATTTCATAGAAAGCAAAAAGAGAGCAAACAGCATGCATCCAATACTTATTGTAATTTATGTGGAAAGAGTGGTCATGTCTTTTCGAAATGCATACACAAAAAGAAAAATAATATGCATGGACGAAGATCACAGACTAACCAAAAAGAACCCAAGTCTATCTGGGTACCTAAGAACATGATAATCCCTGTTGCAGATCTGCTTAGCAACATAAAGAAGACCCCAGTCCTGGTACTTGGGCAGTGGATGCTCATATCACATGACGGGAGAAAAGTCAATGTTCCAAGAACTACATTAAAAGACTGGTGGATGGGTCACCTTTGGAGGCATTCAGAGAGGAAAGATAGTTGGAATTGGTAAGATTGGTAAGCATCATTTTCCCTATATTTATAATGTTCTTCTGGTTGAAGGATTAAAACACAACTTGCTTAGCATAAGTCAATTATGTGACAGTGGGTCTGATGTTTCCTTCAATAAAGGTGAATGTATGGTCAAGAACCTTGATGGGTCCATCTTATTCACTGCCAAGAGGCAAAATAATCTTTATAAGATTAACTTGGGGGAACTCTCAAATCAAAGTGTATCATGCCTAGTGTTTGTCGAAGATGAGCGATGGATCTGGCACAAAAGACTTGGTTATGCAAGTCTGAGATTAATCTCAAGACTAAACAAGCATAACCTCGTAAGAGGTCTACCAAAGATCGTGTATAGATTAGACGCTCTCTGTGACGCGTGTCAAAAAGGAAAACAAGTTAAAAACTCTTTTGAGTCTAAGAACATTATTAGTACTTCAAGACCAGTAGAGCTATTGCATCTTGATTTGTTTGGTCCAACAAGGACTGCTTCTGTCAGTGGTAAGAAATATGGGCTTGTCATAGTAGACGACTATACTAGATGGACATGGGTTAAGTTCCTTGCTCCCAAGGAAGAGTTTATCAAGGTCTTTACTATATTCTGTAAGCGTGTCCATAATGAAAAAGGCATATATATATAAGCTCAATCGGAAGTGACCATGGAGGCGAATTTGAAAATGAACATTTCCAAAGGTTCTGTGATGAAAGTAGTATTCATCACAATTTCTCTGCCCTTAGAATACCACAACAGAATGATGTTGTTGAGAGAAAGAACCGATCTCTTTAAGAGATGGCTAGCGCAATGCTCAGTGATAATTTTGTTCCTAAACACTTATGGGCCGAAGCTGTAAATACTGTTTGCTACATTCAAAACAGAATATACATAAGACCTATCTTGAATAAGACTCCTTATGAATTGTAGAAAGGACGCAAACCCAACATTTATTATTTCCACCCCTTCGGATGTGAATGTTTTATTTTAAATACTAAGGATCAACTTGGTAAGTTTGATGCCAAAGTAGATAGTGGAATGTTGTTAGGGTACTCTGAAACGTCCAAAGCGTTTAGAGTCTATAACTCTAGAACATTGGTTGTTGAAGAATCCATCCATGTTAAGTTTGATGACAAACATCCTGATAAGAGATTATCAGAGCTAGATGATTCTTTTGTAGATATCAATCTGAACGATACATAAGATGGTCCAACGCTTGACAAATACGAAGTATCAGACGCAACTCAGGACGCATCATCGTCTCAGCAAGTGGTTAACATCCCTCGTTCGTGGCAATTCAGGACTTATCACCCTGAGGATCAAATCATTGGCAAACCAAATGATAGAGTCCGGACAAGGTCAACCTTCAGAGAATAAGCTGACTCAGCCTTCATCTCTGAAATGGAACCAAAGTCTGTGGACGACGCCTTAATGGATGAATGTTGGATCCTCGCTATGCAAGAGGAGCTCAACCAGTTTCAACGTAGTCACGTTTGGATGCTGGTCTCTCTGCCAAAGGATAAGTCTGTCATTGGAACCAAGTGGGTCTATCATAACAAGCTGGACAATGATGGTAAAGTTGTAAGAAATAAAGCAAGGTTAGTTGCTCAAGGCTACTCTCAAGAGGAAGGTATTGACTATACTGAAACTTTTGCTCCAGTAGCTAGACTAGAAGCCATACGTATTTTACTTTCATATGTTGCACATCATAACATCATGCTTTATCAAATGGACGTAAAAAGTGCTTTCTTAAATGGTTTTATTAATGAAGAAGTGTATGTTGTTCAACCACCTGGTTTTAAAGATCAAAACCATCCTACGCATGTATATAAGCTTAAGAAAGCTTTATATGGACTCAAACAAGCTCCTAGAGCATGGTATGAGAGACTCGGCACTTTCCTAATGGAGAATGGTTTCTCAAGAGAAAAAGTGGATACAACTCTTTTTAGAAAGTCAAGCAAAAACAATTTTATTGTTGCACAAATTTACGTTGATGATATAATATTTGGTGCAACTGATGAATCTCTTTGTCAAGAGTTTTCTGAGTTAATGCAGAAAGAATTTGAAATGAGTATGATGGGAGAATTGAAATTCTTCCTCGGACTTCAAGTAAAGCAAACACCGGACGGAGTGTACATTCACCAGACGAAGTACACAAACGAGCTTCTGAAACGCTTCAAGTTGGACGATTGCAAACCAATGAATACCCCAATGCATCCAACGTCCGTAATAAACAAAGATGACAATGATAAAAAGGTAGAACAAAAGGTATATAGAGATATGATTGGTTCTCTCTTATATCTAACTGCGTCCAGACCAGATATCATGTTTAATGTGTGCTTATGTGCTCGATTTCAGTCTGATCCAAGAGAGTCTCATCTCTCAGTGGTAAAGAGAATCTTTAGATATCTCAAAGGTTCTACTAATCTGGGTCTATTGTATAAGAAATTTAATGAATACCGATTAGTTGGATTCTGTGATGCTGACTATGCTGGAGACAGAATAGAAAGAAAAAGTACCAGTGGAGGTTGTCACTTCATTGAAGCTAATCTAGTCTCATGGTCAAGCAAAAGGCAAAGCACAATTGCTCTATCAACTGCTGAAGCTGAATACATTGCTGCTGCAAGTTGTTGCTCACAACTTCTTTGGATTAAACATCAGTTGGAAGACTACAACATGTTTGTAAGTAACATTCCAATAATGTGTGATAACACTGCTGCTATTAATTTGTCTAAAAATCCCATATTGCATTCTAGAGCAAAGCATATAGAAATCAAACATCATTTCATTAGATACTATGTGCAAAAAGGAATTATTGATATTCAATTTGTTGATACTGACCATCAATGGGTAGATATCTTCACCAAACCTTTAGCTGAAAATAGGTTCACATTTATAAGAAAATATCTGAACATGCATTTCATTGATTAATTGTGAGTCCAATGCATGCCCAATTATAGAATTTCTTAATCTGTTGAAATGGGTCAGGTTTATGCCCCCCATTCTTTTATTTGTATTCTTTTCTCTTTATTAATAAATTCAGGGTACTCTTATTTCCTTCATGATGTTTTTATCCCTAAGGAGGGTTTTGCATCATAAGGTTTTAATGAGGCCTTTTTAAAAAAAAAAAATGCATGCGTCCAATAATTGCCGTAGTCCAATACATGTGAGTCCAATATATGTATCGCTTGGTCGTCCAATGCACTAATTGAACTAAATCTTTGTCGAATGTAAAATTAATTCTCATTCCCTTAACTGAGTCAGTTTAGTTTTCAATAAATTACAAAACTGCTTTTTACGGTTTCAAGGTCTGGAACGTGTGTCAGTCATTTAATGCACGTCGTTTTACCACCTTCTCTCTTCTTTGAAAATTCGAACGGTTTTCTCTTCTCCTTTTCTTTTTCTATAAAACCTAAAACTTGTTAAAGATTGAATCTTTACAATATCTTCATATTCAAACTCTTCTCTCTCTTTGTGAAAACCCCTTCTCTGAAACAATGGCAACTTCATCCTCCACTGCTGCTGCTAAGGGTAAAGGAAAGAACTTTAATGCTCAGACTGCTGATGTTCTGGTAGAGTTCAAGTTCAACCTTCAATTTCTTGCTGATAATGGGATAGATGTCTTCCCAAATATTCACGTTGCTGGGTGCTCAAGTTTCTTCGAGGGTTTAGGAAGTTCTGGACAAACCCTACCGTTTCTGCAAGGAAAATCAGAAACAAGGTGATTGACACTGAAGTCATTGTCTCTAAAGCAACTATTTCCAACGCCATTGGGTGTGCTCAATCGGGAATAACTTGTGAGGACAAATGGGAAGAAGAACTCGGAGGTTCTGACGCCATTAAAGAATGTCTCTTGAAGAACTTGTCAGACAAGCTGATAGCCTAAAAAATGACTGACAAAGCTAGGGCTCTTCATCAGATTTTGAGCAAATCTATTCTTCACAAAGCTGGGTCGAAGGACGATATTTCTAAGGCACATCACTTCTGCCTAGTTCATCTGATTTTGGAGAGAGGTAGATAAATCTTCCACACCTTCTGTTCGCCTTCTTCAAATATGCCATTGAAGGCTCTGGAAAGAACACCTCCATCATCTATGCTACTCTTCTCTCAAGAATTTTTGAGAAATTTATGGTTTATGAGGACCTCATTAATCTGAATCCAGAACAAAGACTCAAGTATTACGGTTTTCATGGAATTGATCATGTGCATCAACCTGAGTTCAGCAAACAAAGCTTGGTGATGATGCAACTGGACTGCCACAAGAAGTCCAAGCAAGAGGGAAAGCTGAAAGGAGCTCAGACGCAAGATTCTGATGAAGCGTCTGATCAACAAGTCTCAATTGGACGCTCAACAGAGCCTGCTCGTCCAAAAGCTAAGACTTCTTCTGCTCGTCCAAAGCCTACCATCCAATCCTCAAGAAAAAGGAAGCTGGCTTTAGCTTCTATTGATGAGGAAGATGAGGACGATCAGCCTATCTCCAAGGTGATCAAAGGTCCAACGAGGGAGTCTGCTTTTGAAGCTTCTCAACCTAAGCCTGTTGCAACAAGGGCTAGGACCACCAGATCCAAATCCAAAGTTAATATTGAACCTCAGTCTAGTTCAGTTGTTACTCCTGCTGTTGAGCAACCTCTTGAGATTGAGGACCTAACCCTGGACTCTCAACCATCCATCCCGTTCTCACCCTCCACCTTACCCACACACAAACCCTTCCCTCACCATCTGAATCCCAAGACTGGTTCACACCATGGGAAGAGCACCCCTTCCAACCCTATGGTGCACCTTACCCCAAAATGATCTACCGAAAAAGAAAATACAGACGTATGCCCAGAATTACCTTCAGAAATGAAAGCTCCAAGTAGGCTAACGTTCAAAGAAGGTTTCCTACTCTCTTCCACAAACACTCACCTCCCTCTACCTCTCAACATCCCAAAATCCCTATTCCTCCACTAGAATACCAATACTAAACACCTTCTCCTCCACCTAAAAACCCCTCTGGTCCACCCCCTGAACATGGCTACTACCCCATTCCTTATACTCCCACTGGTCCTCTGGCAACTCAGCTGTACACTGCTCTTGGACCCTTGGTTGTCTGCCTTGAGAAGAAGAAGTTTCCTCCGAAGAAAATTTACCCAAATCTTATCAAGGACAAGGCTTTCCAGTGGTGCCACTACAATGTCAAAAGGCACGTAGTCATTCTGAATGAAGACAAGAAAGGTTGCAAAACCACAGACGAAAGAAGATCAAGGACGTATGGTCTGACCAACGTCTTTCTCGGATCAAGATGTCAAGTTCATTCTCGGATCAAGATGTCAAGTTCATTCCAAGTTATCCCTCAACTTGGAAAGAATACTCTGATGTCAGAGACTTTCTTCCTTACTACGCTGTCAGAAAAGAGTGTGACATGTCAAAAGAAGCCAAGATCCATCACAGCTTGCCAATGAAGTTTTGGTCTAGAAGCTCTGAAACAAGATTAGGCGTTGTTCCTCCTCGAGCTTGTCCAAGAATTCCTATTCTGGACCCAAATAAAAATAAGGATGGACGCAAAAGGCTTGAGACTTGGACGCTGCCTTACAAACATGCCTTTGATCCTCTCTTCTGGAAAAGACCCAGAGATAATTCAGTAGAGCTAGCCCACATCTGGCAGAAGGATCCTATCAAGAGGTTTGACCCAAACGCTCGAATTTACTGGGAAAACTTCATATGGAGATGCTCTCAAGAAGCGTCCTCCTTTGGTCTTTCTATTGAGGAAAAACAGAGTATTCGTGTTTTTCCCAGACAATACAGAATCTCTGGTGCTGACTTCCTCATAATGGACGACATCTTTGGTATATCTCTGTATCCATGAGACGTGCTTGCAGTACCTAAACCTAGATGGAGAGAAAATAGATATGATGATGCTGAGATCATCCTTGAAGTGCTTCCACCTCCACCCAAAACTATCATTCAAGATGATCCTAACTTTGCTGTACCCCCTCCTGCACCACCGGTTGTTTACGAAGAAACTGGGGACACAGAGATCCTCTATGAGGACCCTTACTCTGAAGAGAATGCAGAGGAAGTGGAACAAGTTGTAGACTCAGTACCCTCTAGGTCTCAACCTATTCCCCTTTCAGTGATCCACCCTGCTGATCCATCTCCCTCTCAGGCTCTCAGTGTAGTTCTTGATCAGAGAAATGCTAAAGCAACACAATCCACAGTTGAAAGTTCTGTCCCTACTACTCATCCGGAGTTTCAGGAGTTCGTCCAGAGGTCTAAAGAAGCTAACAATGCCGTTCTGCTTCAACAAATTGCGACCATGTTTCAGAACTTTCTCCCTAAACAACCTCCTCCTCCTTCTTAAAATCTTTTTTGTTGTTTAGTTTTATTTTCTTTCAAAGACTGACTATGATGTGGTTCTCTCTCCTTTATCTGATGACAAAAAAGGGGAGAAAAAAGGGTTTGATTGAAATAGATATAAGATTCATATTTATAGTATGCATTGTTTCATAACATGTCTTGGTATATATGCTTGCTTGCTTGATTGCCTGCTCTGTCTTACATGCTTTATATGATTAGAATATTTGTCTTAGGGGGAGCTTTTCAGCTCTTTAGAAAACTTTGTTTAATCAAATTAGTATGTTTTGTCATCATCAAAAGGGGGAGATTGTTGGAGCCAAAGTGGTTATGGTCCATTAATCCCTTAAGTTTTGATGTTCACAAAGGACTAATTTCAGAAGAACAAAGATTTCTTATGGACTGACGTTTTATCTTAAGTGTGCAGGATAAAATTTATATAAGTCCAGAGACTGTCTAAGTCCAAAGACTTTCGCCCGTCCAAACTCTAACCAGGAATAACTCTCTATCAGACCAGACGATAATAAGTTGTATCTATCAGACCAGATGATAATGTATCTTCAACACGATCACTGTGAGCACGTAAGCAGCACTGGTAAGTCACAAACACTGCTACGATGTGAATGACAACTTGATCTACATAGCTACAGAGCAGCAGATCCGAGGAACACTGTTACTATCACCACAAAGGGAGAGGTTCTTCTCTATCACCAGTATTGCAAAGTAGCAATACCTCTACTCTGTCCACGCGAGCAAACCAACGTCAGAGATAGCGTAGTGCTAGCTATCAAAATTGGGAGAGGCATGACACATAGAGAGAGAAAAGAAGGCGTGCCTGTCAAGGGTGTACAACGGCCGTTATGAGTATTCTGTGTTGTGTGTACCTTATGTGACGTGCACAACTTACTAATAGCTATCACTAACTTAACTTAACTCAGTTGGGCTACTGTAAGCTACAGGCCCAATGTTTAATTATTAATTAAATCATATTTAATTAATCAATTAAACCGATCCCATATTAATGATTAATTAAATCATATTCAATTAATCAATTAAATTAATTCTCTGAACATTTGCTCTATGCGTGTGACCCTATAGGTTCTCAATTAATTGGGAATAATATTAATTATTATTAATCATATTAATAATCAATTAATATTATAAACAATGAGCGGCATCTAGCATTATATCATTGTTGGAACCAAAGTGGTTATGGTCCATTAATCCCTTAAGTTTTGATGTTAACAAATGACTAATTTCAGAAGAACAAAGATTTCTTATGGACTAACGTTTTATCTTAAGTATGCAGATAAAATTTATATAAGTCCAGAGACTGTCTAAGTCCAAAGACTTTCACCCCTCCAAACTCTAACCAGGAATAACTCTCTATCATACCAGACGATAATAAGCTGTATCTATAAGGTCTTGAGTCCAAAGACTCTTCCCGTTATTATGTAATCGCTATAGTCCAACAATGCTTTATTAATTTAGCGCGAATTCATTTGTAAAGCTTTTAAAATTATTATTCTTTGTAAAAGGGTTATATCCTTTGAACAAATATTCCTTGTAACACATTCAAACAAAAGCAAAAGCCAGACTGTCCCTGACACAAAAAGAAGTTGACCTTCTCCTTTGAGAAAGACAAAAGGCAACTTTTGAGTACAAAGAGGATATGTAAGTCCCATTTCTAGCTATCAAGCCTGATAGTATACTTTGCTGATCAGAAGCTTCAAGGAAGTTATCAGACTCAATGGACTAACGCATTTAATGCTGAATCAGAACGGATCCTTTTCCATCCGTTGAAGACCAAAGTTGATCAAATCAAGTTTGCTATAAATACCTCTGTTCTTGAAGATACAAAAAAAAAAAAAAAAAAGAAGAAGTGAAGTATTCAAAAAGAGAACAAGTGAACGATAAGCAAAGTACTGTACAACTGATTCAAAGATTTGAAAAATAGTTAAGCACACAATGCAATCAAGATAAATACTCAAAGCTTGAAAAGCTAACTCTGATCTTTATTTTCATATCAGTCTCTGCCTAGAGTATTGTTCAAGAGTTTTTGCTTTAGGTTCAAACTCTCACACTCAGTGAGTTAGTAGAACAAAAATCTTTTCAAAACCTAGTTGGTTAAGCCTGAAGAGGCTTGTGTAGAAAGAATACTTAGTGTGCCTGAAGAGGTGTAGAATACTTACCGGAAGAGGTTTAGCATACTTTCCTGAAGAGGTGTTGAATACTTGTAACAAAGGGTTTTTGTTATAGTGGATAAAGCTCTCAAGTAGAGAGGACTGACGTAGCTCTTTGGTGAAGAGTGAACCAGGATAATATCTCTGTGTTCTTTTCTTTCCCTGATCTTTACTTTAGTTTATTTTCTTATTAACTCCTTGGAATTGAATTGCTTTCTTATTACGCTTGTTTCTTTATCTTAATCGGACTAAGTAAGTGTCCAACTGTTGTTTGGAAACGCACCTTGCATCCTTTAAACGTTTTGTCGTCCAACCTTGTGAAAATATCTATATATGCTTGCGAAAAGTTTCAAAAACTTAAGAAACACAATTCAACCCCCCTTCTTGTGTTTCATACAGGTTCCTTCAATCATTGCTACCCAATTAATTAAAATATTGGTGTTACAATTAAAACCTTATTGCAACCATATATAATGTGCAGTCAACATCTTTTCGTCTCAATGTCTTAATTGAACACAAGGCATAAATGTGTCATCCTTGTTAAGTTCAATTATTTATTTGATCTAGTAATTGACGTACGATTATGTGGGCCCAATATCTCATATTGTCCACCTTAGCATGGCCATGCATTTCTACGTCGCATACCATCAAGAGGCCTATAGACATTACCCCTGTTATGTAGGAGGGACGAATCATATCTACATCACTCACATTCCTCAACATGTTTCATTGCAGGCCCAATAACTATCTTTATAGTTGTCCTGTTACAGACAACGTTTAATAGTATTAAAGCCTACAACTACATATGTTAGGAATCGTAGTGACTTCAAGTCGAATGACTACTTCACTGTTGAAGGACTACTTACTATGGTCACCATGAGAATCGCTCATGACACTTACATAACTATTATGCAGCGTTCTCATATCGGGTCACTCCAATATAAATATTTCACTAATATTTATACCTATGTGAAGACTTGATATCTTATACCTATGACTCGTGAGATGTGGTCATCAGTACACTCGCATAATAGTCTCAATGTATTATTATTATTGTCCTTATTAATAATAATACTTGACTATGGATATTTAAGAATAGTCTTCTATAATTTAATGGCATCTCACGGTCAAGTCATACTTGACGTTTCATTAAATGAACTACCAATTCTAAGGACTTTATTATGCTATAAATATGATCATCAAATGCAACATAATAAATAAATGCTTTATACATATATCAAATATATGATCAAAGTCATGATACAAATGATTATCTATTCAAAATAGATTGGCCGCTAAGGATTATCCCAACATTCACACCCCACAACAAAATGGGGTGGCTGAACGGAAAATTAGGCATCTTCTAGCTGTTACCCGAGCATCTTTATTCCACACAAATGTTCCAGAACAGTGTTGGGGGGAAGTAGTCCTTCTGCTGCCTACTTGGTTAATCGTTTACCCTCTCAGACTCTTCAAAACAGCAGCCCATTCAATTGTTCTCCAAGTTCTACCCACACTTCAAAACTTCAAATAATATTGTTCCTAGGATCTTTGGGTGTGTGTCCTTTGTCCATGTTCATTCTCCTCATCGAGGAAAACTTGATCCTCGAGCTATTAAATGCATATTTATTGGTTATTCCCCAACCCAAAAGGGATACAAGTGTTATCATCCTACCACAAAAAAAGGTTTTTGTATTTATTAATGTCACTTTTATTGAAACTGAATGTTTCTTTTACCAACCTTATCTTTAGGGGGAGAACTCATGCATGGAAGATAAGGATGATTTGTTTAAGAATCTTTCTTTCATCTTCCCAAGGGAATCCAATATACTTAAGTCAAGTCCTATACACGTTCCTTCCAGTCCTTTACATACCTTCCCTGATCCGAGTCCAAAGACAACCGAAACACAGACTCAAAGTGCTGCTCGTCCACTACATGTTTTCACACGAAGGACATCATCTATTATCCAACCTGTGCAAGTTCCAGATTCTGAATTGTTTTGGAAGAGAAGAATATACTCCCTGAAACTGAAACTAATGGGATTGTTTTGGAGGAACAGAATATGCCCACTGATGCTGGGGATTTTTCGATTGTAATAAGGAAGGGTGTTAGAGCATGTACACAGAGGCCAAGGTATCCATTGTCTCACTTTGTGTCTTATGATAAACTATCCAGCAATCGTAGAAGTTTTCTTACTCATTTGAACACTATCACTATCCCAAAAAATGCTAATGAAGCACTGGATAGCAAAGAATGGCGAGAAGCTCTGAAAGTTGAAATGGATGCACTAGAAAAAAATGAAACTTGGGAGTTGGTAGAACTTCCTAAAGAGAAGAAACTTGTTGGCCATAAGTGGGTATTCACTGTTAAATATAAGGCATATGGGACACTAGAAAGGTATAAGGCAATGTTAGTAACTAAGGGGTATATTCAAACATATGCAAAAATGAACAATGTTAGAATATTGTTATCACTAGCAGCTAACTATGGATGTAGTTTGCTGCAATTTGATGACAAGAACGCTTTGCTACATGGCAACCATGGATTTACATGGAGGTCCCACCTGGATTTAACTTCGAGAAAGGCAAGGTTTGTAAGCTAAGGGAGGCTCTCTATGGATTGAAACAGTCCCCTAGGGCCTGGTTTGGCAAGTTTGCTACAGTGATGAAGGCAATGGGGTATAAACAAAGTCAAGGAGATCACGCTTTGTTCATTAAACATTCAGCTTCAGGGGGGTCACTGCACTAATTGTCTATGTGGATGATATAGTTGTAATAGGAAATGATCAAGCAGAAATAGACATCTTAAAAAGGTGTTTGATAAGAGAGTTTGAGATTAAAGAGCTAGGCAGATTGAAATACTTTGTTGGCCTTGAGGTGGCACATTCCAGTCATGGTATTTTCATCTCACAACAGAAATATGAGCTGGATTTATTATCTGAAACTGGTAAATTGGGATGCAAACTAGTAGAAACTTCTATTGAGCAGAATCACTGACATAGTGAATCTGTTGAGGATGCAATCGTGGACAGAGAATCTTATCAAAAACGGGTTGGAAAATTTAATCTATTTGTCTCATACCAGGCCAAACATAGTTTATGCGGTGGGAGTGGTAAGTCAGTTCATGCATAATCCCAAAGAAAATCACCTTAGAGCTGTTTATCGCATTCTGCAGTACTTGAAAGGAACTCCTGGAAAATGAATTTTATTTACAAAAGGGAAGGAAATGACTTTGGAGGCCTATATAGACGCTTACTATGCTAGATCTGTAGATGACAGAAGATCCACCTCCAGATTACACTTTTCTTAGAGGAAATTTAGTAACTTAGAAGAGCAAAAAATAGAACGTTGTTGCAAGGTCAAGTGCAGAAGCAGGATTCCGGGCTATGGCCTTAGGAATTTGTGAACTACTATGGTTGAAAATAATTCTAGATGACCTAAAGATTGTGGGATGGATCTATGAAGCTATACTGTGATAACAAGTCAGCAATAAACATTGCACATAATCCAATGCAACATGATAGGAGCGAGCTTGTTGAAGTAGATAGGCACTTCATAAAGGAAAAGTTGGATAATGGGACAATATGTACACCATTTGTATCCACGGGAAATTAGCTGGCAGATGTTCTAACAAAAGGATTAAGTGGTTCGACATTTCAATCTATTGTTAGCAAGTTGGGAATGGATAATATCCACTCACCAACTTGAGGGGGAGTGTTAGAATCCCACGATATATTATTTCCTTTTATAGATAGGATTAGAATCCCATAATTAGGAGATTTGATTAGCTGTATATTTTGTATTTATGAATAGGAATCATTGACCCTTAATTATAGGAATTGATAGTGGGTACAATTATTAGCATTAATTTAGAAGATTCCTTTACTGAATTACCTTGTATTCTATTTAAGAGCACATGCTCTTCTATCAATATAATCAGAAAATTATCTTCTGACACCAATGACAGAGGGTTAGAGTTTTTATGGCTTCTCTGCCATGATTTGTTGCCCATAAATGAGCTTCATGCAAGCAGAGGTATGGTTGTGATTGCAATATGCCAATGTAGCCTTACTTTAGAGGAGACCATACTGCACTATTTAAGAGATTGCTCGAATATTTGTGGTCTTTGGTAGTTTATGGGTTACTAGAATCATGATTTTAGGCAGATTAAGGATGTCTATAGTTGGATAGGCGATCGTACGAAGAGATCAAGAGAGATTGCAACTGTTTCCTAGCCATGTTGTGGTGGGCATGGCGGACTAGAACACGAAGTGTATTGCCAATTATAACGGCCTGGACTAATTTCAGGATTGCCGACTGTCCCCACAAACCACCACGGGTCTTTTCAGCGTGCTTTGTCTCCACTCACACGCTTTCTGGGAAACTTCCCAGAAGGTCACCCATCCCATAAGTGCTCCAAGTCAAGCACGCTTAACTATGGAGTTTTTATGTTCTGGGCAACCGAAAAGTTGTAACGGCCCAGACTGCTTTCAGGATTGCCGCCTATCCCCACAAACCAACACGGGTCTTTTCAGCGTGCGTTGTCCTCACTCACACGCTTTCTGGGAAACTTCCCAGAAGGTCACCTATCCCACAATTACTCCAAGTCAAGCACGCTTAACTATGGAGTTCTTATGTTATGGGCTCCCGAAAAGAAGATGCATCTTGTTGGTATAAGTAGTACCAATCAATTCTTATAAGCCTTCCTTCAACTGTATAGTTTCATACCTGCACAACCTCAGGATCTCTCTCATTCCGATGTGAATTCGGCTCATTCATGTATCCCTTTGCCTAGAAGCCTTCCAGGAGCCACTCCTTGTCCGTGTCTCATGCACCGGCAATCACCCCCCGCCCTCGTCAGCCTCAGGCGTTACATGTCCACCAGCTTCCGCCTGGTTCGTCCTTGAACCATATCGTAATGGGAGAGGTCCGCTCTGATACCATTTGTAACAGCCCGGACTGCTTTCAGGATTGCCGACTGTCCTCACAAACCAACACAGGTCTTTTAAACGTGCTTTGTCCTCACTCACACGCTTTCTGGGAAACTTCCCAGAAGGTCACCCATCCCACAAGTGCTTCAAGTCAAGCACGCTTAACTATGGAGTTCTTATGTTCTGGGCAACCGAAAACAAGATGCGTCTTCTTTTCGGGAGCCCAGAACATAAGAACTCCATAATTAAACGTGCTTGACTTGGAGCACTTGTGAGATGGGTGACCTTCTAGGAAGATTCCCAGAAAGCGTGAGTGAGGACAAAACACACTGAAAAGACCCGTGTTGGTTTCTGGGGACAGTCGGCAATCCTGAAAGTAGTCCAAGCCGTTACACCAATGAGAAATGCAACTTGCATCAGTTGGATGTTGTGGTCATGCAGTTAATTGCATCTTTGGAAATGGCTTACATTACCCTCCCACACCCAACACTTTTCATCCGGAAAGGTGGGTCACCTGGAATCCCACTCATGGAAACTACACTGTTTTGAACATTGACGGAAGCTCCCTCGGAAACCTAGGGAGGGCTGGTTTCAGTGCTCTCGTTCACCACCCTAATGACAAGTGGGTGAGTGACTTTGTTGGGCAGATGGGCCACACATATAACCTTCATGCTGAACTTCGGGGTTTCCTCCACGTGCTGCTCCCTGCTTGGGATATGGGATTCTATTGTGTTCTTTGCTTCTCAGATTCATAGGATGCATTTGGGCTCATTAGTGGTATCTTTTCTTCCTTTCATAGATACGCCATTACTTTCTTAGAGATTAAAGACATTTTGGCAAGGGAATGGAAGGTCAAGACTCAAGATGGAACATGCATTAAGAGGGAAATGCTTGTGTAGATTTCTTAGAAAATTTGGTAACTACAATGGATGACAGGTTGAAGATCTTCACATCACCCTCGTTGATAGTTATTTATTGGCTGATGTTATGAGTGTATTTTTCCTTAGACTATATTTTTCTTTGGTGCGTTTTATGATGATCTTCATAACTTTGGGGTGTACCGGTGGTTCCCTGGTTTTGCAACATAGATTTGTTTGTTGAATGAAATCAATGATAATAATAGTATTACTTATAATCGGTAAAACAAGTTAACATGTAATAGTTAGATTTATTTATAAGTCCCTAAAAGTATTTAGGGAAGAAGTGGTTCACAAAGTTTAATATTTATTTCTAGGTCCTTGATCCCGCTACTATCGTCAGCCCTCACCGTGCAACACCCAAGCAAAGCTGTAGGGCCGCCATGCTCATATTCGTTGTCCTTTCATCCTCAAAGCTAGCAGCAGGAGCCCAAATAACTGAACAAAATAGAGCAAACTTTCATTAACTGAATGCACGTTCTAACCGATTTGTAAAATAACTAAACTTACAATAGTTGAAATACTTCTCATCTGAACTTTCACATTAATCATTAAGAGTGTATATTGTGTTTACAATGAGCTGCCTAATATCTATATATAGGCAAGCGCTCAAGATTCTGTTATGGATACTGATATAATAGAAATAACAAACTACAACCAACTGTAACAGAAAACTAACTTTACAGACGGCTAAATTTACAGACGGGTTAACATAGACAGGTGATCACAGACGGGTGAGTGATCTAATAGACGAGTGAGTGATCTCATAGACGGGTGTCATAGACGTGCGATCACAGACGGGTGATCACAGACGGGTGTCATAGACGGGTTCCTTCACTCCCCCTCAAGTTGGTGCATGTATATTTTTAATGCCCACTTGCTAACCAAGAAGTCAAATCTGTCCCTGCCGAGTGGTTTAGTGAAAACATCTTCCACCTGAGCTTTTGTGCCAATTTTCAAAGCTTCAATGTCTCCTGACTGAATCCTCTCTCTTACAAAATAGCAATCCATTTCTACATGTTTTCTTCTTTCATGATAGACTGGATTCATTGCGATATGCAAGGTAGCTTGGTTATCACAAAACTTGCGAGTTGGTTCAGCCTGCGATGCGCCTAATTCACTCAGCAGCCACCTTAACCAGATTAATTCACTCACTGTGGCTGCCATAGATCGATACTCTGCCTATGAAGACGACTTTGCCACAACTGATTGCCTTTTGGTCCTCCAAGAAATGGGTGAGTCTCCCAGCATAATGAAGTAGCCTATATATGATCTTCGAGTAAGAGGGCAGCCACCCTAGTCTACATCACAATAGGCTTGCAATCTCAAGTCATCAGTGCTTGTTAGTAAGATTCCTTGTCCAGGCGTAGTTTTCAGGTATCGAAGGACTCTGTCCACAGCATCCATGTGAACTTGCTTGGGCGTATTCATGAATTGGCAGAGGGTATTCACTGCATATGTAATATCGGGCCTGGTGATGGTTAAATACAAAAGCCTTCCTAACAGTCTTCTATACTGTGAAGCATCAGTGTCAGGATCATTCTCATTCACCCGGAGCTTACAGTTTTGCTCCATGGGAAACTTACTTGGTCTGCAATTCTCCATCTTGGTCTTATGAAGAATGTCCAAGGTGTATTTTCTTTGACTTAGAACAATGCCCTCAGCTGATCTTGCAACTTCGATGCCTAGAAAGTATTTTAAGGTTCCTAGGTCTTTTATGCTGAAAGATTGATCAAGAAATGTCTTAACTTCTGTCATGAATTCAAAGTTGTCTCCTGCTAAGATGACATCATCTACATAGATGAGTGCAGTGAGAAAAACTCCTTTGCCTTATAGATAAAGAGAGAGTGATCTGCCTTTGATTGGGTGAAGCCAATGGAATAAAAGGCAATGGTAAACTTCTGATACCAGTTCCTAGAGGCTTGTTTCAAGCCATAGAGGGACTTTTGTAGTTTACAAACTCTGTTCTCTCCCTTCTTTGTAAACCCTTGAGGAATTTTCATGTAGATTTCTTCGGCTAAATCTCCATGAAGAAATGCATTATTCACATCTAATTGGTGAATAATCCATCCCTTGTTTGCTGCAACAGTCAACAGGCACCTTATAGTGACAAGCTTGGCAACTGGTGCAAAAGTCTCATGAAAATCTTCTCCCTCTTTCTGGGTAAAGCCCTTCGCAACCAGTCTTGCCTTATACCTTTCTATGTCTCCATTCGGTTTGTACTTTATCTTGTAAATCCATTTAGAATCTACAATATTTTTGCCTTCTGGTAAAGATGCTAAGGTCCAAGTTTCATTGCTTTCTAAGGCTTGGATCTCCCTCTGCATTGCATCCCTCCAATGCTTCTGTGTCATGGTCTGTTTAAAGGAATTTGGCTCATCTTTTGCAGAGATGGCAGCTAGAAAAGCTTGGTGAGAATGTGGCAGTTTATCATAGGTAAGGTAATTAGATATAGGATATAAAACTAAGTTTCCTGAGGAACAATTGGATTTGGGCAGCATAATAGAAGTGGGCAAATCAAGTTTATAATCATTCAAATGCCTAGGTAATTGTCTCACTCTCTCACTATGCCTTTGATTATCTTGAATATAATCTTCAAAATTTTCAACCCTATCATTATCAGCAGTCAGTTCTACAGTATCATGAGTCTGCAGATCCTGATTACATGGGTTTCATTGATCTGTATGACTATTGCCTGTAATGTTATCTGTAGTATCTTCCCAAAAAATATTGTCTTTATTCAAATTTTGATTAGTCCCACGCATTTGCTTGAAAGGGAAATCATTTTCAGCAAAGATAACATCTCTGGACACAAAAACTTCCTTGTTTATGGTATCATAAACCTTGTAGCCTTTCTGTCCAGCAGGGTACCCTAGAAATACACAAGCTCTGTCCCTCTCATCAAACTTCCCTTCGCTCCTAGTTTTTAAGGCATAGACAAGGCAACCAAACACTCTTAAGTGATCATAACTTGGCTTTCTTCCAAAAATGATCTCATAAGGTGTTTTGTTTCCAATGACCTTAAAGGGAAGTCTATTGATGATGTGTACAGCAGTCTGCACACAATCACCTCAGAACTGAATAGGAAGTCCAGGGTGGAATCTAATGGCTCTAGCTATTTCTAGGATATGCCTTTGCTTTCTCTCCACAACCCTATTTTGTTGTGGAGTGTAGGTGCATGAGAGTTCCATTAAAATTCCCTTTTTTTCATAAAATCTTTGCATACTGTTGGCAGTGAACTCAAGGCCATTATCAGATCTTATTTTCTTAACTCTCTTATTAAATTGAGTCTCAATCATACAGATAAAGGTTTGTAGACAATGATCTACCTCAAACTTATGCTTCATGAGGTACACCCACATGCCTCTACTAAAATCATCAACTATGGTTAGAAAATAATGAGCTCCTGTGGTCGAACCAGCTGCATACCTCCCCCATATATCACAATGCAATAATTCAAAACAAGAACTAGATTTGATAGAACTTAAAGGAAAAGGCAGCCTTGTTTGTTTGGCCCTTATACAAGAATCACAGGGGACACTATCATTATTACTAACAACAATAGGTATAGATCCTATGCTACTCAATTTTGCAGTAGAGGTGTGTCCTAGCCTAGAGTGCCACAGTTTCAAATCAGTTGGTTTTCCAACCTTCATAGCCATTCCTCCATCACCAGTGGATTCAAGAAGGTAAAGGCCATCCTGATGTCTACCTATTCCAATCTCCTTCCTCGAGGGTAAGTCCTGTATGGAACAAGATTCACTCACAAAGGTTATGGCACAATTGTAATCTTTTGTAAGGTTACTAACAGAAAGAAGATTGCAATGGAACTCAGGGATGCATAGAACATTATTAATGTTCATTCCATTGGAAAGAACAGTCTTTCCCATTCCTTTGACAGGCACACTAGTGCCATTTGGAATCTTAACAGATTGTTGATTGCAAATCACAATCTCTTTTAGCATAGTTTTATCACAAATAATATGCTCAGTTGCCCCGGTATCAATGATCCAAGGCTTGGCATTATTAAAGTTACCTGCCATGTTTACTGTTGGAGTGCATTTGTGTTTCCCAATAATCGGTTCTGTATCTCCTTGCAATTGCAGCATCAGTTTTTCATACTGCTTCAAGGAAAGGCCTAGAATGCGACTCTCTTCTGTACTCACCTGAGATGCCTTGGATCCTGATTTCTTGCTGGTCCAAGATGCATTCTTTTCTCTCTTTTCGCGAGCTGGCTTCCTCCAATCTTGAGGATAGCCAATAATTTCCCAGCACTCTTCCTTGACATGTCCTATCTTTTGGCAATGGTCACATGTAGGTCTGTCTTTCTTGTATGTCCTGCGATCACTTTGAGACTGAAAAGCAGAAGACTCAGTTATTGGCTTGTGCATAGCAGAAATTAGTCTCTGTTGCTCATCCTCAGCTACCAAATGATATGCATGCCCGAGAGTCAAAGTTGGTGCCATGCTTAGAATTTGAGTCTTGACTGTGTTGAAGACTTCATCAAGACCCATGAGAAAATCATACAAATGCTCTCTTTCACGCATTTGTGCAAACTGCTTCTGTGCATCACACTTGCAGCCATCACATTTGCATTCGGGCCAGGGTGAAATTGATTGAATTTCATCCCACAGCCCTTTAAGCCTTATGTAGTATGTGGAGATTGACTGCTTATCTTGTCTAAGATGTATGATTGCCCTGCGTATTTCATAAACTCTTGGAGCACTCCCCTTGGCGAATCTTTCTTTCAATTCCTTCCAGATCTCCCTGGCTGTGAGTGCATATCGAACACTTCCTCTAATTTCTTTGTCCATAGCATTCTTCAGCCAGCCTTTAACCATGGCATTATGTAACACCCCGATTTTTCGTGCTTTCTAAGGACGATAAACTCAATAAATGAGTTTATATTTTTATGTGTTTTAGAAAAATGATTTTGGGAAAACTAAAATCATAGTCTTGTTTCATATAATCGTAGGAGCCTACGGTTAAGTTTTGGGCCGAAAACTCAAACAAAATCCGATCTATGTTTTTCAGATGATAGTGTTTTTCTACTATCACGACCTAATCTTGACTAACGGACGAGACCATTAGTCTTAGAATTTGATCCTCTATCTTTTTCCTAAAATGTGTCCAGACGTCCAAAATATAAATAATATTTTATATTCGGGCTGAAAATTGATTGAGGAGACGATTCGAGCTGTCTTAGGGTTTTTCGAGACCCACGACCAGATATTTTTCATGTTCAGAATTGTATCAAGTTATTTGAGGACTCATACCAATGTCGGGATGATTTCAAATATCGGGATGTGAATTGACCAAATTGCCCTTGGTTAATTTTTATTACTAACTACCTTTTACCTATTATTAAAGTATTAAATCAAAATATCCGATAAATATCAAGATTGGATTTTTGTGAAGCAACCTTCATCAATCTTGGAGTGGATCATCAAAGGAGTTAGTATTCCATCTCTATCTCTCTCAATCTCTACTTTCTCTCCTCATATTTTCATGATCAAGGATGTTAGGGTTTTGTCCCTAAAATCTTTGAAAATCCATGAAAAATTGTAGGAAAATCGTATCTGTACCAAACCAATTTCTATGGCCTAGGTTCATGACATACTTGTATGATCCAAGAGCTTAGAACTAAGAAATCTCCCTAGCTATATTTTCTAGGTGGAGGCCGAAACCCCCCTATGTGTGTAGGGTAGGGTTTTGGTTGGTTTTTGATGATCTGATCTGATATCTAGGGTTGTCACACTTAGTTAGGGTGTTATCCAGAAAATGAGAAATTTTGGAGCTCCCTAACTATTTTTAGTGTAATAGGGCCGAACCCTAGGGGTGATGCATTAGGAGAAATCTTTGTTTTGTAAGTTAATGCCGTTATGATTTGCGTGTATGTAGTGATCGGCAGTGCGCTGGGCTAGTGATCAAGTTGATCTGGTGTTCATAACCTAGCTGGAAGCTACAAGAGGTAAGGGGATAAACTTGAGGAATTCCATTCCCGACAGCTATGTGCTACATCGGTGTTTGTAATGTATTCAAATAGTATGTATCTGATGTTGGTCGGTTTCTTGATTTAACGCTGTTGATTTGAATATGTATTGATATTATTTGAATATGTATTGATATAACTACTGATACAGTTGAAATGCATGTTATACTTGCTGAATGGTTATATGGATGTATCGTGTGCCTTGCTGTGGGATTTAAGGTATTAGAGGACCTAATTTTGATTACGATCCGACATCATGTAATTTAAAAGCTTTAAAAGTCTGAGACATGTCTTAATAATGAAAAGTGAAGTTTAAAAACAAATAGGGCATTAGAAACTTTCAATTGTCCTAATTTGATAACTTGACCTTTTGAGTCAAGGTATTTTGAGAAATGTGGTTTCAAAGTTATAATGAGTTTATTCAAGAAAAAACGGGTTTTGAAAGCTTTGTTTTAAGTTAGTATTTCACCGAAAAACAACAAAAGAAAAAGGAATGGTCTCTAGACCAAGTTTTGTTTCATAGAAAATCGATCCCGATGACTTTATGTAAGTATCGGAGATTTGGGTTTTTGGTTTTCAAGTTTTCAAGAAAAGTGGTTTTAAAGCTTAGAAACTAGAAACCGAGACGTCGGGGTTCTAGGGTTTTGCAGAACACGTGGATCAAGGATCCGTGTTAGTTTGTGGTTCAGTCGGCTTAGGGACGATCTTTGTGGTCCTGTAAGCTTGAGGATGTTTTATGATCTTGAATGAGGCGTCCTAGACTGGTGCATCGGTTAGGGATGTTGGGATTTGACTTGTTTTTGGACTAAATGTCCTGTTTTGAGAAAATGTTTTGAGGCTTAAAGAGTCTAAGACATTATGGTGGTTGTTAGCGTTGATGCTACAACGAGGAAATATTGATGCGACAAAGATCAATTATCGGAAACTAGATAGTTTTCTCATGCATTTTACGTGGGGCAGACGTGCCGTGAAACGGGGGACCTTGATAAGCAAGGAGAACCTGAGATGACTTATTTGTCATGACATTGTGCCTTGATGGACAATGGTGTCATACGTGTTCTGGGAACGTATTGTGCCTTGAGTTGGACAATATAGTATGACCGTATTTTGTTGAGTACTTCTGATTACGCCCCCATGTGAGAATCGCGTAGTGTCATGGGATTCAAAGTACTCGTTTTTGGGCCAACTATTGGTGATAATCATTAGAGCCTGTGGGCCTATGATTTAGGAGCCTGATCAGCTCATTGCGAATGGTGATGGGATTTCCGGAAATCTAGTTTGAATATTAGTTAAGATATATGGAAGTGCCATGCATTCATATAGGAGATAACGTTGATTGTGGGGTATGAAGCCCTTGTGCCTTTTACTGCTATTAGTATTTGATTATACATGCCATACTATCCGATGTATGATGATTTAAATGAGTTACATTATATGAATCTGTTGTTTGGATTGGGCATATAGTTGTCGTTTATGGATTCATATATTGGTTTCTCACCCTTGCATGTTTTTGGACTTGTTGTCCTTTGGTATGTATATTATATCTTGTTTACAGATGGAGCCGATGCCAGGCCACCTAGCGCACTCGGGGATGCGCGTCCTAGTTTTTGACCGGAGGACAAACCCAGCCGCGTGGGTTGTCCACCCAGGAGTGGGAAGCGCGGCATATACAGGACCGGTCTGCACCGTAAGTGGGACGACGGAGACGGGACCTCGAAAGAGCACTCGTACTGTGGAGAACGTTCAGGTACCTCTACCTCCCATCGGGATGATGCTGCAGGCCCTTATGCAGCAGGGTGTGATTGAACAGGTCGCCCCCGCTGCACAGTCCCCGCAGCAGCAGCCACAGACACCTCCCCCGCCTTTTGTTTTGGTAGCGGGTGAGCATGTAGTGGAGGATGTGGAGGAGGAGGAGGATGAGGAGGAAGACCCTGAGGAGGATCCTCAGGAGGACCCGGAGGATCATCTTTCGGATGCTTCCGAGCCCCACCCACAGGAGAATGGGAACGTAGGTTCCCAGGGTTCTTCTCCTGGTTCTAGCATTGGACCTTCCTCTGGAGGATTGTCCAATGGCTTCCATTAGTTGGACCAGCTTAGGGTGTAGACCTTCTTTTGAGGCAGCGGTTTTTGGGTAGTCTGTTAACGGCTACTGATGGCCATAGGTTTTAGAGATATGGTTCCAGACTGTCGCTGCCTAGTTTATAGCTTTTTAGAAGTTCATCTTTTATCGTTTTTTTTGTAAAGGGACGTGTTGTCCATGGCTTTAGTTGTATATATATATATATATATATATATATATATATATGAGTAGTTCTGTTCTATTTGGAGTGGTGGCTTAAGAGTATTAATAAGAAAAAATTTTATCACGATTTTCAGAATCTAATTATACAAAAGATTTATTTTCCGAAAGTAAAACCAGCGAAACTTGATTTATTGATTGAATGTATGTTTTGAGTTCCAAAAGTGGCACGGGTTTTGAGGGTGTGACATTAGTGGTATCAGAGCTGGTCGAGTCTTTCGGGAATGTTTGGGGAATAGGTCTATTGTGTTTGCTGTTGTGTGATCTCTGTATCGCGAGGCTAACGTGATTTCGCGACGCGAACCCGAGAAGTTGTGTTTTGCTTCTCAGGGCATATTCTCTGTATCGCGTGGCGAACCAGATGTCGCGTCGCGAGGCAGAGAAGCTTCTCAGGGCATGTTCTCTGTATCGCGTGGCGAACTGAGCTTTCGCATCGCGAGGCCGAGGAGTTGTGTTTTGCTTCTCAGACAGGCTTCCTGGATCGCGAGGCGATACGCGTCTCACGTCGCGAGTCCGAGGAGCTGTTCTTTGCTCCTCAAGCAGACTCTCTGGGTCGCGTAGCGAGATCTGTCTCGCGTCGCGATACCAAGGGTTGGGATGTTACTACTCGGGCTGACCCTCTGTCTCGCGTCGTGAGGGTACAGTCGTCTGGCGAGTAACTGGTAACTGCTCTTCTTTTTATTTCCTTCTTGGAAATAATGCATGTTATAACTGCTTATTTGCTTTATTTTCTGGCTGCTATTTGACTGACTTTGGGCCTTGTAGGTCAGATATGGAACTAGAATTTGGAGCGGAAGCAGGCCGTGGACGTGGACGTGGACATGGCCGTGGACGTGGTCGCGGTAGGGGAACTGGTGTCCAAGCTGAGGATGTTGCTGGAGCAACTAGAATGGATTTTGCTGCTCAGGCAATGGCAAACATGGCTGCGGCTATTGCTGTCCAGACTGCAACCATGAACGCCCACAATGCCCAAGAACAACTCCGTGCTGACCAAGCCGCTGAGGGCCGAAGCTTGACTACTTTCAGTCATCAGAATCCGCCACAATTTTCTGGTGACGTGGATCCTGAGAAAGCTAATCTTTGGATTCTTGAAATCGAGAAAATTTTCGAATTGATACGTAGTCCAGAAGAAGTGAAGGTACCATATGCCACATTCCTACTGATAGGAGATGCGGAATATTGGTGGAAGGGAACAAAGCAACTACTGGAGGCAAATCATGAGGTGATTTCGTGGATACTGTTTAAGGACCGCTTTCTGGGAAAGTATTTCCCTCAGAGTGCAAGAGCAGAGAAGGAGCAGGAATTCTTGCAACTACAACAGAGAGACATGTCAGTCGGGGAATACGCGGCTAAGTTCGAGTCGTTGGCCAAGTACTTCCGATTTTTCCAGAATAATCCTGAGGAAGAATGGAAATGCGAAGCTTTCGAGAGAGGACTACGGTATGAGATCAAAGAGTCGGTTCTACCGCAAGGAATCAGGAATTCCAAGCGCTCGTTGAGAAGAGTAGACAGATAGAGCTGATGAAGCGTGGGAGAGACAATAGAGGAAATGTCGGAGGACCTTTCCGATTCAAGGGTCAGTATCAGGACCAGAGAGGGAAACAAAGTCAGAAGAAACCATATTTTCGACCCCCTGGGAACTTTCAGAAACAACCTTATCGACCTGTTGCTCGTGCATCGGGCAGTGGAGGTCAAGGAGGTCAGAATCAAGGGAGGAAGTGTTTCAAATGCGGGGATCCATCGCATTTGGCGAACAACTGTACCGTGAGGAATGACCATTGCTACCGTTGTGGACAACTAGGTCATTTTGCCAAGAATTGTAATGTACAGAATCCAGTCCAAGCTGCAGACAAAAATGGTGGAACCAAACGACCGACGGCTAGGGGAAGAGTTTATACCCTAAGTGGTGCTGAGGCTTCGAACTCCGAAGATCTGATACAGGGTGTGTGCGACATAGATGGTAATCTCTTATTAGTGCTCTTTGATTCAGGTGCAACCCATTCATTCATTTCCATGGATTGTGTGAAACGTTTAGAGCTATCTGTTTCTTCCTTGTCATTTGATTTAATTGTTTCTACACTAACTGCTGAACCTGTTGTTGTAAATTCTGTATGCCTGGACTGTCCTATTGTTATTCAGGATAGACATTTTCTTGTTAACCTAATATGCTTGCCTTTAATACAATTAGATGTAATTTTGGGCATGGATTGGTTATCTTCCAACCAGATCCTATTAGATTGTGCACATAAAACCCTAGTTTTTCCTAGTACTGAGATTTCTGGATTTTTAACCGCCAACCACGTTAGAACTTCTTCGAAAGAAGGAGATCCGAAATACGTGCTTTTGTCCAACTTAGAAGTCGAGGGGAAGATCGAGTTGAGTCAGATGCCTGTTGCGAGAGATTTTCCTGAGGTGTTCCCGGAGGATGTTCCAGGTTTGCCACCTGTGAGGGACATAGAATTCTCCATCGATCTGATTCCAGGAACTGGACCGATAACGATTGCTGCATATCGAATGTCACCTACTGAGCTTGTTGAGTTGAAAACACAAGTCAAGGACCTGTTATCAAAGCAGTTCATCAGACCAAGTGTTTCGCCATGGGGAGCGCCGGTTCTCTTAGTGAGAAAGAAAGACGGAGGTTCGAGACTTTGCGTGGACTATCGTCAGCTGAAAAAAGTTACGATCAAGAACAAGTATCCGTTACCTAGGATTGATGACTTGATGGATCAACTCCGAGGGGCTGCTGTTTTCTCGAAGATCGACTTAAGGTCGGGATACCACCAGATTCGAGTAAAAACGAAGGATATACCAAAGACCGCTTTTAGAACTCGTTACGGACATTACGAGTACCTCGTGATGCCTTTTGGGGTGACGAACGCACCTGCTGTTTTCATAGACTACATGAATCGGATTTTTCGTCCGTTTCTTGATAAGTTTGTTGTAGTGTTCATCGACGATATTCTGGTTTATTCTAAGAATCGTGAAGAACACGAGGAGCATTTACGGCAAGTTCTTCAAGTTTTGCGGGAGAAGATGTTGTATGCGAAACTCTCTAAGTGTGAGTTTTGGCTAAAGGAAGTCGGGTTTTTGGGTCATGTTATCACAAAACAAGGGATTTCCGTGGACCCTGCTAAAGTAGAAGCTGTACTTTCTTGGGAAAAACCAAAGACTGTAACCGAGATAAGAAATTTTGTTGGACTAGCCGGTACTACCGAAGGTTTATTGAAGGATTCTCTAAGATTGTGTCACCATTGACTTAACTGACGAGGAAAGATCAACCTTTTGTTTGGACTGATCAGTGTGAAGAAAGTTTCCAAAGGATTAAGGAACTTCTGACTACTTCACCAGTGTTGATACTTCCAGAACCGAGTGAACCTTATAAAGTATACTGTGATGCTTCACATCAAGGTCTAGTTGTGTGCTGATGCAACACCGCAAGGTGGTGGCTTATGCATCACGGCAGTTAAAGATTCATGAAAAGAATTATCCCACCCATGACCTAGAATTAGCTACAGTGGTTTTTGCACTAAAGATATGGAGACATCATCTGTATGGTGCAAAGTTCGATGCCTTCAGTGATCACAAGAGTTTGAAATATCTGTTCGACCAGAAGGAGCTCAATATGAGGTAAAGACGATGGATGGAGTTTTTAAAGGATTACGACTTCACGTTACAATATCATCCAGGGAAGGCGAACGTCGTGGCAGATGCTTTGAGCCGGAAAGCTGTTCATATTTCAACTATGATGGTGAGAGAATTGAAACTGATTGAAGAGTTTCGTGATCTAAATTTGGGGTTGGAGATAAGTCCTAAGAAACTAAGCTTTGGAATGCTTAAGATCTCCAATGGATTAATGGAAGAGATACGTGAACAACAAGCTACTGATGAATCTCTTCAAGAGAAAAAGATGTTGGTGGAACAAGGGAAAGCTAGAGAGTTTAGTTTGGAAGTAGACGGAATTTTAAAGTGTAATGGACGAGTTTGTATACCCAACAATCCTGAGATGAGAAGGATGATTCTAGAAGAATCCCACAAGAGTGGATTAAGCATTCATCCTGGTGCAACCAAGATGTACCAAGACATGAAACAAAGATTTTGGTGGCCAGGCATGAAGAAACAAGTTGCAGAATACGTTGCATCGTGTCTAACTTGTCAGAAAGCAAAAGTAGAACATCAGAGGCCTGGAGGGATGCTGCAATCCCTAGATGTACCGGAGTGGAAATGGGAGAGTATCTCTATGGATTTCGTAGTGAGTTTACCCTGAACATCAAGGAATTTTGATTCGATTTGGGTAATCGTGGATAGGCTGACGAAGTCGGCACATTTCTTACCTGTCAAGACGAACTACACGGTAGCGAAACTGACTGAGGTGTATATAAGAGAAGTGATTAGATTGCATGGAATACCCTCAAGCATTGTTTCGGATCGAGACCCGAAGTTTACATCGCGTTTTTGGGAAAGCTTACACCAAGCTTTGGGAACCAAGTTACGCCTAAGTTCAGCATACCATCCTCAGACGGATGGACAGACAGAAAGAACGATTCAATCGTTAGAGGATTTGCTAAGAGCTTGCGTGTTGGATAATCGAGGAAGTTGGGGTGAACTGTTACCTCTAATCGAATTCAGTATAATAACAGTTATCACTCAAGCATAGGAATGACACCCTATGAGGCTCTATATGGGAGGAAATGTCAAACTCCTCTTTGTTGGTATCATGATGGAGAGAGTACAATTCTAGGACCCGAGGTTGTGCAAGAGACAACTGATAAAGTCAAACAGATTCGTGAAAGGATGAGGACATCTCAGAGCAGGCAGAAGAGTTACTTGGATAAGCGAAGACGACCTCTCGAATTTCAAGAAGGCGATCATTTGTTTCTGAGAGTCAATCCAACGACTGGGGTAGGCCGGGTAATGAAATCCAGAAAACTCACTCCTAAATTCATTGGACCATACCAAATTCTTCGGCGTATTGGTCCAGTAGCGTACCAAATTGCTTTACCTCCTTTTCTTTCAAATTTACATAATGTTTTTCATGTTTCACAATTAAGGAAGTATATTCCTGATCCATCTCATGTGATTGAACCTGATCGAGTACCCTTGAAAGAGAATCTGTCTTATGAGACCGCACCTGTAAGGATTGAGGACAAGAGAGTCAGACAACTGAGGGGAAAACAAATCTCTTTAGTCAAGGTTATTTGGGATGATACAACTGGAGAAGCAACTTGGGAGACTGAGGACAAGATCAGAGAGCAATATCCTTATCTGTTCACAGGTATGTAATTTCGAGGACGAAATTATTTTAAGGGGGATAGTAATGTAACACCCAGATTTTTCGTGCTTTCTAAGGACGATAAACTCAATAAATGAGTTTATATTTTTATCTGTGTTTTAGAAAAATGATTTTGGGAAAACTAAAATCATAGTCTTGTTTCATATAATCGTAGGAGCCTACGGTTAAGTTTTGGGTCGAAAACTCAAACAAAATCCGATCTATGTTTTTCAGATGATAGTGTTTTTCTACTATCACGATGACTAACGGACGAGACCATTAGTCTTAGAATTTAATCCTCTATCTTTTTCCTAAAATGTGTCCTGACGTCCAAAATATAAATAATATTTTATATTCGGGCCGAAATCGATCGAGGAGACGATTCGAGCTGTCTTAGGGTTTTTCGAGATCCACGACAAGATGTTTTTCATGTCAGAATTGTATCAAGTTATTTGAGGACTCATACCAATGTCGGGATGATTTCAAATATCGGGATGTGAATTGATCAAATTGCCCTTGGTTAATTTTTATTACTAACTACCTTTTACCTATTATTAAAGTATTAAATCAAAATATCCCATAAATATCAACTTTCACCCTTATCTCCCCCATTTCTTCGGCAGCCCCCTCCCCCAAATTACCCCATCTTCTCTTCTTTCTCTCCTTCCTCTTTTCTTCCATAAAAACCTCCATTTTTGAAGGTAAAAAGCTTGGATTTTTGTGAAGCAACCTTCATCAATCTTGGAGTGGATCATCATAGGAGGTAGTATTCCATCTCTATCTCTCTCAATCTCTCCTTTCTCTCCTCATATTTTCATGATCAAGGATGTTAGGGTTTTGTCCCTAAAATCTTTGAAAATCCATGAAAAATTGTAGGAAAATCGTATCTGTACCAAACCAATTTCTATGGCCTAGGTTCATGACATACTTGTATGATCCAAGAGCTTAGAACCAAGAAATCTCCCTAGCTATATTTTCTAGGTGGAGGCCGAAACCCCCCTATGTGTGTAAGGTAGGGTTTTGGTTGGTTTTTGATGATCTGATCTGATATCTAGGGTTGTCACACTTAGTTAGGGTGTTATCCCGAAAATGAGAATTTTTGGAGCTCCCTAACTATTTTTAGTGTAATAGGGCCGAACCCTAGGGGTGGTGCATTAGGAGAAATCTTTGTTTTGTAAGTTAATGCCGTTATGATTTGCGTGTATGTAGTGATCGGCAGTGCGTTGGGCTAGTGATCAAGTTGATCTGGTGTTCATAACCTAGATGGAAGCTACAAGAGGTAAGGGGATAAACCTGAGGAATTCCATTCCCGACAGCTATGTGCTACATCGGTGTTTGTAATGTATTTAAATAGTATGTATCTGATGTTGGTCGATTTCTTGATTTAACGCTGTTGATTTGATTATGTATTGATATGATTTGAATATGTATTGATATAAGTACTGATATAGTTGAAATGCATGCTATACTTGCTGAATGGTTATATGGATGTATCGTGTGCCCTGCTGTGGGATTTAAGGTATTAGAGGACCTAATTTTGATTAGGATCCGTCACGTGTAATTTAAAAGCTTTAAAAGTCTGAGACGTGTCTTAATAATGAAAAGTGAAGTTTAAAAACAAATAGAGCATTAGAAACTTTCAATTGTCCTAATTTGATAAGTTGACCCTTTGAGTCAAGGTATTTTGAGAAATGTGGTTTTCAAAGTTATAATGAGTTTATTCAAGAAAAAACGGGTTTTGAAAGCTTTGTTTTAAGTTAGTATTTCACCGAAAAACAACGAAAGAAAAAGGAATGGTCTTTAGACCAAGTTTTGTTTCATAGAAAACCGATCCCGATGACTTTATGTAAGTATCGGAGATTTGGGTTTTTGGTTTTCAAGTTTTCAAGAAAAGTGGTTTTAAAGCTTAGAAACTAGAAACCGAGACGTCGGGGTTCTAGAGTTCTGCAAAACACGTGGATCAAGGATCCGTGTTAGTTTGTGGTCCGATCGGCTTAGGGACGATCTTTGTGGTCCTGTAAGCTTGAGGATGTTTTATGATCTTGAATCCGGCGTCCTAGACTGGTGCATCGGTTAGGGATGTTGGGATTTGAGTTGTTTTTGGACTAATGTCCTGTTTTGAGAAAATGTTTTGAGGCTTAAAGAGTCTAAGACATTATGATGGTTGTTAGCGTTGATGCTACAACGAGGAAATATTGATGCGACAAAGATCAATTATCGGAAACTAGATAGTTTTTTCATGCATTTTATGTGGGGCAGACGTGCCATGAAACGGGGGACCTTGATAAGCAAGGAGAACCTGAGATGACTTATTTGTCATGACATTGTGCCTTGATGGACAATGGTGTCATACGTGTTATGGGAACGTATTGTGCCTTGAGTTGGACAATATAGTATGACTGTATTTTGTTGAGTACTTCTGATTGCGCCCCCATGTGAGAATCGCGTAGTGTCATGGGATTCAAAGTACTCGTTTTTGGGCCAACTATTGGTGATAATCATTAGAGCCTGCGGGCCTATGATTTAGGAGCCTGATCAGCTTATTGCGAATGGTGATAGGATTTCCGGAAATCTAGTTTGAATATTAGTTGAGATATATGGAAGTGTCATGCATTCGTTTAGGAGATAACATTGATTGTGGGGTACGAAGCCCTTGTGCCTTTTACTGCTATTAGTATTTGATTATACATGCCATACTATCCGATGTATGATGATTTAAATGAGTTATATTATATGAATCTGTTGTTTGGATTGGGCATATAGTTGTCGTTTATGGATTCATATATTGGTTTCTCACCCTTGCATGTTTTTGGACTTGTTGTCCTTTGGTATGTATATTATATCTTGTTTACAGATGGAGCCGATGCCAGGCCACCTAGCGCACTCGGGGATGCGCGTCCTAATTTTTCACCGGAGGACGGACCCAGCCGCATGGGTTGTCCACCCAGGAGTGGGAAGTGCGGCATACACAGGACCGGTCTGCACCGTAAGTGGGACGACGGAGACGGGACCTCGAAAGAGCACTCGTACTGTGGAGAACGTTCAGGTACCTCTACCTCCCATCGGGATGATGCTGCAGGCCCTTATGCAGCAGGGTGTGATTGAACAGGTCGCCCCCGCTGCACAGTCCCCGCAGCAGCAGCAGCCACAGACACCTCCCCCGCCTTTTGTTTTGGTAGCGGGTGAGCACGTAGTGGGGATGTGGAGGAGGAGGAGGAGGAGGAGGAGGAGGAGGAAGACCCTGAGGAGGATCCTCAGGAGGACCCGGAGGATCATCTTTCGGATGCTTCCGAGCCCCACCCACAGGAGAATGGGAACGTAGGTTCCCAGGGTTCTTCTCCTGGTTCTAGCATTGGACCTTCCTCTGGAGGATTGTCCAATGGCTTCCATTAGTTAGACTAGCTTAGGGTGTAGACCTTCTTTTGAGGCAGCGATTTTTAGGTAGTCTATTAACGGCTGCTGATGGACATAGGTTTTAGAGATATGGTTCCAGACTGTCGCTGCCTAGTTTATAGCTTTTTAGAAGTTCATCTTTTATCGTTTTTTTTGTAAAGGGACGTGTTGTCCATGGCTTTAGTTGTTGTATATATATATATATATATGGTTATTGTTATATATGAGTTGTTCTGTTCTATTTGGAGTGGTGGCTTAAGAGTATTAATAAGAAAAAATTTTATCACGATTTTCAGAATCTAATTATACAAAGGATTTATTTTCCGAAAGTAAAACCAGCGAAACTTGATTTATTGATTGAATGTATGTTTTGAGTTCCAAAAATAGCACGGATTTTGAGGGTGTCACACATTACAACGCATCCAGTGAGCCAAGTTTGGTGAATCCAATTATGGCATGGGAATCGTGCCATCTACAAAGCCAATCTTATTCTTGGCATACAGGGCATTACTCATATCCGCAACCCATTCACTATAGTTTCCATCGTTGAGAAGCTCACTCACGAACAGTTAACTTGGTTGATCTGAAGCATGGAGAAAGAAAGGTGACATAATGTCAATGACTCCATCATTATCTTTCTTCTTTGGGGATGATGATGAATCACGATCTTTGCCTTTCTTCTTCTCGGGTGATGATTCTTCATTCTTGTTGGTAGAGCTTTCATCATCTTTGGCCATGATTGAGAATAGTTAGCAAGAAAAAGATTTCTAGGTTTTGGCTCTAGATACCATGTAAAATAACTAAACTCATAATAATTGAAATACTTTTTATCTGAATTTTCACATTAATCAATAAGAGTGTATATTGTGTTTACAAAGAGTTGCCTAATATCTATATATAGGCAAGCACTCAAGATTCTGTTATGAATACTGATATAACAGAAATAACAAATTACAACCAACTGTAACATAAAGCTAACTTTACAGACGGCTAACTTTACAGACGGGTTAATATAGACAGGTGATCACAGATGGGTGAGTGATCTCATAAATGAGTGAGTGATATCACAGACGGGTATCACAGACGGATGATCACAGACGTATGTCATACACGTGCGATCACAGAGGGGTGTGATGGATGGGTTCCTTCACGATTCGATTTCAAGGTTGACGTTCTTGGATATGTTTCGCTTTTCGACGAAGGCGTCGAGGGAAGAGAGGAGAGGGCGAACGACTTATTGGAGCTTGGAGTTGGAATTCGAGAGTGAGGATTTAAGGGAATCGATGTCAGAGAGATGGTATCGAGGATCGTCGACGGCGAGGATATAGTCCTGGTAGTGCACCTTGCAAACCTCTTCGATCTCAGATTCTTTGGTGCGAGCGAAGTGGCGGAGGTGGTGGTGGAGGGTTTCTGGCCTGCTGGAAGCGAAGGCCTTTTGGATGAAAGGACCTAAGTCGTTGTTGATGCATATGGCGGAGGAGAGAAGCTGGTCAAGTTTGTCGCGAGTTATGGTTGTTCGCTGGAACTACTTTCTTGCACGGGGGTCTGGAGGAGTGCATCGTCTTCGTTGGTGTTGTCGTGGCTGTGGAGGAAATATAAAGATTTATGAGAAAATCAGAAAACGGAAGTTCGTACACTCATCATTCAAACCATCTTGAGCGACTCACCTTCCCACCTAACCCATCCTCTTCAACCCCACCTTCATCGCCAAGAACCCCAACAACTACCTCGTCTTCTCCTATGACCCCTTCACCATCACAGCCTTCTTCGACTCTGTCTCCATTGGAATTGCGACAACATGAACCGGCAGCGAAGAGGGAGATCAGAGAATATCAACTCCGAATTTAGGATTTCTTAATTGTTTTTTCCAATTGCAAAGAAACTCTTTTAATTGGTTCTATATTTTAAACGATCCTATTTCAACCCATTACAACAGGTGTACAATGGGCTCCACCGGTGGTCAGAGAACCACCATAAAACGCATCATTTTCTTTTTGGGTCTTGGTTTTTTTGGTTCTTTCCTTACCTAACAAAAAAAACAAAAAACCATTGTTATGGTATGCATGAATAAGTTAACTTAAAGGTGAGCCTAGAAGAAAATTATGAGTTTTTTCGAACATCAATCCTCCTATGGGAGAACAATATTTATGCTTGTGGACAGAATATTCAAATCAATTATAATTGGCGGCACAACCGACTCTAAAACCTGTGAAAGAACATTCATGTACAAAGACAATATCAATAAAATTTAGCCGTAGACTTGAAAAGATACTTATTCATGAATTGATAAGGAAGAATATGCGCAATATATATATATATATATATATATATATATATATATATATATATATATAAATAGTGAGGGATCGATTTATACCAATATATGTCATTTTTGCGTATACTTACCCTCAACTATTGGTTTTATCTTCATTGAACTGTGTAAACTATTAAAATCTCATTTTTTTTTAAGCTAAAAGAATGATATGCAAAGGCATCACTTTAAAGACTAACATCCCAACTAGGTTGGCATCTTAGCCTTTAACTATCATTTGCCGCATATCATTATAATTTATTAATAAAGAGAAAAAGAATACAAAGAAAGCAAGGGGGGATTAGGCCAAAACCCAAGCAAAGAATAAAGAATTAAGTAAGCCTAAAGAATGAAAGATCAAATCTATTACGATTGAAATCCTTTAAAATAAAATATGGGGGAAAATCCTACCAAGAAAAACTGTGATGAGCAAGGCCGTAAGCAGCTAGCTTGTCAGCACAAGTGTTGCCTTCTCTAAATATATGAGAACAATAAAACTGCATATGTTTTGTCATGCTTAGACAATTCATCGACCTATCTAAGAGCTTCCAAGGAATGAAATCAATATTTTTAAAAGCCTTCACAACAAGCAAAGAGTCACACTCTAACCAAAACTTATTCCAGCCTTTTTTAGAAGCTACTTCAACAGCCTTCATAGCAACAAGAAGTTCTGCATGAAAAGAGTTGAACACACTATAAAAATCTGAGAAACACCCCAAGAAGGCTCCACTTGAATCTCTAAAATTTGCACCAGCAGAAGCCAAACCCGGATTTCCCCTAGAGACAGTGGCGCATCTTGAGAAATTTTTTTTGGGGAGCCACTAAACACTAGTCAAAATAATTCACTTAAATTTACAATTAATTATGCATAATTTTATAACTTAAATATGTAAAATGAGTAGACATTCAACATGTGAAATCTTATCTAGTATTTACTCATCTTACACGGGAGAGATTAAGAAGTGTGAAGCAGATGAGCTGAGGAGAAAAAACTTATTTGTAGTGAGCCCAGAGATGATGTTGAGTTGAAAATAATATTCACTTTAATGGACTTGTTTAACTATTTGAATATTTTTTAAATAAGTAGGATCTAATAATAGTGTTCCAAAAAATAAAACATATGATAGTTTGTGAACTTTGCGTGTATAATATATGTTGCACAAATTTTTTTGAAGGTGTCATAATTTTTTATATAAAATAGATTAGGAGAAAAAGTTCGGAGTGAGCCGTGGCTATCCCCGGCTCCTAAGAAGATCCACCACTACCTAGAGACACCATCCGAGTTACACTTAATCCTACTGCAAGGAGGTTTATACCAGTTTACTTGAATAATCACAGGCGCTTTAGGAGCATGGCTTTTCATAGAAAAGAGTTGCAGCATAAAGAACTCAGATAATGAACCAGAGCAATGACCCTTTGACAAAGTACCGGACAAGGAAACAGCTGCCTTGACCATAGTAGTTGCTCGCTCAAAAGAAATGAGTTTATTTTGAAATCTAAGCTGATTTCTAATGTATCAAATTATCCAAACAGTATGAGAGATTGCTGAGATAACAACATCCCTACCCTGCGAGCTCCATTGTTTATCCAGCAATCATAAAATTCCTGAAATGGAGGAGTGACCAATTCTGGTTTGCAACATATGACTAAGCCAATTCCAGAGTTTAGAAGCCACAATGCAAATGTAAAAAGGATGGTTAGTCGACTCTACTGCTGCATAACATAGGCTGCAAATGGAAACTGTCACACAACCTCTATGCATGAGATGCTCATCAGTTGACAATTTGTTGTGAAGAAGCCTCCAAATTAGAAAAGATTTGGATGGAGGAACATGAGGATTCCAAATCTTTTTCCCCAAATATACTTGTTGGCTCTTCAATCTCATTTTAGCATAGGCATCTTTGAATGTCATAAGAGCCTTATCAGACTCATTCCAGACAAGGAAGTCCTCACAGCTATCAGAAGGAATTTCAATTTGCTTCATTTGATTCACTATTTCAGGATAAAAAACAACAAAGGAGATGGGAATTTTCCAAGAACCATTGCTAATGAAATCTGAAACTGTAGCTTTCAAAGAAGCATGAATTGTTGTAGGAAGCTCAAGCATTTCTGAAACAGGGTTTGGCAGCCAATTATCAAGCCATAAATTTATACTCTTACCATAACCAATGCACCAGGAACTATTGTCAATCACTGAATTGATATGAATTCTAACAGAGGACCAGATTGAAGACTTAGCATAATAAACAATAGGTTTATTATTCCTAAGAAACCTTGTTTTCAAAAAAATTCGTTATCCAATTATCCAACACTTTCAGAAGAGAAATCGGCCATGAGTATACATGAAAGTTGTATACAAGCATACTTTGAATGACAAACTTCACTAATTGCACCCTTCCCATAATCGATAGCAAGGACCCCTTCCAAGCAGAGAGTTTGTTCTTAATTTTATCCATAATTGGCTGCAGATGGATTTTCTTAGGTTTCCCTTGAAAGATAGAGACACCTAGATAAATAAAGGGCAAGCTACCAACAGTAAAACCGAGTTGAGCACTAATCTGTGCAATTCTAGCACTTGATATTGATCCAGCAAAGAACTTGCATTTGCCAAGACTTGATGTTTGACCAGACGCATTTTCATATTCCTGAAATAATGATATTAATGCAGACAAGTTTCTCTTTGTGGCTTTGCAAAAAAACCATTATATCATCTGCATACGTAACATGAGACCGGATAGCACAAGATCTAGGACCTGTCATAGGCTTCGAAAGACCTGAATTTACTAATATTGTAATGCCTCTACTCAAAGCATCCTCAGCTAAACAAAATAGAAGTGGAGATAGGGGTCTCCCTGCCTAATACCCCTCTTACAACCAAAAAATCCTGCTGAATTTCCATTAACAGAAATTGAGAGTTTTGCAGAATTAAGAATGACTTTGATCCAGTTGCAAAAGGCTTGGTTGAAACCAAATGCCTCCAGAACTTTCAAGAGAAATGACCAAACAAATGTGTCAAAAGCTTTTCTTATATCAAATTTTAAAGCAATGTTACTCCAAAAGATTTGTAGCCTAGCATGTTTATGGCTTCTGAAGTTATACAAATACACTCAGAAATTTGCCTGCCCTTAATGAACCCTCTCCGCTGTTCACTAATGATTTCAGGGGCTATCAAAGAAAGATTGCTAGCTATTGGCCTGTAATCCTCTATTCTGTCAGCACCTGAGAATTTAGGAATAAGAGAAATGATGTTGGAATTCATATTTGGTAGGATCCACCTGCAAAACTGATTTGTACATATCAGCACCAACTATATCCCAATAGGTTTGGAAGAAAACACCACTCAAACCATCAGGATCTGGAGCACTTGAACCATTCATTGCAAAGACTGCTGACTTCACCTCATCTAAGGTTGGCAGGCAAGTTAAATCATCATTGTCTTCTGCAGTAACTGAATTGGGAATAACTCTGCTTACAAAACCATTATCTGTGCTTGTGTTGTCTGAAGCATACAGAGATGTGTAGTATGATAACACATGCTGCTGAATTTCCTCTTGCTTGTCCATCACAATATCACCTGATTTCAAAATTCACATTTGCTTTGTAGCATTTCTGATTTTAGCAATCCTGTGAAAAAAGGAAGTATTTCTGCCTCCTTGAGTAAACCAAGAAATCCTAGCTTTATCTCTCCAAAATTCCTCTTGAAAAGATAATGCAACCTGCAACTCTTTCTGTGTTTCCAATTCCCTGACATTTAATTCATCAGAAAACCCCTCTACCTCACTCTGTTGTTGAACAGAATCTAGTGCAGATTGAGCAGCTTCCACTAATCTATGCACATGCCCAAAAATCTCTTTATTCCAAGTTTTAAGAGCAGCTTTCAATAACTTTAGTTTCTGGGACATCACAAGCATAGGACAGCCAAATACCTCCTTATTCTAGGTTTCCATGACCAATCTTCTGCAGTCACTGTGTTGACACCACATTCTTTGGAACTTAAAAGAAGAAGGAAAAGATGGAATTCCCTTTTTTAATACAACAAGCAGAGGACGATGGTCTAAATTGCTTCTTGTGAGAATACAAGAAGACGTAGAAGACCAAAAAGAAAGCCAATCCTCATTGCATAATGCTCTGTCTAGTCTCCTTTTAGTATGAGAATTTGACTGTCTCCTATTAGACCAAGTAAATGCAGCGCCTCTGGTTGGTAAGTGAGTGAGCATACATTTTTCAGGCCAACTTATGAACTCATCACAGGCTGAAGCATTAGGCAAGCTTCCACCTCTTTGCTCATGAGCACCAAGAATGGCATTAAAATGCCCAACTAAGAGCCAAGGGCCTGACTTACACTGAGATAAATTTGTCAACTCATTCCAGAGCTCTCTTCATATGATATAGCTAGTAGAAGCGTAGATGGCAGTTATATAGATAAGTAGCCGATCCCAACAAAGGGAAAAAGAAACATGTTGCCTAGAAGACAAAATCAAAACTAGATTTAGATGATCAGCACAAAAACCCCAGATATTTGGAAGAAAAGACCCTATATTATTTTGAACAAAAGGCTTCAGGGAACTTGGAATCTGTTCTATATCAATCCAAGGCTCAGATTAGAACAAAAACTCTGGCCTATGAGTAACACGAAACTTCTTGAGCATTAGCCTAGAATTCTGATTAGCTATACCTCTCACATTCCAGTATAATAACTTCATGAGTATCAAAAGGAAATAGATTGAGAGCCAGCCCTAAAACGGGTATTATAATGATCTGTTTTAATTTCAACTTTCTTCTTCTGCCTTAATTTTTTTTCTTTTGAGATTTAGATAAAACACCAGAAAAGCTACCTTCCTTTTCTGCTGAGTTTTTAGTTTCTGCATTGTGAGCAGCAACATCAAATGGAGTATCTGGATCCACCTTTTCAAAATCTTCAACACAATCTGCCTCATCACTCCAGAACTTCCCAGAAATTCGATTGATAACTCTTAAATCATTCTCAATGTTTGAAATGAAATTTTCGGACAAAGGAGGAGGAGTCAATGGATCCTTACCTGAAGCAGATTCAACAGGAATTGTAGAGACTGCTGTTGTACTTCATAAACCAGAAGCATCCATCAAAGTATTATTACAAAGCAAGACAGTGCCTGAGACATGAGTAGGAGAGACATTTTGCAAAGAGTCAGAGACTACTACATTTTTTGGAAAAAAATCATGACCAGAATCATAACCAGGAGAGTCTAGATGAATCGATTCATCATAAATAGATTCAATATCATTCTCAGCAACAACTTTGTGAGTAATTGAAACAATAGAATTATCCTTAGCAGGCCTTGAATTTTCCATTTCCGTATCTGAAATTCTTGGAATCACATAAAACTTTGTTCCCTCTCTCAGGAATAGCATCAATCATTGGATCACTAATAACAGGATCTTCATGGACCTGCCTCACAATAGCAGATTAATATTTACAACATTATTATCCTTATCTTCAAAAATTCTCTGATGAGCATCAACATTATCTGAGACTCCATCTAGATTAGCATTGTCAACAATAACAATACCCTTATTTTTTGGGACATACTGAACAGATTGCTTAGGAACCCCCACTGTTGGCTTAGCCAGAGATTCTCTTTTAGAAAGGTTCTTCCTACAATTTTCCATATTATGACCAATATTTTGGCATAAAGTGCAAAATAGAGGGATTTTTTCATATTCAATACCAACAAAAAAAGCAAAACCCTCACGCTCAACAAGGATTTGATCATGAAACTTCCCATTTAAATCTACGTTAACCAGAACCTGAGCAAAATGACCATAAGTTTTTTTACTAGTGGCGTCATCTACTGCAATTGGTACCCCAACACCATTATAGCAATAGCAAACAAAATCTTTGGTCTCAAATATTCTTGAGGCAAACCATATAGTCTAACCCAACATTGAGCATTTGTTTGCTTTTGAAAATTAGGATTGAAATCCGGTGTCCAAGAAAACAATCTAAGAACACCTGGTTTTAGAATCCATGATCCTAATGACCATACAGATCGAAGATCTTCCATAGAGAAAATCATAAAATCCTTTCCCCAGAGGAATCAAACCCCACTGAGCTATTGGTTTCCATAAAGAAGATAACTTGCACCTCAAGTCAACAATCTTGATCTGATTATCACCTTTTGAAAGGATCAGACAACCATGCAAGTTATTTTTACATCCTTCTACACCAGCTTTATACTCATCCTCTTGAATCTTAATGGAAATAACATCTCCTTTCATACATGGGCGAGGTAATTGGCTGTGTGGTATATCACAAGAATTATACAAAGCTTGCACAAAAGTTTTTTTTTTTAAGCTGTAAAGGAGAAGAAGAAGAAACAGGATTTGGAGAAGGACATGCTGGAGAAATCAGATCAGGGAAGAGAAGTTCCCAAGGACAATCAGAAAAATTGGCCATGGAGACGTAGCATGCATAAACCCTAAACCCCCATGCAAAGCAAACCCTAGTAGAGAAAATCACAATCACCGTTGAATAAAAATAAAATCAACAACTGAGGGTGGGTGTAAACGAAAAACGGTTCATATTAGTGTAAACCGATCTCTCTCTCTCTCTCTCTCTCTCTCTCTCTCTCTCTCTCTCTCTCTCTCTCTCTCTCTCTCTCTCTCTCTATATATATATATATATATATATATATATATATATATAGTTTGCTTAGTATCCTTGATACATGGTTAGATCAAGATTATGGTCTACCACTAGCGATTCGAGGATTATCAAACGCTGGATTTGAGGCATGGTTTTGTCGTTCAAATATCAAATCACTCGAGTTCTCAATTACTTTAGTAGCTTCAAAGAATATTTAAATCGGTATAATGCTTGGATCATAACAATGGTGCACAACTTCTGCGAACGGAGTAGGAGTGTTTATCAACCGATCCAAATCAATTCAAACCATAAAAACCGAACCGAAAAATCGAATAAATCGAAAATCGAAAACCGCAAAAACCGATTTTTTTTTATTGAATTGGATCGAATTTCGGATCCCCTAGTAAAAATCAATCCAATCCAAATCGACCTACTATATACATATACTAGTATTTTTGAAATTATAACACTACTTATACTTAAGTATTGTTTTTCATACTTTTATGAACAAACACCCACATTCTCTTTAATATTTTTGTTGGAATTGTCAAATAGATGTATTGGAATTTGTATTGTTATTCATGTACCTAGGAATCAACAGTTTTTCATAATTTTATGAACGAACATCCTTATTTAATATGATGAAAAATGTTACTATGTATTGATGTAATTGATAATTTCATATGTTGTTTTGATGGCGAAAATAAAACAGGGGATAATTGAGAATATGGAAATTCGAACAAAACTACATGAAATTAAATGTATATATAGGTTTAATGTTCGGTTCAATTTAGCTTGTAATATAACTATGTAACGATATATCGGTAAAAACCGGATTATCCAGTCCAATCCAAACCGCATTTGATTGGATTGGATCAGATTTTTTTTAAGGACGTAAACCAATCCAATCTAAATCGCCAGTTGTTTCCATCTTTAGATCGGATGACTTTTTGGCTCAAAACTGATCCAATCCAATTCGCAAACACCTTTACAACAGAGTGAAGTGATAGTAGAGTTTATATGTGTAGAAAATAAAGGATGACCAATTGTGATCATCTATTATCAAGCTGCTCTCCTTACCTTTTCTAGTAATCAATTTTTTTAGGAGAAATGCTATCAACACAGTCTTTATCACACACTCTTTAAAACCCTCATTATTATTGGGTGGATTTTACGTGTGTTGGGAAAATAGAGATAGTCACCAATCTCCAATGAAGCTAAATATTTTCCCTCACCTGTGCAGATAAATAGGCACAACAAAAATATTCTTCCCACAGCTTAATATCTAGGTTGTCAATTGCGCCGCTATCGTCGCAATCGCGGAGAGCGGAGTGGACTTCTGCTGCGATGCTGATCCCTGGTGCGTTGCGCTTCAAGGGTGCGGTCGTCGCGGCTTGAATCTCGCTGGAATCGTGTCGTTTCACATGCTCCTTGGCCGCGATTCTGTGCTGATAGCGGCTCTAAGCTTCTTCTCTCTCATTTGCTGACAGCGGCTACCAGTTTTTGAGAAAACAGAAGCTAATCCTAAATCTCTCCCTCTTCTGAAGCAATAGGGCCTAACCTAAAGCCAAAAGAAAGAAAAAATAATCTTCTGAAACAATGAGGCTTAGCTCTAAACCCATAGAAAAAATTAAACCTATCTTTAAAAAGTCTTATTTACCTTCACTTAAACACAGTAAATCCCCATTTTTACCTTTACTTCTAGGGTTACTTCTTTTTTTCCTTTTTAAACACCTGTCGCGACCGAAATCGTGAAGGAGGACGGCGAAAAAAAAAAAAGATTTTTAGGAAAACATGTAGAGTTGCCACCAATTTTATTTATTTAGGGAAAAATTGGAAAACCCTTAAAATGGTCTTTGAAACCAAATTGAGTTCGGGAGTCGATTGTGCATAGGGAAGGAGGAGGACTTAACCCCATGACACCTTAGTACACCCGTAAAAAAACGGTTATCCAAATTAATTGTGCAAATAACTAATAAATTTTAGAGAACTTATTTTAACCCTTTTAATTTGTCTATTTTTTGAGAAAATGGGGCTTAAAAAGTGTCATGAAAGACCAAGTAAATTTTCACATAAGCTTTGATGGTCAAATTATTTAATTAACCAAACTGACAACAATGAGTAACAACCACAATCTTTTTTATTTAAAGCAAGAGAACAAAAATTCCTAACCAAGTTCTTACCATTCCTTAGCACATTGAAACTGTACATGCACCCGCAACTAGTTACAAGCAAATTGGCATTTTATCAAGCAACACCCGTGCATTCAGAGCAAGTCACATTAATGTGCGGCATCCCTCACGTGTTGAAGTGTACTATATTAGAAGATGCCTCCATATTAAATCATCCTGCAGCCGTAACATGACTCCATACAACGAGAAAAACATGGCACCAAATCCAACATTCAGAAATCTCAAGAACAAATGGTGTCAAAAACCAGAATACACACAAAACAGACCTTATCTTTGAAAAAAAAACTGGCATTAAATCAGAAAGTATTTCGTTCTGATTTTTTATGGTTTAGAGATCTCTGTGTTAGCTTTCCATGAAAAAAAAAGGTGCCTCATTCCGAGTTGTATAGCCCAATTTATGCCTCAAAGAGCATTTGTTGACAGCATAAAAAATGCCAAACAACCAGAGTTTTAAACCAGGATGGTGCCCAAATTGCTAAGATTTTGAATCCAAGAAAATTTATGTCAAGCACCTTGTGTCTCAGATTTTTAACAAGACAAACAGAACTGGAATTCAATTCTTCTAACACAAATTACGAACAAGAAACAAGGGCTGTCAGAAAATACAATACACACATGATTCATTAAAACAAGATAAACTATGATCCAAATTCATATAGGAGGCACTACATTCTTCACCTTAAACAGACAAGAGATTATATAATAACCATTGATGCAATGAACGGGACTACATGAGAATGAATTTTAGAGCCCACGCTATATAACAAAGTCACAATTCATGAGTACCATAAGCAATTCAATTCTATGATGGAAGCAAATTGACTTAGACAACCCAGATCAACGCATCATATTAAAACAAACTCAGTACCATACTATAGTCAATCTACAGGCAAACTTGCAAACAACAACCATAATGATCAGGTTGATCCTATTAAGCATAAAAGTCATGATTCTCAACAACCTGAACTCAAGATAATTGATATCAATTGTTATTCAGTTCACATATCAAACACGTAACAGGCAATGCATAAAGAAAAATATTAGTTCATATTGAAGTTTCAGATCAGAAGAACCCAAAAATTCACATTTCTCATACTTCAAACTCAGATTCTTACAATGAGGAAAAGAAAAGAACACAAAAACTATTTTGATTCCTTCTACAAACTGAACATCAATATTTCTGCACTCTTCTTGAAATACAGAGGAACATGTTTCAGAAAACTACCAAAACTTCTCTCAAATCATCTCTATTTTCAGAATTCAGAAGAAAAAACAAAAAAAACCCCAAAAAATCAAAACGAAAATTCCCTCTCCCAAAAAGAAAAAAAATCAGAACCCGAAAATCTCTCCTTCTCTCCTCTGTGTTTGCGCTTTTTGGATTCCTTTCTTGCTCCTCTTTTGTGGGTGTTTGTGCTTTGCCTTTTTTATAGAGTCATTCCCTCTTCATTGCATTGATTCCCTTCCCCTGAAAATTTGCGGAAAAAAAAACATTTAGATCCCTTGATTCGAAACGAAAATGGAAAGAACAATCACCTACCTTGCATGATTGAACGCGATGAGGGTTGGTGGTGCGAGATTTATGCTCTTGATGGAGGGTTGTGGCAGCTAGGGTTCTTTTGGGAGAGAGTTATGTTTCTGATGAGGAAGAAGGTGGGTATGGGATGCACATGGATCCGAGTCATAGGTCCAGAAGGAAGGAAATGGGTCTGGAGATGAATAGCTGGTTCTGGACTTGGATTTTGGGCCCAAAAGACTTTATTTTTTATTTTTTATTTATTAACATAAACAAAGAAAACATGACTAGATGAATAAATAAAATGCTTCTAATTTTTATTTTCCTAAGACAAGCTGCATTAAAAAATATTTTGCGATTTTCATTTTTTCTAATAACACTAAAAACTACTTTTTTTTAAAAAAATTTCTAAAAATTCAACATATTTTTTATGATTTTGATTTTTTCAATTTTTTTGTATTTTTGGTAAATTTAAGTGAAAAGCAAAAGGAACCCGATCAAAATGGGGTGTTCACAACACCACAATATATCCTCATTTTTCTGGTATGTTTCATTTTTTCTTCCACCTCGTCCCTCTCTCTTCCTTCTTCCCCCTCTTCGCAATAGAGGTCATCCCGCTACCCGCTATCCCGCTTTAGTGATTTTGGGGTCAGCAGCCCCACGCCACTATCCGGGATTGACAACATAGCTTAATATCAATGTCAAAATAAATATAAAAGACACCACAATTGTTAACGTGGAAAGTTTCCCAGAGTAGGGAGAAAAACCACAGCAACAAAAACTTCCACTACTAAAAATATTAACGGGTATTCCAAGTCTTCCTAAGAACATTAGGGAACACCAAATCAACAATACATCACCCCAATAGATGGATACAACCGAGAAAAAAAGAGAAAATCCATAAAAATGGATATCACAACCCAACCCAAAGAGAAGGCAAAGCAACAATCTAGCAGTACTAAAATGTTGCTGTCAACCCCAAGAGCAACATACTAAAATTTCACAAAGAATGGAAGGATTTTACTCATCTGATGAAGAGGCCAAAGTATGTCCCTTTTCTTTTCCTCCTCGGTGTCGTTCTCTTTCTCTCCGTGTTTCTCTCCCTTTCTTTCTTTTTCTTTCTTACACTCACTAAAACACACACCCACTGCCGGACTCTTTCTTTTATTTGAACTTCGCAATTCCTTTTTTTTTTTTACTTTACCTTGTAGGTCCCACTTAGGAGGGAACCCACAAAACAATGTTGGACCCACTAAATCACGAGTCAATTCTCTATTCAATGGGTCTCACGTGAAATTTATCAATAATAGAGAGTGTGCTAAAAAGAGTGTGGTAAAGGACGTGTTGTTAACATTGCTCTTTTTTCTATTGTTTAATTTTTTCATAAAATCATCAACAATGAGATAACATCAATTCGCTTTCAGATGTATGGATCTTTGATATGTTAGAAGTGATGATTGGGGCGCATCGTTTAAGGGAAGCAAGCCAAATTTGCTCATCTTATTGAAAATATTTTCAATTTAGGTGGTGGAAGAAATTAAAAAATGCAGTGAATTGATTTAACTAATAAATTAGGGAAAAGTTCAAATTATTCATTTCAACTTCTAAAATATGCAACAAGGTCCTTAAACTCTCAAAGGTATGGAAAGTAATTCAAAATCGTGACAGACACTAATATTTGGATTGGAAGTAACATATTTCTTGTCATGATTTTGAATCACTTTACTTTTTTTTTTTTGACAATTTAGAGATTTAGTCGTACATTTACAAAAGTTGAAGGATAAAAGTACAATTAGGATAAAGTTGAAGGGTATAATTTGAACTTTTTCCTATCAAAAATCAACACTGCCCATATTGTATGATTTTAAAAGTTTAGGGATCTTATTCCATATTTTGAGCCTCTTTGCATGATTTTAAAAGTTTAGGGATCTTATTCCATATTTTGAAAGTTGAAGTATCCTAGACAAAGTTGAATAGTGTAATGTCAAACTTTTCCACGAATTTATTCATCTAAGTTATTGTATTGCTATATTTCTTGTGCAATGCAAATTGAAATATTTGTAAAGCGTTGACTATTTTGGCCATTCTCCTTAGTTTATTTGCATGGCTTGAAAGGTTTGGCTAGTACAGCCTCATTACTCGTTTCGCTTTCTATATATTTCAGTTTCTAACACCTTACCTCGACGTTACATTCTCAAACTAATATGAAGGCCGTAAATACGAGTTTCGTTTTTCTTTTTGCGGAATCTAATAATAATTATTAGTAAATAAAAGAGACACGATATAACAACTTGAAATTCATTCATAATAAAAGGTTCATGCTAATTATAATGGGAATGAAATAACATAAAAGGCAAATCTAATTAAGCAAAAATAAAATAACATAAGTTTGTACATAACTAAAAACAAAAATAAATAACTTAGAGCCTGCTCCCAAAAAGAAATGTAGACACCAAGACCATAACACCCAGACTGGCCAATAAAGCATAATACTAACGGTAAGGGTCCTCTTTGAAATCCTCCTCCTTATTGACAAGTGGCGACGCAGTTGGAAAACACGCGCCCTAGGAACCCGTCCATGACTTGGACCCACCACGAGCTCCACCGCATTGATGAGTGACAAAACCCTAACACAGGAAGACATGGAATGCTCATGAGGTACTTGCCTATGCTCATTCCACATCTCATCCTTGGGAAGGTAAAACTCCAGATAGGCTGACAATGAACGAGAACAGGATCGGGCCACCTCTGTCTCGTTGTCGTACCGTCAGCATCACTTCCCTTCTATGCTCCACTCGTTGCGTTCGGTAATGAAGGTGTCATCATCGTCACCGAGGAACTCAATCACGATATGTTTCATAACGCACAGATGTGTCAACATTGTGATCGTCTTAAAACATAACCCAAAAACAGAAGCAAAGTACAATATGGTAATGAGGTGAGATTCCCAACATCAGATAGTTATATGAGCATACATATACATACTCATAATGATCATGTTCCAATTAATTATCAAGTAAACAATAAAACAGAATCACAATTCATACGTCACAGTAAATAAACAATGTAGCATATGTGAGTATATGTATGAGACAAACTTTACTAACTCTACTCCATGGAGCTAACACAACGCCAGAGGAGCGATCTGGAGAATATGTTCTGTATTCCACCAACCTCAGATCTAGTGCTACCACATTCGTAAAACGCACAAATTGGATATACAGGAACACTCTACCATCGAACGTGAATAAAATAGTGTCTCATCGAGCTCGTCGTTGAGGGGGATCAGTTACCACGGCTCAGAGGAGCTACCCACTGGCCCCTGTGGCATTCCGTGCCCCGGCATCTCCGAGGTCAATCATGACCTTCATTAAAATATTTGCAGTTGCACTAAGGTGTGGCTCATCTCCTAGGCTCAATGTCATAGACCAGACTTCCAATAAGCATGCCAGACTTCCAATAAGCATGGTCAATCAAATCATGTGAAATACAATCAAATCATACTCACTATAAATCAGGACTCCCCAAGAATCAAGTCATCACAAGGCCAAACAATTCCATTATCATACTCGGGCACGACTTCTCGGCCCGAAACCAAATCATTGTTCTCTTAATTGTGTAAGGCTTATATAATTAAAATTTATGACTTTATTTGCAAGTACTAAGTACATTATTGGACTTGGAAATCCTCTCACTAATTATCAAAGTTCTTTCTAATTTATGATGTTTCTTGTCTTTCAAGTTATTCCTCAAATCTTGACTTAATAAAGTGTCCTTAATCCTTTACTAATTAAATCATTAATGTTATGATTCTTAGAGTTGTTTTGCCTTATGATTATTATTTTCTTTACTTTCTTCCTCTTTAGGTTACTTACTAACCTAATATCATTAGTCTTGATTTAACTTGATGAGTCCATTAAGGAACTTATTTCCTACTTATGTCACTTCTTTAACTTGTGATTTAACTTAAGAAATTACTTAATACTTTAGTTTAAGTTCAAAAACTCTTTTTGCCTTAAACTTTCTAAATCAAACCTTTTAAATTTTCTTCTTTTCTTGCTTGATCATATTAGTGATTAAACCTTAATAGGGGTACTTTAAACACTAAGTTATTAATTAAAAGTATTTCTTTCCCTATTAACTAGATATGGTCAAATTTTACATAGTCCGTTTAGGTTAAAATTGTTTCTTTTCATACTTGGTTTCCTTAGTTCCTAAAACACATTATGGTCACATAGACCACTAAGTTAGAAATTTCAAAGTTTTCCTTCCAAATTAACTTTTTTTGGCCGAACCTTTGTAGTGAGTTTAGGGTAAAATTTTGATCTTTTTATTTTTTGTTCCATTGATTCTTAAAACACATTATGATCACCTAAAATGCCATTTGAAGCCAACATGGCCAAACCTCATAGGTAATAAAAGGAATGTTTTTCCTTCACCAAACGCAACCAAACTTTCACAAATGAACCAATCCAATAAAGAATGATACGTACTTTATCATGAAATGAGCACAAAAATCCAACCTTGGCAAAAAATATCAAAGAAGAAGTTTTTCACCAACCAAAAATGTTTTCAAACATAAAAATGTCAAGTATATGATAATGAACCAAGAAAAACACATTTCAAACATTTTAATCCAAACAAAAATGAGAATCAAAGAAGAGAACCTTAGGTTAGGGTTTTCATCCTAAAACCCATTTTTCCACCATCAAATAGTGGATGTGGTTCTTCTCTCCCATTACCTCAAGATGAAGATGATTTCAAGCCTTCCAAGTTTACATCCACCAAGAAAAACCAAATAATCTTGTTGAGTCTCCAAATGTCTGACGTGCATTTACCATAGTTTTGATGAGAGTAAAACAGTTATTCAATGATTTAGTTGAACCCGTCTGTGGTATTTAACTCGTCTACTTAGTGTGCAGATTAAAACATTAAGTGTCTATATGAACTGTTCACTCGTCTAAACTTGGATAAGTTCACCCGTCTGAACTAACTTAAGTTCACACGTCTGAACTAACTAAAGTTCACTCATCTGAACTAGCTAAGGTTCACTCGTCTGAACTAATGAAAGTTCAATCCATCTAATGAAGTCTTCAACCGTCTGATCAAAGGAAGACTCACCCGTCTAAAAGACTATGCAACTGACGTCATCTCTTTGTTAAAGAGTCAACCCGTCTAATGAATTTACTCACCCGTCTGGTGACTAACGTTAAAGAATACGTTGGATGAAAGTTGTCCCGTCTCTAATAAGGAATTTCAACAAAGTGCTTTACCTAAACACAACTGCATCTTACACCAAAAGGGAAAGTCTTCCCTCTGCAAACAAAAAGCACGTATACAGACCTGCTGAAACCAAAGGTGTATCAGAAGTCTTTATCACTCTGATGAAAGAGAACAAGCGAAGTTCCCTATGCTTTAATGGCTAACCAGAGCGACTCTATTGCATTTAATGAAGATCTGCAAAAGGCCAAGCTTTCAAACATTGTGTCTAACGGCTTTAAAACCTTGAAGCCTATTTAATGAAGAAGACTTTGAAGATTCAAGTAGAGAAGTGAACGAACAAAGTAATCAAGAGCGTTTACTCTGTGCATTTATCTTCATTATTTCATTATTTATTCTTCAATCATTTGAAGTTATTACGCAGTCTTTTAGAACTTCACATTTAATACACTCGTTTGAGTGCTTGTGAAAGATTTGCAAATTGTAATTTATTTTACAATTTCTCTCAAACAAACCCGTTTGGAGCCTGAAGAGGCTAGGTGTGCAAACAATACTTGCTTGGAGCCTGTAAAGGCTAGGTGTGCAAACAATACTCGTCTAGAGCCTAAAGAGGCTAGGTGTGAAAATAATACTTGTCTGTCCTGTAACCTAAATCAGTTATAGTGAGAAAACTTGGTGCTGCTAAGGACTGGACGTAGCCTCATTATTAAAGGGTGAACCAGGATAAAACCTGCTGAGTGATCTCTCTCTTTCCCTTAACTCTTTAGTTTGATTATTTATCTTAACTATCATCTAACTAAAGGGGTTTTTAATTGTGTTTATCAAACCTTTTTTCATCTTGCATGATTGTGTGTTTTCTGTGAAAACCTTCAGACAAGTTATTAGTCTGAATGACCTTTCTAAGTTTACTCGTCTATTATCACCCGTCTGTGCTTGCAAAAAAGTTTATAATTCCGCATAAATTTAACAAACACCATTCAAACCCCTTCTAGTGTTTGTACCTGTCTATTTTAGTTGGTATCAGAGCTCAGCCTCTGGATTAAGCACCTAACAGTGTAGAGAAAAGATCCTGAATAATAGACAATGAATTCTGGAGTAAGCTCATGTGGGAACCCCCAACCCGAAGGAGGCTCCATGACCAGATCTCCCTTCTTCAATGGTACAAATTATAACTACTGGAAAGAAAGGTTTCACTGGTTCATCTTGTCAACAAACTCTGATGTATGGGATGTCATCACCGATGGTCCTTACACTCCTCGCAATGATGATGGCTCAGACAAGCCAAAGGCTCAGTGGACACCTGCAGAAAAGACAAGATGGGATCTAAACCATAAAGCCAGATATGCTATAATCTGTGCTCTCAGTCCAGAAGAGTTTGAAATGGTATGTGCTTGTGATTCTGCTAAAGAAATGTGGGACTCCTTATCTGTCACACATGAAGGAACTGCAAAGGTAAAAGAATCTAAAATTTCTATTCGTGTTAGAAAATATGAACTGTTCACCTTGGATGAAGGTGAATCTGTTGCTCAAATGATTGGTAGATTCCAAACTATTACTAATGGTTTAAAATCTCTTGGTAAAACATATACTAATGCTGAGAAAGTTGCTAAGATTCTCAGAAGTCTTCCAAGGCAGTGGAGACCTCTTGTCACTGCTATATCTCAAGCCAAGGATCTCACCTTCTTTACTATGGATGAACTTCTTGGCATACTCACTATTCATGAGCAAGAGCTTTATGAAGATGTGTCAATCAAAAAGAGCAAAACCACTGATCTAAAAGTTGATCTAAAGGCAGCTAAAGCCTTAAAAGCTTCAATGGCAGACGAGTCTGACTGTGACATAGACGAGTCTGATGATGAGGATTCTGATGATGATGAAGAGACTTCTCTCATGAACAGAAAGATGAAAAAGCTCTGGAGAAAGAAGAAGTTCAGAAAGGAGAAGCCTTTCAGAAAAACCCACAAAGAATCCACATCAACAGACAAGAGTCTTGTTGTCTACTATGAGTGCAAGAAGCCTGGTCACATCAAACCTGAATGCCCTCTTTTGAAGAAAACTTCCAAAAAAAAGTTCTTCAGAAAGAAGAAGAAAGGAATCATGGCCACATGGGAAGATCTTGAATGTTCATCTTCTGAAGGAGAAGAGACAGAAGAGGAAGCCAATCTCTGTCTGATGGCCCACATAGATTCAGAACCTGAAACTGAGGTACATTCTGAACTTAAGGAATTGCATGATGCTTATGATGAGCTGGTAGAGGAATCCAAAGGCTTATCTAAGGCCTTCAAATCCCTCAAGAGAGATTATGTTAAACTCCTCAGTGAGCATAAACAAAAATCTCAAGAGTGTGAGATGCTGGCCAAAGAGAATAGCTAGCTGAGGACTGAAAAGTCTGATGAAGCTTCGATCTCAAGTGAAACATCACATTCTGAAGAAGTTGTCACACTTTAGCAGAAAGTGAAGGAGCTCACTTCTGATCTTGCTAGATTTGTTAATGGCAGAGATAATCTGACAAAACTGCTTGGATGTCAGAGACACTCTCTTAACAAAGAAGGCATTGGATATGATCATCAAGTTGATCGTAAAGTATCAACAAAATCTTCAACTGTCTATGTTAAACCCACTCCAGTTAGAATTAGACCCGTCTGTAACTTCTGTGGAAAAGCTGGACATGTTATGTCTAAGTGTTTTCTCAAGAAAAAGAGGAAGTCTTCACAGACTCCGAGAACTAACAGAAAAGGACCCAGAAAAATATGGGTACCTAAAGATAAAATAATTTCTGTTGCAGACATCCTTAATAGGACAAAGTAGACGCCTCTACTGGTACCTGGACAGTGGCTGCTCGCGACATATGACAGGAGAAAGGTCTATGTTCCAAGACCTCCAGTCTAAAAATGGTGGATTTGTTGCCTTTGTAGGAAAAACAATTGGTGGTAAACCCCCTCTTCCCTCAATCTCAAATGTGCTTATGGTTGAAGGACTAAGACACAATTTACTTAGCATAAGTCAATTATGTGATAGTGGATTTGATGTCTCCTTCACTAAGAATGAATGCATAGTCAAAGACAAGAGTGGCAAAACCCTCTTTTCAGCTAATAGACAGCAAAATCTTTATAAGATTGAGCGAACTGAACTCTCAGATCAAAGTGTAACCTGTCTGATGTCTAAAGAGGATGAAAGATGGTTATGGCATAAGAAATTAGGCCATGCTAGTATGAAACTTATTTCGAAATTGAAAAAGGATAACCTTGTGAAAGGATTTCCTGATATTAGTTTCAAGAAAGATGTTTTATGTGATGCATGTCAGAGAGGTAAACAAGTAAAATCAAGTTTCAAATCAAAAAACCTTATATCAACCTCTAGACCTCTTCATCTGTTCCACATGGATCTGTTTGGACCAGTTAGTGTTGCCATTTTAGCTGGAAGGAAATATGGATTTGTCATTGTTGATGACTATTCTAGATTTATATGGGTACTTTTCTTAACCCACAAGGATGAGTCCTTTAAGGCCTTCTCTGTATTCTGTAAGAAAGTACAAAATGAGCAAGATTTCTATATTTCTACCCTTAGAAGTGATCATGGGGGAGAATTTGAAAATGAGCAATTCAAACTGTTCTGTGAAGAGAATGGAATCTCTCACAACTTCTATGCACCTAGAACTCCACAACAAAATGGAGTGGTTGAGAGAAAGAACAAATCTCTGCAAGAGATGGCTAGATCAATGCTCAATGAAAATAATCTCCCTAAGTACTTCTGGGTTGAAGCAGTAAACACTGCATGTTATGTGCAAAATAGAATACTTATAAGGTCTATCTTAAAGAAGACTCCTTATATTGTGGAAAGGTAGAAAACTCAACATATCTTATTTCTATGCATTTGGATGTGAATGCTTCATCCTAAATACCAAGGATCAACTTGAAAAGTTTGATTCCAAGGTAGACAAAGGTATCTTCATTGGATATTCTGAAGTGTCTAAGGCATATAGAGTTTTTAACTCTAGAACCTCTGCTGTTGAGGAATCCATTCATGTAAAATTCAATAATAATCTAAAGACTGATAGGGAACTATCGGATCTAGAAGATGATCTTGCAGGACTTGACCTTACCCAGCAAACGAGTCAACAACCAGACGTATCAAAAACTGAATCTGCTGAGGAATCTATCAGATAAGTGGAGCAGACGAGTCATCAGTCAAATCAGCATCAGAATGATGATCTCAGAAGAGACTAGAAATTCAAAGCTCATCATTCTGAAGATCTTATCATTGGAAGTCCCTCTGAAGGTGTTAGAACCAGATCTGTCTTAAGAAAGTCAAGCAATATGGCTTTTTTATCTGAAATTGAACCAAAGCATATTGAGGAAGCTCTTGAAGATGAAAGCTAGATTCTTGCTATGCAAGAGGAACTTAATCAGTTTAAAAGGAATGATGTCTGGAAACTTGTCTCCAAACCAACAGACAAGTATGTTATTGGAACAAGATGGGTTTTCAGAAACAAGCTAGATGAAGATGGCAAAGTCGTCAGAAATAAAGCAAGGTTAGTAGCTCAAGGATACAACCAACAAGAAGGTATTGACTATACTGAGAATTTTGCACCTGTAGCTAGAATAGAAGCTATTCGCATACTCATGTCATATGCTGCACAACATCAAATTACTTTATTTCAAATGGATGTAAAAAGTGCTTTTTTAAATGGAATAATTGAAGAAGAAGTTTATGTTAAACAACCTCCTGGTTTTGAAGATAATGAAAAACAAGATCATATTTTCAAACTTAAAAAAAGCTTTATATGGTTTAAAACAAGCGCCTAGAGCATGGTATGATAGACTTAGTTCTTTTCTTATGAATAATGGCTTTATAAGAGGAAAAGTTGATACAACTTTAATTAAGAAATACTCAAAAGATAACTTCAGAGTAGTTCAAATATTTGTTGATGATATTATTTTTGGAGCTACTAATGAAAAATTGTGCAAAAAATTCTCTAAGTTGATGCAAGCAGAATTTGAAATGAGCATGATGGGATAATTGAAGTTCTTCCTTGGACTGCAAATCAAGCAAACGAGTGATGGTATCTACATCCATTAACAAAAATACATCAAGGAGATTCTAAAGAAGTACAAAATGGATAGCTCAAAGGTTATGAAAACTCCCATGCAAACCAATGCTAATCTAAGCACAGATTGAGGAAGGTAAAAAGGTAAACCCAACTGTCTACAGAGGTGTGATTGGATCTCTTCTTTATCTAACATCTAGCAGACCTGATATTCAATTTAGTGTCTGTATGTGTGCTAAATTCCAATCTGATCCCAAAGAATCTCATCTTAAGGCTGTTAAAAGAATCTTTAGATATTTGCTTGGAACCACTAATCTTGGTTTAATATATTTGAGAACACAAGATTACAGATTAGTTGGTTTTTGTGATGTTGACTTTGTTGTAGATAGACTTGAAAGGAAAAGTACTAGTGGAGGATGTCACTTCATTGGAGCAAACTTAGTCTCCTGGTCAAGCAAAAGATAGACGACTATCGCCCTCTCAACTGCAGAAGCAGAATATGTCTCTGCTGCAAGTTGCTGCTCGCAGCTATTATGGGTAAAATATCAACGAGAAGATTACTCTATATTTGAGCATAATATACCTTTCTGGTGTGATAATTCAAGTGCTATTTGCCTAACTAAGAATCTAATACAACATTCTAAGGCTAAGCACATAGAAATCAAACATCACTTCATAAGAGATTATGTTCAAAAATGTGTATTTGATGTTAAGTTTGTTAAAACTGAAAATCAATGGGCTGATATCTTTACAAAACCATTAGCTGAGGATAGGTTTAAGTTTATAAGAGACAACTTGAATATACATTGCTTTGCTGAATAACCTGTCTGATGAGTGTTTACGTTACCTGACTATGATTAATTGTCTGACCTTATGAGTCATTCGTTCTTTTCTTTTAAAATTCTTTTTAAATGGCTATTTTCTTTTAAATGGTTATAATCTTTAATGCCATTTCTTTCTCTGAGGCAAAATGTGTACATGGCTGTTTTTATTTTAAATCTAAACTTTTTTAAACCTCCATCTTTTTGTTGTTTTCATTTTAAAATAAAACCGTCTTTGATCTTTAAAAAGGGAAAACCTTTTTTTTTAAAAAAAGGTATTTCGTTCTTACGTTTTTCAAACTCTTTCTCTTCGTTTTTTAAATCCATCAAGAGGATGCATCTTCTCAGAGGGAGCAGTTGAAGAAGCTTTTAGGCAAAACCAAAGGATAAACTTGCTTTTAACTCTTTTTGTTCTCTTAGTACCTTTTTTTGTAATTTTTCTTTAAATTACCTGTACACAGCCAATGATGGTTAAATACAATTACCTCCTCTGTTTCTCTTTTTTGATTATGACAAAAGGGGGATAAAATTAAATGAAAAATGTTTTAAGCTGATATGGAAATATGTTATCCGTCTGATATGAAAATATGATATCCGTCTGATATAGAAATATGATAAATAATATGTATCTTTTCTTTTCTCTCTGTCTATGTTTTATTGCTTTTGATAATGTCAAAAGGGGGAGAAAATACTAAGATAAGATAAGATAAAAAGATCAATGCTTATCTGTTTGATGCTTATCTGTCTAAGTATGTTGTAATAATGGAACAATGTTTAAATTTGTCTGATCATGTTACAATTGTTTGATACATATACATGACTTCTTTGTGTGAATTTTCTTAAGTTCATTAAATCATTTAACATATTTTGTCATCATCAAAAAGGAAGGGATTGTTAAGTCTCCAAATGTCTGACGTGCATTTACCATAGTTTTGGTGAGAGTAAAACAGTTATTCAATGATTTAATTGAACCCGTCTGTGGTATTTAACTCGTCTACTTAGTGTGCAGATTAAAACATTAAGTATCTATATGAACTGTTCACTCGTCTGAACTTAGATAAGTTCACCCATCTGAACTAACTTAAGTTCACACGTCTGAACTAACTAAAGTTCACTCGTCTGAACTAGCTAAGGTTCACTCATCTGAACTAAGGAAAGTTCAATCCGTCTAATGAAGTCTTCAACCGTCTGATCAAAGGAAGACTCACCCGTCTAAAAGACTATGCAACTGACGTCATCTCTTTGTTAAAGAGTCAACCCGTCTAATGAAGTTACTCACTCGTATGCTGACTAACGTTAAAGAATACGTTGGATGAAAGCTGTCTTGTCTCTGATAAGGATTTTCAACAAAGTACTTTACCTAAACACAACTGCATCTTACACCAAAAGGGAAAGTCTTCCCTCTGCAAACAAAAAGCACGTATACAGACCTGCTAAGACCAAAGGTGTATTAGAAGTCTTTATCACTCTGATGAAAGAGAACAAGCGAAGTTCCCTATGTTTTAATGACTGACCAAAACGACTCTATTGCATTTAATGAAGATCTGCAAAAGGCCAAGCTTTCAAACATTGTGTCTAACACCTTGAAAACCTTGAAGCCTATTTAATGAAGAAGACTTTGAAGATTCAAGTAGAGAAGTGAATGAACAAAGCAATCAAGAGCATTTACTTTGTGCATTTATATCTTCATTCTTTCATTATTTATTCTTCAATCATTTGAAGTTATTACGCAGTCTTTTAGAGCTTCACATTTAATACACTCGTCTGAATGCTTGTGAAAGATTTGCAAATTGTAATTTATTTTACAACTTCTCTCAAACAAACCTGTTTGGAGCCTGAAGAGGCTAGGTGTGCAAACAATATTTGCCTGGAGCCTGGAGAGGCTAGGTGTGCAAACAATACTCGTCTAGAGCCTGAAGAGGCTAGGTGTGAAAATAATACTTGTCTGTCCTGTAACCTAAATCAGTTATAGTGAGAAAACTTGGTGCTGCCAAGGACTGGACGTAGCCTCATTGTTAAGGGGTGAACCAGGATAAAACCTGCTGAGTGATCTCTCTCTTTCCCTTATCTCTTTAGTTTGATTATTTATCTTAACTTTCATCTAACTAAAGGGGTTTATAATTGTGTTTATCAAACCTATTTTCATCTTGCATGATTGTGTGTTTTCTATGAAAACCTTCAGACAAGTTATTAGTCTGATTGACCTGTCTAAGTTTACTCGTTTATTATCACCCGTCAATGCTTGCGAAAAAGTTTCTAAATTCCGCATAAATTTGTCAAACATCATTCAACCTCCTTCTAGTGTTTGCATCTGTCTATTTCAAACCTAACAAAACAACCATAAAGTTCAAGACTTTGCAACTAAGAAGAAAAAGAACCATGGAAGAAAGTCATGATCTTGACTTGAAAAAGATGAGGAAAGTAAAAGAAGCTTACCCTTAGAGTTAGAAAACTTGATCACGAAGATAATGAACAAGTTGGAGTTCCTGGATGATACTTGAAATAAGATGAAGAACAAGGCTTTGAATGACCAAAGTCTCTTGATGAAAGTTGTTTATATGATAGTAGTGAACCAAGATCAAGTGTTTAAGAGAAAAAAAATCAATTGGAGAGGGTAAATTCCCACTCGGCCATGAGGTAAAAGAGAGGAGAGAGAAAAGAGAATTTGGAGTGTTCTTGAGAAAGTTGAAGCTTTGATGTTGTGTAAATGAAAAATGAATGAGCGATGTTGTTTAATGGAGAAGCTTGGCCAAAATTTTGGGCCTTTAAGGTGATAAAGTTAATTCAAAATGAAAAAGAAATAGGTGTAAGAGATTGGATGATTGAGATTGATTTAGTAGAGTGTGATGTTGGTGGATTAAGTAAAGTAAGAGAAAAATACCAAATTAAGAATGATCGTCTTTTTCCAAATTTGGCAAAGATAATGGTCATGGAAAACTGTTCTCCTACACTATCCCGGCTCTCGGCACAAACTCCTATGCTTCGGACCTGAATTAAAATATTATTAGTTTTACCGGTACCTCCTCAAAGCACTAATTAAAAACACACATGGACACAAACAATCAAATTATGCTTTATTTTACTCAAACTTCTCCTTGGTTACCATATATCACAGTTTTCAATGTGAATCCACACTGTTAACTAAAATGTAGTTCGAATTTTATCTAACTTTTCAACTCAATTTCAAATAATTTCCTGATGTTAATTAGCTAATTTAATTTAGTAATTCTATTATAGCCGTGCGAAAATTTGGTGCTTAGTCGTTTGATCGGCTAATCCGCAAAATTGATAATGATTCCCTTTTTTCGATTTGTCCACACACACACACACACACACACACACACACACACACACACACACAAAGGCAAAACTGAACTAAAGTCATCCATATTGGCCACTAATTCCTAAATTTAAGCAACTAAACCCATCATGGCTGACCCAAACGGCTAATAGCTTCCATAACACGTCCAACGGCTAACCATGATCACTTGAAAATCCCTATATATTAGGCATGTACATGTTCATCCGTGTGTAACTGCTTCATAATGCTGATATAACCTTTAGCAACTATTTTCTCCTTTTAATTTTCGCCCCCATGATCTTTAACCACCTGTAAAACTCGCATAAAATGCTTTATTTATTTATAAAACGGTAGGAGGTATAAATATTAAGATATGAAAAATGTTAAATTTGTTAGACATGTTATTAAGCAATTTAAAAAAAATGTATCAGGAATGTGTAAACAATAAACATTTAATGTGCTTAAGAAAATTTAAAATAAAACTAAAATAGGTTGTTAGGGTAAAGATAAAGACATAATCCCTTTTTCATCCACATGTAAATTATGAGCTAACTTATGGCCAAGGGCTTATCGGTAAAAGCTCCATGGTATAAGTAGTTAGGGAAAGGGAGTGGGCGCAGCCATGAGCAACCCTAGCAGAAACAAGAGGAATTCTTGGGAGAGAAGAGGAAGAAGGAGCAAAGATTCAAGAGAAAGGGACGGACTTTTGGCGTACTTCTAACATCTTGGACACAAGGAATTCATCTCCACCATGTTTCTCTCCATCAAATGTGCAAAATCAGGTGAGGGGTTTAGAATGTAGGTGGGATTGGTGTTGAATTTGGAAAAAATTCGTAGGTATGATAATATGGGTTTCTAAGTTATGAAATTGTGCGATTTGTGGCATGAAATTGATGTTAAATTGGTTGGATGTTGTTGTTATATAAGTAATATTGTTTGAATTGTTATGTATGTCGTTATACACTAAGTTTCGTGCATTTTTTGTGTGTGTTCGAGACCTGTATATATCTTGAAATGGATGAGATTTTGCAGAAATCGTGTTTATGTGTTTCTGCAGAATTCACGCCAGCGCTGAGAGCCAAAAATGAAGCGTTGAGCGCTAGCATGTCAGAGGGTAACTGGCCCTCCAGCGTGGAGCACCCACAAACCAGCGTTGAGCGCTGGAGCACCCGAGAGCAACACCTGTAACCTGGCCTCGGCGCTGAGCGCTCCTAACGCTGCGCTGAGCACTGCATACTAACAGAAAGTAGAATAAATTTCATAATAAAATGCAAATGGTTACAGTGGTGAGTGATATGTGAATCAAAAGGACTCTAATATGGTTATATATATGAGGTGATCACTTATGAATGATATTTTTGTTATATAAAGTGTGGAAATAGAATGTGCAATTACGTATATGATCGAGTTATGAAATTTAATGAATTACATGTATATATAATGATGGTACGGTTGAAGTGATTACAATAATTGTTATGACCAAGATAGTTTTATTTATGCTATTGTGGGGGGGGGGGTTATGTACATTGTTTAGAGATGCTTCTATGGATGATCTTGATCTTAACACAAGATTATGATATGTGTTGTATTGGATTATTATTGTATATGCTTATTATTTCCATGATCGAGGATGTTATTGATTTAATGATGACAAATTATGTATTGATATAGTTATAGTAATGAGTATGACGATGAGACGACTATTCTTTGTGTGCCAAGAACGGTTTGCAATAAGCTTTTGGTCTTGGTAAATTATGATAAAGGATATGTATCATGTTTTTGCTGAGATAGTTATGCAATTATTGATGATGATGAGTATTTGTATTATGGTAACGATTTCAGATATTGAGCATAAATTGTATGATTGCACACAGTATGTGTTAATGGTTGATATGGTTACCCATTAAATGAGGAAACTGGTATGGGTAAGTTATATGGTGATTCATTGTTGAGATGAAACAAGCTATGTTATGGAAAAAGCTTGATGTGCAATGTAAGCATTGAGTAAGACTTGGTGTACCCGATCGGTATATAATATAAATGTGACTGTCGGAGCAGGGACCTCTGGTGAAAAAACCTCGGAGTTCGGAGGGATGTTGTGTAGTGACTAAGGTCACTTGTCGGTCAGCGGATTCGACCGGGGTATAAATGCGGCCATCAGAGTGGGAGACTTTAGAGAACAACTCCAAGGGTAGCACATGTATCTTGCTTAATGGAGAAATTTGAGGATTTAGCGAGTTAGTATCGCTATGTTTTGGCAAATGGACTGGAAAGAGATTATGTGATATTATTGTGGTTAAAGTGCATTTTTGTTATCACATTAATTATCATTTATGTTTTGTTTACCTTCACTGAGTTCTGCGACTCACCCCCATCCTTTTTGGTTCAGTTTCAGGTACTCCATGAAGGAAGCCATCTCAGGAAGTCCTTGCACATGTGAAGTGATTGGGTAGCTGTTGTTGTTTCTCTTAGTATGGTTTGGTCATATGGGATATCCCCTCGTTTTTTTAAGATTTGTTTTTCTTTGGGTTTATAAACGCTTTATTGCCTTTTACAAACTCTTAGATCTTGACTCGGGACCACCTTTGGCTTATGTTGTTATATAACTGTTTAATCTGATAATTGCTTATGGCTTTTTTTATGCCTTCTGTTATGATGTGACTTTACGTACTTGAAAGGCCTTGGGAATGGGGCAGCAGAATCCCATTCTGGCCGGTCAGGGACGCCTAAGTTGGGTACTGACACCACCTTCCTTCACAACCCCATTATTTTAGGACTTAGTGGATGAACCAAAATGCAGCCTGAAGCTCGCCTTCCTTTATTCAACATACAGCTTCAGCTGTTTATAAATAACTATCCAGCCCAAACAATAAGGCCCAACCAAAGTTCCTTCAGCTAATATTTTTTTTTTTTGGGTGACAACAATTGCCCCTGCATCTTTTAGCTGACAACAATAAAAGCTGAATGATGTATTATGTAAACCGAACTTCTTTCTTCTTGCTGCCTTGACTCTCGGCTAATATGACTTTGCTGCATATGGAACTTAACCTTCTGGAACAATTAGGTTTATAGATAGTAGAGTTACGATGCTAGAATGACACTGCTAAATGCCCCCTAGCTTCATATGATCCAGTTGATCAAGGAGACTCCAACATTATAAAGACATTGGATTTGCAGATAGTAGTCTTATGTTGCCGATTTGGTACAACTAAATGTCCTTCTACTTTGTCTTTATTCAATTGGGAATGCCCTTCTGTTTCCATTGCTTATGCATCAGCTATTTCCATTTACCCTTCGATGTAGGAAATGGTAAGTCAGACACTAAAACCACATAAGAGAATATAGCTAGGAATAAATCTGTATCAGCCGTCATTTCAATTACACCTTTATCAGCCAACTTGAATCTTTCATCCTTGAAAGCCTTTTGGACAACATTTTCCTCAAGATTTCAGTTGCCATGACATTAGCTGCCTAATCAATATGATAATTGGTTGCATCTCCAGACACATCATAATCATCAATAGGGACTATTTCCCAATTAGATCTATCTTGTTGCTTCTTTAGAATGAAACATTCAATCATGGAAGTTGACTCAAGTCTGAAAATTCATGGGCAAACAACGCTTCTTACATATGTGGGAGCATGTTACCCATAACTATGGTAGTATATTCAGGTTCTGGAAACTCTATCGTGCACCTGTCACTCAGCTTCCTAAATCTTTCTATGAAGTCAGCAGCCATCTCATCTTCTTGTTGTTTCAAATTTATCAGGTCAGCTACCGTAACTTCAGGCTGAGGTTTATAAAACCCATCATGGAAGCACCATTCCATGTCTGCCCAGTTTTGTACAGAATTAGGAGGCAATGAAGAAGACCAAATGAAGGCTATTCATGTCAATGACAAAGGAAATAATTGCAGCTTGTAGTACTCATTCTGATTAGCCTCTCCACACTGGGCAATAAATCTGTCAATATGCTCCATGGTAGACATGTCATCTTTTCCTGAGAAAGTTGGGAAATCTAGGATCTTAAACCCTTTTGGCAATGACATCATTTTGTCCACCCATGCAGGATATGGCTTTCTATTCATAGGCCTATCTAAAGGCCTTAGTTCCACGCCAAAGTACCTTCTTATAGTCTCAGCTATGACGTTGGGATCAATCAGCTGAGGGACAACTGGCCTACTCTCAACCATTGTTAGCTGGGTAAAATTTGGTATTGGGGTTGGAGATGGACCCGACTGTCTTGCTGGCATTTGGTACATCAGCTCTGACGTACTTGGAATTGTTGTTTGATTAGCCGCAGTAGGTGGAATTGGAATCCATTGTTGCTTTGCTGCATAATCACCAGGATTGCTATGTTGAATCCCATGGACAACTAATTGATTAGCTGAGGTAGATGAAATTGCATTCCATTGCTGCTCCCCAACATAATTATCATGTGCCCTATACAAAATTCCTCGATGAGGAATTGAGCCCATCTGAACATAAGGCGACTATTCTGGGGTCAGCTGATAAACTGGCTTATTAGCCGAGGTAGGTGGAATCATGTTCCATGGCTGCTACCCAGCATAATCACCATGTAACTTTGTTTGAATTGCCCCATAGCTCGTGTTAGGATACGTCATAACCCCATACATAGTCACCTGTGAGTTTGCACTAATAGCCGAAGTGTTTGATACGAAACATGGCATACCAAGCTGGCCTGACGTATTTGGAGGCTTTTTGACCAATTGAACTTGTCTATACTGTAATATCAATTGAGAAAAAAAATCATTTACAACCATTTGGCCCCCTAAGTTTAGTAGCACTAGATCAGTTGGTGCCTGTGAGACGGGACTAGGTTGAGGGATATGTTGAATCAGGTTCGGCTGGCCCAACTGATATGGTCCTGCCTGAACATGTTGGGTTAGACTCGGCTGTATTTGTTGGATAACACCATTTGAGATTTGTTGCATAGGATTCAGCTGTATTGGTTGCCCAATAACAGAAGAAATAGCCGAGTTCTCTCCACAATTCAATTGTTGTTTTTCTTGCTCCTTCATTTGATGCACTTCGTTATGCACCATTGGTTTGACAATGTCTACCAGTTGCTTAGACATATGGCACATAATCTCATGTAGCCCCATATTTATTTGCTGGTGAATAAACGAAGGTGTCATCATAATCGGCTGATTTTGATCAGTCGTATTAGCTGCTACTGTTGAATGTCCAGCGATAGTTAACACCGATGGAGCAGACATTGATGCTTGGACATGTTGAGTTGACATAGTTGTCACTAATGATTGAGATGATGGCATGCCTAAGGAAATTGAAGTTGAAGGTTCAATTGCTTTACGGCTACCAATCTTCTTGGTAGTAAATTGAGACGATTCCATTCTAAAACAATGTAATCTGACCAGAGAGATGAACTTCCCAATATTCACCTTCTCAGTCACACTGGGCGTGCCATTTGTTATCGTCGTGCGAAAATTTGGTGCTTAGTTGTTTGATCTTCTAATCCGCACAGTTGATAATGATTCCCCCTTTTTTTCGATTTGTACAACTCATATATATATATATATATATATGCAAAGGTAAAACTGACCTAAATCCATCCCTATTGGCCACTAATTCCTAATAGCAACTAAACCCATCATGGCTGACACAAACGGCTAATAGCTTCCATAACACGTTCAACTGCTAATAACTATCCAGCCCAAATAATAAGGCCCAACCCAAGTTTGTTAGGCTAATAATTTTTTTTTTTGTGATAACAAATTCATAAATTGCATTTTTAATTAATTAATTCACATAATATAATTATTACCAAATATAGAAATGTCGGGGGTGTTACAAGTAGGGGTGGGAATAGGCCAGGCTGCTCGTCGGGGGCCTATGGACTAGCCTATTTAAGACCTGAGACGACCTGCCGTCTCATCAGTAGAACCTAAGATATTAACTAATCTTAATCGCATAATAAACGTTAGCGCACCTTATTAAAACGAAGCGAAGCGGGAAATTTAGCGCGAAAGCAAAACAATAAACGGTACGCTACGCTTCAGAGTACACAACTTCAAATATAAAGAAATATATCACATACAGCATTGCCCCATCAGTAGGGCTATAGTAATAAAGTACTACATAGTGTATATCAGTACAGAATGAAATCAAAATACATAACTAAGCCAAGAGACCGCTCTTCGGCTAGCCACGATCATTGCCCAACCTCTCTAGGCTAGGGTCCGTGGCACGTCCTCCAGCGTCAGGCTCGTAAGGAATGTCTTCCAGCTCTTCAGCAACTGGTTCCTCCTCGGGGTCTTCCCATAAAATAAGAGCAACACATACAGAAAAATAGCGGGAGATAAGAAACATATATCATCAATATGGGAGAGGGGCATCAGTACAACATATATATATATATATATATATATATATATATATATATATATATATATATATATATATATATATATATACATATATATACATCACACAACATAGATAACATATATAGCACAACCTCATCCATCTCTTAAGTCACCAATCACAATAATCTCAAACATTGTTCTCTCGAATAAGCCTATAGGAGGGATACTAATCCCTATGTATATGCTGTCTTCCCTATATGCATGTCGGCCGATACATCACGTCCCCAATTGGACATCCCCATCGGGATTACATCACATCACATCACATCATATCCCGCCTCGGGATTTTACGTAACGTCCCCAATTGGACATCCCCCTTTGGGACCAAATGTTGTGGTATGAAATGTTATGAAAATGCAACAAACATCTATCGCAGATTGATATCGGAACCTCACGCCTAAATACTCGTCCACGACCACGACACATCGCATCACATCAATCATCAACATCAACATCACATCATCATCACATCAGCATCAACATCACGACGCCTTACGTCTACGAGCCACAGCTCCACGGTCGGGACCACAACGATATCAACCCGAACAGCATCATCGCTCACCATACTCTCATCAACACTCGACCAACCAATCACAATAAACATCGCAACAGAAGATCTTTCCAGTACAGTTATCATCATAAATTCAGGCAATAATTCATCAAACAGATAGTTTACCAAAACAAAATCAACAGGTAATCAATTAAATAATTCAACACAATCAACCTCAATCAGTCTCATCATTCATAATATCAACTTAGCGGTGATAGCCCAAAAGTATCTACACCTAGGGTCTAGACACTTTATCCAGAGCTCAAGCTCTAGTAGGGTTTAAGGGTTCCCCTACACAGATATATATACTCTATACTAAGCTTGCCTTCCCGACGATATTAGTTCTTTATCCCCACCTTAGTGATTTCCTCGTGCAGCTCCGGCTACGACTCCGCAGCTGTCAGTCGGGTGCGCTGTCGGATGTTCGAATCCTGTCCGAGTCTATACAACAAAACACAACCAGAAATCAATACAGTTAAACTAAAAACTCCCTAATTCCTTAAGATTATCTATTGCCCCTATTTAATTAATTAGGCTAGGGAGGTTTGGGGTCAGGAGGGGGCTGTGCTGGTCGAAGAATGAGAGAGTGAGGGTGAGGAATAAGGGTGAATAATAGATATTTAGAAGACTTAGGAGTTAAGTGTTAGTAAAAAATAAAATAAAAGGTAACTAGTAAAAACTAACCAAAGGCAATTTGGCCAATTCATATCCCGACATTTTGAAAAATCCTCATGACACTGATAGGAGTCCCCAAATAATTTAACATAGCCCTGGTATGAAAATTATTGGCTCAAGGCTCTCGAAAAACCCTAAGACAACTCGAATCGTCTACCCGATCGATTTTCGGTCCGAATATAAAATATTATTTATATTTTTGGACGTCAGGACACATTTTAGCAAAAAGATAGAGGATTGAATTTTAAGATTAATGGTTTTGAACGTTAGTCAAAATGAGGTCATGATAGTAAAAAAACAGTATCATCCGAAAAAACATAGATCGGGCTTCGTTTGAGTTTTCGGTCTAAAACTTAACCATAGCCTCCTACGATGGCGTAGAGCGTGACTATGGCCTCGGAATAATTTATTAAAGTTTCTAGACCCTCAAATAAAATAAAACTACTTAATTACTGATTAATTAAAAGATTAAGAAAATCGGGGTGTTACAAGGCCTACCCAGGTTTAGCCTATTTAACAAAAAGGTCATGTCAAGGTTTTTTAAAACGCCTATATAGCTAAAGAGGTCAGGCTAAGGCTTTAAAAAAAATCTATTAAGTATATCAGACCCGCCTATTTAACACACACACATATATAATATATAAAATTTAATATATAATATTATAATCTATTATTTATAATATTTATAACATTTGAAAGTAAAGGCCTATTGTCCCATTTAAATGTAGAGATCTACTTACATATTTATTTGTGAATGCTTAACGACCTACTTATCAGTATAGACCTGCCAACCTCTTTATCATTTGAAGCTTACAAGCCTATTCACAAGTGAAGGCTTATGACCTATTTATATATGGAGACATATTTAAAGGTTTTGTTGAAAAGTAGACTTTTAAATAGACTTTCAGGTCAAGCCAGGCTTTGAAGTAGGCCAAGCCAGGCTTTAAAGTTTAGCCTATATCAGCTTAATAAGCCAGGCTCAGGCCTTGAGATTGGAACGCAGATCAGGTTCAGGCTTATCAGGACCTAACTTGGTCTAACCTATTCCCACCCTTGATTACAGGTTAATGTTATCATTTTAGGCCTCTGAATCATTAATTGCGAGAATTCAAGAGTCCAATTTTAATCATGTTAGAACAATGGTCATTTTTGTCAAAAAAAAAAAAAAAAAAAGAACAATGGTCATAGAAAACTTTTGATTTTCATAACTAGATGGTTCAAACTTTGCTTTCACAACTAAACTATACGAGTTTTGTAAAATATTTTTTTGACTCAAAGAACCTATATGCTAAGTTCAAGGTCAAACTATGGAAGTTGTGTTGTCAAACACACTTTGGTTGCTAATTCTCACAATAATGTTTAGAGTCCATTAAATATTACCGTTATCTAATAAATATTTTACAACTGATAAAAATAAAATATTAAAAAAAGAGTTGAATTTTGAGATATTGTCGATACAAATTTTTTATATTATCAATCAATTACAGATTCTATATGACTTTTAAGATAATTATTATAAGAGTCAAATATTTTTAATAATATGACAATTCATTATTGACTGATTATTAGGGACGGAGTTATCCATTAAGTGGGGGACACCTAGGCCCTACTGACATTTTTTTAATTTTAAAAACTATTAATAGTGACTTTGTTAAATACACAGCTGAAGATACTTTCTTCTAAAAAATACTTGGAGTTTCTTTATTAAATACATAACACGTGATACATAAATACATGACACCTTATAAATAAATAAATAAAGAAGATACTTTCTTATAATTAGAGATATTTTGTGGCTACCAACATGTGATTGATTCACGTGGTAAGGGATTTGGACACCTTAAGCAAATGATTAGGGATTCGAATCCTGACTCTTATGTATGGAAAAAACCTGATTGGGAGGAGAGAACCCACCTTATGTGCCCAACAGGTTCCTCGACGAAGATTAGTCACTGCTAATGGTGGTGGATACTTCATACCTAAGTCATGGTTACCCCCCAAAAAAAAAAGAAGAGATATTTTGTAGCCAGTTCTTCCAAATAAAAATGTAGAAATCAACATATAGCGAGAGAGACATTATGTTTTTGATAAATTTCTAATGTAATTAACTTTTTAAAATATAAAATAATAAATATTTTGTATGAAATTTGATATGTATATATTTGTTAGATGAACTTTAATTTTTATAGTTGACCTCTCTCTTCATTCAAGTCTAGCCCCGTTCCCGTTGAAAATGTAAAATTATTTAATTTGACCGTAGATATAAATTAAATCCTTAAAACAAACGGCATCAATGTAATTACTAGATATAAGTGTGTATTTGGAAACCTTAGTTGAGTCTCTTGAAATGCTTTTGTCAGAAGCTACTGTGAGTAATTTTTATAATGGAGAAGTGATTCTGTCAGTCTCTATCGTGTTTCCAAAGACACAAATTCAGCCAGCTTATAAATGCTCCGGCTTATAAATGCTCTTTTATATCAAGGAACCATTCAATTGAATGCAGCCTTTATCTTTTCGATGTATCTTTCTGTTCCTCAACAAGTTTTCATTTACAAATTCCAGGTGTTCTCACTTTTCAGCGCGAATTTCTTTCCATCGATTTTAAGTCCTAAAGTTAACTGCTGCCCCTTTTAACGGGGAGCAAAATACTTCAATGTAACAGCTGATATTCCATAATTTTTTTGTTCTCCCAGAATAGTTATAACAAACATGGAGGGTTCTTTATACTTTATGGTACTTCATGAACCCTTTTTTATATATTAAAATTATTAACGACAAGAAGTAGTAGCCTGGATAATTGCACACCAGGAACAGGAAGTAGTGAATTCCATGACAATTTTTTGCAGAAATTTTGGAAGAACCAACATCTAACCAGAGATTGGTGTTGCTTCGTTTGGAACCACATAAGCTGAATTCTCATATTTACCGTCCCACCTGTTTGGAATTAGAGAAAAGAATTTTGGTTATACTAATGAATTTAGTTTAAGAAAGCATAATTATTGAATCAAAACTCAAGCAGCAACCAACCTGCATTCCTCTCTCTCTGGAATCTGCAGCTCCAAATTCTTCTCAAATGGCTGAAAGATTAGTTCCAGCTTTCCATCATCTACTTTGTCAAGCGATGGAGGTTCCCACTGAACAAGTTGATTAGTTAGTATTATAAAAGAGAAACAACAACAATAACACTTCATTTTTATCTTTTTGAAACAAAAGACATGGACAGATTTTGCCAGTAGGTAATAAATTGGGACCATAAGTTCATACTTTACTAGGAAATAAACGGCATTCCAAAACTGGCTTTCACGAATGTATTAGATTCCTAACAAAACAAGGATAGCAATTTTCTTGACAAGTTTTGCTGCTTATAAATAAACGTGCTTTGTGAAAGTTGGAATATAAGCAAGCCAATGTAGAGATAAGTCTAATATAATATTTTCAGATTAGAAGAGATGTATAAAACGTAGTAAGAAGGCTGTGTTGGAGAATAAAGTCCTACATAGGGCAAAATATAGACAATTGTGATATATATAAGTTGGGAAGCTTAAGTCCAAATTATCTTAGACCTTTTGGACAATAAAATAACTCTTAAACTTATTATACAAATCAATCAACTTCCTCAATTGGGCTCAATGTTAAATGCTAATATGCTATCAGAGCCTATTTAAAAAACAAATTGAGGCCATTAACTCAAAAAAAAAAAAATGGCACAAGCTCAGGCAACAAAAAAAAAAGGATTTGATGCCTCTGAGGCTAAAAAAAATGAGTACAAGCCCAGAAAAAAAAAATCAAAAAATCAAATTGAGCAAGTCACAACTGGGCCTCCGGTTGGACTTGAGAGGAAGTGTTGGAAAATAAAGTCCCAAATAGGACAAAATAAAGACAATTGTGATGTACTCCCCCCGGACCTATATATAAGCAAAAAAGTACCTAAATTTTTTGGACTCAAATATAAGCAAAAGTGAATCAAATCAACCTTATTTAATTCTAATGTTTCAAAAATACCCTTTGATTAATTGTTATTTTTTATTTTTCAAAAGCATTATACACTTTCAAGACACAACTTTCAAGAGCACTATACACTTCCAAGAAAGGGTAATTTAGTAACTATAACTTATTTTTTACACAAATCAAGATAATTAAACTAATATAACTAACTTTTTTAATATGTGTGAAGTTAATTTTTTTTGCTTATATATAGGTTCGGAGTAGTATATAAGTTGGAAAGCTAGAGTCCAAATTCCCTAGACCTTTTGGACAACAAAGTAACTCCCAAACTTATTATACAAATCAATCCGCTCCCTCAATTGAGCCCAATGTTAAATACTAATAGTCTGCAAATTTTGGGTTCTTCAACATACTTGTCATGTAAATTATTGTACTATATACAAAATATTTTCATCTATGAATGCAAGAAATTTTTTTAAAAAAATATTTTGTTTTTCTTATGTGTGGTTCATTTCTATTTTAGCGGTACTTTTTCAAACATTTGCCTTATATAAATTAATGGTCCTCTTCTAAAAAGTCAAGTTATAGCTTTCAACTTATGGAAGCGATTGGTGCAATGTAACTTCCTAATTAGTTCTATCTTTAGATTACCAAGATTAAGCAAAAGAGAAAAAGCAAGAAAAACTGAAATTAATTAGTTAGTTTGACTCCCACTTTCACATCCGATAACCCATAATAGGAAATTCCAATATATATAGGAGCATGCATGCATACTCGAAATAGGAGAGATACACATACAAAGTTATAAACTACAGAGAAAGGGGAAGGAGGGAGGGATGGGGGGAGAATACCTTTGGAGCATTATCCTTGTCAATGGTGAGAGCTCTAATACCCTTCTCATCAAAAGACAACAAAAGTTTGCTTCAGCTTTTAGTAGGGAATGCAATTCGAAATTTTTAACAAAATTCTGCCTTCTGTCAAAATCTCTAGCAGTGTGAGACAACAACAATTACCTCATACATATCCTCAGATATTGTACTTCGTAGTATATTCATTGTTATTCTGAATTCCTTTTTTAGACATTCAGATAGTGTTTGATTCCTTCCTTCACGAACCTACACATTTCCAAGACAGTATATAGAAGCATGGAATTCTAGAAATAGAATGTTAATTTAGTTTTACAAGGAAGACTTGCTTTTTCCTAACCCACCCCTGCCCACGTCCCTTCTGTAAATTCAGTCCGTTTCATGTCCAAAGACTAGGTCATTAACTAGAGTCTAATTTGGCTTTTCTGTTCATTGTCCTTATTAATCTCTTTTTAAAATTTGATTGAAAGTAGTTTTGAAAACGTAACAGGGAAAACTATTGGCATTGTTACATTTAAACACAATCACATTATATGTATGAGTATGTATATTTTCACAGCCAATATAAAAAACAGATTAAAATATTTTAACTTTGTGCATGCTTTCAAGTTAGAAGAGGATTTATCATCTCAAAACTTAAGGAAACAATAACTTGTGGAAGACATGTGATTTCATATATCTTTGGTTGTTTCAACCTTGAGTTTTATCTGCCAACCACAATTTGAAGAACTCAACGTAGTCAGAGAATCCAGTCTAAGATCTTACAAAATTCATATTCTAAAATCCTTACCGATCTTAATGCGATTTTCAATGTAGTGGGTGATGATATTTTCATTCCTTTTAAAAAGGCACCTATCCAGCCATTTCCTTCCTTGTTTGCTTCAGCTTCCTTCAGATCAAAGCACATAGTCATGTATAATGGCCTAGAAAGGATATGAGCATGCAATAATAAAATAATACTCCAATGGAAATGGTAAGAAACTTACAAATGACTTAACAATTTCTTCAACAGAATCCTTTGAGAAGCACTCATCAATTATTGACAACCTGAAAGTCTCCAAAGGTTACTGCCTTGAGTACAGTGCAATTTGATGGTAACAGTGAGAATAAAAATAGAAAAAAAATTCAGATCATTGATGAAAAATTGATTACTTGTTTAAGATACTCTCTTCATCAAGTTTAACTTCTGAAGAATATTCCTCAATCACTGATCTTACAGCATTCTTATCACCAGAATTTAGGCTAATAAGGCGCTTCTCTAGCTCAAAAATTTTCTGGAACACAGAAAATGTTATCACCGTTTATCAAATTAACACTTGAAATCCATATTATATCGAGCAAACAACTGGTAACTGTTGGTATACAACAAGGTTCATCTTTCAGAAGACTGACAAGCCTTACATATGCAGAAGGAATGGGGTAGTAGATCCCTGAGATGCACTTTCGAGAGAAATATCCCCCTTTTTCTTTTTCAGGAAAACTTAATAATCTGACATATAATCTTTCAGTGGACCAATGTTGTCTGATCAGAAAGCGAAAAATAGAAAACAAATTTATTTGAGCATCTAAAATTTTGGGCTTAGCTAAAATTGTTTCTTTTTAAATCCAATGGTATGGTAAAACAGAATTTCTACTAAAAGATATTACAAAAATCTCCCATGGTAACCCTAGGATTTTTATTCACATCCAAACTCCCAAAACCTCATATCTTTTATTCAACTATTCTGAAATGCAACTCTCCTTTGCTTATTTTCTTATCCCTCAAATTCAGCTCCTCAGGCATGATATTGAAGAAGTTACTAAAAGCTCACAACTTCACCATCATATCACTTGAGTTGAATTGACAAATAAAAAGTCTTTCAGGCTAAAGCTAGGGTGGAAGACCTGTAATAAGATTAGATGAACAGCATGAAATATTGGCTACAACATATTACCAAGATTCGGGTGTAAGACCTGCTGCTTTATGGCTTATGTGTCCATTTCTAATACTACAAGTATTGGTTACCAAGACATCCAAAGCAGAAAAGGTTATCTATATTTTTCATGAAGCAAGCCAGACTTACCAAGACTTCCAGCCACAAAATACAATGGAGTTGATACACTAATGCAATAAAAATGTGCAATCCTTGTAGCTGTCTATACTACTTATTAACTTGGATTGATATGTCATATTGCCGTTGGTTTTGTTGATTCAAGTTATGTTTGCATCCTTTATGAAGAAAAAATGTCGATCTGTTAGGTTTAGCGAACAACAAAACCTCTTTGTGCCTCTATTATTAGATTAAAATTTAATTTGAAACAGAATTTGAGACAAATTCCATGTGATTTTTGTACATTAACGAGCATGTGCCTCTTCCCCTGCCAACAATCATGAATCTATGATTACACTAGCATGTGCCTCTTCCCCTGCCAACAATCATGAATCTATGATCACACTAGCATGTATGAACAGTAAACATTGTGAGCCAATTACTTCTAGAGAGAGAGAGAGAGAGAGAGAGAGAGAGAGAGATATTGAAGATAATCAAACCTCAGAAGAGACAAAATGGGTTGCCAGTCCAGCTGCCACTAACTCCTTCCCATTCAACCGTCCTCCAGTAAGGGACAAGAATTCACCTGCATATTGACATGCATGATTTCATCTCTACAATTTTCTTTTTCCATTCCTTTATTAAAAAACATTTTATGCTAATTCAGGAAGAATTTAAGGACAGTTCTGTTGTCATGGAAGAATAAACAGCAAGGGAGAAAGAACTGTAAGGGAAAAAAAATTCTAAACAGTAAAAGAGGACAAGATAAAAGGAATTCTTCGTGAGATAATGCTCACCCAAATGCCCTGGTAGACGGGAATGGATGTAAGAGAAGCCACAATCAGTATGAAATCCAAAACTTGCTTCAGGAGTGGCAAAAACCTGTCAAATTACACACCACATTACAGTACATTGACAATTATACCATCACAACTAATCTCTAACAAGATTTAGTGTGTTTGGATAACTTATTTAGTGTTGACAAAAGCTTATATACAGGGACGGATCCAGAAGGGTGCAAGCGTGGGTTCTGGCCCCTCCTCAATATATATGTTTAATAAGTTATATATGTAACAATTTTTATTAAAAAAGTACCTTGTCAAAAATATCTGCTACATATATATTTTTATGTATATTTGACCACCCATGATGCTTTTTGGATTCTTATGTAGGAGAGATATTTGGCTGTAAAACTGTGTAAAGATAAAGCAAAACCAAATATGTGCTAAAAGTTAACCTACGGTTTTTTCTGTAACAACTGAGAACTTCATTGGGACCATCAAGGCTGAACCTCCACCCATGGAAATTCCATGAACCAGAGCAACCTGTTGCAACATAATACCACCATTCTGGAAGATATAAGCCTTAACTAAATTTTACAAGCATATACTCCTTTAGATGTTTAAGGATAAAGGGGAATGAAATTTCTAAACAGAACCTGGGTTTTCTTATAGGTATGAATGTGATAGCAAAGCCAGTAAAATCTGTAGACCACTTCAAGGCAGGAATCCTCTGTCAAGAAGAAATGCATTAATCTTCAAAAGAGGATAGGCAATGCAAAGATATCCTCTGACTTGTTTCTCTCTTCAATATCATGTACTAGTGCAAACTTGGAAAAAGAGTGAAATCTCTCTATGAACTTGTTTGCACAGAATATCTAAATCCTCATAGAGAATGATGCACTCACTTGTTTTCCTGCCATCATAAAATACCCTCAAATCCCCTCCAGCAGAAAAAGCCCGACCAGCTCCCTGGAAAACAATTGTGCAGCAATTGAGTTTATAAATAAGTGAAGCAGCAAATGCAAGAAGATGGTAGATTGTTTCATTTTCGTAGGTTACAATAACATAATATGTCAAGAAAACAAATAATAACTAATAAAGTTATTTGAACAACAAAAACCTTTCGGTGCTTCCAGCTAAAGAGAAATCAGCTTTGTGGGTGACAAATCATTATTCATTAATAATCTCTTGCTCTATATCACTGAAAGGGTGATAAATAAACATTTTTGGTTATTTGTCTCTCATTTTAACTATATTTTTAATTCTATCGTTGATTTGTCACCAATGCAATGGTTGGAAGCAAGAGATTTCTCCTAGAGAACCTAAGAACACAAGGTGGAGGTAAGATGATGTGCAAGGAGACACGGAGGAGTGGTTATCATTTGGGTCACAATGGTGTGTGCAGTAGGATTTGTGCTTAGTGGCCGTAAAGTTGCAACCAAGTTTTTAAATTGCAACCGCGGTCACGATTGGGTTGCCTTGCATTCACAGTCACCGAAGACAATTGTGAGAATATATGGTTGCGATATAGTTGCGGAAACTATCAAAGCCACAACATTACACCAATTACGGTTGCGAACCTCATTTTAAAATTCTGGTTGCAACTTACGTGAAGAAAAAAAGTGGAGAAATGAAATAAAAAATAAGACAACCAAAAGAAAAAATGCTACTGCAAAAATTGAAAATTGTAGAAGCGATATTTTGTCTTTCTTCAGTTCAAAATTATGAACTTCATTCGAATTATTAGAAATGAAAATGACAAATCGAACATCTTTTCTTTTATATTTTCTATTTTTTATGAAAATTATAACACAAAATAGTGAAACCAAACTGGCCTGAAGAATCTCTTATTTCCACAACTTCATCGGGTAATAAAGTAAATAACAACCTTCATGATAATAAGATCTACTTTGTCATCTTTTTCCCACTTTTCCAAATATTCTGCCAGCAGACAAACCTGATAGCATTTAAATATTAAAAAAAAAAAAAAGCAGTAAGTTAGCCAAATCCACAATAAATAAATAATAAAAAAAAAAGTGGTAATAGAAAAACCCAACATGAAAGTTGAAACAAAGATTTTCATAGTTGAGTTGACTGGACTTACGAGTTCAGGTGAGATGGCATTCAATTGCCTTGGCCGGTTCAAAGTGACCAACCTTACATGGTCTATCTCTTCTCCAATAACAACCTTAAGATCAAAACCAACAATAATCATTCATAATTTACTAGCATAACTTGTTTGGACAATAGTTGCAAGAACACATTTACAAAAACAAATAGAAAGAAAAAGGAAAAGGGTCATTAGATCAAAAGAAAAGTGAAACTGCTCTAGCATAAAGCAAATCAGCAATCAATCATTGATGCATTACTAAAGGCTTACCTGTTCATTTGGCATTGCTGCAGCACCAGGTGCAATTTAAATTCTTCACTGGTTTACTGGTAAACCAATTTGATGCAAATTGATGCTGCACAATCAAACAATAAATGACAAATGATCAGATGAATCAAATTAAGAATCCAAAAGAATATAGAAAAAGAAAGAAAGCAAGTTGAATTCAACCTGTAAGAGTAGTATTAAGAAAAGTGAGCCAGAACAATGTAAATGGAGAAATGAGGATGACGAACTGCAACTAGTAGATAGAGAGGAATAGCATTATTTGTTTGAAGAGTAGGTGGGAAGAAAGAGAATGAGAGGAGAGTAAAAAGGGTGAAATTTTGGCTATTTCTCTCGTTTGGTTGTATTTATTTTCTACTTTTTTTTCTTCATTTCTGTTATTTGTATTTTCTCGACTTCTACTTTTTATTTTCAATATTTAGTTAACAATTATTATCTTCTTACACTATTTTTTATATTTAATTAATAATATATAAATTCTTAATTAATCAGGTGTATTTGACGGTTTACAGATTATTTAATAGGTATATTCATAGTTAATAATTAACAATTCAATTGGTATACATACACGCTCAATCAATCATAAATTATCATATCAGTAAAAATGTTTGTCTCTTATCCTAACACACTTAAAAGTTACACATATCATGAATTATGATTGGTTAACAGTATAAAAAACTTTACACTGATAATACATAATAATTAAACTCATAATTAATCCATTAATTATCCGGTACATGTGATTATCCAGGGATTTATATATTCTAAGGTTAAAAAATGGTATAAAAAAGTAGCCAAAATGATAATTTTGAAAAATGATAGCAATGACTCTTTTACATACCCTCTTCCACATTTTTTTATGATTGAGAGGAATTCACGTGCGACTCATTAAATCACATGCGTCCACTTTCTAATTAGTGGATTCTATATTCCATTGAGTAATCAAGAGTATGTTAAACAGAGTGTAAAAGATTGGATTGCTAACATTGTTCAATAATTTTTGTTTAGTTAACTAAGGAAGACACACTTTACGTACATTATGAGCAATTTTTGTATAACCAAGTGTCTATTTGGTATAACCGATTAAAATCTTTAAGATGACTTCAAATTAACTTTGGAAAGTGGTTTGTTGTTTTTAAATTATTATTTTAACAAGATTTAATTAATCTTTTGATATCTTATCTTATTTTTAAAATTCATTTTAATTTATTATCTTTAAAAATATTCATTTTAATTCCTTATATTTCACGCCATACCTAAATTAACTATTTTCCTCACATTGATACCTGACATCATTAATCTCTCTCTCCTGCATGGCTGTTAAAGGTTGAGGTGATATTTTAGTTAATTATAATTTAAAGAAAATAATTTTAAAGTCTCTTAAAGGCTTAAACCCCTAAAATGCCGTTGTCTTCTTCCTCCCCTTTCCATTCTTCTTTGTCGATGAGCTTTGCATATATATTCATCAAAGGTTGTCCACTCAACTCCCAGATTCAAGGTTGGCATTAACTTTTGAGTATTTAATTGGTTGGGCTAATAGCCTCGGTGCTTCTCCAAGATTTATTCCCCATTTTAATGCCAATCACGTCACGTTATCCTAATTAATTCTCAATAAAAAAAATTGATTGATATAATATATAAAAAATATTCATTATGAAAAGAATTTTTAGAGGGATTTAAGTTTTTTGACAAATAATATGGACAAAATTATTATCGATTGCACATATAAAGATAATTTTAATTTTTTTTCAGGTTTAGGGACCAAATCAAAAAATTGTATCCCGTATAAGGACTAATTTATTGATGACAGGAACGAATTTGCTAATGTTTGCATATATAGGGACCGAATTTGCTAACGTTTATATGTGTAGGGACTCATTTCCAAATTTTTTACATATAAAAATTAAATAAAAAATTTATGTCATGTATCATAACCAAATTATTACTTTAACGTTGTTATTATTATTATTATCACAACAGTTTAGGTTACCTACCACTTGTAGATTATTTTAATATATTTCAGGAAATAGTTGCCCCACCTAGCACTGTGCCCTCTTAACTCGTGCCTCGTGTCTCATGGCCCTCACCAACCAACTACCCTCAACTGTATATTTTACGGTTTTTCAGGAGAAAAGGTGCACAACACAAGACACCAATGGGCCTGCCGACCTGACCGTGCTCCACTTGTTTGGTCGGGCAAGGTTTCCATGAATAAAAGATATTTGCTTTTCATATCTCATTATTTATTATTCTTACATTCTTCTCATTTTTTTCCTAATTAAATTTCAGAAATATCCTTCTAACCTTCTCACGCCTATACTAACCCCTTTCTCACAATTAATTTTTCCACCTCTCATCAAATTTCTCCTTGTTCCTGCAAATACCCCGATTACAAGAAGGATACCACAAAAACAATATCGTTCTGATTTACTCACCGCACTTACAAGAATACTCTCAATACCTACAGAAGTATCTCGAATCTCTGGAATTGATATGAAATGAGTACATTCAATAGCTTGCCTCAGACCTTTCCCCCTATGTGCTTATATACTACTATTCTCAACTTCCCCACTTGTCCCACTATGCTCGATTCATGGTGGTTATCCGAAAAGCACGTCTTCACGCTCCGAGTTATGGGAGCTCCTCGTTCTCTGCTTTCCCACGTGCTTTAATCAACTGAGGTGGGGTAGCGAACTCCGTGTCAGGAAGGTTGGGCTTGGCCTCGTGTTTAACTCGGTTTATGCTCAACTGGGTTATAACCGGACCTAACTCGGTATCTCCTGGGGTGGGCTTGTCATCTAGTCCGTCCAATTTGATCTGTTTATTCCCGGGCAGTACATAAGTCCCCCAATATCCGAGCTTTACCGACGCGAAAGAGCTTCATAGGCCAGGCTTCTTCTTCATCAGCCTTAACCGTTGATTTTGTACATGTTACCTTTCCTGTCCTTACTTAACTTAATGAGCTTGACATCAACGCACCCGAGTATTACCCGAGTTCTTCCTAATTTAAATTTCAATATTCCCTTTATCAATTGGCACCAATAGATCCCCCTGGCTTTATTACACATCACCTCATTTACGTCTCCAACGCGTCTTGAGCCTTGCGCTTTCATTAGCTTGTCTTTTCGCTTCCCTTGGTTACTTCACCCCAAGCGTCATCATTACTGCCTGTTTATTACAGGTACTCTACTATGTGATGATGACCTAGCGCCATTAATTTTTACATCTCTTTCCTTTCTCTTTAAAAGGGCCTCTTTCATCTCCACCTTCTTATAACATTCCCCTTTTCCTTGCCTTCTGCAACTTTCTACTACTTCTCTTTACTTCACGCTTCGTTTCCAGGTACGCGCACCTCTTTCTCCTCTCTTCAACTTGTATTTGCATTATGCATTCCCCTCGTTCTACACCGTATCTTCTTGATGATTTGGAACCTAATCCCCACACCATCACAAACCCTGAAATTTCATATTGTGGCTGATTCTGCATCCCTTTCCTCTTCTTTTTCTCTATTCGCCTCTTCAGCTGCCCAAAATCAAGTTAACCCTGAAGATGATGCGTCGGCATCCTCTGGTAATCACCGGAGGAATCCCACCGTTCTACTAGTCCCTGAAGTCCATGTTGTGCCTGGGTATGAATGGGTTCATCCTGATGTAGTGACCTTCTTTTCTGGCTACCAAATAGAGGAATCAATTGTGGAGTTAAGGAGGGAGATCAAACTTTCTGCGTCGGATGACGAGGATAAATTCACATGCTCGCCCTGTTCTGACAACGAGCGAGTATTCATGAGGTGTGTGGAGCTCTAGCTTCCATTCAACTTCTTGTACAAGACCTTCTTTGCCCAACTAAGAGTAACCCTTCCCTTTTCTTCTTTTCAATGTCATATTCTTTCCCTTCTGAACATTGCTCCAACTCAACTCCATCCCAACAGTTGGGCATTCATGAGAGCTTTCGAGATTCTCTCCTCCGAGATTGAAATGGAAGTTTCAGTTTCTCGATTCCTCCCTTTCTTCTCTATAAAATTAGGTAAACATTCTCGTTGGGTGTCCCTGAACGGACATCATGGGAATAGACTCTTCTTTCCTTTCACCTCCTCATACAAGTATAACTAGAAGACCAAGTTTTTCAAAGTGAGGTCGTCTAATGACGAGTATGCTTTCTTTCTTAATAACAAAGGGGATCCCATGTTTCCTTTATATTGGACTCGCTCTCCCTCCTGTCTTTCACTTATTGGCTCTGAATCAACTAAGGTCATAAGGGACGATATCGAGTTTCTCTCCGAGCTTGCTCCTATTAGTTGTTCCGAGCTTCTAAGAATTCCTTTTTCTTGTAAACCCAAAAAGCTATTTAGGCGTAAGTATGGTTGCAGTTATATTAAATTTATATGTCTTACTTGTTGCCACTTGGACGCTAATGCACAACTTCTTTAATTGCAGGATTCATGGCTCTCAAGATTTTTGTGATTGAAATGAGGAAGATTCGGCTTCGACAAGAAAAAACAAAGGAATTTGGAACACAACTTGGTACTCCTGCTTCGCTCCCCGTCGATGTCGATGTTCCTACAACAGACAAAGTTGCTACCCAACCTACTTCTCCCCAGAAAAAACGAAAAAATACCTAGTGCGAAGCAAGCGCTGCTGCTCTCGATCCTCCTGCTCGAGCCCAAGCTTCCAATCTGCTCGCGAATCCGGAGAAACGGAGTTTGGTTCCAAAGAGAAAGTGATATGACTTCTCTCGCAGCACTATTTCGGGTACCTTGTGGAGCTATGAACTTAATCCTCAACAAGTAGTTGATTCTCATTTAACACACTCGGCTGACATCGAGGTACTTCAAAAATATGGTGAGGAATCAACTTACGAGGCCATTCAAGTCTATGCTCTTCGCACGGCCGAGTTGGCTCGCTTGGTAGAAAAGAAGAATGAAAAAGATCGCCGAAAGATGGAGCAAATGAAGAAGGACATGGTAGAGGTGAAGAGCTTGAAGCAGGAATTACTCCGGGTTTCAAAAGAACGAAATACTCTATCTCAGCATTGCCAACGTTTGACCATGAAGAGTGAGGAGTTGAAGACGGAAGCTGAGAAAGGTCGGGAGGCAGCAAAGACAAATGAGGAGGCGGCTAAGATGGCTAAGGACGGTCAGGCTTCTATTACTGTTCAGCTTGATTAGGCAAAGAAGACAGTTGTTGACCTGGAGAGTCCCCTTTCTACACAGAAAATCCGTTTCGAGTCCGAGACTGAAAGTTGCAAGGCTGCTATGGCTAGCCAGTATGTTGCTGGCTTTGAATCTGCGGTTAGTCAAATTCAAGTCATCCTTCCTGAAGCAGATATTTCGGAAGCTAATGTGTGGAAAGAAGTAGTTGACGGTCAGCTGGTTGAACAGTCAGATGGGATTGAGGGTGAAGATGTCAATGAAACTGTGCGAGCCGTTGCAGCTAGCAATGAGGGCAATGCTGGGGATGTAATTAATTAGCTCTTTGTATGTATTCCTTTTGAATGTTCCCTTGTTAAACTTATGAATGGATGTTTGTCTTCCTTCATGATGGATATATATATATATATATATATATATATATATATATAGAGAGAGAGAGAGAGAGAGAGAGAGTGAATGTGTTTAATTCACCTATACTACTCCTCCAAATATAAACCGATAAATATAACTTGCGCGCATTTACCTTTCACTCGAACTTGTACTTGTTTTTAAAGATTTAACGTCGCCAACCTTGTCTCTCCAATAATGCCTTTTACTTGAGCTTTTTGCTCGGTTTTAAGGACTGAACTTTTCCAACCTTGTCTCTTCAATGATGCCTTTTACCCGAGCTTTGTGCTTGGTTTTAAGGATTTAACTTTTCCATCTTTGTTTCTCCAATAATGCCTTTTACCCGAGCTTTGTGCTCGATTTTAAGGACTTAACTTTTCCAACCTTGTCTCTCCATTAATGCCTTTTACCCGAGCTTTGTGCTCGATTTTGAGGGCTTAACTTTACCAACCTTGTCTCTCCAATGATGGCTTTTACCCGAGCTTTTTGCTCGGTTTTGAGGGTTTAACTTTACCAACCTTGTCTCTCCAATGATGGCTTTTATCCGAGCTTTGTGCTCAGTTTTAAGGACTTAACTTTTCCAACCTTGTCTCTCCAATAATGCCTTTTACTCCAAAAACTTATTCATAAGTTCATACTTGGATACAACATTTCATGAAATTGCTATAATACGTAACAAAATGAAAAATTCATTAATTTGAATATGTACATAGGAACACGGTGTGCCTCGTTAAAACTTTCCCGACCAAAAACCCACTTTTGGGGAAAAAAGATCGGGGTAGGAAAAAGAGTACACACCTTTTACATAAACTTAACTAAAATAAAACCTGAGATGAGAAGCATTCCATGTTCTCGGAATGGGCTTCCCAGATAGTTCCTCTAGTCTGTACGCTCCATTATCCAGATTCTTTGTCACCCTGAAAGGTCCTGCCCAGTTGGCTGCTAGCTTTCCCTCTATCGCATCCTTACGCGCATCTCCCTGGATTCTTAGCACAAGGTCTCCGGCCTTGTAGGTCCTCAATTTCAAAGTTGAGTTATACTTCCAAGCAACTTGTCTTTTACTGGCCTCTTCCACAACCTTTGCTCTTTCCCTGACTTCATCTATTAAATCCATCTCTAGCTGTCTATTGTCTTCATTGTCTACCTCGTTATACTGAATCCTTCGCAGGGAGGGCTCACCAATTTCTACCGGGATCATTGCATCTGCTCCATACACTAGTCTGAAAGGAGTTTCCTGTGTGGTTGATTGTGGCGTGCAGTTATATACCCATAAAATAATCGGAAGCTCTTCAACCCAAGCGCCCTTCCTTTGGCCCAATCTCCTTTTCAACTCATTGACTATCACTTTGTTTGCTGCTTCTACCTGTCCATTGGTCTGTGGATGCTCAACTGACGAATACCTTCTTTCAATCCCCAAATTGCTACAGAACTCACCGAATTGCTTGTCGATAAACTGTTTTCCATTGTCAGAGATGATGACCGCTGGGATTCCATAATGACACACAATGTTCCTCCGAACAAACTTTTGAACCTGCTTGGCTGTAGTCGACGGCCATTAGCAAAAACTTAACTTGTCCTTTTGCTGTGGGAAAAGGACCAACGATGTCAATCCCCCACATGTCAAAAGGCCATGCCGATGAGATAGAATGGAGCTCCTCCGACTTTGTGTGTTTTACTACTGCAAACTTCTAACACTCTTCGCATTTTTTGACCCATTCGGAGCAATCCGCCTGCACGCTTGGCCAGAAATACCCAGCATGGATGACCTTCTTCGTCATTGTTCTACCTCCGTTATGCATCCCACAAATTCCTTGGTGAATCTCTGCTATGACATATTGTCCTTGTTCCTAGGTCAAACATTTGAGCAATGGTCTTGAAAATGACCTCTAGTACAATTCTCTTACTACAATCGTGAACGAGCTTGCTGACATTCTGATTCTCCGAGCTTCCTTGGGCTTATCCGGTAGAATGTCCCTCACCAAATAGTCATAAATCGGAGACATCCATTCCCGGTTGCCCTCTTCAATGATTAGCACTTCTTCTTGTGATTCTATGCTTAGCGTGGGTAGAGTTTCTTGAATCACTGTTATGGGTTGACCTGTCTTTTTGGTACTGGCCAACTTAGACAGCAAGTTAACTCAAGTATTTCTCTCCCGGGGTATGTGCTCAATTGTAAACTTTTGGAAACCGGAAATCAAAGTATTGACCTTACACAAATACCTGGTTAAGTTAGGCTCCCTAGCTTGGTATGTTCCCAAGATCTGCCCAGTAATGAGCTATGAATCGCTCCTGCACGTGATTTTGGTGACCCCTACCTCTTTTGCCAATGCTAACCCGGCAATGACTGCTTCATACTCAGCTTCGTTGTTAGATGCCTTGAATTCGAACTTGAGTGACTGTCTAAGACCACGTCTCCAGGACCTTCTAGTATGATCCCGATTCCACTTCCTTTAGTATTTGATGCTCCATCTACATATAATGTCCAACATTCCTCTTCAACACTTGGCATAAGTGACAACTCAGCTATAAATTCAGACAAGCACTGTGCCTTCATCGGCCCTCTTTGCTCGTACTTCAAACCGAACTCTGATAGCTCAACTGACCACGCAATCATCCTCCCTGCCAGTTCGGATTTCGTAACACCTGCTTGATGGGATGGTCAGTTTTGACAATTACCTGATGGCTTTGAAAATATGGCCTCAATCGCCGTGCTGTTGTGATTAGTGCGAATGCTAACTTCTCAATGACCCAGTACCTCGCTTCTATCTCATGCAACACCCGGCTGATGTAATATATTGGAGATTGTTGCTTATCTACTTCCTGTGCTATAACTACACTTACAGTTGTCTCGGTCACTGAAAGGTATAAAAGAAAATCCTTACCCAGCTGAGGTTTACTCAAGATTGGTGGTGATCCCAAAACAATTTGAAATCTCGAAAAGCTGCTTCACACTCGGCATTCCATTCAAATTGTTGTGGTTTTTTAAGCAATTTGAACAGAGGCCGAGCCTTTTCTACGGATTTCGAGAGGAAACGGGATAAGGAAGCCAGTCTTCCCGCCAATCATTGTACTTCCTTAACATTCGCTGGACTTCGCATGTCAATAATGGCTTGACATTTGTCCAAGTTGGCCTCAATTTTTCTATAAGTAAGCATGAATCCCAACAATTTTCCGCCTCTGATTCCAAATTGCATTTTTCCGGATTGAGTCTCATGTTATGCTTCCTTAGCTGGCTAAAGATCTCCTCCAAGTCCACTACATGCTGAGCAGGCTTCTCCGACTTCACAACAATGTCGTCCACATAGACTTCCATGTTTCGCCCAATTTGCTTCTCGAAGACCCTGTCCATTAATCTCTGGTATGTTGCCCCTGGATTCTTCAGTCCAAAGGGCATGACTTCGTAGCAGTAGTTCGCCCTATTTTACATGAAGGCAGTCTTGTCTTCATCCAATCCGAACATCCGAATCTGATTATACCCAGAGTAGGCGTCAATCAGACTAAGAATCTCGTACCTCGAGGCTCCATCCACCAACTGGTCAATGCTTGGCAACGGATAAGAATCCTTCGAACAAGCTTTATTTAAATCGGTGTAGTCTGTGCACATGCTCCACTTCCCATTGGCCTTCTTGACTAACACCACATTTGATAGCCATGTTGTGTACTTGATCTCCCGGATAAACTTGGCTTCTAAGAGCTTCTTCGTCTCCTTTTCCACCGCGTCTCTTCTGTCTTCTCCTAGCTTTCTCTTTTTCTGAGCTACTGGCTTAGCGTTCTGGCATAAGGACAACTTATGACATATAAATCTCGGATCTATCCCGGGCATATCTGCTGTTCTCCAAGCAAATAAATCGGCATTCTTTAGCACTACTTCTCTGATTCCCTTTGCTAATTGTTCATCAAGTTGAGTGCCTATTTGGGTAATCTGTTCCGAGTTCTTTTCTAATTGGAAGCTGCATAACTCATCAACTAGTTCAAGTCGCAGCTCTTCCATGCCCATTCTCGAATCTAACTCCACCGAGTTGACAGCTACCATGTCCTTGTCTGACTCCTTCAGCTATTTGTTGATCTGCCCTGATAGTGATAATGTCTCCTAACACATTTGGGAACTTCATGGTAAGGTGAGGAGTAGACATCACTGCACCCAACTCATTGAGACTCGGACTTCCAAGGATTGCGTTGTATCCTGTTTTATAGGCAGTACAGGTCTCCACGATTACATACTTGACCGAGATAGTTTTCGACGATACCCCATTGCCAAATTTGGTGAGTAGCTCTATGTAGCGTCGCGTCTCTGCATGTTCTCCGGCAAATCCTACCAACGCGGTGTTAAACTCTAGTACAACACTATCCGGGATTCCCCGTTGCCTAAAGGTAGAATAAAAAAGGATATCTGCTGAGCTCCCCTGGTCAACCAACGTTTTCCTGACCATGAAATTAGCCAACTCTACAGTGATGACCATAGGGTCATCCTAATTTGGGTCAACACTGACATAATCATCATCAGTGAACGTAATGGACGGGGTTACCTATTATGGTCGATAGATGATGGAGTTACCATTCGAACTGCTCTAAGATGTTTTCTTCGGGCCGAGCTTGTTACTCCTCCTCCCGCGAAACCCCCTGAGATAGTGTTAATAGTTCCTCTGACTTATTGTTCTTCCTGGCCTCGAGAGGGTACGACATCCTGACCCTCCCTCGGCCTAGCATGGTCTTCACCCCTCCGATAAACATTGCTTCTTTCTCTAGATCTCCTTCCACTAGTGCAAAATATGGATTCTAAAACAGGTTTCTAGATCGGTTGAAAAGAAACCGATTTAAAAAAAGAGGCGATGGCAATTTTGAAAATAAGTTCAAAATTATTTACATCAGTTCAAAAAGAACCCGATGTATAAAACATTTAACATCGGTTACATAGTTCAACCGATGAAAAAAATTTAAATAAAAAACTATTTATTTATTCCCGCCATGTATTTACATCGGTTATTACACAACCGATCTCATTAGTAAACTTTGAAACTCGGTTATTTGACAACCGATCTCATTATTAAACTTTCAAAATCGGTTCTATTAACCAACCGATTTCAAATCTTCATTAAACCCATTTCACGTTCCAACGTTCTTTCATATCTTTCCCTCCTCACTGTTTGCCCTCTCTCTCGTTTGCTCCTTCTCCTTCATCCTTCACCACCGTAACCTAGCACCATCCTTCATCCTTCTCCTTCTCCTCACAAATCGTTGCTGCTCCTTCATCGCTGATACACTGCCCAGTCGCGCACGGCTTCACCCTCTCCTCTGAACCTCTGTACCAAACTTTGCCCACGGCTTCACCCTCTCCTCGGTGGAGAAACTTTGCCCAGGTTCTCTTTCTTTCTCTCTACATTTTTGTTGTTGTCTGCTACCTGTTACTTTGGTTTTGCAATGTAACTTGATTAGTTTTACAGTATGGCATGTAACTTGATTAGTTTTACAGTATGGCATGTAACTTGGCAGGAAATCCATACGTGACATTCTAATGAAGAAAAACACTTCTCCTTCTGATTAGATTTTCTTCTGAAATTAAAGGGAGAAAGGAAGAGAAAAAGTATTAATGTATTAGAATTTACTATTTAGTTTGAAAATGTGGTTGATTCAACTTGAGTAAATATGCAAGGAAACATAAAACTGTAAACTACAAAAATGTTTGACTAATTTAAAGAAAGGTGATGCGCTAATTTAGAGCTGGCAGTGATACTTAGGCAAGCATAGAGGAGACCATGGTCCAATCAAGCCCATTATAAGCTATTAAGTCAATTCTGGATGATAAAAGCAATTGTGCAAATCAAATTATTTAAGTGTATATTAAACCAAACCAGAGAAGCAGGACAGGTTATTAGTTTAACATGAATGGTTTTTAGTTTAACATGAATGGTTTTTAAATGTTAGGTTAAAAAACCTTTCACAGTTCTCTCAAACCTTCTCTTTGCTTTGTGTTTCTGATTTAGGGTGAAGGCAAGCCTCAACCCATCTCGAGCGCCCTCTCACTCATCACTCTCTATCTCCTCACTCTGAGCACAAGTAAGATATTTTATTCCAATGTTTTGTTTGCTGCTTTAACTTAGGGATTGGACTGTTGGATTATCTTTTAGTGTTAAAAAATTAGCAAAACCTTAGTTTCCCGTTTGAGATTCAATATTAATGAGCTAATGTGTACTTTATTAAGGTACTACTCATTGTATTGAATCTTGAATTGTCCAAGTTGGACAGTTTGGGGAAAAACTTATTCTTGATTTGGTTAATACTTATTCCTTAATTCTCATATCTTATACTTGAAGAAATTTCGGTCTGCTGCATTTCCTTTTGTTCTCCGGGTGCACACTTTGTCGCGGTGGATGTCACCGCGTTCAAGTCGTGTACGTCGGAGACCGATGGGAAATGCTGCCGAAATTTCGTTAAGTATGGGCATGAAAGTTAAGGACTAATTGTTAACTGAGTGTTGAAGAAGTTTCTTCTCGAATGGGATAGGGCCATACCCTGTGATAAAAAGGAGTTGAAGATCTTGGACTAAGTGAAGTTGGTGTTGTTGTAGTTATGGATCGTAATTGGATCGATGCTAGACGCACAAGTCATGAGTATGAGAATGGAGTGGAAGAGTTTTTAGAATTTGCTAAAAGAAATGTTCCCGATAGTAATGGAAGGTTTTATTGTCCTTGTGTTAATTGTTTGAATGAGAGACGACTGGAAGCTGAGAAAATACGAGAGCATCTTATTTATGAAGGGATATGTAAGAGTTATACAAGATGGATATGGCATGGTGAATTGTTAGACAAACCAAGTGTGTCCCAAAGAGAGGAGGTTGATGACGTAGATATGGACGATCGACTAGAGGACATGATCCGCGATATTGGACAAGAGTCATTTCAACGAGCAAATGTGTATGATACTTTGTGCAGTGATGCAGATAAGCCTTTGTATCCTGGGTGCTCTAATTTCACACGGTTGTCAGTGGTGTTAAGATTGGTAGTTGTGAAGGCGAGAAATGGGTGGAATGATAAAAGCTTCACCGAATTGCTTGAGTTGTTGAAAGACATGCTTCCAGAAGGTAACACATTGCCGAACCGTAACTATGAGGCGAAGAAGATATTGTGTCCGATGGGTATGGAGTATAAGAAAATACATGCATGTCCAAATGATTGCATATTGTACAGGAATGACTTTGAAAAGATGCACGAGTGTCCAAGGTGTGGGGTATCACGCTTCAAAGTGAACGATGGTGATTCAAATTGTGATGTGATCACAAAGGGTCCTTCTGCGAAGGTGTTATGGTATCTTCCAATAATTCCAAGGTTCAAGCGATTGTTCGCTAATGTAAATGGCGCAAAAAACATTAGGTGGCATGCAGATGAGAGAAAATGTGATGGACAGCTTCGCCATCCGGCTGATTCTTTGCAATGGAAGAGAATTGATAGTTTATTTCCGGATTTCGCCAATGAGAAAAGAAACCTTAGGCTTGGACTTGCTACCGATGGCATGAATCCATATGGCACCTTAAGTAGTATTCATAGTTCATGGACTGTTCTCCTGGTAATTTATAACCTACCTCCTTGGTTGTGCATGAAGAGCAAATACATTATGTTATCTATGATGATTTCGGGCCCAAAACAACCAGGAAATGACTTAGATGTTTATCTAAGTCCCTTGATTGAAGACTTGAGAAAGCTGTGGGTGGAAGGCATTGATCTGTTTGACGGGTATTGCAATGAGACTTTCAAGATGCGTGCCATGTTATTTTGCACCATCAATGACTTTCCAGCATACGGGAACTTGTCCGGATATAGTGTTAAGGGGCATAAAGCATGCCCTGTATGTGAAGAAGGCACATGCTACCATCAACTACAACATGGAAGGAAGACAGTTTACCTTGGGCATCGAAGATTTCTCATACCTGATCACCCGTATCGTAGATTGAGAAAAGCTTTTAATGGATGCCAGGAGAATGAAATTGCTCCGACGGCCTTAACCGGAGATCAAGTTTATCAACGGGTTAAGGACATGGATATTATCTTTGGAAAGACCCATAAGAAGGCTACTGAGAAAAACATATGGAAGAAGAGGTCGATCTTCTTTGATCTTCCATACTGGTGCAAACTTGATGTAAGACATTGTATTGATGTGATGCATGTGGAGAAAAATGTGTGTGATAGTGTAGTCGGGACACTTCTTAACATTCAAGGCAAGACAAAGGATGGTGTCAATGCTCGTTTAGATCAAGTTGTGATGGGCATACGAGAGCAGTTAGCTCCACAATCAGTAGGGGTTAAGCGGACTTATTTGCCCCCAGCATGTCATACTTTATCGAAAAAAGAGAAAAAAAGTTTTTGTGAGTGTCTGCGGGGCGTCAAAGTGCCACAGGGTTACTCTTCAAATGTTAAGAGGCTTGTCTCAATGAAAGATCTCAAATTAGTTGGTTTAAAGTCTCATGATTGCCATGTCTTGATGCAACAACTACTACCAGTGGCTATTCGTGAAATCTTGCCTAAAAAAGTGAGACATGCCATAACAAGGTTGTGCTTATTCTTCAATGCTATATGTAGCAAAGTCATTGACCTTCAAACACTGGATGAGTTGGAAACTGAGGCTGCTATTATCTTGTGTCAATTGGAGATGTATTTTCCTCCTTCATTTTTTGACATCATGGTTCATTTAATTGTTCATCTAGTGAGGGAGATTAGATTGTGTGGCCCCGTTCATTTAAGGTGGATGTACCCAGTTGAGCGATACATGAAGATACTAAAAGGGTATGTGAAGAATCCACACCGTCCTGAAGCATCTATTGTTGAAAGGTATGTTGCAGAAGAAGCTATTGAGTTTTGTACAGACTACATGTCAGAAGCGGAACCTGTAGGGCTTCCTAAGTCTCGTCATGAGGGAAGATGTGATGGTAAGGGTACACGAGGTATTAGTGTTAAGAGCATGGGTCGAGAGGAAGTGCTTCAAGCACATTTGTATATATTGAATAACACCGATGAGGTTAATCCTTACTTATGTGATCACAAAACCATTGTCAAGCAAAATTACCCTCGAATGAACGAAAAATGGTTGTTGAACAAGCATAATAAGACTTTCTTAAACTGGTTTAAAGATCAAATTGCGGAGGATAATACTGCTTCTGATACATTAAAATGGTTAGCACACGGGCCTAACCTTGATGTCATATGTTGGAGTGGATACGATATCAATAAGTTTTCCTTCTACACAAAGTCCCAGGATGACAAGAGTATCGTGCAAAACAGTGGGGTTATGGTTGTAGCCGAGTCTATGCACTTCTCTAGTTCAAAAGATACAAACCCCGTTATGGCATCCATATCTTACTTTGGAGTCATTGAAGAGATTTGGGAGGTCGATTACACTAAATTTAGAGTACCTGTTTTTAAGTGTAAGTGGCTTGACAGTAACAGTGGTGTACAAACCGATGAGTTAGGATTTACATTGGTAGACCTTGGCAAGGTAGGTCATACAGAAGAGCCTTTTATCATGGCTTTCCAAGCAAGACAAGTGTTTTATATCCATGATCCTTCTAACAAAAGGTGGTCGGTGGCTCTCCAAGGAAAAAACATGCATAATGGTAGTGAGGAAAATCAAGATTCAACTCTCGATATTTCCGATACTCCTTCTTTCTCAACACGGATGCCTACTTTCAATGAGGAAAATGAAGCGGACGATGTACATGCCATTCATGATGATCATCATGAAGGGATATGGGAGAACATTACTACTTGACCATGGTGTAAGTTATGTTTAAAGTTATATTTATTAGTTAAGTTATGTTTATCTTGATAATTATAAGTTAAGTTTTTTTTGTTATTTAATTTGATATTTATATGTTAAGTTATAGTGTAAGTTATGTTTAAAGTGATATTTGTTATTTATCCATCTTTACTGACATAGTTTATTATTTTTTGTATAAACAGGCATACATGGCAGATCCCTCGGGCATCCCTCCTACACGCAGCGGGTCTGATACCCCATTGACAAGTAAAAAAGGTAGATGCGCCACACGATTAAAAAAATTAGCCATCAACCGTAGTGGTAATCAAAGGATGAGGGTTGAGTTTGATGGAGATTGCTTACCTATAGGGCCAATGGAAGATCAGTTTAAGAGTTTTGTGGCCGTCCTTGCCAAAAGCAAGGCTAGTATACTTATTGAGGATTGGGACCATGTACCGATGAACGTGAAGGATCAGATATAGGATAGTATCATGGTATTTTACTTTTACCCTCTTTGGTTGTATATATTTTATTTCACCATATTATTTTCATATACATTTCTCCATTTTTTTTTGTAAATATAGCTCACCTTTGAAGTGCCGGATACCGAGCGTATGAAGAAAAAATGGATTTCATATGCGGGTGAGCGTTGGAGAGCATTTAAAACACAACTAAGCAGGAAATACATACATGGTCGTGCAGACAAATCTCCACTTGAGATGTACCCGTTCCTTGATCAAGAAACATGGGATAGATTTGCTCAGATCCGATTGGATCCCGCCTTTCAGGTTAACTTGAGTTATATTGTTTAACTTTACCAACCAAATTGATTTTATTAATATACTGAATTCAGTTGATGTTATTTATAATAGGAGAAAAGGAAAAAGGCGCAGGAGATCCAGAGTAAGAATCTCTAACCCCATCGTTTGTCTCGTGGGGGATATAAAAAGCTGAGGAGGAAGATGATTGAAGAGAAGTAGAAACAACTTTTGGAACAAGCATCCCAAGCTGATCCTACGGCTGATCCTACGGCTGATCCACCTCCAGAAGTTGTTGATCCACCTCCACCCCCACGCCACCATACATGGAAGAGAGCCCGACAAGGACCATCGGGACAATACACATCCGAGGAGGCACGTCTTGTTGCTGAAAAGATTGTAAGTATATATTCAATTCTAATTGTAATTGTAACATGCTTATCCATCATCTTACACAAATTAATGTGACAATTGTATGTTGTAGGATTCCTTGGACGAACAAAGCACACAAGGAACCTTTGTGTCTACTGGACGCAAAGATGTCTTGGCTGTTGCGATTGGGAAAGAGGACCACCCAGGCCGTGTCCTTGGTGTTGGATGGGGTGTTGGCATTACCCAATACCATGGACCATCTTCACATCATCGGAAGAGGGATGATATTGAGTCCATCAAGGCGTAGCTTCGAGAAGAAATAAAACGAGATCTTCTCTCAGAGTTGGCATCAATGGGTTTTTCCCAGCAAAACACAAGTGCCCAACCGTCTGTACCTGTGAGCACTATGGGTTCATGTGATCATTCACATCAGCCTGATAAGGAGGACGATCAATGTGAGTTGTATGTTGATGATCATCATGATCGCCGGGTAGTGGCATTTGGGAGGGTACGCAACTTGGGAAATACCTTACACCACCAGACATTAGAGGATGATCATGTGAGGGTGGTGCTTGAAGATGTTCTAGATATTAATGCTCTAGTCCCTGTGCCCACTGAGGAGGTTATTACAGTTGGCCAGGCCCCAGGTAATTTCATCCCTTGGCCGAGAAGACTTGTGAGGTTTTTTGTTTCAGCCAAGGTATTCATGTAATTGTTCACTTACTTATGTTTTTCTATATTTACAATTGAAATAACTTAATTGTGTTTACTTGTGTTTACTAATGCTTTACCTCTATTGTTTAGGATGATGGAAAAGATCATCGACCCAAAAGGCCTAGGTCGGATCCGAGAAAACTTGTGGCGTCTGGTTCATCGAAGGTATTCATATAATCATTCAATAAGTTAAGTTTTTTTTTATTTACAATTAAAATAACCTAACCGTGTTTACTAATGTTCTATATTTGTTGTTTAGGGTATTGACAAGGATGTTGAACTTGATGCTCTGGAACGTCTCGCATTAGCTGCCGTGAAACTTGGGAAGGAGTCCACTTTTATAAATTTGGAACACGATGGCAAGCCCGACACTTTCTATATCCCCCAGAGGGACATTATGGAGATATGCATTGATAGTGAAATGCTTTGCATGACAGTTGTCTTATTATGGTGCACGTAAGTTATGTTATTTCAACTAATTAATTTGTAAGTTAACTAATTAAGTTTTTAACTATTATAATTAATATTTATTTCAATATCTTAGGTATCTACATCGCCTGTGTATTGATAGGGGTAACCTCCATCTTTATGGTTTCCTTGACCCTCAACTAATTCAGGGTGAGACACTTAGGCCAGATGAGATTACTGCGTACATGCGACGTGTACTTGATGAAGGCAAAAAACAGTTCTACCTAGCACCTTACCTCCATCTGTAAGTACAAGTTTTACTAGTGATTTATAATTATCTGTGACTTGTCTCTAATTGTTTCCAAATGCATTAAACATTGGCAATTATTGATCATCTGTCGTAGTATGAGTGTTGTGGTCTTCTTTTGTTCGTTGGGAAGGAAGCCGACGAAAGAAATCAAGCTTATTATTGAAACGTAAGCTTTTAATTAATTTAATTTGTACTACATTTGCTTTATTAATTACTCTGAAATATATAACATACTTTAAATTCATATTTTCTTAATTATGATAGAGCTATGAACGCAAGTCGTATTTTGGATGGTGGTAGGCCCAGGCCTATTAGGTGGATTTACCCTAATGTAAGTAGTTTATTAATTAGTACCCGAGATTCAATTGCAGTGTAAAATAGTTACTATTATGTTTTTAGTCATTATATATTCAAATTGTGTATTCATTTGTAGTGTCATAGGCAACGTGGCGGCTGGGAGTGCGGATATTATGTCATGAAGTGGATGTTCAACATTGTCTCCGCGAGTATTACAGATCGATGGAAGGAGGTAATTAACTAATAACATTTGTAAATAGTTATAGATTAATTATGTATAGTTATAGTTGATTAGTTATAATTAATGTGCAGATTTTCGACAATCCGGAAGCATTCTCTGAAGAGGACATTAAGGACATCAAGGAGCGTTGGGCAAACTTCTTTCTTGAGATGACTTCTGAACATTAATTTATGGATGACATTTTATTTCTTTAATTTGTTATATTTCTTTGTTGCTTCTTTGTTATGCATTTAATTAATTAGTTTGAATTTATTATATTATATAATTAGTTGAGTTTGTTGAATCAAAAGCTGACTTTTGCATAATCAATAAAGTATAGTTTGGCTTACTTAGTATATAGTGATTTGGATTCTGTTATTGTTGGGATTCTATTTTGGCTGGGATTGTTCTAGTTGTACATATATGAAACAGGATTAAGGATTGCCACTGGTTTAAAACAGAGTATTTAAAAAAAAAAAAAATTGGACTATCAACATCGGTTACAATAGAGAACCGATGTTGAACTATCAATTTCAATCGGTTCTGAGTTACAACCGATGTGAAAATATACTTTCAACATCGGTTACAAGACCAAACCGATGTTGAATTATAACTTTCAACATCGGTTCTATATTATAACCGATATGAAAAGATCTTTTTCAATAATTATTAATTTGTTGAATGAGCACTTTCAAAATCGGTTTGGTTTATAACCGATGTTGAAAGTTAACTTTCAACATCGGTTAAAAACCGATGTTAAAAGGTCTTACATTCTACATCATCTGTTTCTACATCGGTTCCATAACCGATTTAGAATGATATTTTTAATCGATTTTAAACATGTTTATTGCACCAGTGTTCTTTGTCCCCGATCTCTCTCTTGCCTTCCATCTCTTTGTTGCTGGTGTCTACTTCTGAGTACATATTCGCCAAGCTTTCCCATTTGTATGAGTTCTTCAATTCGGTCCCTCCAGTTCTAGCAATCTTCAGTAGTATGGCCATAATTGTGATGGAAGCGGCAATATTTCCTTCGATCTGCCTTACCTGAGACTCGGTCTTGGGAGGATACTCAACGATGTCTGTATGGTAAACTTCCTCCAGAATTTTGGCCCGTGCTGTGTTGAGTGGCGTATATGTGGTGTACTTCAGTCCTCGCTGAAGCGGTTGCTCTCAGAATTTTGGGTTGACTTCCCGGATTGATATATATCCCTTTCCCGTTGAATGATGTTCCCTTCTGTCCGGCTTTTCAGAATGCTCTTGCCTTTTTGACTCTCTGACCTCCTCCATGCTAATGTATCGCGACGCTCGCTGTCTGAGTTCATCTATATCCATTGCAGGTCTCTTGGCCAAAGAATCCGAGAAAGGGTCGGACCTCAGTCTGGAAGTCAGTGCATGAAACGCCACCCCTTCTTTCAAGTCCGGAATTTGCACTGTTTCAGCGTTGAATCGATCCATAAAGTACTTTAGCGACTCATACTTTCCCTATCTGAAATTCACTAGACAAGCCGACGTTTTCCGCATTCATCGACTCGTCGCGAATTGAACGTTGAATTTTGTGATTAGATCATGCCAGGAAGTAATAGATCTCGGGGCGAGTCGAGAATACCACAAAAGGGCTGCCCCCTCCAGAGTAGTAGGAAATACCTTACATTTAATATGCGGAGATGCCTGAGAAACCATCATTTTGATATTGAAAGAGGTGATATGCTCCTGCGGATCCGTGCTTCCATCATACTGCTTCACCTTTGGGTATTGGAAATTGGTTGGGAAAGGAGTGGCAGTGATGTCCTCTATGAACGGATGTTCCCCTTGGTCTGCATTGTCTCCCACAATGTTGTCACTATCAACATGGTTTCTGGAACAATAACAGCCCCTTTTCCTGACTCGTGTCGTTTCTGCATGCGGAGACCCGCAGTCATGGCGACTTCTTTCCTCATGACGAGAAGATCGTTTACTCTCGTGACTACGTTCTCTGATTCTCCGACATTCTGTGTTTTCCCTTCTCAACTCGTCTAACTGTTGTCTTAGACCCCGAACTTGCTGTAGCAGTGGTCCGTCCTCCTGACTCCTGGACTGTACCGCATCGTCCCGACGTGATGACGTTGTCATCTTACTTCTTCTCCCATTTGCACTTCGTGTCTGCATTATGACACCCTTCTTACCGGTGTGGCTAGGGAAGGTTTGCTTCATTCCCACAGACGGCGCTAAATGTTCCTGCATATACCCCGATTACAAGAAGGATACCACAAGAACAATATCGCTCTGATTTACTCACCCCACTTACAAGAATACTCTCAATACCTACAGAAGTATCTCGAGTCTCCGGAATTGATATGAAATGAGTACATTCAATAGCTTGCCTCTAACCTTTCCCCCTATGTGCTTATATACTACTATTCTCAACTTCCCCACTCGTCCCACTATGCTCAGTTCATGGCGGTTATCCGAAGAGCACGTCTTCACGCTCCGAGTTATGGGAGCTCCTCGTTCTCTGCTTTCCCATGTGCTTTTATCAACTGAGGAGGGGTAGCGAATTCGGTGTCAGGAAGGTTGGGATTGGCCTCATGTTTAACTTGGTTTATGCTCAACTGGGTTATAACCGGACCTAACTCGGTATCTCCTAGGGTGGGCTTGTCATCTATTCGTCCCAACTTGATCTGTTTATTCCCGCGTAGTACACTCCTCATGCCCTCTATTTCTTCCTTTTCTTCTCCTCTATTCCCCATATTTTCTTCTCTTAGTCCCAACCAAATCCCACCCAACCCCATTGCATCTCCGGCGAGGTGCCTATGGGAGCACAGCAGCTGCTAGCAAGCGGTCTAAAGTAAGTTTTTCTGATTTTTTCGTATGATTCATCTCTTACGGTGCAAGGCATTCAAAGGTATTAAAAATTGAATACATTACGGAAATTATAGTTTTCGTAGTGTAAAAAATTGAATACATTACGGAAGCTATAGTTTTCATAAGGTGAAAAAATTGAATAATATATTAAGAATTGAATACATTATGGAAACTAATTATGTAAAAAAAATTGAATACATTATAGAAACTTGTATTAAAAAATGAATACATTACGGAAGGTAAAAAAAATTAATTGTGGAAAAATGGGTTAGTATAGGGGTGGGAAGATCAAAAGGGTATTTATGGAATTTAATTAGGAACAAATGGGGAGAGAGATAAAAATAGTAAATAATGGGATATGAAAAGCAAATACCGGAGGAAAATGAGCATGGTGTAGATTTAAATTATTTGACTCAGTATATTTTTGGGTTGAGATTTGGGCCAATCTTTGGATCAATCGGCCTAGCTCTTATATATTTGAATGTTTATTTTGTAAATTTATTTTCAATGACGTTTTGAGAGAAGAGGGAGGGGTTTGAAGTTGAACTTCTTGTTTGGCTCACCCCATTACTTTTCAGCATAATTTTCTTAATTTATTTTGTTTATATTTATACTTAATTTAGCATTCCATTTCTTATGCTTTTTAAAATCAGAATAGTATAGACTTCTCACTACTTATATTTTACTAATCTTTTAACCCGTGCATATTTCTTCTACATAAAAATTTTGTCACCTATTTTGGTGTATCATACCATATTAAAACTAATAATATCTTGTCATGTAAGTTAAAATTTTATTTAATATTAACAAAATAAAATACATGGCAAAATATTATTGATTAGGACATAACAAAATGAGATAGGAAATCTTCATTCATTTCTTCTTACCAAATATTTATGATTAAACCCAATGGGCTCAATGTACTGGGAAAAAAATTGGGCCAAGTAGTTAAATAAAAGAGGCAATTTAATACAAATGAGGAAGTAAATGAGAGGCCCAATATTTCTTCTCTCTGGTCCAAAATAGACTAAAACAATCATAGTCTCTTTTCTTCTTCATGCCCTAACGTGTTTCCTCAAATTTTCACACATCTCTAACCTGGTTTTGTCCAGTTGAAATTGTGGAGAAGAACACCCTGAAGGAACCTACTTGAAACACAAGAAGGGAGGTTGAATTGTGTTTCTTATGTTTTTAAAAGTTTTCGCAAGAAGATATATATCTTCACAAAAGTTGGACGTAAAAGGATAGCGGACGCAAAGAGCGTTTCTAGAACACAAGTTGGATGCTATCTTGAAAGGAGTAAAAGAAACAAAACAAGCCTGATAAGAAAGTAATTCAATCCCAAGGGGTTAGTCTGAAAACAAACTAAAGTAAAGACAAGGGAAAGAGAAAGAACACAAAGAATTTATCCTGGTTCACTCTTCACCAAAGAGCTACGTCCAGTCCTGTCTACTTGAGAGCTTTCTCTATTATAACAAAAACCCATTATTACAAGTATTCAACGCCTCTTCAGGCACACTCAGTATTCTTTTACAGACAACCCTCTTCAGGCTCAACCAACTAAGGTTTTGAAAAGATTTGAAGTTCTTCTGACTAACTAAGAGTGAGAGTTTGAAACTGAAGCTTAGAACTCTAAAACAATACTCTTCGCAGAGAGTGATTTGAAAGTTAAGAACAGAGTAAGCTTGTAATCTTTGATTTTTCTCTTGATAGCTTGTTTTCTTGTATACCTATATATTGTTCAAAGTCAGTCTGGTTGTGTATCACCCTTTGCATCTTCAAAGGAGGAGGTATTTATAACCTTCTGGTCTTGATCAACTTCAGTCTTCAACGGTTGGAAAAGAATCCGTTTTGATTAAGCATTAAATGCGTTAGTCCGTTGAGTCTGATAGCTTGTTGAGGCAAATGATCAGCAAAGTAGACTATTAGGTTTGATAGCTTAAAATAGGGCTGGCACCTTTTACTTATACTCAAAAGTTGCCTTTTGTCTTTCCTATTGGAGAGAGTGAAATCCTTTTGTGTCAGGGAAGGATTGGCTTCAGCTTTTGATGATACGAAGATTACAAGGAATATTTGTTCAAAGGATATAAGCTTTTACGCATAGAATAATAAATTCAAATACTTTACCTATATGTTCGCTCTAAAACATGTTTAAGCATAAGTCATTAGACTCTACAAAGGAGAGCGTCTAACAAAAGAGAGAAAGAGTCTTTGGACTCAGATACAATCGTGGAGAAAGTATAGTCCAAGGCGAGAACAACTTCTTTGGACGGGCTGTAAGTCTTTGGACTTACATTTTTCCTGCACACTTAAGATAAAGCATTAGTCCATAATTAATCTTTGTTCTCTTAAATTAGTCTATTGTTAACATCAAAACTCAAGGGATTAATGGACCATAACCACTTTGGTTCCAACAATCTCCCCCTTTTTTATGATGACAAAACATACTAATTTGATTGAACAAAGTCTTCTAGAGAGCTAAGAAGCTCCCCCTAAGAAAAAGAATATTATCAGATAAAGCACAATGAAAAGTTGTAGTCCCATAAACACAGTTGTAAGACTTATGTAGATGCAAGCAATGGATCAGATAAGCATGAACGAGACAAATATTTCTAATCAAATTTTATTTTCCCTTTCTCCCCCTTTTTGTCATCAAACAAAAGAGAGATACAACCATCATTATCAATAAAAGAACTTTAAGAGGGAGGAGGAGGTTTTGGAATAAAATTTTGAAAAATGGCCGCAATTTGTTGCAGCAGCACTGCATTGTTTGCCTCAATGGACAGTTGGACGAACTCCTGAAACTCTGGAGGAATAGCAGAGACAGAGCTCTCAGCAATGGCCTTAGTTGCCTCAGGATTCTGCTGGTCAGGGATCACACTTAAAGCATTAGACGGGGATGGATCAGCAGGATGCATTACTGACAGAGGCAAAGGTTGAGACTTAGAAGGTTCTGAGTCTGCAACATGCTCAGCTTGCTCTTCAGGATAAGGGTCCTCATAGACAATCTCAGTGTCCCCAGATTCTTCAAGGAGGACAGGAACAGGTGCCTTAGAATGAGAATCCTCTTGCACAACAGGCTTAGGTGGAGGAGGAAGTAACTCAAGGATGATCTCAGCATCATCATATCTACTTTCTTGTCTCCATCTAGTCTTTGGTCAAGGAAGAACATCCGTTGGATACAGAGGGATGCCAAAGATATCATCCAAAATCATAAAATCCGCCTAAGAGATTTTGTACTGTCTTCTGAATATGCGAATTTTACTCTTTTCTTCGTTTGATAGACCAGTCATTGAAGCTTCCTTGGCACATCTCCAGATGAAGTTTTTCTAGTAAATCCGAGCGTCTGGATCATATCTCTTAGAGGAATCCTTTTGCCATATGTGAGCTAGTTCTTGTGAGTCATCTCTTGGCCTAGTCCGGAACAGGGGATCAAATGCAGTTTTATAAAGCAGCGTCCATGTTTCAAGCCTTTTTCTTCCATCTTTGTTTTTTTTAGGATCCAACATAGGGATTCTTGGACAAATTCGAGGAGGAACAACTCCTACTCTTGTGTCAGAACTTCTGCTTCAAAATTTCTTTGGCAGATTGTGATTGATCTTGGCTTCTCATGACATATCACACTCCTTTCTGACAGCATAATTTGGTAAGAAGTCCCTGACATCAGAGTATTCTTTCCAGGCTGAGGGATAGCTTTGAGTGGACTTGACATCACGATCAAGAAAAATGTTGTCCAAACCAAAAGACCTTGATCTTCTTTCTTCAGTACTTTTGCAACCTTCCTTTTCTTCATTAAGGAGTATCACATGTCTAGCGACATTATAGTGACACCAGTGGAACGCCTTGTCCTTAACGAGATTAAGGTAAATCTTCTTTGGAGGGAACTTTTCCTGCTCAAGACGGACTACCAAGGGTCTGTGAGCATTGTAGAGTTGGCCTGTCAGTGGTCCGGAAAGTGTGTAAGGGATGGGATAATAACCATGTTCAGGAGGTGGTCCGGAGGGGTTTTGTGGTGGAGGGAGGTGTGTGTTTAAGAAAAAGAGTGGGGAATCTTCTTTTAAGGTCAGCACAATTAGAGCTTTCATTTTCAAAAGTGATTCTGGGTATGCGGCTATATTTTCTTTTTGGGTAGAGCATCTTGGGATAAGGTGCTCTACATGGTTTGAAGGGTTCAGGGGTAGAAGGGTTTGAGGATTGTCTTTGTGGTGAAGGGATGGTTTGTGTTTGAGGTGAGGTGGGGGTGAAGGACCTATGGACGGTTGAGAGTCCATTATCAAGTCTTCAACCATAAAGGGTTGCTCAACAACAGGAGTAAGAACTGAACTAGATTGAGGTTCGGTATTACCTTGAGTCTTAGACCTTGTAGATCTTGGCCTTATTGCAGCAGGTCTAGATCGAGGGGCATCAGAAGTAGATACTTTTCTTGGACCTTTGATCACCTTCGAGATAGGCTGGTCGTCCTCATCTTCTTCATCAACAGAAGCTAGAACCAGCTTCCTTTTTCTTGTAGGGTGGACGGAGATAGTTGTTGGATGTCGTGAAGAGGATTTAGCTTTTGGATGAGCAAGCTCTATTGACCGTCCAGTAGGGGTTGGTTGATCAGACGCTTCATCAACACCTTGCGTCTGAACTCCTTTTAACTTCCTTTCTTTCTTGGACTTTTTAATACAGTCTAGTTGCATCATCATCAAGCTTTACTTACTGAACTTTGGTTGAAGCACATGATCAATGCCATGAAATTCAAAATATTTAAGTTCTGTTCTGGAGTCAGAGACAAGAGATCGTTGTAGACCAGGTGTTTCTCAAAGATTCTTGAAAGGAGAGCAGCATAAAGAATGGCGATGTTCTTCCCAGAGCCTTCAATAGTGTACTTAAAGCAAGTGAAGAGAAGGTGTGGAAGATTGATTTGCCTCTCCAGAATCAGGTATACTAGGCAAAATTGATGTGCCTTTGAGACGTTGTCCTTTGAGCCAGCTTTATGAAGGATGAATTTGTTCAGTATCTGATGAAGAACCTTAGCCCTGTCAGTCATTCTCGAGGCTATAAGTTTGTCAGATAAGTTCTTCAGAAGGCATTCTTTGATGGTGTCAGAACCACCCAGTTCTTCTTCCCATTTATCTTCACAAGTTATTCCAGATTGGGCACAACCAATGGCATTGGAAATAGTTGCTTCAGAGACGATAACTTCGGTGTTAAGGACCTTGTTTCTGATTTCCCTTGCCGAGATAGTAGGATTTGTCCAGAAATCCCTTACAAGTACTGGGTAGATGACTGGAGAACCTTCAAAGAAACTTGACCAACCAGCAGCTTGAATGTTTGGGGAAATGTCTATCCCGTGATCATCGAAGAATTTCATATTAAACTTGAAATCAACCAGCACTTCAGCAGTCTGAACATCAAGATTCTTTCCTTTACCCTTAGCGGTCATGGAGGATGATGAAGCCATTGTTTTAGAGAAAGACGCTTTTTCACAAGAGTTTTGAAAGAGAGGGTTTTTCAGGGGGGAAAAAAAAGGAGAGGTTGAAGATGAAAGGTTGTGAAAAGGTTCAACCTTTAACAAGTACGTTTTTATAGGCCAAAAACCGTTCGTATTTTCAAAAGAAAGAAAGAAGTGAGGCGATGTGCATTAAATGACTGACACACATTCAAGACTTTGAAACAGTAAAAAGCGATTTTGCAATTATGAAAAATGGAACTGACTCGGTTAGGGAATGAGAAATAAATTTGCCTTCGACAAAGATTTAGTTCAATTAATGCAATGGACGAATCAATCAACACATATTGGACTCACATGTATTGGACTAAAGCAAATATTGGATGCATGCATTGGACTCTTAATTAATCAATGAAATGCATGTTCAGATATTTTCTTATGAATGTGAACCTATCTTCAAGTAAAGGTTTGGTGAAGATATCTACCCATTGATGGTCAGTATCAACAAATTGAATATCAATTATTTCTTTTTACGCATAATCTCTAATGAAATGATGCTTGATTTCTATTTGCTCTAGAATGCAGTATAGGATTTTTAGACAAATTAATAGCAGCAGTATTATCACATATTATTGGAGTATTACTTACAAACACGTTATAGTCTTCCAACTGATGTTTAATGAGACGACCCGCTGTCTCATTGAAGAACCTAAGATATTAACTATCCTTAATCGTATTATAAACGTTAGCACGCCTTATTAATACGAAGCGAAGCGGAAGATTAAACGCGGGAAACGAACTTAAATTTAAGGCACGCAGTATATCAGATTACACAGCTATAAAATATAATATATATATATATATATATATATATAGGCAACGATTGCCCTGTCAGTAGGGCTACATTAGTAATACATACATAATGAGTATGTTGGTACTGACTAAAATCAAAAGTACATAAAAAGGTAAGAAAACTCTGATGCTAGCCACACTTCTGGTACAGAAATCAAAATCCCTCGAGATTAGGGTTCGTGGCTCGTCCACCGGCATCAAGCTCGTAAGGAGTGTCATCCAGCTCCTCAGCAACTCGTTCCTCCACAGGGTCTTCCTATAAAATAAAATAAACATACAGAGAAAATACAGGGAGATAAGAAACATGCATCATCAAACGTGGGAGAGGGGCAATAATACAGCATATAAACATGTAGCACACAACACATAGAAAACATACAACACACCAACCATCTCTCGAGTCATACAATACAACCATCTCAAAAGTCATTCTCTCAGATCAAACCTTTACAAAGGATAGTAATCCTTATATGCATGTCATCATCCCTATATGCATGTCGGCCGATATCATCAGTCCCCAGTTGAACATCCCTGTCTGGATTAATAACATCACGTCCCCAATTGGACATCCTCGTAAAGATTAAAAACATCACGTCCCCAATTGGACAACCTGCGTCAGGATTAAAAACATCATGTCCCCAATTGGACATCCCCTTTTGGGACCAAATATGCTATGATATGCAACAAACATCCATCACAGATTGATATCTGAACCTCACATCTAAGCACTCGCCCACAGCCATGATGCACTGCATCCACATCAACATCAACATCAACATTAACATCAACAACATCATCATGACGCCTTGATCCACAAGCCACAGCTCCATGGTTAGGACCACAACGGTATCAATCCGAACAACATCGCAATTTCACCATACTCTCATCAACAATCATCCAACCAATCACAATAATAAAATATCACAACAATAAATATGCCAATAAAGATATAATCACATTGACAGATAAACAAATAATCACATAGGCGGTTCAGCATAACAGATAACCAGATAATCGCATAGGCAGTTCAACGTATATATAAACAAATAATCACATAGGTAATTCAACATATCAACCTCAATAATAACATCGTCTAGAGTATCATCTTAGCGGTGATAGCCCAAAGGTACCTACACCTAGGGTCCAGGTACTTTGTCCAGGGCTCAACCTCTAGTAGGGTTTAAGGTTCCCCTACACATGTATACATTATATACTACGCTTGCCTTCCCGACGATAACAGTTCTTTCTCCCCACCTAAAATTGCTACGCACACTGTACAAGCTCCCGAACACAGCTCCGTAACCGGCACTTTAGCACGCTTTAGGGCGATCGAACATAGTCTTATCCTTCACAACAAATCACAACTTTAACAATAACAAAAGTACATCTCTTTGTCTCCTAGGACCTAGGTTTGGCCATCAAGGTTTAAAATAGCTAAAGATGTTTAAAAGTTTCTAACTCTTGGATGAATGATCCTCAAGTATACACAACACCAAATCAAGTTACATCATACAAAAACTTGAAGCAAAACCCTTGGTTTCTCAAAAGCTAGGTTCGGCCCTCTCTTAGAAAAATAGGCTAGGCATGTTACTTGATTACAAGCTCTTGGATAGTGATAAAGAAGGATGAAACTAGATCATAGAAATTGATTTCACATTAAAAGAATTTTTCTATGATTTTCTAGAGATTTTTGAATAATGATCTTAGAAGTTGAAACATAGATGATCATGGATTGAAATCAAGATTTGATTGAAGAACATGAAGCTCAAAGGATCAAAGGAAGTAATTATACCTCTTGGATGATGAAAATGGGCAAAGATCCAACACTTTTCTTCACAAAATTTGTTAAGCTTTACTTGAGAAAATGAGAGCAAGTGAAGAGAAAAGATGAAGATGATGAAGTTGTGAGAAAATGGAGTGAAGGAATGGCTTCCATGAAGCCTTAGGCGTGGGAAATGAAGGAGGGACCAAAGGGTCCAAAACATTTTCACTCAAGGGCAAAATAGTCATTTCACCCAGGGGCAAAATGGTTTTTTCTCAGTGTGAACGCGTTCAGATATTTTCCTTTTTCATCATGACTGTGGTGAGTCACTGGCACGTCTTCTAGGTGATTTGACCTGATGTGACTTCAAGTTTATCCTTTAGCGGGTCCCGATAATCCCGTATTCAGCTCCATTCTTCACCCGATTTAGGTTTTACGGTCGAATAAAGCGCAAGAACTTAATTTTTTTTGAAAATTTTCAAAATTGACGACATTGTTGAAAACGAGATATAAAACCTAACTGTCTTGTTCACGAGTCAAAATTAGGTCTTCTGATCCGTAAAATCTTACTGTCAGTTAAAACGCAGATCGGGCTCCATTTGAATTTTCAACCCAAAATTTAATCGTAGCTCCCTACGATAGCGTAGAGTATGAATATGGTATTAGTTTATTTAAATTCACTTACTAGAACCTCCGATAAAATATAAACTTATTTATATAAATTACCGGTCTTAGAAAGCAGTGAAAATCGGGGTGTTACATTTAATCCAAAGAAGTTGCGAGCAGCAACTTACGGTAGCAATGTACTCAGCTTCAGTAGTTGATAATGCAATTGTTCTTTGCCTTTTGCTTGACCATGAGACTAGATTGACTCCAATGAAGTGAGAACCTCCACTTGTGCTTTTTCTTTCTATTCTGTCTCCAGCATAATCAGCATCACAAAAACTAACTAATCTGTATTCATCAAATTTCTTATATAACAGACCCAGATTAATAGAACCTTTAAGATATCTAAAGATTCTTTTAACTGTTGAGAAATGAGATTCTCTTGGATCGGATTGAAATCGAGCACATAAGCAAACACTAAACATGATATCAGGTCTGGATGCAGTTAGATATAAGAGGGAACCAATCATACCTCTATATACCTTTTAGTACACCTTTTTATCTTTCTCATCCTTGTTTAGTATGGACATTGGATGCATGGGAGTATTCATTGGTTTGCAATCATCCAATTTAAAACATTTCAGAAGCTCCTTAATGTATTTCGTCTGATGAATATATACTCCGTTCGATATTTGTTTGACTTGAAGTCCAAGGAAGAATTTTAGTTATCCCATCATACTCATTTCAAATTCTTTCTGCATGAGCTTAGAAAAATCTTGACAAAGAGATTCATTAGTTGCACCAAATATTATATCATCAACGTAAATTTGTGCAACAATAAAATTCTTTTCACTTGATTTTCTAAAAAGAGTTGTGTCCACTTTTCCTCTTGAGAAACCATTCTCTATTAAGAATGTACTGAGTCTCTCATACCAAGCTCCAGGAGCTTGTTTGAGTTCGTATAAATCCTTCTTAAGTTTATATACATGTTCAGGGTGATTTTGATCTTCAAAACCAGGTGATTGTACAACGTAAACTTCTTCATTAATGAAACCATTTAAGAAAGCACTTTTTACGTCCATTTGATAAAGCATGATGTTATGATGTGCAACATATGAAAGTAATATACCTATGGCTTCTAGTCTAGCTACTGGAGCGAAAGTTTCAATATAATCAATACCTTCCTCTTGTGAGTAGCCTTGAGCAACTAACCTTGCTTTATTCTTTACAACTTTGCCATCTTTGTCCAACTTGTTTCTATAGACCCACTTGGTTCCAATGGCAGACTTATCCTTTGGCAAGGAAACTAACGTCCAAACGTCACTTCCTTGAAACTGGTTAAGCTCTTCTTGCATAGCGAGGATCCAACATTCATCCATCAGAGCTTCGGCCACTGACTTTGGTTCCAATTCAGAGATGAAGGCTGAGTCAGCTTGTTCTCTGATGGTTGAACTTGTTTGGACTTTATCATTTGGTTTACCAATGATTTGATCCTCAGGGTGGTAAGTTCTAAATTTCCACGAATGAGGGGTATTAGCTACTTGTTGAGTCGTTGATGCGTCTGGAGTTGCGTCTGATTCTCCATCATCCTTAAGTGTTGGACGATCTTCTATATCGTTTCAATTCATATCTGCAAAAGAGTCATCTAAGTCTGATAATCTCTTATCAGGCTGTTTGTCATCAAACTTAACATAAATGGATTCTTCAACAACTAAAGTTCTAGAGTCATAGACTCTAAATGCTTTGGACTTTTCAGAGTATCCTAACAATATTCCATTATCTACTTTAGTGTCAAACTTAACAAATTGATCCTTAGTATTTAAAATAAAACATTGACATCCGAAAGGGTGTAAATAAGAAATGTTGGGTTTGCATCCTTTCCGCAGTTCATAAGGAGTCTTATTCAAGATAGGTCTTATGTATATTCTGTTTTGAATGTAGCAGGCTATATTTACAACTTCATCCCAGAAGTGTTTGGAAATAGAATTATCATTGAGCATTGCCCTAGCCATCTCTTGAAGAGATCGGTTCTTTCTTTTAACAACACTATTCTGTTGTGGTGTTCTAGGGGCAGAGAAATTGTGATGAATACCACTTTCATCACAGAACCTTTGGAAAAGGTCATTTTCAAATTCGCCTCCATGGTCACTTCTGATTGAGCTTATACATATGCCTTTTTCATTCTGAACTCGCTTACAAAATATAGTAAAGACCTTGATAGACTCATCCTTGTGAGCAAGGAACTTAACCCATGTCCATCTAGTATAGTCATCTACTATGATAAGCCTATATTTTTTACCACTAACAGAAGCAGTTCTTGTTGGACCAAACAAATCTAGATGCAACAGCTCTAGTGGCCTTGAAGTACTAACAATATTCTTGGACTCAAAGGAGTTCTTAACTTGTTTTCCTTTTTGGCACGCATCACAGAGAGCGTCTGATCTATACACAACCTTTGGTAGACCTCTTACGAGGTTATGCTTGTTTAGTCTTGAGATTAATCTCAGACTTGCATGACCAAGTCTTTTGTGCCAGATCCATCGCCCATCTTCAACAGACACTAGGCATGATATACTTTGATTTGTGAGTTCCCCCAAGTTAATCTTATAAAGATTATTTTTCCTCTTGGCAGTGAGTAAGATGGACCTATCAGGGTTCTTGACTATACACTCACCTTTATTGAAGGAAACATCTAACCCACTATCACATAATTGACTTATGCTCAGTAAATTGTGTTTTAATCCTTCAACCACCAGAACATTATCAATAGACAGAAAAGGATGCTTACCAATCTTACCAATTCCAACTATTTTTCCATTTTGGTTGCCTCCAAAGGTGACCCATCCACCAGTCTTTTCACGTAGTTCTTGGAACATAAACTTTTCTCCTGTTATGTGACGTGAGCATCCACTGTCCAAGTACCAGGACTGGGGTCTTCTTTGTGTTGCTAAGCAGATCTGCAACAAGGATTATCATATTTTTAGGTACCCAGATAGACTTGTGTCCTTTTTGGTTAGTCTGTGGTCTTCATCCATGCATAATGTTTTTATTTTTATGTATGCATTTTGAGAAGAGGTGACCAATTATTCCACCTAGATTGCAATAAGCATTAGATGCATGCTGTTTGATTTCATTTTGCTTTCTATGAGATTGGTAAACTTTATGATATTGGTTAGGCCTTGATATTTTGTGAGAAGCTTCTTATTTCTCAGAGTCATAGCCTAAGCCAGACTTATCATAAAGTGATCTTGAATACCTCAATATCAAGTTTAGCTTCTCTGATCCTCCAACAAGCTTTGATACGCTTGTGGTTAAGTCAGATACCTTTTGTTTAAGTCTGGTTACCTCGTGAGGTTCACTGGACTCAGAGGTGAGTTTATCAGTTAGACTGATATTCTTAGCTTTCAGCTTATTGTTGAAAGTTAGACTTATATTCTTAGCTTTCAGCTTATTGTTTTCAACAATGAACTGCTCATTTTGCTTACTGGTATCTTCCAGTTCTTTGTTTATCTTTGAAAACTTTCTTTTAAGCATTATATATTGATGATGCAGTAAGGAAGAATCATTAAGCAGTTCATCATATGCTTCTTGAAGTGAGTCAGAAATAGATACCTCATCTTCATCTGATTCAGCGTCTCATGAAGCATTTGCCATTAGGCAAAGGTTTGAGGAGAGAGGGTTCCTTGATCTGAACACACGATTTAAAGTTGCCAGCTTTTCCTTTGTAGTTAGAAACTGCAGCACTAACTCCAATCTCGGTTGATCTAGAGCATTAATGAGACACCAGTTAGCACTTGCATTTAGCGAGTACCGTCTGATATCTTCATTTGTCCAGTCAGCTTCAGGTTTGGACACTGTTGAGCTGTCCTCAAGAGTGATTGTTGGACGATGATCTCCATTAGTGAATACATTCCATAACTCAAAAGTCTTGGGCTTGGACTTATATTTGAAAAATGGATCTCCAATAAGGATAGTCCGTTCCATTGAAAATGGGAGGAACATTCCAACATCTTTCAGAGTTAGATTCCTGAGTTCTTTCTTTGGGAACAACAAGTTGCTCATCATCCAAAGAGTCTTCTTTTTGAGTATTGGACCAAAGATAGAGGTTAGCTTCCTCATTTTTTTCTTCTTCTTCTTCTTCTTCTTCTTCTTCTGAAGAAGAAGAAGAAGAAGAAGAAGAAGAAGAAGAAGAATCGAGATCTTCCCAAGTGGCCATGAAGTTCTTTTTCTTCTTTTTGAAGACCTTCTTCTTGTCCTTTAACATGGGACAGTCAGCCTTGAAGTGGCCTGGCTTGTTGCACACGAAACAGACAAGCTGACTTTTGTCTTTGGACTCAGCATGGTCCTTGAAGTTTTTCTTTTGAAATGACCTTCTTTTCATCCCATTTTTCTTTCTCCACATGTTTTGAATTTTTCTGGAGATGAAGGATAACTCGACATCATCTGATACATCATTATCAGGTTGATCAGCATCATCACTAGACTCATCAACTTTTAGAGCTTTTGAGTTGTTGGACTTTTGTGCTTTCAAGGCAATCCTTTTATTTTTCTTTCCAGGATTATCAAGATCAAGCTCCTGTTCATGAACATGCAGAGTTCCTACCAGATCATCCAGCGTCAAAGTAGAGATATCTTTGGTCTGGGTGATTGCAGTAACAAGTGGTCTCCATTTCTTAGGCAAGCTTCTAAGTATTTTAGTGACATTCTCCTTGGTAGTGTAAACTTTCTCAAGGGATTTTAGGTTGTTGATGATCATCTGAAAACGACCCATCATGTCCAAGATGGACTCTCCTTCGGCCATGGTGAACATCTCATATTGGCCAACCAGCATGATAATTTTTGAATCTTTTACCTTGGTGGTCCCCTCATGGAGATTTGACAAGGTGTCCCAGATTTGCTTTGCTGATTCGCATGTATGAATCTTCTGAAATTCATCAGGACTAAGAGCACACATCCAAGCATGTCTGGCTTTAAGATTTTGTTCCATCCTGGCTCTTTCAGCATCAATCCAGTCATCTTCAGCTTTTTCCCTCCCATCAGAGTTGAGACATACATTTGGACCATTCATGATTCTGGCCCAGAGAACGGAGTTTGTACTTAGGATAAAGTCTTTGAATCTCTCCTTCCAGTACAAATAGTGGGTTCTGTTAAAGAACGGAGGTCTGGTCATGGAAGTGCCTTCCATAACAGGTTAACTCCCACTTGGCATGCCTTGTCCTGCCATATCTGCTGTAGGATCTTTTCCTCTACACGGCTAAGTGTTCAACCCAGAGGATGATCTCTGATACCAATTGAAGGAACCTGTTTGAAACACAAGAAGGGGGTTGAATTGTGTTTCTTATGTTTTTAAAACTTTTCGCAAGCAAAAATATATATATATTCAAAAAGGTTGGACAGTAAAAGGATAGCGGATGCAAAGAGCGTTTCCAGAACACAAGTTGGACGCTATCTTGAAGGGAGTAAAACAAATAAAACAAGTGTGATGAGAAAGCAATTCAATCTCAAGGGGTTAGTCTGAAAGCAAACTAAAGTAAAGACAAGGGAAAGAGAAAGAACACAAAGAGCTACTTACAGTCCTCTCTACTTGAGAGTTTTCTCCACGATAACAAAAATCCTTTGTTACAAGTATTCAACACCTCTTTAGGCATACTCAGCATTCTTTTACAGACAAGCCTCTTCAGGCTCAACCAACTAAGGGTTTGAAAAGATTTGAAGTTCTTCTGACTCACTAAGAGTGAGAGTTTGAAACTAAAACTTAGAACTCTAAAACAATACTCTTAGTAGAGAGTGATTTGAAAGTTAAGAGCTGAGTAAGCTTGTAAGCTTTGATTTTTCTCTTGATAGCTTGTTTACTTGTATACTTGTATATTGTTCAAAGTCAGTCTGGTTGTGTATCACCTTTTGCATCTTCAAATGAGGGGGTATTTATAGCCTTCTGGTCTTGATCAACTTCAGTCTTCAATGGTTGGAAAAGAATCCGTTCTGATTAAGTATTAAATGCGTTAGTACGTTGAGTCTGATAGCTTGTTGAGGCTTCTGATCAGCAAGGTAGACTATCAGGTTTGTTAGCTTAAAATAGGGCTGACACCTTTTCCTGTACTCGAAAGTTGCCTTTTGTCTTTCCTATTGGAGATAGTCAAATCCTTTTGTGTTAGGGAAGGATTGGCTTTAGCTTTTGATGGTATGAAGATTACAAGGAATATTTGTCCAAAAGATACATGCTTTTACGCATAGAATAATAAATTCAAATACTTTACATATACGTTCGTTCTAAAACATTTTTAAGCATAAGTCATTGGACTCTCCAAAGGAGAGCGTCTAACAAAAGAGAGAAAGAGTCTTTGGACTCAGATACAACCATAGAGAAAGTATAGTCCAAGGCGAGAACAACTTCTTTGGACGGGTTGTAAGTCTTTGGACATACATTTTTCCTGCACACTTAAGATAAAGCATTAGTCCATATCTAATCTTTGTTCTCTTAAATTAGTCTTTTGTTAATATCAAAACTCAAGAAATTAATGGACCATAACCATTTTGATTCCAACACATCCATTATCCTTTTGCTCCGGGTGGTCCGTTGTGGAGAAGCAACGCCGGCTATCCTCATCTCAAAAGCAATAAGTATAGTTATATTTTATATTGAAATGTTACTTTAATGGTATACCGAAAAAAGGTGCAACATTTAATATATTGATTTAAAATTCAAGAAGATTTAATTACATACAAATATATAACCACATAAAAACATTAGAGGAAACACATGGTTTAATTATGAAGAAATAAAAATAATTTCAAAATTCCTTAAAATATTTCAATTGATGATAATCAATGACTATATAAATTTCAAAATAAACCAATCAAATGAAGAAACATGTATAAGGTGTCAGGGTTATATGATGTCTGATTTAATTATGTCACGGTGATATGTATTGAATGTAGGAAACTGTAATTTTTAAATTTTAAGGCAAAGACATTTGAAAATGTTACGTAAAATATAAAATATAAATCTTCTTATCTTCTTATAAGTTTAATTATAAGGTTTTTCATAATCATATTTGAAGTATAAACCTTTTTTTATTGAAAATATATTTGATTTGTTTCTTCTCTTTGTCTGTATAAGTTAATCATTTTTAAAAAATATATTTATCTATCAAATTATTTTTGTTTTCTCTCTTGAAAATCTATTTGATTTATTTCTCTTCGTTTCCCGTGTAAGTTAACTATTTTTACAAGATATATTTATCTATCATATTATTTTTTCTTCCCTCTTGAAAATTTATTTGATTTAATTTTTCTCTTTTCTCGTGCATTTGAACCAGTTTTAGAAAATATATTTATCTATCCTATTATTTTTTCATTTTCAGAAAATCTATTTGATTTATTTCTCCTTTTCTCCCTGTAAAAGTTCACAATTTTTAGAAAATATATTTATCTATCATGTTATTTTTCTTCTCCTCTCTTGAAAATCTATTCGATTTATTTATTCTCTTTACCTGTGCAAGTTAACCATTTTTATAAAAAATTATTTATCCCTCATATTATTTTTTTTCCTTTCTCTTGAGGATCTATTTGATTTATTTCTCATATTTTCTTGTGCAAGTTAAACATTTTTTGAAAATATATTTATCTATCATTTTTTCTTTCTTAAAAATCTATTTGATTTATTTCTCCTTATTTCCTATGCTTGTTCACCATTTTTAGAAAATATATTTATTTATCATATAATTATTTTTTTTTCTCTATTTAAAATCTATTTGATTTATTTATCTTGTTTTTCGTGTAAGATCATTATTAGAAAATATATTTATTTATCATATTTTTTTCTTCTCTCCTGAAATTTTATTTGATTTATTTGACCTAAATACCTATGCAAATTCACCATTTTTAGAAAATATATTTATTTATCATATTTTTATTTTTCCTTCTCTCTTGAAAATCTATTTGATTTGTTTATCTTGTTTTCTGTATAAGATCATTTTTAAAGAATATATTTATTTATCATATTTTTTTTCTCCTCTCTTGAAAATTTGTTTGATTTATTTGTCCTTTTTGCAATGCAGGTTAACATTTTTGTAAAATATATTTATTAAGTGACTCTATCTCCTTATTGGCTTACACATTGTATATGCTGCCAAAGCTCAATAGATGCTCTCTTTTTATCCCCACTGGACACAAAATTTACCACCACCCAAGACTTCTGTAACTATTACCTAAGAATGTATAACAATGGAACAAATTCAACATTTTTCAACACAAAAACAAAGGTCATTTATGCAACAATATCATTCAACATTCCTACTGCTACATATGAAGACTTGATTGCAGCTGCTTGCATCCAAATTTTTCGAACTGCCATACATCCTGCAAAGTGATTTGAAGCAGAAAAGACTCCAATAAAAATTCTAACACCATGTTTGGGTAGAGCACTGGCTTTCCAGGTCTGACATTTCCAATGCACTTTGAGGTGAGAAACTTGGATGTGAAGTAGGGAGAGAGGTAGCATAAATTGAATTAACATCAATGTCTCCTTTAACTGCCAATCCTGTCGCATCTTCCAGTGTAAAACCCTGAAGATAAAGTGGAAAAGAAAATTCAGTGGGGATAAAAACTATAACAACTGCAGCATGAATTATACAAAATGGCAATTAGGAATATGAAGGATTTAATTGCATTCGTTTTAAATTAAAAAAACAAGCAAAATGATACTTCAAATTAATTCTCTTTTCAAGTTATCCTCCAAAAACATAGACAACCAAAACGATACAGAGATAAAGTTGCTCAAAGAACATTGAAATGACTTTTTATTTTTGGTACATGAAAGAGACTTTATAACAAAGAGACCTATATTTACAAAAAAAGATAAAACACAGAGACTTGTAACAAAACCTCCAGCTCTTCTACTGTAAAGAGCTTGGTGAGCACTCAAAATCATGGGGCTTTCTCTGTATAGAACTTATTCTAGCATCAGCCCATGCCTACAGCTTAAAAAAAATCTGCAAATCAGACTTTAAACTGTGGCAACTACAACTCTCAAATTAAAGGAGAGGACTTTATGCAATAAAAAAAATAAAGGATAGGACTTTAACACAGACCAAGTGTTGTGGGAAAGAAATAAAGAAAATGGAAAGCATTATAATGATCACCTGGTATATGCATACAAACACAAATTTCTCATATTAATAAAGCAGAAATGTTTACCATGTAAATGTGCTCTATTTAGCTACCTTTCCAACATATTATCTTAGAAAATCAGTATAAAAAAAATCAAAGATGAATTAGAAATTATCCACTGCATAAATACAATAGTGATCATGTATACATTGTTCATACTATTGTACTACTGGTTGTTTTATCAACCTGATCATGTATACACTGTATCACTGCATGTCAGTATTCCTTTTAAACACTTTTGAACATGTATACACTGCATCAAGCTGATCATGTAAATACTAATATGCATTTCGACCAGCACTCTCACTCTTTTTACTGTCTTTGGTAATCTATCTCCCTGACTGTTCTGGTAAATAACTAAAAAAGGATAGCAAACAGAAGAAATGCAAATCTCTCAAATCTCCGTCTAGCCCTATGGTCGTTATCAAATCATATCATGACAAAGAGCATAACATGACCTTGAATAATACTGCAACAACAAAAAAAAAGGGAATAAAGGATGATTATATTCCTTAATTTTCAAGGTCTTGTTATAACCTTCTCTTAGCCAATAAGAGAAGTGCAACTTGGCTCGACTTTCTTCAATCGTGTCCATACTTTTTACCTTTGGATAATTGATAGTTTTTGCATCTCCCTTTTTTCATTGCATTTAATTTTTTTTAAATAAATTAAAATCTTCCTTTTCAAACCTTTGACCTGTGATATATCATTTTTGTATTCCACATGATACATTACACCTTGCTGTCCCATATAATCTAAAAAGATCGTGTAAAGAAAAGTGTATTCATTACACATGCATTCAAGTAGTTTTTCTCTTCAATTTGTGAGGTAGCGGGCTCCAACATGGTCACCAACATTGAAACAGTGGACATTGGAACCAAACTTTGTCACAATCCCAGCAATCTCATGTCTGATATGTAAACTACCACAAAAATATTAGCTTAAGTATATAGATTCCCATCCATACAGCAAAATAAACCCACTACCAAGGCACAACAGGATACTTTGAGTCGCATGTTGATTCCTTGTCCAAATTATATCAGCATAACAAACTCCACAATGTGTAATTTTAATATAAACATCTCCGTTCCCAAGCGTCCTGAGAAATCATCATTACCATATTCTCAAGAAATAAAAAAAAAAGGAAAACAAAAAGGACCAGCAAATGGATCTTTATCTTTGACCCACCAAAAGAGAAACATGCTAATGGAAATATATAAATAAATTGATATCAATGTGTAGCATCAAACCGGGAAGTGGTATGGAGGTTTCCATGAAAAAAGAGTATGGATATCAATAGAAAATAGTTACTCTATTCTACAAAGTGAAATGAGATGTACATACCTGCGACTGAATTTGTAAGGTGATAGAATTCCAGATGCATCTCCTGCTGCCCATCCTAGACAATCTTCAGTGACACCTTCAGAACTCATTATTCTTACTGCATCATACGGCAATTAGCTGACAGTTTATTTTCCATGAAACTAACATAAGGAGGTCGTGCATTAATTTGAAGGTTATTATCCACATTTAAGTTCATAAAAAAGGAATCATAAACTCACATACAATCATATTTTGTAGATTTTCATATCTATTTGCAAGCTTCTTTATGAGAGCGTTGGGGTCCACATTCTCTAAAACCGTCACCTTCCCTTGTTCAACGTCTATCTCAGTGGTAAATACCCCCGTGAAATGACCCAAGAAATCAACAAACACACTACAGATTCAAGATATGGGTAATATGAGATTTTGTTTTAAGATAATTAAAGGTGAAAAAAAACAAAGCTCTTAAAAAGAGTAAATGTGAATCATCGGGATACTATAGCAGATTAGTACAGTGAATACTGAATAGATGCATACCATCAATCTTCTGCAAGATTTTCTTCACTATGTGCTTACACCCGTCAATGTCTATGTTCACTTTAGGAACACATTTCCGCATGCACAAGCAATCCCAAAACCCAATACAAAATAAAGAGGATTTTTATAGCAAACAAAAACCTTCCAAGACTCAAAATGGCCTGAGAATCCATTGACCTCCCAGTTTCAGAAAGCTCAAGCCTCATCTTGGCTTTGACTCTTTCAGCAGATGACTGCAGAGAATAGCAAAGATAAAAAGGTCATACTCATAACACTTGAAAATTAAGAGGCTTAATAACATCTCTAAAGCCCGCAAAAGAGTTTAACTTTACCATAACATAGTAGGGTTTGAACACACTAATTATTAATATCATCCAAATAATTAGCTTGGCATGGCATAATCTAACCATCCAAATAGAAATAAAAGTATGGGACAAAATCAAAGGGTGTGAACATACCATGTTGTCATAACCTTCAATTATTTTGGCATATTCAACATCGGCGTTCTTTCCCTTCCCAATTTCACTCCTATTCTTCTCCGACCTCCGAGGGGAAACGCTTCTACTTCTCCGTCTGCCTCGATCTCTCCTCCTTCGTCGCCTTTCCCATCCAAATAGCTTCTTCTTATGCTTCTTCTTCTCCTATCTTTATGCTAGAGGGGTTTCAATGGGGTCAAATCGATGTCAAATAAAATGTCGACCAGTGGAATGAAATAACCACTAAATATGAAAATAATTAAAATAATATTAACTAAAGAAACAACCACATATAATATTGGAATGAAATCAAACAGTAGGAGTGAAGGAGGACAACCACCACGCCTCCACCACCAATAACCCTAATGTGTACGAAATCGAAGCCCCAAAAGCTTACAACATTCGCTAATACAAAGAAAGCAGAAGAGAATGGAAGAGCAAACCAGAAGAGAGAGACGACTATTGAGTGATAGTCAGCAAAAGAGAAGAACTACTCAGTAGAGTGTAGATGGAGTGAATGGGGAGGAGAAGAAAAGTAATTTGTGCAATAGGGTACTGAGAGAGAAAGGTGGAGTGCGAAGCTGGTTTTCCTTTTTCTCCTTGGGTAAGGAAAAAAACCAAAAGAAAAAATTTTCCACAAAAAAAAAAAAAAAAAAAGACACAAAGGCTGAAAGTGATCCAGCAAGCAACACGTGTCCTCCACTGTTGTGCTACAGTGGGGGAAGGGGTTCACCCTTTATATCGTTATTAATTCATTATTATTGTTAATTCATTCCATGAGATTGTGCAACTTCTACCCTGTTAAATAGTCACTTTGAATGGCAATTGTGTTCATTTTATGAGAAAAGTTCAATTAATATCAAATATAGTTTTACCAACAAAAGTAAAATTGTAACACTAAGGGTTGGTTGGTCTAGTTGTAAACGAGTATGTAATATGTTGGTAGGTGTATGATTATAGAGTGGATCCCAACTATATTAATTTATTGTGATCAAACTGTAAGGAATATCCTTTTATGCTGGTCTCAACATCGATAGTCCATTTTGACAATACTAGAAATGTGAATTTGTCGATATGCTCACAAGTTGGTTTGTACTTTGTCTAAAATTGGGGTTGGTCCAATCCCAATCCAATCTTGACTTGACCTAACACTCAGAACATTTAATTCTTCATTTGTTTTCATTCTTTGATTCTTCTTTCAATCATACGTAATAATTAGAGAAGTTATTATGAAGTCATACAAACTTTCATATTTATTCACTCTTTGAGTGCTTTGTTTTATCGAAAGTATCTCATATTATTTCAATAGCAATAGAAGTATCAATATAAGTTGGGACATCATAAAAAATATGGAGACTAGGAAAAGATGTAGCCGATCTAGCAAGCTTATGAGCAACAACATTGTCTTGTCTCCCGACAATCTCAACTTTAAAGTTTGGCTTAGTTCTAAGGATGTGCCTGCAATCATCAATAATGCATCCAAATTCTGTTATATCACTCCTAGAAGAGACAATATTATCAAAGACATTCTTGCAATCAACTTCAAAAACCGCACACTCCCACCTCATCTCTACTACCCATTGGAGAGCCTTCAAGCAAGCCGTTGCCTCACCTTCAAAAATAGAAAGAATAGGGGAAGAAAACTCAATTTTGGCAAGGACAAATGCACCGTGGTGATCCCTTATGCATATACCATAACCAAAAATGTTTAAATTGGCAAAAAAAGATGCGTCACTGTTGCAGTTAAGCCATCCCAGCGGTGGTTTCGACCAAAACATCGCATTAGTAATATTCCTATGACTCACAACATAATTAGGATCCTTATTAGCTAGTGCCCCCTCTTTCAAGACTTGTGAAGCACGACACAAAATTTGTGGCACTGTTTCCTCCTTTTCCTCCCACAGCTTGATATTTCTTCTCCTCCACAAGCTCCATAAAATCATAATAAAATTTTCCATGCGAACTTGCTCCATAACATTTGTCAGTCTGAAGATGAAATCAATAAAACCTTCAGATTGCTCTAGAACTGGCGCCATAGCCTCCCATAATCTAGCTCTCAACCAACATTCTTGGCTCCACGGGCATGTTAAAAAATAGTACCAACAATTTTCAACTTGATTTGGACAAAACATACAGATAGTGGGGCAGTTATCACCTTTATTGCGGAGTCTAGAACTAACAGGTAAACAATCTCTACAAGCTTGACAAAGAAATTTTTTCACTTTGTTGGGAATATGCAGCTTCCAAATGAAACCCTAGTTGCCTACTTTCCAAAGATGGGTGGTGTCAAGAATTTTATGCATAACAAGATAATAGGCTGATTTGACATTGTAATAGCCTTGTTTGCTAGGCAACCAGACCACTCTATCATTTGTCACGGATTCCACCACAGGGACACTAGTAATGGTTGCCACATCACTGGGAAAAAACAAATGCTCAATTTTTCCAACATCCCAGCGCTTCTCCCTTTGGACTAGCAAGTCTTTAACCTTCATATTCATGATGCAACGTGGTACAGGACCTTGGATGCTAACATGATCACTTTGTCTCAACCACATCACATTTGAGGCCACACATCAATACGGGACCAATCATCAATGCTCCACCTATTACCCTCCTTAACCAATACCCGGGAATTCCAGATGCTACGCCAAGTATAGATTGGGTTATGAATCAAACTAGATTCTAAAAATTCCCCTCTAGGAAAATATTTGGCTTTAAAGATCCAAGAAACTATAGCATCAGGGTCGAAAGTAAATTTCCAACCTTACTTCCCCAGCATGGCCAAGTTGAATCCTTGAAGACAACGGAAACCCATACCTCCATGCTCCTTCCTAACCACAAGCTTGTCCCATGATAACCAATTAATACCTCGATTCCCACTTCCACTGTTGCCCCACCAAAATGAATTCATCATCTTCTCAATTTTCTCACAAAGAGAAGGGGGATTCAAGAAGGTACTCATAGTGTAAGAGGGAATAGCCTGCAAGACTGATTTGACAAGAACTTCACGACCACCTTTAGAGAGATTCTTACCACTCCAAGAATTTATCCACTTCCAAACCATGTCCTTGATATAAGAGAAGGTTGATTTTTTTTATTACGACCAACCATAGAAGGCAACCCCAAATATTTACAAGCACCAAGTTGTCGTTGAACACCCAACAAGGAAGACAAATGCACACACATAGCTTCATTAACATTGCGGCTAAAAAAACACCTCAAACTTCTGCAAATTAATAGCTTGTCCAGAAGCCAACTCATAATCAGATAAATTTTTTTCATCACTATAACCTCTCTATCATTAGCTCTAAAAACACAAGAGGCTGTCATCCGCAAATAAAAGATGAGAAATAATAGGAGCCCCCTACAAATTTTTATGCCATGTAAGTCACCTCTACTAACAGCCCACTTAATTAAAGCAGAAAGACCTTCGGCACAAATAATAAAGAGATATGGAGAAAGGGGATCACCTTGGCGTAAGCCTCTACCAGGATGAATGGGACCAACAGGCTCATTATTAACAATGACTGAATAAGAAACAGATTCAAGGCACAACATGATCCAATTAACCCATCTGCTACAAACACCCAATTTGACCAACATAGCAAGCAGATAGCTCCAATCAACACGATCATAGGCCTTACTAATATCAATCTTCAAAGCAACCTCACCCTGCAAACCCTTTGTTTTGCACTTTGTGACACCCGCTACCCCGCATACGAAAAATATAAAATAAAGCATGCAAGTTAAATAAAAACTTTAACATAAAAGGTAGCAAGTACCACATGATCCAAAATGTTTAACATAACAACAACTGCGGAAAACAAAAACATAAAACAAAACCCAAATCCTGATGTCACATATCAGAGCTGGTAACCACTACCGATAATACATCGGAAAAACAACTAGCATAAACTAAACTAATACTATAAGCAAGTGATCTCCTCGGGATCACTCCTCAGTTGGCTGCTCACCATCCTTTGCATAACCAAAGGTACATGCAAAACAACAACAACAATAAGGAGTAAGGAACTGTACGTATAAACATAAACGGTAATAGAGCAGTTACCAAGATGATCATGTAACATATAAACATCATAATACAACATACATGTTATAACACATTCCATCATATCACATTATAAACATGCTATGCGATGAATAACTACTCCACTACACCATATGAAATGTGGATCCAATAACTAGCTCAGGAAGATGATTCAGAGTACATCAACTTGTTGACCATCATGCCTCAACACTGGCTGTTCACCTTAATCTCGGATGAACCCCCATCAGTAACGATTCACCTTACTCTCGGATGAAACCCCACGAGTTTCCTGTCTACCAAAATCTCGGGTGAACTCTCAACACTGGCTGTTCACCTTACTCTAGGATGAACCCCCCATGAGTAACTATTCACCTTACTCTCAGATGAATCCCCACGAGTTTCCTGTCCACCAAACTCTCGGGTGAACTTTCGTGTCTCCTCATTTCCTTCCGTCCATCTAAAAACTTCATGTCATGAATGCATGCAATGCTAACACAAACAACATGCCAACCACCTCCATCAACACAATTAACAATGGCTATCAAATTTAACCAATAAGCATCAAAGTGATTTATGAACATCAGTCTTGACCATTAAGCATCAAGAATGATTTAACCAACAACATCGGTAACAGTATGTCGTTACCGATAACATCATCTTCTCATTAATTAATCTCTTTACTAAGTCTCCATTATTACACTTACCATATCATTATCCTAGTTCGTTAACTATCCTCAAGTTCATGTTTTATAATCTCTTATGTCATATTTATACTTCAAAAGGTTATTAAATCTCTTTTTATTTAAAACAGTGAAGTTTTCTTAATTCTGATAGTGGTACAGCCTGACCACGGGCGTGCTGTCCATATAGCACGGGCGTGCTGCACGAGAGCACGGGCGTGCTAAACAGCATCACTTTTCTCATTTTCCCCACACGGGCGTGCTACTGAGAGCACTGGCGTGCTGGCTTTTACTGGGCAAAGAGCACGGGCGTGCTCAACGCTGTTATAGCGTCTAAGTTGTGGGAACTTAGCGATTTCTCTAGATTTCAACACTTCAAATCAATCGTAAGGTTCTTGACTAATCCGTTTGCAATAATCTCACGCCATCAACATCTTTATGTTTTATGCGCATCAATTAGACTAATCCTAGTTTTAGGATTAGCGCTAACATCCCTATGTCTTTTATTAACATAGATTTAATAGAAGTTCCAACATACCAACTCATAGAATCATGGCATATCATCATCATCATCATCATAAACAACATCATAAACATCTTGCCCAGATCATACAAACCATTTAAACAATTAACAACATGTATAAAAACCATAACAACTTCATACAACAATTAAGGCATATAGCACACAAATAGGGTCATGGGTTAACCCTCATCTTACGCTACCCTAGAACCTATATGTTATACTAATCCCTTCTCCCCATACCTGACGTGACGATTCCAGCTTACGAGCCAACAAAAACGAAGTCCACGCTTGACTCCTTGAAACGGGTTCAACAGGTTCAACGAGCATTGACCAAGAACGCGAAGGCAAAAAGGATAAGTTAATTCCCAAACAAGAACAAGGAAGGGAATTAACACAAGCGTTATGCACATACCTCGATTAGATCCTTGGAGAACTGATCCGCTAGTTGTCGTTCACAGCACCGACACACGAACAACGAAGTCTGGTTTGATAGGGAGAAAACGGTTCAACACTAACTCAAAGGATCCAAGGGAAAAGGACGAACAGGGTTGGTTACCTTACCTTAGAGTAACACTAAGCTAGAAGCTTAACCCCAAATGCAGCAGCAAACACCACAGGGATGTGTTCTTGATGAAGAACACCCAACAAGGATTGAGGAATGCTCAAGGATTCAATGGGAAACCAAGAGGAAGGTAAAAGACGGTTGTTTCTAACTTTAGGATTGACGGCTATGAGTTTTAGGTCGAGCGAAAGAGGTATAAAAAGGATTGGGGTGAAACGAGCTGACCAAAAGAGCTCAAAACGGGTTTCTGGTTTGCACGAAGAGCATGGGCGTGCTAACTCGTAGCACGAGCGTGCTGAACAACTGGCACGGGGGTGCTGCACGTGGGCACGGGCGTGCTGCACGTGAGCACGGGCGTGCCACCCTGTCAGAATCACTGATAAGGCTCGTTCTAACGTTAACTACCCTAAAACAAGTCCTTAAACATCTACGCAAGCATACAACACATAACATATATATAACAACAAGGATAACATATATAACAGCACTTTATAACAAGCAAGCGAAAACCGGGGTGTTACAATTCCACCCCCTTATAAAAATTTTGTCCTCGAAATTTCTACAAGGTCGGACTCGGTTGGTAGACAACCAGTCCACAACAAAAACAACATCTAACAGCATAAGAGAAAAACTCACACAAGGTCAACTATGAAGTTTCTATTATTAATACTAATAGAACAACTTTTATGAAACATGGGAAGGAATAACAGGCTTACTTACAGGTGCAACAACAACTAGATCACACTCAAGATAGGGAACAAACAACTTAAGGTTTCTAATACAAAACATGCGAAGCAAAAGAAGGAAAAGAAGATGAGGCATCCGAACTAAACAACACAAAAGAAGGAGTCCCTTAGAAGAGACCCTTACCTCGAAACAGATCTGCTGATAGAGAAGTTTCATCTCCACTGAGGGTGAAGACTCTCCACTTGCCTTCAGTCGATTGGCCAGAGAACTCTGACTCTTGGTAGCACTCTGCGGCTCCGACTTTGTTCCTCCACCACAATCATGGCTGATGCGGCCAGACTTCCCACACTTGAAGCAGATGACATCAGTTTCCTTGCACTCGCGAGTGAAGTGACCCTTTCCACACTTGCCGCATCTGATAGGCCTGGGGGCAGAAAATCCTCCGTCACTGGTTAAACTCGTAGCATACTGTGGTTTCTGGCTGACTTGCTTAAAATCACGGCTTATCGGTACCAGATGTCGTTCCTCTTTACCTTGCTGAGCTGTCTTCTTGTTACCTTGCGAACTAAAACTCTTGCGGTGCACAACGCTGGATTTGTAGGCGTCTTCAAAGATCCTAGACTTGTTCACAAGAACCGGAAAGACTCGAATCTCCTGGTAGCTGATGGCTTGCTTGATCTCTGGGTGCAGACCATCTTCAAACTTCACACACTTGGGGCGGTCATCATTCACTTACTGATAGAGCGTGTAGTAACGAGTAAGCTCCTCGAACCTCGCATCATACTCCCTAACGAACATGTTCTCCTGCTTCAGAGCCAGAAACTCCATCTCCTTCTTGTCATGGATGTCAGTTGGAAAGTACTTCCCCAAAAACATCTCCTTGAAAGCAATCCAAGTGACTGCGGTGCCTGCAGCTTCCATACTCTGGCGGCAGTTCTCCCACCGGTGCTCGGCTTCCTCCATTAGCATGAAAGTCCCGAAAGTGACTTTCTGGGCATCAGTGCATCCCATAGCCTGAAAGATCTTCTCGAGCTCGCGGATCCATAGAAGAGCTCCTTCAGGATCATAAGCTCCCTTGAACGAAGGCGGGTTGTTCATCTGGAACTTGTCCAAACCTTGAAACTCAGTGGCTCCTCCATGATGATTCTGGTTCTGGTTGTTGTTCTACGAAATGGCATTAGCTAACTACGCCAGATCATCTGCAATCGGCGATCAATCCTACTAGCCATATCTTCCTACACCGTACAAAGCGAACAACTTAAAACAGAAGTTAAGCAAGAAAAGAAACAAAGGTTGACATAATCCTATATCATCATCCATGCTAGGCATAGATAATCATATAAGAGTGCACAGAAGAAAATGCAATAGACTCCTACCCCGGCCGGTAGGACAGACTGGCTTTGATACCACAAAATGTGACACCCGCTAACCCGCATACGATAAATATAAAATAAAGCATGCAAGTTAAATAAAACTTTAACATAAAAGGTAGTAAGTACCACATGATCCAAAACTTTTAACATAACAACAACTGTGGAAAACATAAACATCAAACAAAACCCAAATCCTGATGTCACATGTCAGAGATGGTAACCACTACCAATAATACATCGGAAAAACAACTAACATAAACTAAACTAATACTATGAGCAAGTGATCTCCTCGGGATCACTCCTCAGCTAGCTGCTCACCATCCTCTGCATAACCAAAGGTACATGCAAAACAACAAGAACAACAGTAGGGAGTAAGGAACTGTATAAACATAAACTGTAATAGAGCAGTTAGCAAGAAGATCATGCAACATATAAACATCATAATACAACATACATGTTATAACACATTCCATCATATCACATTATAAACATGCTATGCGATGCATAACTACTCCAGTACTCCATATGAAATGTGGATCCAATAACTAGCTCAAGAAGACGATTCGGAGTACATCAACTTATTTACCATCATGCATTAACACTGGTTGTTCACCTTACTCTCGGATATATCCCCACGAGTTGCCTGTCCACCAAACTCTCGAGTGAACTCTCAACACTGGCTGTTCACCTTACTCTCGGATGAACCCCCATGAGCAACGATTCACCTTACACTCGGATGAATCCCCACGAGTTGCCTGTCCACCAAACTCTCGGGTGAACTTTCGTGTCTCCTCGTTTCCTTTCGTCCATCAAAAAACTCCATGTCATGAATGCATGTAATGCTAACACAAAAAACATGCCAACCACCTCCATCAACACCATTAATAATGGCTATAAACTTTAACCAATAAGCATCAAAGTGGTTTATGAACATCAACCTTGACCATTAAGCATCAAGAATGATTTAACCAACAACATCAGTAACGGTATGTCGTTACCGATAACATCATTTTCTCATTAATTAATCTCTTTACTAAGTCTCCAGTATTACACTTACCATATCATTATCCTAGTTCGTTAACTATCCTCAAGGTCATGTTTTATAATCTCTTATGTCATATTTTTACTTCAAAAGGTTATTAAATCTCTTTTTATTTATAACAGTGAAGTTTTCTTAATTCTTACAGTGGCACGGCCTGAGCACGGGTGTGCTGGCCATATGGCACGGGCGTCCTAAACAACGTTACTTTTCTCGTTTTTCCGGCACGGGCGTGCTACTGAGAGGACAGGCGTGCTGGCTTTTACGAGGCAAAAAGCACGGGCATGCTGCCTTTTACTGGGCAAAGAGCACGGGCTTGCCGAGAATGAGTACGGGCGTGCCGATAATGAGCACAGGCGTGCTCAACACTGTTACAGCATCTCAGTTCTGGGAACTTAGCGATTTCTCTAGATTTCAACACTTCAAATCAATCCTAAGGTTCTTGACTAATCCATTGGCAATAAGCTCACCCCTCATCAACATCTTTATGTTTTATGCACACCAATTAGACTAATCCTAGTTTTAGGCTTAGCGCTAACATCCCTATGTATTTTATTAACATAGATTTAACAGCAGTTCCAACATACCAGCTCATACAATCATGGCATATCATCATCATCATAAACATCATGCCAAGATCATACAAACCATTTAAACAATTAACAATATGTATAAACAACCATAACAACTTTATACAACAATTAAGGCATATAGCACACAAATAGGGTCATGGGTTAACCCTCATCTTATGCTACCTTAGAACCTATATGTTATACTAATCCCTTCTCCCTATACCTGGCGTGACGATTCCAGCTTACGAGCCAACAAAAACGAAGTCCACGCTTGACTCCTAGAAACGGGTTCAACAGGTTTAGCGAGCTTTGACCAAGAACGCCAAGGCAAAAAGGATAAGTTAATTCCCAAACAAGAATAAGGTAGGGAATTAACACAAGCATTATGCACATACCTCGATTAGATTCTTGGGGAACTATTCTGGTAGTTGCCATTCACAGCACCGACACACGAACAACGAAGTCTGGCTTGACAGGGAGAAAACGGTTCAACACTAAGTAAAAGGATTCAAGGTAAAAGAACGAACAGGGTTGGTTACCTTACCTCAAAGTAACACTAAGCTAGCAGCTTAACCCCAAACGCAACAGCAAACACCACAGGGATGTGTTCTTGATGAAGAACACCCAACTAGGATTGAGGAATGCTCAAGGATTCAATGGGAAACGAAGAGAAAGTAAAAGACGGCTATTTCTTTAGGATTGACGGCTATGAGTTTTAGAAAGAGCAAAAGAAGTATTAAAAGGATTGGGCCTAAACGGGCTGAACAAAAGAGCCCAAAACGGGTTTCTGGTGCCCGTGAAGAGCACAGGCGTGCTGAACAACTGGCACGGGCGTGCTACATGTGAGCACGGGCGTGCCACCCTTCCAGGATCACTGATAAGTCTCGTTCTAAGGTTAACTACCCCAAAACACATCCCTAGACATCTAACGCAAACATACAACACATAACATATATATAACAACAAGGATAACATATATAACAACACTTTATAACAAGCAAGCGAAACTGGGGTGTTATAATTCCACCCCCTTATAAAAATTTCGTCCTCGAAATTTCTACAAGGTCGGACTCGGTAGGAAGACAACCAGTCCACAACAAAAACAACATCTAACAACATAAGAGATGAACTCACACAAGGTCAACTTTTATTAATGATAATAGAACAACCTTTACGAAACATGGGAAGGGATATCAGGCTTACTTACATGTGCAACAACAACTAGATCACACTCAAGATTAGGAACAACCAACTTAAGGTTTCTAACACAAAACATGCAAAGCAAAAGAAGGAAAAGAAGATGAGGCATCTGAACTAAACAACACAAAAGAAGGAGTCCCTTAGAAGAGACCCTTACCTCGAAACAAATCTGCTGATAGAGAAGTTTCATAACTATTGAGGGTGAAGACTCTCCCACCTGCCTTCAGTTGATTGGCCTGAGAACTATTATTCTTGGTAGCACTCTGCAGTTCGGACTTTGTTCCTCCACCACAATCATGGCTGATGTGGCCAGACTTCCCACACTTGAAGCAGATGACATCAGTTTCCTTGCACTCGCGAGTGAAGTGACCCTTTCCACACTTGCCGCATCTGATAGGTCTGGGGGCAGAAAATCATCCATCACTAGTTAACCTCGTAGCATACTGTGGCTTCTGGCTGACTTGCTTGAAATCACGGCTTACCGGTGCCAGATGTCATTCCTCTTTACCTTGCTGAGCTGTCTTCTTGTTACCTTGCGAACTAAAACTTTTACGGTGCGCAACTCTGGATTTGTATGCGTCTTCAAATATCCTAGACTTGTTCACAAGAACTGGAAAGACTCGAATCTCCTGGTAGCTAATGGCTTGCTTGATCTTTGGGCGCAAACCATCTTCAAACTTCACACACTTGGAGCGGTCATCATTCACATACTGATAGAGTGTGTAGTAACGAGCAAGCTCCTCGAACCTCACAGCATACTCCCAAACGGACATGTTCTCTTGCTTCAGAGCCAGAAACTCCATCTCTTTCTTGTCACGGATGTTAGCTGGAAAGTACTTCCCCAAGAACATCTCCTTGAAAGCAATCCAAGTGACTGCGGTGCCTGCATCTTCCATACGCTGGCAGCAGTTCTCCCACCAGTGCTTGGCTTCCTCCACTAGCTTGAAAGTCCCGAAAGTGACTTTTTGGACATCAGTGCATCCCATAGCCCGAAAGATCTTCCCGAGCTCGCGTATCCATAGAAGAGCTCCTTCAAGATCATAAGCTCCCTTGAACGAAGGTTGGTTGTTCCTCTGGAACTTGTCCAAACCTTGAAACTCAGCGGCTCCTCCATGATGATTTTGGTTCTGGTTGTTGTTTTGAGCAATGTCATTAGCTAACTGTGCCAGAGCATCTGCAATCGCGCGATCATTCCTACCAGCCATATCTTTGCTCACCGTCCAAAGCGAACCACTTAACACAAAAGTTAAGCAAGAAAAGAAACGAAGGTTCACATAATCCTATATCATCATCCATACTAGGCATAGATAATCACCGAAGAGTACACAGAAGAAAACGCAACAGAGTCATACCCCGGCTTGTAGGACAGAACGGCTCTGATACCACTAAATGTGACACCCGCTACCCCGCATACGATAAATATAAAATAAAGCATGCAAGTTAAATAAAAACTTTAACATAAAAGGTAGCAAGTACTACATGATCCAAAATGTTTAACATAACAACAACTGCGGAAAACATAAACATAAAACAAAATCCAAATCCCATTGTCACATATCAGAGCTGGCAACCACTACCGATAATACATAGGAAAAACAACTAAGATAAACTAAACTAATACTATGAGCAAGCGATCTCCTCGGGATCACTCCTCAGCTAGCTGCTCACCATCCTCTGCATAACCAAAGGTACATACAAAACGACAACAACGGTTGGGAGTAAGGAACTGTACGTATAAACATAAACGGTAATAGTAGTTAGCAAGATGATCATACAACATATAAACATCATAATACAACATACATGTTATAGCACATTCCATCATATCACATTATCAACATTCTATGCGATGCATAACTACTCCATTACTCCATATGAAATGTGGATCCAATAACTAGCTCAGGAAGACGATTCGAAGTTCATCAACTTGTTGACCATCATGCATCAACACTGGCTGTTCACCTTACTCTCGGATGAACCCCAATGAGTAACGATCACCTTACTCTCGGATGAATCCCCACAAGTTGCCTGTCCACCAAACTCTCGGGTGAACTCTCAACACTGGTTGTTCACCTTACTCTCGGATGAACCCCCATGAGTAACGAATCACTTTACTCTCGGATGAATCCCCACGAGTTGCCCGTCCACCAAACGCTTGGGTGAACTCTCAACACTGGTTGTTCACCTTACTCTCGGATGAACCCCCATGAGTAACAATTAACCTTACTCTCGGATGAATCCCCACTAGTTGCCTGCCCACCAAACTCTCGGGTGAACTTTCGTGTCTCCTCGTTTCCTTCCGTCCATCTTAAAACTCCATGTCTCGAATGCATACAATGCTAACACAAACAACATGCCAACCAATTCCATCAACACCATTAACAAAGGCTATCAACTTTAACCAATAAGCATCGAAGTGATTTATGAACATCAATCTTGACCATTAAGCATCAAGAATGATTTAACCAACAACATCAGTAACGCTACGTCGTTACCGATAACATCATCTTCTCATTAATTAATCTCTTTACTAAGTCTCCGTTATTACACTTACCATATCATTATCCTAGTTCGTTGACTATCCTCAAGGACATGTTTTATAATCTCTTATGTCATATTTTTACTTCAAAAGGTTATTAAATCTCTTTTTATTTAAAACAGTGAAGTTTTCTTAATTCTGACAGTGGCATGGCCTGAGCACGAGTGTGGTGGCCATATGGCACGGGCATGTTGAACGAGAGCACAGGCGTCCTAAACAGTATCACTTTTCTCGTTTTTCCGACACGGACATGCTACTGAGAGCACGGGCGTGCTAGCTTTTACTGGGCAAAGAGCACGGACGTGCCGATAATGAGCACGGGCGTGCCCAACGCTGTTACAGCGCCTCATTTCTAGGAACTTAGCGATTTCTCTAGATTTCAACACTCCAAATCAATCCTAAGGTTCTTGACTAATCCGTTGGCAATAATCTCACCCCTCATCAACATCTTTATGTTTTATGCGCATCAATTAGACTAATCCTAGTTTTAGGCTTAGCGCTAACATCCCTTTGTCTTTTATTAACATAGATTTAACAACAGTTCCAACATACCAACTCAGACAATCATGGCATATCATCATCATCATCATATACAACATCATAAACGTCATGCCAAGATCATACAAACAATCTAAACAATTAACAACATCTATAAACAACCATAACAACTTCATACAGCAATTAAGGCATATAGCACACAAATAGGGTCATGGGTTGACCCTCATCTTATGGTACCCTAGAACCTATATGTTATTCTAATCCATTCTCCCTATACCTGGCATGCCGATTCCAGCCTACGAGCCAACAAAAACGAAGTCCACGCTTGACTCCTCGAAACGGGTTCAACAGGTTCAGCGAGCTTTGACCAAGAACGTCATGGCAAAATGGATAAGTTAATTCCCAAACAAGATCAAGGAAATATAAAAAGGATTGGGGCGAAACGGGCTGACCAAAAGAGCCCAAAACGCTTTTCTGGTGCGCGCGAAGAGCACGGGCGTGCTGAACAACTGACACGGGAGCACGGGCGTGCCACCCTGTCAGGATCACTAATAAGGCTCATTCTAAGGTTAACTACCCCAAAACACGTTCCTAAACATCTAATGCAAGCATACAACACATAACATATATAACCGCAGTTTATAACAAGCAAGCGAAAACTGGGGTGTTACACGCTTTATATAATGAACCAACTCATTGGCAATCATAACATTATTGAGAATCGACCTGCCTTGTATTAAAGCATACTGCTCCATAGAAATGCAATTAGGCAAGACCATTTTAATTCGATTAGCAAGAACCTTAGAAAGCACTTTATAGATCACATTACATAATGAGATAGGCCTCCAATTGGTCATTGAGCAAGGCTGGTCAGATTTGGGAATGAGGACAATATTTGTTGCATTAATAGTAGTAGGAATAACCCTCTCCTCAAGCCAAGAGCAACAAGCCTGAAAAACATCCTTACCACAAAGGTCCCAAAATCTTTTGTAAAAAGCTAAATTAAGGCCATCTGGCCCTGGAGCCTTATCAGAATGCATATGAAATAACGCCTGTCTAAATTCTTCCTCGCTAAAAGGAGCAGTTAGAAGCAAATTATCATTCTCAGTGACACAATACTGGACTAAATTAATGACATGATCAAAATTACATTGCTTATATGTCAAGACCTCATCAAAATACTAACACCCCCTCGGTGCTACGTCTCAAACTCGATGAGGAAAATATAAAATATTACAGACGCTGGTTGCTTTCGGAAAATACTTCAAGTAAATAGCTACGTTCGAAAACGCGGTTCTAAAAATTTTCTTCATAAAAGATAAATAAACATCATGACAATAAAACATGCCACCTGACATACATCAAGACATAACATCCATAACAACAACATAAGGTATCATGCCGAAGCATACAAGTTCCTGGAAATAAAATTTTCAACGGATAGAAAAGATCATATTCCACTATCAAAGGTACAGACTCCAAAAGCCAGATATACATAACCACAACAGGTAGATGCAACGACCTCAAAATAAAAGACTACATTTGTTGGTCAGGCTAATAATAGCCATTGGGAAAACCCCAAAAGTCAATCTTGATTACCGGAGGATTTCGGAGGGATCTTCCTCTTCTTCCTTGTCATTCATTCCATGAACTCCACGGATAGCATCCCCAAATGGCCGAGGGGACCTCTGGGCAGCATCTAAACATGTAACTGAAAGTACAATAAAAGATCCAACAAGTGCAAAGCAAAGGTGAGATACTCATTCAAAAGTTTATTGTGATATCCGCACAAGTAAAACATACATTCACATACAAATGCAGTTTTATTATCAAATATCTATATAACATAATATCTCAAACATAATCATGAGTTATAATAATGCATGAGACGCCAATATCATTGTACCACCCTGATTTCCACTGCCTTTATAAATCAGTAAGTTGTATAATTAAGTTTGTATTTTATTCGAGGTTTTAGAAAATAAAATAAAATAAACCGAGACCATATTCATGCTCAACGCTATCGTAGGGACTTACGATTAAATTTTGGGCTAAAAACTCAGACGGAGCCCGATCTGCGTTTTTCACTGACAGTAGTATTCTACTACTATAAAGACCTAATTTTGACTCGTGGACGAGACAGTTAAGCTTAGAATTAAAGTCCCTACAATTTTGATAAAATTGATTCTTGACCTTAAAAAGTGAAAATAATATAAACTATTCGGACAAAAACTCGAACCGGGAGGCGAACGGAGCTGTAAATGGATTTATCGGGACCCGCTAACGGATAAACTCAGTGTCACATCAAGTCAACTCACATTGGAAAGCGTGCTGGAGTCATGATGGTTTTAGAAAATATCTGGACGTGAAATGACCAAAATGCCCCCTACCTTTTTCTTAATGACATTTTTGTCCTAAGGTGAAAAGACCATTTTGCCCTTAAGTGGACAAATCTTGGACCTTTATGCCCTTCCTCCCCCACGAAACAGACCAGCCTTGGCAGCCCCATCCACATTTTTCTTCTCAACTTTCTCTCCATTTTCAAGCTTAATCTCTAACCATTTTTGGTGAATCAAGTGTGGATTCCTACTCATTTTCATCACTCCAAGAGGTAAGATCACTTCTTTGATCCTTAAACCTCATGAATCTTCTTTTAATTCATGTTTGAAAACCATGATTCAAGTAGATTTCAAGTTCTAGGTTCAAACTTCAAAAATCTCTAGAAAATTGTAGAAAAATCCTTTTAATGTCAAACCAATTTCTATGAGCTAGTTGCATCATCCTCTTCCATAATCCAAGAGCTTGTAACCAAAGGAGCTCTCTAACCCATATGGGTATAGATGGCTGAATCCTCCGCTTTTTGAATCAATCGAGTTTTGTTCCAATTTGTGTCTAAGAACTAGTGATTAGGTTCTATCACACTTACAGGGCCTTGAATCCAAAAGTATGTGATAAAAAAACTTACCTAGCGCATTTAATCATAGGATGGCCGAACCACCAAATTGGGGAAAACATGAGATTTTGATTCAAGTTTCAAAATGGAGACTTGATTTGGTGTTAAGGTTACCTAGGGATCCTTCCTCCAAGAGATAGGAATTTTTAGATATCCCTAACTATTTTGGGACCCTATGGCCGAACCTAGCCTCTAAGGGATTAGGGAAATTGTGTTGTTGTATATTGATGTTTGGATTGGTTGTGTGTTTGTAGTTGTTGTCGGGTTTTCGGACGGGAAATCGGGAGAGTTCTTGGATCGATCGGGCGGCTTTTCATGAGTATACTTCAAGAGGTAAGGGAAGATTAACTCCAATAAGTTTGATAGCCTCATAGGATTTTTGTTTGAAGATTGTAACTATGATGTGATATTGATGATTTTCCTGGTTGATGCATTATGTGGCCCATAAGCTTGATTGATCTAGTGATTAAGTGATTCATGCTTGAAGATATGTTATGAGTGGTGTATGTACTTGATTTATTTTATGAAGTATATACTTGGATATTTGAATATGAATTGTGGCATGGATGCCTTGGATTATATAGACTTGTGATGTTGAATGGAATTGATTACAGACTCTATCCTTTGCCGCCTTTTCATATTGGATTTGATTACGGACTCTATCCTCTTGACAAAGTCTCGTGCCAATTTTCTGGATAACTTCAATGAGTTGCCCATAGGTCATTTGATCATAAGGAATTTTTCCATCAAGGGCATGAGCCTTAAGCTCATCTCTAACAATGTCTCCTAAAGCATTAGGAAGACCTGTTATAAATTTTTCTTCCCAGAGATGATCCTGACAATCTTCTCTGGTGTAAACCCTTATTAGGAAGGTATCTCTATACTACCTAAAATCTGATAAGGATCTACATCTAAGATTGGATAGTAACTCAGCAGATTTGTCTTTCCAGACTGAAGCATTTCCAATAAAATGTTCAACAATGGAAAAGATTAGGTGTTGACTGCATCTGGTATAGGTTCACCATCACTAGTGATTGGTGTTACATCTGCCTCAGTTTTTATAGTAGTAAAGACTTGTTCTTTCTGCTCATCAGTGAAAGAATGATCCCATCATCCTTTCAGTTGACCAATAAATCCTGCTGCAAGGATATTACAGATCGTTTCTTCAGAGGCATCATTTGCAGCTTGATAAGCTGTTAACATCATTGTCAGATGCTGCAATGTGGTCATGATTTGGTATTCGTTTTGGCCATCTATGTTCCATTCATAGATATTGTTGGCATTGAAACTTTTGAAGGTTGGAGGTTTTTCTTCTAAGAGCAAATCTGGGGGAGTTGCTCTTGGATAGTAGGGTTTTGTGGGTTTTTTCCAAGGTTTGGTAAAAACTAGATTGAGGTTAAGAAGCGGATTACCTGTTTCTTTGGTTTTGGATGAAGAAGCCACAGATTCATGCTCTGAGCTATCTTCATTAAGGACATTGATGGTTTGATTTTTATTCCTTAGATTATAAGGAGCTTGAGTTTGAGGTTGTTCTGAAACCTGCGATGAATAAGGGACCAGAAGGTTCTGTAGTTTCTCATCAACCTTGTTGATAAACTCTACCATAGATTTGGTTTTGACTTCTGGGTTATAAAGAAGCTTTAGGCTTTCCTTATACTTCTTGGTAACCTTAAAAGGTTTGAACAAAGGCTTATCCAAAAGTTTATTTGCTTCTTTTTTGGTTCCTGAAGAGGGTGGTGAAGCAGAGACTTCAGATTTGGCAATTTTAGTACCTAAAACTTGAAGATACTTGTTTGTATAGTTGGACTGCTCCATCAATTTCTGGATATCTTGAGCAGAAATTGGCTCATTCACATTCTTTGTTTTGAATGGAGAAGCCATGATTGGGGTTTTATTGTCATTTGGATCTTTGACCCCAGGGAGTTGGAAAGAGTTATTTGGAGGTAACTCTGCCTTTACTAACTCACTATTTCGTAAATGCCATACTATAATGACATTAGTTGTTTTATCCTCACTTAAAGTTATTTGCCAAGGATAATTAATGTTGTTTTTGACTGTATAAACATGTAACCAGTCAAAGAATTGAATGTTTTCCTTAACATTGTTAAGAAAGGTATAATATTCATTCGGATTGTAAATCTGCAAAGGATATTTTGCAAAAAAATATCAAAAATCTTGCATCAAAACAAATTTTTGCCAGATGGCAGGCAATCAAAACATGAAATTTAATTTCTCAAAGGCTCTTCCAATTCCCTTCTTGTTTCCTTACTCGTGAATCTTTACAGGGAAAGTAACCAGGATTTGACGGCACCAATGCAGAAATCAGAGTCTTCCTCGGCAACAGGGAAGAAGAAGAATAAAGGTAAATTAGTCCTCTCTGGACTACAATCACGCTAAGTTGTGTCCAATAAATCCGGGTCATCCGCCCAATCTGGGTCATCAACTTAGACAAAACCAAACATTGGGTCATCCACCCATCAACCTGCCAAATCTGGGCCTTCAACCAAAAAGCCCAAACAACTCAAACAGCCAAACAATCCAAAAAAGATTATGGCATTCCAATTCAAACTTTGTTAGCCTTCCAAGATCAAGGGCTAACCCATTTCCAAAAGGCACCTGGGGACAAAGGGTCGAAAATGAACCCAAATCTCCACCTCCTTTTAAAGAACTCAAACTCAAAGACATGATCCAGGAATTGGCAACAACGCCTCTTCCTATCCAAATAGTTAGACCTGATAACAAGTTATCAACCAAAACCACCAAACCTGCAGCATCTCATTTTGTCGCAAAAAACATGTTTCAACTTGTTATTCAAATGGAACCAAGTTTCTGGGATAACAACCCCAATAAAATTGCAGAAAAGGTTTTTCCAAATGGCTTCCATTATAAGCCATCTCAAATCTCAAAAAATAGAAAATTTTATGAGTTTATATTGGTTGATACTGACTCAGCTGCGATCAAGCATTATCGTGACCTGAGAGATCAAGCAAGATACACTCATTCAACTTTCCATATTCTTAAGGTCTTAACACCTGAACAATTCGGAAAGAATCTCAATAGTTACAAAAAATTCTCCCTAGAGTTTGAACCATGTGGTTTTACCTATTGGGATTATGAAACAGCTTGGTACAACATGTTTTGGTACCAAAATGATCAATTTAAACATTCATGGTTGATATACTTCAAGAAGAATGTCAACTATAAGTTTCCAAACTAGTTTGTTCACTGGTGGCAGTTCTTGGGACCTAGCAAAACAATCCTTACCTCAGAAGTGGCTGAAGGATTTGAGACTTTTGAAAAGTACTACAAGCCAACGGCAAGTCCTTTCCCGGCGAGTTTAGTATTTTTCTCCAAATTTTCATTGTCTTGGGTGTTTAGGTGGCAATACAAGTACCAGCAACAAACTAGTTTCCCTGGAATTCTCCTATCTCTTCAAAGGGTATCAGAGCCTGATGGGGAAGTAGGAACAGTATAATGGATCTGAGTTCTTATCTTTCTGAATTAAAAAAAAAAAAAAAACAAAACCAAAAAAAAAAGAGTTTTTATGCTTATGGAAGGCTTCGCCTCCTATCTTTTATGTTTCTTTTATGCTTCTTTTAAACTTAGAAAATATTATGCTTAATTGGTTGGTGCACCTCTTAACTGGGTAAGAACCATATGCATATATTTGATTTATCTTGTTAAAGCTGTAGCAGTAAGTCCTCGCTATGGTTAAAGAGGCAGTAAGTCTAATTCGACCATGCTTAAGCAAGATAAGTAAAATATTTATGCCCAGGTTGCTTTTGGTTAAGTTGTAAAGGTGTAGCCTTGGTTAAGGATAATAAGTTCTAAGGTTCTTTGTACATGTGTTTTCAAATCTTTTTTAGTTTTTGTAGAGTTTTATGAATAGATTCAGAAAGATATGGCTTAGATCTATAATATTGGTACTATGAAACCAAAGGAAGGCAATGATATCAGAATTTTGAAAAATATGTTATCTCGCTCCTTCTCCAAACTCTCCTTCCGCTCCTCCCAACCTTCGTCTCCTTCTCTTCAGGAATCTGAGATTCCTACCAATCCTAACAGTATCTTCCAAGAAGAGATCTGCTTTGAAAATATCAATCAAGATATTGATAATTGGGAAATCCCAAAAATTCCCACAAAAGAACTCTACAAACCAGAAGGCAAGTTCTTCTTGCACTCTGATTATGTCATTAAGATAGTAGACAAAAACATTCCAATCAACCCAGGGAGTGTAGAATTTCATCTTCTCTCAATGGAAACAATCAAAACTCACAAACAAAAATATAGATACCTACACATAGGATGTGTTCAGGTAGCTGTAAAACCTTTAATCCGTGAAAGGTTAAATGCTTCAATTTTAATGTGCTTACGAGACATTAGGCACAACAAATTTCAAGATTCTCTCTTAGGCATTGTTGAAACTAGCCTAAGTCAGGGTCCAATTTATTTTAATTGTTACCCTACTGAGTTTACAAGATAGAAATATCTTGGACTCTTTGTTCCTAAACATCAAGATTTGTGGTTTAGATATGAAACCCGGATCCATTCCAGCGGCTTTGCTTTACAGGATTCAGTACAAGATAATGAATTCTTGTAATTCTAAAGTCCTTAAGACAAAAATAATAGGAAAAACAACTCTGTTTCTCACAGATGTGACAAAGGCAAACGTCATTGTCCCAAAAACAATTCTCTGGAGAGACTTAGTCTTACTAGAAAAATGATTCTTGGATAAAGCTACACCAGCTTTACCAAGAGAATCATCGGACTTCAACAGGATAGTCCAGTCACAATCGGGGCAAGTTGAGTTAGTCTTTGATAGGTGAAATTCATTTAGCTCATACAGAACAAACAGTATAAGATCTGAAGATTTTAGGTCTGTACCATCAAGACAATCCTTTTCAGGGATTAGATACATCATCTAGTATCCCAAGACCAATTTATCAAGATGAAGATGACCAAAAATCTATTCAGTCTCCAACCTACTCTTCCTTTAATGAGTCTTATAAAGATTTATAAGTTCATTATTGACAAGGAATCCCTTAGAAAGAGCTTTTACTCCGAGGAATGGAAACCTCAAAGGGAGTGGTTCTTTCAACATTATCAGGGAACAAACAGAGAAAATATTCAGAATGAATATTATACCTTTCTTAACAATGTTAAGGAAAATATTCAATTCTTTGACTGGTTTCATGTTATACAGTCAAAAACAACATCAATAATCCTTGGAAAATAACTTTAACTAAGGATAAAATAACTAATGTCATTACAGTATGGCATTTACGAAATGGTGAGTTGGTAAAGGTAGAGTTACCTCCAAATAACTCTTTCCAACTCCCTGGGATCAAAGATCCAAATGACAATAAAACCCAATCATGGCTTCTCCATTCAAAAGAAAGAATGTGAATGAGCCAATTTCTGCTCAAGATATCCAGAAATTGATGGAGCAGTCCAACTATACAAACAAGTATCTTCAAGTTTTAGGTACTAAAATTGCCAAATCTGACGTCTCTGCTTCACCACCCCCTTCAGGAACCAAAAAAGAAGCAGATAAACCTTTGGATAAGCCTTTGTTCAAACCTTTTAAGGTTACCAAGAAGTTTAAGGAAAGCTTAAAGCTTCTTCATAACCCAGAAGTTAAAACCGAATCTATGGTAGAGCTTATCAACAAGGTTGATGAGAAACTACAGAACCTTCTGGTCCTTGATTCACCGCAGGTTTCAGAACAACCTCAAACTCAAGCTCCTTATAATCTAAGGAATAAAAATCAAACCATCAATGTCCTTAATGAAGATAACTCAGAGCATGAATCTGGGGCTTCTTCATCCAAAACCAAAGAAGCAGGTAATCCGTTTCTTAACCTCAATCCAGTTTTTACCAAACCTTGGAAAAAACCCACAAAACTCTACTATCCAAGAGCAACTCCCCCAGATTTGCTCTTAGAAGAAAAACCTCCAACCTTCAAAAGCTTCAATGCCAATAATATCTATGAATGGAACATAGATGGCCAAAACGAATACCAAATCATGACCACATTGCAACATATGACAATGATGGCAACAGCTTATCAAGCTGCAAATGATGCCTTTGAAGAAACGATCTGTAATATCCTTGCAGCAGGACTTACTGGTCAACTGAAAGTATGGTGGGATCATTCTTTCACTGATGAGCAGAAAGAACAAGTCTTTACTGCTATAAAAACTGAGGCAGATGGAACACCAATCACTAGTGATGGTGAACCAATACCAGATGCAGTCAACACCCTAATCTTTTCCATTGCTGAACATTTTATTAGAAATGCTTTAGTCCAGAAAGACAAATCTGCTGAGTTACTATCCAATCTTAGATGTAGATCCTTATCAGATTTTAGGTGGTATAGAGATACCTTCCTAATAAGGGTTTACACCAGAGAAGATTATCAGGATCGTCTCTAGAAAGAAAAATTTATAACAGGTCCTCCTAATGTTTTAGGAGACATTGTTAGGGATGAGCTTAAGGCTCATGCCCCTGATGGAAAAATTCCTTATGATGAATTGACCTATGGGCAACTCATTGCAGTTATCCAGAAAATTGGCGCGAGACTTTGTCAAGAGGATAGAGTCCGTAATCAATTCCAAAAGGAAAAGGCGGCAAAGAAGGATTTAGGATCTTTTTGTCAACAATTTGGCATGCCTCCTTGTCCAAAAGACAAACCAAAATTCTCTCACAACCATCATCATCAAAACAACAAAGTTCAAAAGCCAAAGTATACCAAGTATACCAGGTACAAAAGGAATACTCCACCCAGAAAACTCAAACAAGAGTTTAAATCCAAGCCTGCGATTGATATCGCAATTCCAAGAAAGACAACCATTTCCTATAGTTGTGGCAAGCCAGGCCATATTAGAAAATATTGTAGGCTTAAGAAGAAAATCAAAGCCTTAAATCTTGAACCGTCAGTTGAGGAACAATTGAACAATCTCCTTATTGAAACAGATGTTTCAGATGGATCAGATGCTAATTCTTCTGAAGATCTTAATCATATCCAAGATGATGATATTGGAAGCCAAGCTTCTGAATCATCACACAAAATTAATGTCTTAACTAAGGATCAAGATCTTCTTGTTGAAGTCATTAATTCCTTTCCTGACCAAGAGGATAGGAAAAGATACTTTGAAAGGTTCTCTGCTTCCATGAGGAAAGAACCAAAGGCTAAAGGAAAAGCCATTATCAAAGACCAATTTGATTTCAAAGCAATCCTCAAACGCTTGGAATCCAAACAACAGAAGCTTGTAACGATTCAAGATCTCCAACAGGAAATCAAGAATCTCAAACAAGAAATCAAAGAGATAAAATAGGAACAAGCTGTTCGTAAACTGTTTTTATCTCAGCTTGATAATCAATCCTCTGCACCCGCATCGGATAATGAAAACCTTTCTGAACCTGATATGGGTAAAGGTGCTAGTTCTAGTAATTAGATCTTATCTGATGAAAAGGACAACAAACATGTTCAAACAAATGAATATCAAGCATTCTTGAATCTTGTCAATCAATTACGAATCCAAAAGTTTTATATTAAGATTAGAATTATCATTGATGATTTTATTCTTGAAACCACAGCGCTTTTTGATACTAGTGCTGATTCAAACTGTATTTTGGAAGGTCTAATTCCTACCAAATACTTTGAAAAAACATCATAAAGATTGAGTGTAGCAAATGGCTCAAAGCTTAGGATAAACTTCAAACTATCCAAAGCTATTATCGAAAATCATGGTCTTAAGGTAGAAACTCCGTTTTTACTGGTTAAAGACCTCAAAAATGAAGTGATCCATGGAACTCCGTTCATAAGATCACTTTTCCCGTTGTCCATTACCAATGAAGGAATCTCTACCCAACATCTGGATAAAACCATAACTTTCTCTTTTATTCGTAAACCTTTGGTAAGGAATTTAAATTTCCTTCACCATAAACAAAATCAATTCAATTTCTTAAAGGAAGAAATTTCTTTTAAGAACATTGAGCTGAAACTTGAGCAACCAGATATCAAAAAGGGGATTCAAGATCTTCTGGATGATATCCACAAAACAATCTGTTATGATTTGCCTAATGCATTTTGGAATAGAAAGAAACATGTAGTTGATTTGCCTTATGAACAAGGTTTCATTGATAGGTAGATCCCTACAAAAGCTCGCCCAATCCAAATAAATCACGAATTACTCTAATATTGCCAAAAAGAGATTGGTGATCTCTTGCAAAAAGGATTATTTCGCAAGAGCAAATCTCCATGGTCTTGTTCTGCTTTCTATGTCAATAAGCAAGCAGAAATTGAGCGTGGAACCCCTCGCTTAGTCATAAATTACAAACCCCTTAATCAGGCGCTTCAGTGGATAAGATATCCAATTCCTAACAAAAAGGATTTGCTTAACCGCTTAAAAAATGCCAAAGTTTTCTCCAAATTTGATATGAAATCTGAGTATTGGCAAATTGAGATTAAAGATAGTGATCACTATAAGACAACCTTCACTGTCCTTTTTGAGCAATACGAATGGAACGTAATATCCTTTGGTCTCAAAAATGCTCCTTCAGAGTTTCAAAAATCATGAAAGATATCTTCAATCCTTACTCAAAATTTACCATTATCTATATTGATGATGTGTTAGTCTTTTCACAATCTATTGACCAGCATTTCAAACATCTTAGGATCTTTGTAGGGATCATTAAGAACAATGGTCTAGCGGTGTCAAAATCCAAGATTAGTCTCTTTCAAACTAAGGTTAGGTTTCTTGGTATTTATCAAGGAACAATAACTCTTATCAATAGAGCTATCGAGTTCGCAGATAAGTTTTCCAATCAAATCATTGATAAAACTTAGTTGCAGATATTCTTAGGATGTCTCAATTATGTAGCTGATTTTATTCCAAACTTAAGTAATCTTATTAAGCCTTTACATGATAGGCTTAAGAAAGAACCTCCTCCTTGGAGAGATAAACATACTCATGTTGTCCAAACAATCAAGGCTCGGGTGAAGGATCTTCCATGCCTTTATCTTCCAATTCCTTCCGCCTTCAAAATTGTTGAGACTGCTGCTTCTGACATTGGTTATGGTGGAATTTTAAAACAAAGAATTTCAGAAAAAGAGCATATCATTGCATATACTTCTAAACACTGGAATTCTGCACAACTCAATTATTCAACTGTTAAGAAAGAAATCTTAGCAATTGTTTTATGCATCTCCCAATTTCAATCTGATTTACTTAATCAAAAGTTTTTGGTTAGAGTAGATTGTAAATCTGCAAAGGATATTTTGCAAAAAGATGTCAAAAATCTTGCATCAAAACAAATTTTTGCCAGATGGCAAGCAATTTTAAGTGCTTTTGATTTTGAAATTAAATTTCTCAAAGGCTCTTCCAATTCCCTTCCTGATTTCCTTACTCGTGAATATTTATAGGGAAAGTAACCAGGATTTGACGGCACCAATGCCGAAATCAGAGTTTTCCTCGGCAACGGGGAAGAAGAAGAATAAAGGTAAATTAGTCCTCTCTAGACTACAATCACGTCAAGTTGCATCCAATAAATCCGAGTCATCCACCCAATCTGGGTCATCAACTCAGACAAAACCAAACATTGGGTCATCCACCCATCAACCTGCCAAATCTGAGCCTTCAACCCAAAAAGCCCAAACAATCCAAAAAAGATTATGGCATTCCAATTCAAACTTTGTTAGCCTTCCAAGATCAAGGGCTAACCCATCTTCCAAAAGGCACCTGGGGGCAAAGGGTCAAAGAAGAACCCAACTCTCCACCTCCCTTTTCAAGAATCAAACTCAAAGACATGATCCAAGATTTGGCAACAACGCCTATTCCTGTCCAAACAGTTAAACCTGATAACAAGTTATCAATCAAAACTACCAAGCCAGCAGCATCCCGCTATGTTGTAAAAAACATGTTTCAATCTGTTATTCAAATGGAACCAAGTTTTTGGGATAACAATCCCAATAAAATTACTGAAAAAACTTTTCCAAATGGTTTTCATTTCAAGCCAACAAATATCAATAAAACCCGCAAATTTTATGAGTTTATATTAATTGATACTGACTCTGCCGCGATCAAGCATTATCGCGATCCGAGGGATCAATCAAAATACACTCATTCAACTTTCTAGATTCTTAAGGTTTTAATACCTGAACAATTTGGAAAGAATTTGAGTAGTTACAAAAAATTCTCCTAAGAGTTTGAACCATGTGGTTTTACCTATTAGGACTATGAAACATCTTGGTACAACATGTTTTGGTACCAAAATAATCAATTTAAACATTCATGGTTGATATACTTCAAGAAGAATGTCAACTATAAGTTTCCAAACTGGTTCGTTCACTGGTGATAGTTCTTCGAACCTAGCAAAACAATCCTTCCTTCAGAAGTGGTTGAAGGATTTGAGACTTTTGAAAAGTACTAGGAGCCAACGGCAAGTCCTTTCCCGACGAGTTTAGTATTTTTTTTCCAAATTTTCATTGTCTTGGGTGTTTAGCTGGCAATACAAGTACCAGCAACAAACCAGTTTCCCTGGAATTCTCCCATCTCCTCAAAGGGCTTCTTATGTCAAGTGGTGGACTCAGTTTGACTATTCTGCAGCCACAATTGAGAACGTCAAGATTTGGTTGCAACAAAATCCAAAATGGATGAAAGCAGCCAATCCTGAAGCCTGTGAATTCCTCAATAAAAAATCAAAGATTTTAGCCGCCCTTGTTGGTTCTACAACCAAGGATAGCTTTGTCAAGAATTTGGAGGTTATAGCAAAGTTAGCTAAAGAAGAAGGCCAAGCCCAAGCCTCATCTTCCAAGCAAGACCTTCTTCCCTCTGATGATGAAGAAGGCCTCTCGCAATGCTCAGACTCATTCTATCAGAATGAAGATGATTGTTTCGGGATAGATACCACTGTTCATCTAAGTGATGATAAATAGCGTTCAAGCCCAATCTCTGTTGGCCCAACACTGTTTTGCCGACACCGACCGTCACTGTTGAAACAGTTCCAGTCAAGTTACCGGCACTGTTCACTAATATGATGAATAGCGTTCAAGCCCAATCTCTGTTGGCCCAACACTGTTTTGCCAACACCAACCGTCACTGTTGAAATAGTTCCAGTCAAGTTACCGACACTGTTCACTAATTATTGTAATAGTATAGGTCATGATACCGGTACTGTTGTAATAGTAATTTTAGTTTTCTTTAAATAGGAATGTTGAGGCATTCTCAATCCATTCGAAGTTTTAGAAAGAACTTAGGGAGAGAACTTAGATAGCGAAGCTCTGATAGAAGTGAGCCTTCTCCCTCTTCTCCTTTCTCCCTTATCTTCGTTTTCAATTTCTCAATCTTGTAACCTCAACCTTTTCTGAATAAAACTTCAATCTTTCCTCCTTTGCATGCATTAACTGCATATTCTCTTCTCCCTCCATCGGTCCTGGTGAGGCTCTGCCTCCGCTCCGGTTTCTTTTTTCTTATCTTTTACATGTTTTTAATTCATTATTTTGCATCTTTAATTATGTAAATCTTTTATTTATGTTCCTATTTCCTTCATCCTGCTCTCATCCCCTTTCCTTCCTGTAGCTCTGTCATCCCTCTGGTATCAGAATAGTCTCCATTCAAAGACTTGATATGTATATATATATATATATATATATATATATATATGTTTATTTATATCCTGGATTGGTTAAGAGCATAGCATTGGCTATAGCTTAATAATGAAGATTAAGCTACCTAAAAGTCATAATCAATGATTTGGAAATGTTTTGGTTTGAGATATGAGAAGCTTTTAAGTTAAATGGCATATTAGCCAATTTTACTAAAAAGCCACTAAGCTAAGAACTCAAGAGGAATTTAGAACAAGACTTAAGAAATTGAGGGTTAGTGAGGAAAATAGTGAAAAATTGCTTTATCTTTATTTTCTAAACATGTTGTACAAAGAAAGAAAACCTTGAAAAGTATCTAGTTTTTCAAAGAAAGAATCTTCTATAAGTATTTGATTTTCCAAAATGAAAAAGTCTCTTCATGAAAGTTTGCTCCGATAACAATCTTTAGAAAAATGTTTAAAACAATGGAACCTTTAGAAAAGGCATTTAAAGCCAAAATCCTTTGAAAATGAATCTTTAGGACTTGAGCCTTTGAGAATGATTTGTAAAGCGAAGTTTTTGTGGAAAACAAGTTTTAGAGCGAAAATGAGTTTTGGTTTATACCAAAGAGATTCCGAGTTTTGTTTTCAAGATTTGAACTACGAAAATGAAATTTAACAAAACTGGTGATTACCCCTTCACGCATGTGAAGCACATGAACCTAGTGACCGAGACGTCGGGCTAGTGTTCTGTGAATTGAGCACTCGAACTACGTGTCCTGTGTTTTGAAAAAGAACGACTTAGTGTCCTATATGCGAGTCAAGTGTCCACGACATCGGCCTAGTACTTTGTGGATTGAGCACTCGGACTACGTGTCTTGTGTTTTGAAAAAAGAACGGACTTTGTGTCCTATATGCGAGTCTAGCGTCCGCGACGTCGGCCTTGTACTTAGTGAATTGAGAACTTGGACTACATGTCTTGTATTTTGAACGAACGGGCTATATGTCCTTTAAAATGAGTTATGAGCTGTGTGCCTTTACAGAAAAAGAAAGAATGAACGAAAAAGAAAATAGAAAACCATGAGTTGCATACATGAGTTGGCCGACGTGCCATTTGAAACGAGCTACAATCCATGTGGTTGAGAATATGAGCCAGTTAAGACCACTAGGTCTATAGGGGCATCCTATGTTCGAGACTCCACAAGAGGCCGGAGGCATCGCGATCCTGTGCCGTGGTAATCGGCTGCCCAACATAAATGAACTCGATCAGATACTGGACTATTTAGGATATGGTTGTGACCTGATACCCTTGAACAATTGGGGTTCGGACCTAAATTGAGAAGCTGACTTATGAGGACAATTGTGTTATGGGAGTATTCACGGACTATCGCTCGATGAAAGGAAGTAGGAATCTCCGGAGAACATGAATTAGAATGTCAAAATTGAAGTCTCATTCATTATTTTAACTTATCTTGATGAATGGGAGTGGTCCCACAGAGTGAGATTATTTTGTTGTGATGCTATGATGAATGTTGATATTCTATAGCATGATTTTGTTGTATATCGATGTATTATTTGTATTGTGTTTTACTTGTGTGACTATTACGATAAACTTGTGAACGAGTATCTCACCCTTGCCTGTACATGATGGACACTTTGTTGTGTTTTTGAATACGTGTACATATACTTTCCAACGGACCTCTGGGTCACTTCGGGACCCTGTAGCTGAATTCCTTGATGTCGACGATGAAGATGAGTGGACTGCTGATGATGAGGCCTGGTCTCATTGGTACGAAGCATGCTAGGTAGTATGTTTTATTGTTCGTAGAGTTTTATTAGGCCAGCTCTTAGGATTTTTGACATTTAAGCCAGGTCTTTTGACCAGGACTCAGTATGATATGTATTAAGATATTGAAGTGATGTACGCCTTATGGCGAAGTTCAATGAGTTTTATAGATGATGAGTTTGAAATTGTTTTTTTTAGCTATTATTAAAGTTTTCAATTGGTATCAGATTTCCGCAACTAGTCTAATGAGTATTTTCGAAAAAGTTATAATTAACCGAAAAAGAAAATTTGGGGTACAACTGTGACACCGAGAGGGAGTGTTACAATCATCTTTCTATGTCATGTTCTCCAGAGATTCCTAACTCCCCTTCATCGAGTGATAGGCCGTAACACTCCTATAACACAATTGTTCTCATGAGTCGGCCTCTCAAATTTAGGTCTGAACTCCAATTGTTTAAGGGTATCATGTCTCAACCATATCATGAAATAGTCCAGTCTCTGATCGAGTTCATCCATGTTTGGCAACCGATTTCCACGGCACGGGGTCGCGATGCCTCGGCCTTTTGTGGAGTTCGAACACAAGATGCCCCTATAGACCTAGTGGTATTAACTAGCTCATATTCTCAAACCACAATGGATTATTGCTTGATTTCATAGCACGTCTGCTGATTCATGTATGTAAACAGAAGGTTTTTTGTTTTCTTTTTCGTTCATTCTTTCTTGTCAAGGCACACAGCTCATGACTCATTTTAAAGGACATTTAGCCCGTTCATTCAAAACACAGGACACACAGTCCGAATGCTCAATCCACGAAGTACTAGGTTGATATCGCGGACACTAACCTGACGTCTCGGTCACTAGGTTTGTAGACTCCACAAAGTTCGCCATTTTCTTCCGGGTTTTATTTTCTTATATAAAAGTTGGGGGAAAAAAAAACAAAACTCAAAACGTCATTGGCATGAACTAAAAGCATTTTCTCAAAAGAAACTATTTTCAAGAAATCTCTTTTCTTTGTAAAGCTATTTTCTGAAGCTAAAACCTTGAATTCATTTTCTAAAGGATTTTGATTTTTGAAGAGCCTTTTCTAAAGGTTTCGTCATTTGAAAACATTTTTCTAAATATTTTCATTTGATTGAACTTTTATAAAAAGAGACTTTTTTTTTTTTTAAAGATCTAACATTTTAAAAAAAAATTTCTTTCCTTGATTAGACAAAAATATTCTCAAGATTTTTCTTTGATCTCAAAACACATTTTAAAACTTTGATTAAGGCTTTTAAGTGTCTTAATCTTCATTATCAAGCTATAGCCGATGCTATGCTCTCAACCAATCCAGTCAAAAATCACAATCCAAGATATACATATATAGGCATCAAATCTTAAACCAACATCATACACATATCTCATCCAAGACAATAATGCCACAATTTATTTTGAAACATCCAATCACATATTCATCAAATAAATCAAGCATATACTCGACACATAGTATATTCAGCAAGTAAAAAAAATCATCTCATCATTCCAAATAAAACAACAAACACAACCAACAAACAAGCTTATGAGACCATCAAACTCATTGTAAGTAATCTCCCTTTACCTCTTGAAGACAAGTAAGGTGCTTTCCCGTTGATTCTTCAACACTTACTTCTACTCCACAACCGAAGTAACACAAGCTAACCTGAACTCACAACCTTCATCAACAAGCATTTATACAAGTCAAAAACAAGCAAAACCAATGGCAAAACCCTTAGTGTGGGTCAGGGCCTAAAGAGGGTTCAAGGGGGAGAAAATTTTTGCTCACTCTGGTTTTTGGAACGCTTAGAGATAATGACCATAGAAGCTTAAATACCAAATTTGAGAACTTGAAACAATTTCTGCAAGGAGTTAGAAAATTTTGAAATCCACAAGGTAGCCTCAGAGCACTATTTCGGTCATGAGAAAGAAATAGAGGTAGAGATGTTTGTTTTTCAAACCTTTTGGTACGCTCACTAAGAATGATCATAAAAGCTTAAATCTCAAGTTTCAAGGTTTGATTCAAATCCTACAAAGAGTTATGACTTTTTCTACTAAAAATAAAGTTTAGGCCTTTTAGAAAAATTCTTGGATGAACATGGAGATAATCTACCCAACATCAACTTTAATGAAGCAAGATTAAGTAAAGATTACCTTAAGGTGATGATCTTTGATGGAAAGCTCAAGAACACTTGAAAAACACTTAAAAAATAAAATACATAGATGTCAAGACAATGAAGCAAGGAACAAGTTTACTAACTTGAGTCAAAAGAGTTTACCTATTGGTTGATGGGAAAATAGAGAGAAAGTGAAGAACAACTCAAGAACACCAAGAACAAAGGAGAGAAAAATATTTCACTCTTTTTGATCTTTTCTAAGTTTAAGACTTGAGAAAATGTGTTTGTGAGAAAGTGAAGTGAAAGTGTGTGTGTGTGTGTGTGTGTGCAGGTGCTGATCCTATAGCACAAGGGAGGAGGGAAAAATGAGATATTTTGCAAAGTTGGTCCATTGGATAAAAACAAGATTTGGGCAAAAGGGTGATAGCTTGTTAACTTTGTGTCGCGATGGTCACTTTATTTGACTTTGTATCACACACTTTTATGTGCTCTACTTTCTCTGCTGCTCTAAAATTGGTTCCGAGTCTCTCTGGATATCCGGGTTAGCACGCTTACCCGAAAAGTCAGTGTCGAATAAAATATTAATATTTTATTCCAGTACCATAAAAATTCAAAAACATACCAAGCAAACATAAAACACCCAAGGCATTCACAAAACTAATATATTTATTTTTCGGGCCAAGTTAAGGTCTTCTAGCCAGTGTAAAACTACACTATCAGCCAGAACACAGACCGGGTTCCATTTGAGTTTCAAACCTAAATTTGAACTACTATCTCTTGCGATATAGTAAGTTATAACTATAATTTTATTTTCATCAAAAACATTTTCTTAAATATAGATAAAAATATAATAACAAATAAATACCGGTAACGCAACACTGGTAGAGCACAAACAAAAGCGTGGTGTTACAAAAATAATTTTTCATCGCAGCAGACATGCCTTGCTGCGTATCCACAATCTCATCATCACTGGTCTTTAATTGATGCAGTTTATTCCTCTGTTTATGAGACGAGGCCATGGCGTGGAAGAACCTGGTATTTTGGTCACCATCACGAAGCCAATGCACCTTAGATGTTTGTTTCCAAAAAACCTCCTCCTGGACAAGTAACTCTGTTAAACGGTCCTTTAGCAAGTGGAACCGCTTTACTGAAACACAGTCCCTGTTATTCCGAATCTCCTCCATTTGAGTTTTACATTTGTTGATCTCATCAGGGAATCTGCATCTCAACTTGCGACCCCACCTATCAAGGCCATCAGTGCACTGAACAATTTTGCTTTGAATAGACTCCCCTTCTGGTCGTTCCCAGCTCCTTGTAACAACATCGTCAAGCTCGGGCTCTTTTAACCATGCATTTTCAAACTTGAAGCTATTGTATCTAACTTGATAGGGGCGCTCCTCTAGGGTCAAGAAAATTGGGCTATGATTTGAAGTAGCTGCTAACAAGTTCTGAAGTCGTGCCTGAGGAAACAAAAAGAGCCAATCCATAGTAGCCATGGCTCGGTCAAGCCTTTCCTTCACCGCCCTATCACTCCCCAAACTTTTAAACCATGTAAAAGGATAACCCTCAAGCATCAGGTCAGTGAGATTGCACTCAGAAACATTACCCCTAAACCCACTCAACATCCAAGGTGGTTGATCGCATCTGCCAAGCTTTTCATCATTGGATAAAAGGTCATTAAAGTCTCCAATTATGCACCAAGGAAGTGTAGACATATCAGATAAATTCCGGAGCATTTGCCAAGAATTCTTCCTTCGATGCCTTTCTGGAAAACCGTAGAAACCCGTTAACCTCCACGAACCCTTAACATGATCTAACACTTCAACATTAATAAAATTCATGGAATAATTCAAAATATTACACTAAACAGAACTACGCCACAAAATGGCAACACCGCCTCTTCTTCCCTCTCTATCCACTGCAAAAGCAAAATCAAACCCAATCTTAATACCAACCTCCTCAATCTTCCTAGCATCCACCAAAGTTTCAAATAAAAAAATAATATCCGGCTTGTGGGTCCGGACTAGTTCTTTTAACGAAGGAACTGCTTTCAGGTGACCTATGCCTCGAGGGTTCCAACTAATGATGCTCATGCCTTCTAGCAGGCCTGAGCACCAGAGACTGCCAATAAAAAATGATCATTGTTGCTTGAGGAAGAAAATTTGGTTTTATCATGTTCATTACATTGGATATTATCATGCATGGTCAACGAGGTGCATGGGTCAGACTCTGAGTGTTAACTAATTGACTTGCAAAGTTTAAATCAAATTCTTTTTATACACTACTCTTTCTGAGTGTTAAGATCCTGAAGAGGCTAGGTGGGAAAGAATGCTTGTTGGAGCCCGAAGAGATTAGATGTGTAAATAATACTTGTAACTTTTAGTTGAGCCTAGAAAGGCTAGGTGTGCAAAGAATACTTGCGTCTATAAACTCATCAGTTATAGTGAAAAAAATTGATGAGGCCAAAGATTGGACATAGCCCAAAGTTAAGGGTGAACTAGATAAATCTCTAAGTGATTATCTCTTATCCCTTAATATGTTCATCAGTGATTCATTATTATTATTATTATTTGTGAAACTAAGCCGGGGTTAAACTGTATTTCTCTAAATAAGCTTCCTTTTGATAAAGATCTTTATCTGTTCGTTTTTAAAATACTTGTCTAAGAGAAGTTGTGATAACCCTCATATGCATCCAGGCGTCTGTGTGTGTTTTAAGTGTCTGTGCCTCCTTGTTTTTGAAAGAACTTCTGTCTTTCGAAAAGACTTAGATAAACATAGTTCAACCCCCTTCTCATGTTTATTATTGTATATTTCACTACATTACATGTTTGGGAGGATGGGGTTCAACGATACATGAAGAGGGTGGATTAAATAGTGCCTTGTGACCACATCCGTTTTGGTTCTGGTCAATGGGAGCCCAACAAAGGAGTTCTGGGTGCCAAAAGGGCTTAGATAAGGGGACCCACTGGCCTCGTTCCTTTTCTTGATAGTGGCCGAGGGGCTAAGTGGGGTTATTAGAAATGCAGTAGAAAGAGGGATTTTCAAGCACTACAAAATCAGAGAAAGGGGGAACAAGTGTCAATCTATCACATATAATATGCGAACGACGCGATCATAGTAGGTGATATGTCTAAATCTAATGTCTCAATTATTAAAAGTATTCTTCAGAGCTTCGAATTGATATCCGGGCTTAAAGTTAACTTTGTGAAGAATGGAATCATGGGGTCAAGGCTAATGAAGTTTCTTTAGGGTAGGCAGCTTGTTACATGAATTGTAAGGCTGGGAAAATCCCATTTAAGTTCTTGAGAATCCCGGTGGGGGGCAAATCCGAGGAAGACAACTACTTGGCAACCGGTAATTGACTCAATGCAAAACAGGTTGATGAGGTGGAGACATAAAAACATCTCGTTTGGAGGACGAATAGTTCTCATCAATGTTGTTTTATCAAGCCTACTCACATTCTTTCTTTCATTCTATAAATCTCCAAAAAAGGTAATATTTTGATACAAATTCAAAGGAGGTTTTTATGGGGAAGGTGTGAAGAGGGTAGGAAAATAGCATGGGTTAAGTTTTAGGTAGTGTGTAGGAGTAGTTAGGAATGTGGACTTGGATAAAGGACTTACAATCCTTAAACATGGATCTTTTGGGAAAATGGGTTTGGAGATTAGTGACTAACAAAGCGGGCCTTTGGAGTGAAGTGGTGAGGGCGAGGTATGGGGAGATTAACCCTACAGGTCAAGTAGTGGGGTTTAGAGAGAGAAACAATATGAAGTCATTGTGGAGGAGAGATATCAAAAGTCTAGATGGTAGCGTGTCATCCAAGGTGGATTGGCTATATTCGGGTTTTAGTAGGTGTGTAGGGGGGAGAAAGTTTCATTTTGGAACGATGTGTTGGTGGGAAGTAGTTAATTGAGTTGTAGATTCAAGAGGTTATACCTCGTTTCAATGCTTAAGGAGGCAACGATGGTTGAGATGGGGGTAGGAAGTAAGGGAGGTAGACATGGACTCTACCATGGAGAAGATCATTGGTCACATGGGAATCAGAGTTATGCAGGGAACTGTTGCTAACCATAAAAGATGTCTCGATAAAGATCAACAAGGAAGATGGTTGGAGATGGAATGAGGATAAGTCTAATGAATATAAAGTCAAATCTACATATAATGCTATCTCATAAAAGGATCATTTTCCAGAAAAGGCACTCTATAAGAACTTTTGGTCAATACATGCTCCTTGACAGGGTCCAAACTTGTGAAAATTTGATGATAAGAGGAGTTCAGTTATCGATTTAGCAACATATGTGTTCCTTCTGCAAAACATATGCTGAAACATCGGAACACTTGCCCTTCTCTTGTTCCTTCTCACACAGAATTTGGATGCACATTTAGAACTGGATAGCAGTGGATTTGGTACTTCATGTAGAGTCGATGGTAAACTTTTACAATCACCTAGGATTGCTGAGGAGACAAATCCTAAAAAAATAGTGGGTGCTATTCTGGTTTGCTACTGTTTGGGTAGTGTGGCTACATAGAAACAACATCAAGTTCCACGGAGATAAACTTGATTTTGATTCAGTCTTTGATTTGATTAGATTTAATGTTTGGTCATGGTGTAAAATAGAAGGTAATGGGGGATTTTTTCTTTTGTTGTTTGGTGTATTGACCCAATTTCTTGTTTGAAATCAATGGGATAAGGTCTTTAGGCTAATATCTTCTTCATAGTCCTGTTCCTGCACAAGTGCTGCTATTGTATCAGTTTTGATAAGGATTGGATTTCGCTTGATGATATGGAACTGTGGTATGCTACTGATATGGATCAGCTTCAGCCTTATAAAGGGGTGTTTTTCTTTTTGTAACAATTTCGATTGGTGCCTTAGGGTGTTAGGAAGTGTGGTTGTATGAGTAAATTTGTTATGGAATGTTGTTTCTGTTGTGGTAGTAGATGTTATTGCTTAGTTGGTTTGTAACATATTGGTCTAGTGCCTTTGTGTGTTTTGGAATGCTGGCAGTAGATGTATAGTTGCCAGTGTGTTTGTTGGTTACGATTGCAAATGGGATAAGATGTATTCGGTTAGATTACACTTGTACTCATATTAATACAATGGTTTGCTTGAGAATGTGAAATGATTGGAATATAATACATAGATTGAGATGGAATTTTGGAATTCAAAAACTTCACCACCTTCGTCATCTTTAATGTTAATGGGCACGGTTTTGTAGAATGGAAAATCATTTAGTTGTATAGAGTCTCACTGCTCTTGAAATATCATTAACAAAAAGCAGAGTTTCAACTATGAAATGAACCAAGAGAAGTAAGAACCTTAACATTCAAATGAGGGTGAAGATTGTAACACCCTTCTCAGGCACTTACATTCTTCGTGACATTTATAAGGCCAAAATTAAATGGGTGGAAAATAATACCTATGTTTTTATATAAATACAGGTTTACTTTTTTTTTTTTTTTCCTCTTTTCTCAAAACATAAAAGAAAGGCGGAATAATAAAACATGCAACACCTGTGACGGAAAACATAAAACATTTATGCCATTTAATCCAAAACATAACTGAAAGATACGATACTATAAATATTGAAAAGGAAATAGTTCATACAGTACTCAAAATGAAATGCGGAATGAAAGACATATATAGTACTAATCGGAGATGTAGCTCCACAAATTAAGATAATAGTTTTGACGCTGAGAGACTATCATACTTTGGCCAAACAGACAATACTACTCAAAGGGGTCCTCCTCTGACTCCTCCTCTGGATCACTCCCTATCACTATGGGTTCGGGAACCGGCGCAGGATGAGGCCTGATTGGAAGGCTCTTGCTAGCGGTCCACCGCATACAATGATGAAGAGGTACAGAAGGGGGAGCCCTAGAGGGGACAATAGTGGGAACCACAGCAGGCTCAGCTGCAGGTGTCATGATAGGGGTTGCTACAACTGCAACCCTACTTCCCCGAGGGGGATACCTGCAAGAAGACGCTGATGAGCGTGTCCGAGGTACATAGGATCGAACGATAGCCCACAAGCGTTCTCTACGCTCGAACCACTCGACATGCAAAGGTATAACACCCTTTCCGGGGGCATCACATTTACGGACATTTTATAAAACTCTAAAGTCGAAAAATAGGTTAATTAAAAACATTTAAGAAAGATGGGGGTGAATTTTTCCTTTTCCCAAGACATAACTGTAAAAGCTCATAACCGTTTATGGTAAATAGAAACATTTCATAATATAAGTTCATAAAGGATTTACATTAAATCCAACCCGATTACAGAAAGTAAACAGAAAGATACCGACTCTAGATAAAGAATTGGAGACGCAGCTCCTAAACATGAGATACTCGGAGACGCATCTCCACAACAGATAAAAGAAAGGTACAGACACTCTGACACCCTACACTGGCCGACAACAGACTACACAAAAAGACATCCCTCGGATCAACCGCTGAATGCTTCTTCTGACTTCTCCTTTATGGAGAAAGAAGCGAAAGGAATAGGAAGACATGGGTAGATCACCTCCCTCCTAATCTCCTCACTTATCGCCTTCCAACCAGGACCCATCAAACGAGACTAACAGGAATCCTAGCAGGGACTACTGCTGCCATTTCTATGGAAGACATCGCAGAAGTTGACCTAGAAGCAACTTTGCTAACAAGCGGCCTATCCCTAATAGAGGGAGGAGGCACTGAACACACCAGTGAAAAGCCCACCTAGCGTTTCACTTACGACACAACCTTGACGACAAACGACATGAAGACAAGCGGTGAAGCGGTTGAGAACCCTTCCTCTGCGACCTATGTGGATGGTGAGTGTGGCACTTCACATGTACGTTACAAGAAGCCCATCATGACTAGATGTCCAAACGTCGAAACCACTAGGAAGCTCAACAACGAGATGCATCTGAAGCACCGGGCGAACTCTCGATATCACGACCTTCTCGGGAGACCACCAGATAAGCACACAGCGATGCAATACAAAGTAATGAGGTGAGATTCCTATTCATCAACACAACATATGGCAGAAGTAGAAACGGTATGACACAGAAGATAACAACATACTAATCATGCATATCATACATCTCAATATCTCATATTATTCAATCAACCACATAAGACATCATCAACAGTCATGCAATGAAATCGATGTACATGATTCAATGCCATATGCCATAAGGGTAAGACTCTGACCTCTACTCCATGGAGCTAAACATAAATGGAATGAGTGATTGGGAGAACATTGTCTGCGTTATCTCAGCCCAACATGTGATATCCCAACAAGATTGCGAATTCGCTTTTACGGCTCAAGCCAGACGTTCTTAACGCAAATCGTGATTTGTCCGGTGTCCAGTTAGGACGACAGTGTTTTTCGACAGGTACCCACGACACAAAGGAGCTACTCTCTGGCCACATGTGGTCATCCCAACCCCAATGTCCTCAAGATCTCCACGATCGTCACCTCCAAGAATCGCACCCGCACAAAGGTGTAAGCTCAACTCCCAGGCATAACGCCCAACTCATGTACAGATGTGTATGCATGTCAAGAAATGCCACAGCATAAACACGTACTACACTATCACTGTAGCACCACGTCTATCTCTTGATAAACCACAGGGCACCCCTATGGGACCCACTTTCACACGACTTGCCATCTATCGCCCATTCTTGGTTCCGTTCCTTGCAATCATGTACAACCTCGTTGTTCGTAAAACGATGTTCATGTCTTATGATACATTATTCTATATCCTAAATGTATTATGGAAGACAGGATCCACAAGGATCCCTTTATCATATCTTCTCACTTATCTATCAAAGAAACATCACTTATTTTATATAAGTAACTCTTTGTGATTAAACATTATGGATTTCTTAGATGACCTAAATCATCAAGGGTGTGGGACATGATTTATCATGACCACAAGGTATTGGGGCATGTCTTTTACTTAGTCTTTGTGAGTCCATTGTGGAACTCATCAAATTTCCTTTTGAAGATAATACGTATTTTGCGCTATTATAGTAAAAATTTTAAATACTTTCCTTAGTAATAAACTAGTTCATGAAGTCTCCTTTATCAAACATAGATTGAAAACTTATACATATATTCATAAGATATATAATTTAGTGTAAAACTCCTTTGAAATAATTTCTACTTCTTTTACTTAGCATAAAAGTAAAATGTAACTTACTTTAAATCCCCTTTTCATTTTCAAATGAAAACGATAACTCATTTGTTTTGTAAGATTTCAAAATTAATCATAGTAGTGTAAAGACTCATTGTTTTTAAAGAAAACACTAACAAGAGTTCTCATTTCTCTTGAAAGTAGGTTTACTAACCAAAACCTTTGGAAACCACATGAATCATCGAGAAAACTCTTTGTTCTTGAAAATCCTTTCCTTGAAACAACATGTCAGAATAAGTGGTTGATTAACCTCAAACTTTCCTATTCTTAAAACACTTTTCATATGAACCCAAAATACTCATTTTATAACACTTGGTTCTTTGGAACCAAAACTTGATTTCTTAGGAAACCTTCTTAATTTCTGTCCCCTTTGTGACGTCCCTAAGTCCCACTCAAGGAAGTCCCATTATTTAGAACCCAATATACTATTAATTATCATTTAACGATTACGTGCTTATTAAAACAATGATAACATATAATCCATTAAGAGCGCACAACATCAGAGTAAGCACAACAGGCTATAAGAAACACATGCAGTACTAATATATATACATGATGGCCCCATCAGTAGGGCTAAGTAACAATACATACTAAAATACATAAAAAGTAACAGAAAGCATAAACAAAGTACATCTCAGGACCTCCAAAAAGAAGCTCTCAGGCTCACCAGCACACTCCTCGGCCCACTCTCAAGTACATCAAAAACCTCTTCACACAATCATAGGGACGCACTGGCTGGCTCTCACCCTCAATGGTGAGGATGCCCTGAACTACCCTGTCCCTCTCCATGAGTGCGCCTATAAACCTGCATAGGCTCATACTCGGACGAGGAACTCGACACTACAATCCTGCGCCTTTGGGCTGCCCGCAAGTACCGCTCAGAGCGCCTGCGCTGTCCTCGGTGCACAAAGCCTCTCCTGCTGGATACTATGGAAGACTGGGGTGCCGCCCACAAGTAGTCCCACTCTCTCTGCCTCGGAGGGCCACATCCGAGAGAAGGGAAGAAACTGGTACACTCGATAAGGTCCGATGATGTCTGCATATGACGGAGTGCTGCTCCGGAAGATCAAGCTGACAGGTCTGGTATACATGGCCAAAAAGGTCGAGGGGTCCACCTGCCATCCCCTCTCATCGTGGTAGACTATCTCAAGGTCTCCCAGCACCGGCATCCGCGGTGTCCCAGTGATGAATGGGTGAAGCCTCCGGTCCATTTTGATCCTCTGCTAACTCATCGTCTGTCGGCAGAATCGAAAGTACACATAAGAAGAAATGTAGGGAGATAAGATATACAACACATCTATAACAGGGATGATGCAATGTAGAACATATAGCATACACAATCATCTCTCAATATCAGGACGCCACGATCGTTCTCTAGCTAAATGTACACATACTCTTTCCATGCATGCCGGCCGGTACTAAACACCCTACTAAGGGCAACATCTCGTCCGCTTAACGGACCACAAGTTGGCTTGTTCCGGTAATCCGTTCCGTTCGCCGTGAACCATAAGAGTGCATTACTGCTCAACTGTCCCAGGCAAAGAGGGTTAACTGGGCCTCCTCGGAAGATCCACCGGCAACTGGAAAGACTCAGGGTCCAGTCGGGATAGTAGGACGTGCCCAGGACCGCCACGACACGATAGGAGCTACCTCATCGGTCTCTTGTGGGTACACCTGTGTCCAGTATATCCCCGAGGTCACACAAACCTTTCCTTCCGTTTTCCGCACCCGCACTCGGTGCACCAACCTCATATGCCTTACAGCATACGGCTCGCCACTTGGCATCAAATGCATATGCTATGCATGTCATCCATCTCTCTTGAGCTGATATTACAACACATGCAACTTGCTCTTAGCAACATGAGCTCCAAGCTCCATAGGTACACATACGACCTCCAAGCTCCAAAGATACATACACGAGCCCCAAGCTCCATGGGTACACATATGAGCTCCAAGCTCCCATCATAACCTTATGAGCTCCAAGCTCCACTATACCTCAGATCTCAATTATCAGCTCAAACATCCATCATGGGGTCAAAGCCCTAATCATGCTAAACCTCCGACTCTCATATGTACATGTATTTCCAAATATAATGCAATATTTCATCAATTATCAACATGCTCCATAAAGCAATAAACAGCATAACCTACTAAAATACCATCATCAACAATATCTCATGCATCTCTTGCGAGTATCAGTTATCATAGATAGCAGGTACACATATATCATCAATTATCACATTTTATCATGCATCACAAATCTGCTAACCTAGGGTACCAAATACAACGGTGATAGCCCAAAGTAGATTAAACCTATGTTTTAGGTACTTTGTCAGGGCTCAACCTCATATAGGGTTTAGAGTTCCCTGTACACATAAAACATACAACACAACTATATGGACTACTCTTGCCTCCCCGACGTGTGTAACTCTTTCTCCCCACCTGGTAGCGATTACGGTGATGACCACGATCAAGAGCACTCCTTTGCTCTTCTCCTTGCCTTGCAGCCGCAGCCCTCTAGCTTCAAAGGGTTCCGTACGTAGCTTCCAAACTTGGCCTAATCACGGAAATAACACGTAAACTATAGCATTAACCTTAATACGAAGTTAAAACCGTGAAAAGAAGCTTAAACCAAAAGATAACATTGTATAGGTACAATGTAGGTAGATACGGAACCTCGACTTACCCTTGACAAATCACGAAAGCAAACCGGTAGGATTGGAATAGGAGTTGCGCTGATCACGAAAACACGATCGGAATTGGAATTGGAGGAACGAACTGATCACAACTTGCAATCAAAGCCTCAACCTCACCTCTGGACCTCTCTCTGACCTTCTCTGTATATTCTGAGTTTCCAAAATTTCACTCTCGATGAAAATGATGAAGTATTTATAGAGAAAGATTCTGCTGAGAACTCTTTAGCGTTCTGGAACTCCATGCTTTAGCATTCCAACGCTTGAGCGTTATATTCCTCCACGCTTGAGCGTTGACATTTCCTCACCGCTAAGGCACCACCCATCACGTGCCAGCCGCAACGCGTAACCGACACGTGTCACTTTACGTCCCATCACTGCCAGTTGCAACACCCTTTCCCGAGTGTCACATTCCCGAACGTTTATAAGGCCGAAAATATTTATTAATGCAGAAAATACGATTTTTCTTTTTCTTTTCTTTTCATAAAGATGTAATGGGATTAGTAAAGGTAATAAATAATACTAATAAGTGAACTTAGGTTCACCATGCATTACTAGGACATACATACAGTATTATAAATACAGAAACAGAAAACGGAAAATAGAAACATCAACATTACTGTATACAGACATAAGTCTAATGTATGACTGACATAAGAAAATACAATAAGTACTAGGAGTCATAGCTCCCATAAGGTACTACAAAAACTGACATAGTCTGGCCGACAACAAAACTAAAACAGCAAAAGAGTCCACCTCCGAACTCAAAGGGACTGCGGAATCGAACCATCATCGCGTCCATCTGTTCAAGCATCAACAGCAAGTACCAGCAGAAAATATACAGATATGGGTGAGATTCCCGTTCATCAACACAACAAAACAGCAGTAGTAAAAACGGGACGACTCACTGGGTAACAGCGTACCCAACATGCTTACAAGAATTCTCAATGTCAAACATATTAAGCAGTTGACGGCATAATATCATGTTAAGCAGTTAACAGTATAATATAAGGTACTCTTAAACAGTACAACGATGTATAACAGTAAATGTAAACATCAATAGCCATGCAATGCAATGCAATGTATATGACTCAATGTCAATGTCACTGGGTACTACTCTGACCCCTACTCCATGGAGCTAACAAAACATTCGGAGAGAGTGAATGGGAGGACATGTTCCGGTTTCTGCCAGCCATGAGCAAGATGCTACAACATTCGTAACGTGCACGTATCTGGCTTTACGGTAACACTCTCGACCAAACATGAAAAGTACGGCATCTATTAGAGGATATCAGTGTATTGCACGGATTCGCCACGACACAGAAGAATCACCAACTGGTCACATGTCAGCCCTTCCAACCCTGATACCTCCAAAAAGACCATTGAAGATCGTCACCGTAAGATTCGCACCCGCATCAAGGTGTAAGCTCAACTCCAAGGTTCAAGGCCTTACAACTATGCACATGAAATGCCAATGCTTACACAAAGCAGATGCGATAAAGCAATGTCTATCCATTGGATAAACCTCAAGGTTCACTAAGGTTCTCTCCCTTAGAAACTACACACATCTTTGTTTTATAAAACATTTATCCATCGGATAAAACATTTATCCATCAGATAAATATCTCGTGACTCCTTTGGAATGATCCAGACTGCTTTCAGAATCGCCGACTGTCCCCACAAACCAACACAAGTCTTTTCAGCGTGTTTTGTCCTCACTCACACGCTTTCTAGGAAACTTCCCAGAAGGTCACCCATCCCATAATTACTCTAAGTCAAGCACGCTTAACTATAAAGTACTTATGTTCTAAGTTCCCGAAAAGAAGATAAATCTTGTTGGTATGGGTAGTACCAATCAATTCTTATATGCCTTCCCTTAGCTATACAGTCCCATACCTGCATAGCCTCAGGATTCCTTCCACTGTACAGTCCCATACCTGCACAATCTCAGGATCTCTCTCATTCCGGTCATCACAAGACGGAAACAATTGAACGATTAACCTGGATCCGAATCATCGGTCCGTCATCGATCTACTGTTTTAAAAACCAAAGCGTTTCGTGTTTGTGTTTACATCTTATGAATTATGTCTCAAGTCCTAAGCATTATGAATAAGGATTGAGAATCCTCTTAGATAAGTCTTTAAGCCTTTCTAAGATATTAATCCCTTGTTTTTCAATTAAGGAAACAAGTGTTGATTTCACTTAAGTCTTATGAAGTCATTGATGTACTAAGTCATCAATGGTATAGGACATGGTCTTGTCCCACCACATACCATACTTAATTAACCCTTGTCTTCAACTCTAAGTTAATTACTTAACTTAGGTTTTTCACCCGTAAAACTTTACGATTGAGTTAGAAAACTCCATTTGTAAACCAAACAACTTTTACAATTAAAAACTCATTTGATTTTTGAAACAACATTGAACTACTTACTTCATTTCTAGCATTTTCTGAAACATGAAATTCGCTTAGCGAAATTCCATTCGCTTAGCGAAAATGAGGCAGTAATGCCTCCTTTGGAACTCCTCTGGATCGCTCGGCGAGACATAAATCGCGTAGCGAAATATATTCTATTCGCTTAGCGAATATGTATTCGCTTAGCACAAGTACAGACGGTTACACCTCTTTGTAAACACCTCTGGATCGCTCGGCGAAACAGAATTCGTGTAGCGAAATTTCACTTTATTCGCTTAGCGAGTATAATTTCGCTTAGCGAAATGGAAGCGGTTATACCTCCTTTGGAGACTTCTCTGGATCGCTCAGCAAGACTTAATTCGCATAGCGAAATTCGCTGGGTTGGCTTAGCGAATATGAATTCGCTTAGCGAAAGTGAGGCAGTGATGGCCAACTAAGACTTTCCCTGTTTTTCGCTTAGCGAAAGTAATTTCGCTTAGCGAAAAGTTGCCTTAAAACAAGACATCAACCTTATGGAACCATTTTGATTCTCTTCAAGAAAACACTTCTTTTCTCATTTTGAGTCACTTGATTAGCTAGATGAACTAAGGATAAGGTATAAAACATGTTTCACTTTGGTGAAAGCACTTTGAGATTTAATTCCATTTAAAGTCACTTAGGGTTTTTCTTTGAAAAACACAAGTTATTGAAAACACTTTCTTTACATCAAAACTTGTCTTGTCCAAGAACTATTCATATCCTTCCTTTCCTCAAGGTCATGGCTAATAGCCAACTAGGAATCAATGTGAAGTTTTAATTCATCCACCAATCAAAGTATGGCTCACAACACTTACACAATCATGATAACCATAATACACATTACTACATCATAATCAAACATCCAAGTCCATCACACATTATGGTCTCATAATCAACAATAAAAGTCCATACTTGATCTAGTGATCAAAGTAGGTTTTCCAACATACATGAAAATGGTTTTTCATTCAATCATCTCATCATCAACATATGCTAAAGCACACTACAACATACTAAAGCATAAACTCATCATGGCAATCTTGTTCTCCAAGAGAACTTAACAAAACTTAACACATAAAAGTGAACCCAAACTAAAGGGTTTCACCCACACATAATTTAAACAACCATCTTGACCACCACCATCTTGGTGTGATGAGGTTCTTCTCCCCATACCTGTTGAAGAGCAGATTCCCGGATCAAAATCGGTTGATCGGTTTGTGAACCTCCTGATAGTTGTCACCAACTACAACAACACAACAATCCAACATTAAACAACAATCAAAGCCAATCTCAACTATCATAACAAAGAGGATTTCGGACACCCTAGGTTAAAAGGTTAGGAATTGGTTTTGGTTTTCCATTTCATGGATTCAAAGGCATAGGAAAGCTAAGGATGAAATCAAGTGTTAGAAATCAAAAATTGATGAAAACACTATTCATTATCATCAAGAAGGGTTCGGCCCTAATGTGCTTTTTGAGCTATGATGAGAATTGAATCATAAGCTCTTGGGTTTAGGTAGAGAATGATGAGGTGCGTTCAAAGAAATTGGTCTCACATCAAAATGATTTTTCTACAATTTCCTATGGATTTTCAAAGTTTTGGATCTAAGAAATTCTTTTCTTGAAAATGGATCTTGATCTTGAAATAAAGAGATATTCAAGAAGCTAAGAGATCATAGAAGAGATCTTACCTTGAAATGAAGGAAGATTGCTTAAGGAATCAAGTGATTCCAACAAAAACTCAAGGAGCTTCAAGACCAACAATGGTGTTTCTTCAAGAGCAACTATGGTGTTCTTCTCTTTTTGAGAGGGCTGTACGAAAATGAGAGTGTGAGGGGCTGAGTTCATCCTTAAAACAAGTCACTTAAGGGCAAATGGTCATTTGCCGAAAGGGTAAAATGGTAAAAGTGCAAAAGACTAAGGTTAGGGGCATTTTGGTCATTTCGCGTCTAGATTTTCCCGATCGTCATGACGACTCTGGCATACTCTCCCAAGTGTCCTGGGATGTTGTGATATCAAGATTATCTGTTGGCGAGTCTCGGTAAGTCCATATGTGGCTCCGTTCGTCACCGGATTGAGGATTCCGCCCAAACGAAGGTCAGGAAGTGATTTTTCTGAAATTTTTACGAAATTTAACCAAAACGTAGAGAATCAAATTCTAAGACTTATTGTCTCGTTCACGGGTCCATCTGAGGTCTTCTGAGCACTAAAATCATTCTGTCAGCGTAAAAACGCAAACCGGACTCCGTTTGAGTTTTTGACTCAAAACTTAATCGTAGCTTCCTACGATATCGTCGAGCATGACTATGGTCTCGGAATATTTTATTTCTATTGCTAAGACCTCGAATAAAATAAAGACGTTAAAATACTAAAAAAATTAGAAAACGTGAAAATCGGGGCGTTACACCAGTCATTGGTCAGAGGGTCCACGCTCGAGCGTCCAAAGCCCTCCACGCTAGAGCGACATCACGCTTGAGCGTTACACGGGTCCACGCTTGAGTGTTATACCCCTGTTCCTTTGTTCTTCACGTTCCTCTTATCCTATTCACTCCTACTCTTAACATACTCTCTAAACGCACATTCAAGCCATAATAATAATCATAAAGAAATATATAATTATCCAATTACAGCTTCCGAAAACTGGGATGTTACACCCTTTATACCTTAGTATGAACACATTAAACCTCTTAATATCAACATCTTAAGTTCCTTACCCTACTGACCATACCAAGGACAAATGCCTTATGGAAGTAGGATAGGTTTCTTTATTTTGTCTTGCCTTCTTGGAACCATTTTAGGTTCATTGAAACCTTACTTGAACATAGAAGCTTTGGCTTCCCTTTTTAACTCAAGAAGGCCGAACCATACATGGTGTTTTTCAACAAAATACTATCCATCCAACAACATTCTAGCATCATGAAAATCATCTGAACATATAGTCATTCCATCAAGTAGTAAAAGCATGAACAAGTTCATCATTCAAAAATCATATCCTTAGTCTTGAATCTAAGAATAGTTTTTCACCATACCAAAAATATTTTCGATACTAACACTCAAACACAAATAATCTCACCAACACCATAACATGCAATTCCAAAATTCAACACCAAAACCCGTATACAGAACTTTTCAGCATTTCAAGTATCAACTTGTGACACACATTTGATTGACCAAACGAACTCGGATTTGAGAAAATGAGAACACATATTAAAGCTTAGTATGTCTGAGTTTTGCCTATAAACTTTATTTTCACAAAAAATAACCCAGTTAGTACAGTTTCACGAAATAAGTCACTGTAGTCAGAATCCAAGACATAAATTTATGCTTAGATTGAAACAGGTTTTCAAGGGTCAAATATTCATGAAAACACACGAAATTTGTGCTCAAAATGAATCCCAAGATGTCTAGCTTTAGGATCAAAAACAATTTTTGAAATCCAAGGTCTAGGTTGAGAGAAAAACGAAATGACTCACACAAGGTCAGATCCGAAAATCACATTTTTATAAACTCTTTTCAACAAAAAGATGGAGGAACCCTAGGTTAGGGTTTTCCCACATATGAAAGTTATTTTCAACCATTCAAACACATCAATGAACACAAATCAAGCCACAAATAAATATTATAACATTGTTCTCATAGAGAACCAAATAGACAAAGTAGAAAACCCTTGATTTAGGGTTTTCCCAAACCAAACCCATAAACCATTTCCACCACCACCAATGTGATGTGATGTGGTTCACCCCCCCATTACCTCTTGTAGATCCACTAAAAGCTCTTGAAGATGAAGTTGTGAAAGTGCTCCAAAATGGAAGATCCTAGCAAGACAATACATAGGCTTTCAAAAAGAGGTATATTTCGAAAATCACTTTGAATAAGAGTGATTATTTTCAAAAGCTCAAAGAGAGAAAAGGAGAGATGAAGGTGAGTAAAACAACTTACCCTTGAAGAACAAGTCCAGAAGATGAAATGTAGGATTGAAACCCAAAAAGAAAAGTTGCTCCAAATAGAAAACTTTCTTCACAAGAGTTGTTGTGGACATGATGATGAACACAACTATGTATTTTGTTTGATGAGAAAAGAAGTTGGCATGCTAAAGGTAGCCATGGACGAGAGAGGTTAGAGTTTTGTTTTTAGTTTTAGGACTTAAAGAGAAGATGATAGTGTATTAAGTGGTAAGTTAAGTGAAGGAAATTGAAATGGATATATGGAGATGAGAGAGTGCTACAGTCGGGAGAAGAAAAAGAGAGAAAGAAAGGAAAAGAAAGGAGAAAAAGTGAAAAGGTGATGGAGTGTGGTGTTGGTGTTGGTGATAGACTTGTGACACTTTGCCACAAATGCTAATAAGCCAAAACTTTGCTTTAAACCATAAATGGTTAGATGAAGATATTTTGAATTTAAGAGAGGATGGTTAGTAGTATATTTGTACCTTGATTACACAAGAAAGAATTAAAAGAATTCAAGTGTAATATTACACTTGAAAATCGTGTAGCATTAGTGCATATAGGATAAGAATTTTGCTTCATCAAATTAATCAAATTTGCACAACACTTTGATTTGATTAATGGTAAGAAAAAGATGGCTAAGATTGAATCAATTACTAATACTTGTTTATCATAGAATTAAAGATGGTAAGATTAACCAAAAATGGAAAAAGTGTTTTATCCATTTTTGTAGAAAGTAAAAGATTTTTTATCCAATGGCTTAAGGCATAGTTGATGTGATTAGTGTAAGGAATCTAGTGGCTTAGATTTAAAGAGAGAGATACTTGTTGAGCTCACATTGAAAGTTGGCAAGATTAACCAAAAATGGTTAAATTGTTTTTCCATAAAAGGTAATGTTGATAGGTTATTAACCAATGGTTTATAGAGTTTAGGGAAACGTGAAAGTAGTCATGAACTACTCCCGACTCTGGGCCAGAACAACTTCCCTGTACCGGGCCAGATTACTTCCCCGACCCTGGCACGCATCCCAAGGTAAAGCGGTCCTGATTAAAATAATAATATTTTTACCGGTTCTGACTCAAAACAGCATAACAGGCTCAAAACAACATTTTATGATTATTAAGCTAATAATTGAAATTCAAATATGAATTTTCAATTATTAACTATTTTTATGATTATAATTAATCGGATTGTGTTCTCAGTCAAGTTATTCACACAAACGATTAAAGAGACAGATATAAGATTTTTGGGATGTTACAAAAGGTATGGTGACCAAAACAGAAGGCCGCCCTCCCTGCTCTAGCGGACAGTGATCGTCACATCTCCGATGTAATCAATGTGCCTGGCATCACAATGGTCAACCCATGTGTCATTATCTCCGAGGAACTAAAGGAAAATGTAGGTCATCTTCGTCTGGCTTCCGAACAACGCCATCAACTTCTCAAGGACAAACAAACAGACAATAATGCAATATAATAACGAGGTGAGATTTGTAACACCTTTTTTCCGGAGGGCGTCACTTAATGCGGAAAATTAAATAATAAATATTAACCGGTCGAAGGTATCGAATTATACTTATATCCATATATTCGTCGGGTTTATAAAAATGACGATTTGAAAATATCGTTTTATAATCTAGTTGGTAATTGCGGAATTTAGACAACATGCAGAAGTTATGCATACTCATACCTTAATCAACACATCCATAACACATTGTCAAAGGTACCGAATGAAAGCAAATAAAATAAAGTGTGGAATAATTCATAGGTTCTTCAAAATATTGGGGTCATAGCCCATACAGATGTACTAACAAAAGAAGTAAATGAAGCAGAATTTGACACGACTGCTGTCACACTGGCCAAGTAAAAGCACTACTCAGAGGGAGGATCCGAGGCGTCCTCTTCAGGGTCACTTTTTGTGCCCTCCTCTTCCTCATCATTACCACCACAATCTCCCTCATCATATGATGGCAGGGTCCAAACAAAGGGACGTGGGCATGGCCTCACCTGTTTCCGGGGTGTAGTAACCACACGTGCCCCGCCCCTCGGACGTGGGAATCCGGGACGGTGGCCTAAAACTACGCGCTCCTGAGGTGGCGCCTCTCCAGCTGCTCTAGCCTTAATCAGTCTCATGCCTGCCATGTGTGAAGAGGTGGAACTATCCGGGGGTCTCCCTTGACAAGTGCTCTGTATACCAAGGCCTCCAACAATATTCTCCAGGCGGAGATACAGAGTGATAGCAAAAATGACCCTCCAGTCCACCTGGGTCCGCAAGGTCAAAGTCACGTCGCCGTGGTACTCCCTAATCCCAGTAGTCTCATGACGGATCCAGCAGTCAGGCCCTCCAAGGAACTTAGCATGGATGTGAAACAGGGGATCCGACATCGCCGTCTAGTATATCATATACAAGAGAAAAATAGCATAGGCGAACCAATGGGGTAAGAACCTCGTCATCAAAACACATAAGATGAATGGAAGTAGCGCGACTCCCAAACAAACATATATATATATATATATATATATATATATATATATATATATATATATATATATATATATATATATATATATATATATCATAATACCAGTTCCAAACAATTCCAATAATAAAGTCAGATAATCAATATACAAGAGTATGTTTTACAAGAATGCAATGAAGTATGCACAATGAGACCTTGGTGCAATCCAAACATGCAACCGCAAAGACTCTGACCCTACTCCGTAGCTATAGTGGGACAATCAGAAGGAATGGAAATAGTACATGTTCATCAAAGCATCAGCCTTGGGCCAAATTGTGCTCCCAAATTTCTTGTTACTAGTAACCATGGGCTTTTATGATGACAATCTAAAACCATGGATATATTGGTGTCTAGTTGCGGATGTCTAAGCAATGCACGAAATGCCACGACTTAGAAGAGCTACCAACTGGTCATCTGTGGAGTTTCCAACTCAGACATTGGCAAGATCATTGAAGATCGTCACCCCAACATCCGTACTCGCACTAGGTGTAAGTTCAACCTCCTAGGCACGCAGCCCTTAGGCTAAAATTTGTATGCAATATGGTTAAGCCTACAAGGCGTATACTGTAACATCCCTGTTTTCTGTAACCCTAATTAAGGTAGATGACCTTGATCGGGTGTTCGTATGATTGTGTGATTGCTTGTGTGTTAGTTTGGCACCTAGTTGGAAGTTTAGGAATAGGCTTGAACAAGGTTGGAAGTGCCCAAGGTGTAACACGAGAAACTGGGGGTCAGAAAGCTAGAAGTTTTTCTCTCGCTAAGATTGACGCTCAAGCGTGGGAGGAATCCACGCTCAAGCGTTACGACGCTTCAGCGTGGAAGAGTCGGACGTTTTAGCATGCTGAATGCGCTATGCCAGATGTGCTGAGTTTGGACGCGTGTGGGACACGTGTCAGACCGGGAAGCAGGCGGAGTGGACGAGGTTCCACGCTCGAGCGTGGAGAGAGCCCACGCTAGAGCGTGGCAACACTCAAGCGTGCAAAGTGAACCACGCTTAAGCGTGGACAGCAGGAACCATAAGTGGAGCTTCCACTTTCATCTTCTCACTTGCACGAAATTGGGGAGAGTTCTGAAACTAGAGAGAGAAGCTCTGAGTTGGTAGTGAGAGAAAACTTGAGGTTAGAGGTGATCGAGCCACCGGAACGCGATACCGACTACACGGTTGTGATCGTGGCGAAGTTTTCTACAACTCTGGCGGATTAGTTTCTCGATTCTTGGCGTTCATCGAGTCTTTACCTTTGTCTTTGATCTGTTAAGCTTGCCCTAGGGCTAACACTATTGTGTATGTGTTGCGCTCGTGATTAGGGCAAAGTTCGTGCTCGTTGGTGTGCGAGGATAGGAGGCAGGAGCCGCTGCTATTCTTGGGCTATTCGTGGGAGAGACGGCCGTGAGCTTGAGGAGGGAGAAACAGGATCGTCGCGCTTGTGATCGCATGGAAGTTTGTGCTACAGCCGTTCAGGTGGGGAGAAAGAGTTACACACGTCGGGGAGGCAAGCGTAGACTATATAGTTCTGTCGTATATTTCGTGTGTGTAGGGGAACCCTAAACCCTACGTGAGGTTGAGCCCTGGCGAAGTACCTAAACCCTAGGTTTAGTCTACTTCGGGCTAGCACCGCTATGTTGATACCCTAGGTTAGCAGATTTATGTTGACTGACGTGATGTATGTATGGCTGCTTTGTGAGTATCTGCTGACTGTGGTATGTGGTATATCTGCATGATATGATGGTATGTTGTTGTATGAGATATTTACTGCTGCACTGAACATGCTGATATTGATGAATTGCTGTATGTATCTCGAAATGCGTGTATGCATGAGAATCGGAGGTTTAGTCTGATTAGGGCTTTGACCCTGTGGTGGATGTTTGAGCTGATAATTGAGATTGAGGTTATAGTGGGAGCTGGAAGCTCGTAAGTTATGACAGGAGCTTAGAGCTCATATGGTACAGTGGGAGCTTGGAGCTCATATGGTTACAATGGGAGCTTGGAGCTCGTGTTTCTGAGAGCAAAGTTGCATGTGTCGTTATATCAGCTCAAGGAAGATGGATGACATGCATAGCATATGCATATGATGCCAAGTGGCGAGCCGTATGCCGTGAGGTATACAAGGTTGGTGCACCGAGTGCTGGTGCGAAAAATGGAAAGGAAGGTCTGTGTGACCTCGGGGATATAATGGACACATGTGTACCCACAAGAGACCGATGAGGTAGCTTCTATCATGTTGTGGCGATCCTGGGCACGCCCTACTATCCCGACTGGACCCTGAGTCTTTCCATTTGCTGGTGGATCTTCCAAGGAGGCCCAGATAGCCCTCTTTGTTTGGGACAGTTGAGGGTTGATGCACTCTTATGGGTCACGGCAAGCGGAACGGATTACCGGAACAAACCAACTTGTGGTCCATTGAGCGGACGAGATGTTGCCCTTAGTAGGATGTTTAGTACCGGCCGACATGCATGGAAAAAGTATGTGTCACATCTAGCTAAGGAAAGACTGTGGTGTCGGGACATCGAGAGATGGTTGTGTTTTCTATATATGTTGCATTGCATCATCCCTATATTTGATGTGCTGTATATCTTATCTCCCTGTCTTTTCTTTGTATATGTATGTTCGTGCTACGGGCAGACGACGAGCCAACAGAGCCACAGGATGGACCCGAGGCGTCACCCGTTTATCACCGGAGCACCGCGGATGCCGGTGCTGGGGGATATTGAGATCGTGTACCACGACGAGAGGGGATGGCGGGTGGACCCCTCGACCTTTCTGGTAGTGTACACAGGACTAGTTAGCTTGATCTTCAGGCGAGGTACTCCACCGTACGCAGACATCATCGGACCCTACCGTGTTTACCAGTTTCTTCCTTTCCCACGGATGTGGCGACCATCGAGCCAAAAAGAGCAGGACTATAGATGGGTGGCACCACAGACTTCATCAGGAGGGGCTTCGTGTACAGAGGCCAGAGGAGACGTTCAGACAGGTACCTAAGGGGGCCCTAAGGCGCCGTATAGTAGTGTCGAGTTCCTCCTTTGAGTACGAGCCTACACGGGTTTATAGGCGTACCCACGGAGAGGGGCAGGGTAGCTCAGGTCATCCCTACCACTGATGGTGAGGGCTAGCCAGTGCGTCTCTGGGACTGTGTGGAGAGACTGATGTATTTTTGAGAGTGGGGTGGGGGAGTGTTGGTGAGGAGGTTAGGGAACCTTTCTTTTGGAGTCCTAATGTATATGTTTTTATTTTCAGTTCGCAGTGTACAATTTATGCATGTATTACAGAGTGCCCTACTAATGGGGCCACCATGTATATGCCAGTAGTATGTATATATATATATATATATATATATATATATATATATATATATATATATATATATGTATGCATTTTCCTTACCTGTTGCGTCACTCTGATAATTGTTTCATTTACGTGCTTATGTTGTATGTTCGTTGTTTTACCTCGTCTGTTTTTAATAAACGCGTAATAATATCGTTAAGTTATAATTAATGTTATAAGTGGGTTCTAAGCCTAATGGGATTATCCTGTGTAAGTGGGGTCGTCTCTTTACATATACATTCATGTTTATCAACAGGATAAACTTCGATATTACTTCGGCAACCCAAGCCATTTGAAAGGCTCATATGATAGATTCCAAACTTTTGGATCCAAACACCTGATTTGTCTATCATTGGTTCCCAATTTGTTCTTAAGCTTTGGTCTCTGCGTATTTCTTTTCGATGCCCTTCAATAGGCTATTGGATAGTACTAAATTGTTGGATCCAAACACCTCATTGGACTATCCATGTTTCCCAAATGCTTAAGTGTATTATGATGGTGGATTCTCAAATCCAATCCTTTATCATCTATGTTTCCTTCTTGAAACGTAGTTACTTGTCGAGCAAGCAACCAAAATCGTTCTTTGTTCAATTAAGTCTTATGGATCCTTTTTGATGATTTAAAATCATCTAAGGCATATATCAATACATGCCATATTATTAAAGTTCATATCTTATCATTTGAGTCTATAAGGACCTAATTGAAAATAACTTTGAATTTTAGTCAAACGTTGACTTTTAGTGTAAATCTTTGTTTTTTAGCGTAAAATCATTTAATTTCTAAATCAAGTGTAATCCTTTTGTAAAAATCATTCCAAAACACTTTGAAATCCCTTTTCCTCATAAGGAACTAATATAATCTATCCTCTTAGGATTATTTTAAAATATAACTCATTACGCTAATTATATTCATTTCTTTTATTCTATTTCACTAATTATATTCGTTTCTTTTATTCTATTACACTAGATGTATTCTTTTCCTTTACTCCACTAAAACTAACTCGTATTAAAGTGATTAGATAATTCTTCTAAGTTACATGAAATAAATAAATTGTTGAAGAGTTCCAAAGGTATAATTCATTTGTCCTAACTCTTAAATCTCAATAAAGAACTCTTGTGAGTCAACAACTGTCAAGCCACATTGGAAAAGCCATTAAGTAAGCTTATCAAGCTAAAGCATGGACAATTCCACCGCCTAAATCATGGTGTCACCTTTCACTTATTGAGTTTGAAATATATTTTTGAAAAACACTTACTTGAAGTGTATGATCACAAATCTTAGTAAGATTTGATCCTTCCAAGACTAGTTCAATTAAATTAGTCTATGATTTAATTAAATCATATGATTATAAGTTAAGTATCAAAATCATTTTGGAACCCTAACTTTAGCCCTAAGGCTGTGACCTACATCATCCTTTGGGATGCTAGGTTTTTCTTGAAACTTGATTTTACTTGATTACACTAACTCCATTTAATTACATACTCATATTGTTATAAAATCAAATCATTTTCTATGTGAGGAATACCCTAAAAACCGAATTGCATATCCTCACATAGGGGTTGATTTTATTCATGCGTTTTCTTATTTCCAATCATCTTTAGTTCCATCCTTGAACATGTAAACCACATTAGTTTTCAAAGAACAACTTCCTAACCCTAAAATCAATACATGGCCAAACCTATGCACTAGGTTTTTGGTGACCATTTGTTCATCAAATCACTCCAAATCAAGCACAATACAACATCAATATTATGAGCAATAATATTCTAAGCATTAAACAACCATAACGTTAAAAGTCCACACATTGACCTAACATCAAAGTGGCGGGTTTTCATCATGAAAAGTCATTTTTCCATCACAAAAAATGTATGGTAAACATAAAGCAAGCATAGAAATGAATTTACTAAGCTATTACAACTTCCATCACAAATAATCTTCACAACAAAGTGAAGAACACAAATAAGCTTTGACCATGAATATACTTAGAAAACTAGTGCTATCCACCACAAGGTGTGATATAGACATTCTTACCCATACCTTAGTTGGAGACTTAGTTCACAAACCCTTTTGAAGGGAGAAAGGTGATGGCTTCCAAGCTTGAACCTTTAAAGAAAATAGAAGCCATTTGAAGGAACCTGTTTGAAACACAAGAAGGGAGGTTGAATTGTGTTTCTTAAGTTTTTTAAACTTTTCGCAAGCAAATATAAGTTTTCGCAAAGGATGGACGGTTAAAACGATAACGGACACAAGGAGCGATTCCAAACACCAGTTGGACGCTTACTCAGAAGAGATAAAATAAAGAAAACAAGTGCAATAAGAAAACAATTCATTCCCAAGGAGTTAGATAGAAAATAATCTAAAGCAAAGATAAGGGAGAGAAAGGAACACAAAGATGTTATCCTGGTTCATTTTTTACAAAGAGCTACGTCCAGTCCTCTCTACTTGAGAGCTTTCCACTATAACAAAAATCCTTTGTTACAATTATTCAACACCTCTTCAGGCAAGTATTCTACACCTCTTCAGGTAAGTATTCTACACCTCTTCAGTATTCTACACCTCTTCAGGTAAGCTAAGTATTCTTTCTACACAAGCCTCTTCAGGCTTAACCAACTAGGTTTTGAAAAGAGTTTTGTTCTACTAACTCACTAACTGTGAGAGTTTGAAACTAAAGCTTAGAACTCTTGAACAATACTATACGCAGAGAGTGATATGAAAATAAAGATCAGAGTTAGCTTTTCAAGCTTTGAGTATTTCTCTTGATTGCTTTGTGTGCTTGACTATTTTTCAAATCTTTGAATCAGTTGTGCAACTTTGCTTCTTATTCTTTTCTCTTGTATCTTTGCATCTTCAAGACCAGAGGTATTTATAACAGACTTGATTTGATCAGCTTTAGTCTTCAACGGATGGAAAAGGATCTGTTTTGATTGAGCATTAAATGCGTTAGTCTGTTGAGTCTGATAACTTCCTTGAAGCTTCTGATCAACAAAGTAGACTAGCAAGCTTGATAGCTAGAAATGGGACTGACTACTTTTCCTTGTACTTGAAAGTGGCCTTTTGTCTTTCTCAAATGAGAAGGTCAACTTTTTTTGTGTTAGGGATAGTCTGGCTTTTGCTTTTGTTTGAACGAGTGTTACAGGGAATATTTGTTCAAAAGATATAAGCTTTTTACATAGAATAATAAATTTAAAAGCTTTACATATGTATTCGTGCTAAACAAATAAAGCATTATTGGACTATAACGATTAAATAATAACAAGAGGAGTCTTTGGACTCAAGATTCTATTGTTACAGCTTATTATCGTCTGGTCTGATAGAAAGTTAATCCTATTTGGAGTTTGGACGAGTGAAAGTCTTTGGAATTATATAAATTTTATCCTGCACACTTAAGATAAAACATTAGTCCATAAGAAATCTTTGTTCTTCTGAAATTAGTGTTGGGTTTTCAAGAGGGATAATTTTTACAAAAAACAATTTATAAAACCTCTTGAGCGGAAAAACCCCTTTACTAAAGGACCACGTATTGCGCATGAATCACAAGGATATTGTATTTACCTATTAAAGCGTAGCTTTACCACGATCACTGTGAGCGCGTCAGCAGCACTGGTAAGTCACGAACACTGCTACGGTGTGAATGACAACTTGATCTGCACAGCTACAGAGCAGCAGATCCAAGGAACACTGCTGCTATCACCACAAAGTGAGAGGTTCTTCTCAATCACCAGTATTGCAAAGTAGCAATACCTCTACTCAGTCCACGCGAGCAAACCAATGTCAGAGATAGCGTAGTGCTAGCTATCAGGATTGGAATAGGCGTAGCACACAGAGAGAGAAAGGAGGCGCTGCTGTCAATAGAGTACATCGACCATTATGAGAGCTTTGTGTTGTGTCTTACTTAAGTGACGTGCGCAACTGACTAATAGCTGTCACTCACTTGACCTAACCCACTTGGGCCATTGTACACTACAGGCTCAATGTTTAATTATTAATTAAATCATATTTAATTAATGAATTAAACTTATCCTCATTTAATTTTCAATCAAATCATATTTAATCAATCAATTAAATCAATCGCATTTAATTATTAATCAAATCATATTTAATCAATCAATTAAATCAATCCCATTTAATTGTTAATTAAATCATATTTAATTAATCAATTAAATTAATTCTCTGAACATTTGCTCTATGCGTGTGACCCTATAGGTTCTCAATTAATTGGCAATAATATTAATTATTATTAATCATATAATAACTAATTAATATTATAAACAATGAGCGGCATCTAGCAATACATCATTGCTACCCAATTAATTAGAATATTGGTGATACAATTAAAACCTTGTTGTAACCATATATATAATGTGAAGTCAACGTCCTTTCGTCACAATGTCTTAATTGAACACAAGGCATAAATGTGTCATCCTTGTTAAGTTCAATTATTTATTTCTGGATCTAGTAATTGACGTACGATCATGTGGGCCCAATATCTCATATTGTCCCACCTTAACATGGCCATGCATTTCTGCGTCGCATACGTTCAAGAGGCCTATAGACATTACTCCTGTTATGTAGGAGGGACGAATTCTATCTACATCACTCACATTCCTCAACAGGTTTCATTGCAGGCCCAATAACTATCTTTATAGTTATCCTGTTACAGACAATGTTTAATAGTATTAAAGCCTACAACTACATATGTCAGGAATCATAGTGACTTCAAGTCGAAGGACTACTTCAGTATGATCACCATGAGAATCGCTTATGACACATACATAACTATTATGCAGTGTTCTCATAGCGAGTCACTCCAGTATAAATATTCCACTAATATTTATACGTATGTGAAGACTTGATATCTTATATCTATGACCGGTGAGATGTGGTCATCAGTACACTCACATAATAGTCTCAATGTATTATTATTGTCCTTATTAATAATAATACTTGACTATGGATATTTAAGAATAGTGTTCTATAATTTAATGGCATCTCATGGTCAAGTCATACTTGACGTTCTATTAAATGAACTACATATTCTAAGGACTTTATTATGCTATGAATATAATCATCAAATACAACATAATAAATAAATGCCTCATATATATAAAATATAGAATAAAGTCATGATACAATATATATAAATCATAAATATATATTGGCCACTAGGGCTTATACCAATAATCTCCCACTAGCACTAGCGCCAATTAGGCATAAATCTAATACCCATCGACCTAGTATGAGCGTCATGCTTCTGCTGAGTAAAAGGCTTGGTAAGTGGGTCAGCAACATTGTCTAGTATATCAACTCTGCATATCTTCACATCTCCTCTTTCGATAATCTCTCGAATGAGATGGAAACGCCTGAGTATGTGTTTGGATCTCTGGTGAGATTTGGGTTCCTTGGCTTGCGCGATTGCTCCATTGTTATCGCAATAGAGGTCAATCGGGTCCGCAATACTAGAAACAATACCAAGTTCAGAGATGAACTTCTTGATCCAAACAGCCTCTTTTGCTGCATTAGATGCAGCAATATACTTGGCCTCCGTTGTAGAATCGGCAATTGTTTCCTGCTTTGAACTCTTCCAGCTCACAGCGCCTCTATTAAGGCAAAACACGAATCTTGACTGTGATTTGGAATCATCCTTATCAGTTTGGAAGCTAGCATCAGTGTAACTTCTTACAATGAGCTCTTCCTCACCTCCATAGACCAAGAATGTGTCCTTAGTTCTTCTCAAGTACTTGAGGATATTCTTGACTACTTTCCAGTGACTCTCACCGGGATCAGATTGGTACCTGCTCGTCATGCTCAAGGCATACGAGAGATCTGGTCTAGTACATATCATAGCATACATGATAGATCCAATTGCCGAAGCATATGGAACCTTATTCATGCGTTCCCTCTCATCAGATGTAGTAGGGCACTGTCCTTTGGATAAGTGTATGCCATGTGACATAGGCAAGAGACCCTTCTTGGAATCATGCACATTGAAACGCCTAAGCACTTTGTCAATATATGTATCTTGACTAAGGCCTAATAATTTCAGTGACCTATCCCTATAGATCCTGATTCCTAGTATGTAGGAAGCTTCGCCTAAGTCCTTCATCGAGAAACAATTCCCCAACCATGTCTTTACATTTTGTAGTGTAGGAATGTCGTTTCCGATGAGTAGTATGTCATCCACATAAAACACGAGAAAAGCAATCATGCTCCCACTAACCTTCTTGTACACACAAGGTTCATCTTCATTCTTGATGAATCCAAACTGTCTTATAGCTTCATCAAAACGAAGATTCCAGCTTCTGGAAGCTGGCTTGAGTCCATAGATGGACCTCTGCAATTTGTGCACCTTTCTAGCATCCTTTGAATCGACAAAACCCTCAGGTTGTGTCATGTACACATCCTCGAGAAGATTCCCGTTAAGGAATGCAGTTTTGACATCCATCTGCCAAATTTCATAATCATGGTATGCAGCAATAGCAAGTAGGATCCGAATAGATTTGATCATTGCAACTGGAGAGAAGGTTTCATCATAGTCTATACCATGAACTTGCTTGAAACCTTTAGCAACCAGTCGCGCTTTGAAGGTATTAACCTTTCCATCCATGTCAATCTTCTTTTTGAAGACCCACTTGCACCCTATGGGTTTTGTCCCTTCGGGTGGCTCCACCAAGGTCCAAACTTGGTTTGTGTACATGGATTCCATTTCGGATCCCATGGCTTCTAGCCACTTCTCAGATTCAGGGCCAGCTATGGCCTCCTAGTAGGTAAGAGGCTCATCTTGATCCATAAGCAGTACATCACCTTCTTGAGTTAGGAGAAGTCCAAATCTCTCAGGCTGTGTACGTGATCTGTTTGACCTACGTGGTTCTTGTGTTACTTGAACCGATTCTTGAACCACAACATCTTGTGGATTCGGTTCTTGTTCCATTGCAGACGAGTCAGTACTCTGTGGTGCCTGGATTTCTCCAAGTTCTATTGTCCTCCCACTGTCTACTTTAGAGATGTATTCTTTTTCAAGGAACACTCCAGTCCTGGCGACAAACTCTTTGTCATCAGAGGCGTTATAGAAATAGTATCCTTTCGTTTCTTTGGGATACCCCACAAAAGTACATTTATTTGATTTGGGTTCCAGTTTATTTGTGATTAAACGTTTGACATAGACATGACATCCCCAAATCTTCATAAAAGACAAACTAGGCTTTCGCCCCTTCCACATCTCATGTGGTGTTTGTTCTACCGCCTTTGTTGGAACATGGTTAATTGTGAAAGCTGCTACAAGCAATGCGTAACCGCAAAAATAGTCTGAAAGATCTGGGTGACTCATCATCGATCGTACCATGTCCAACAAGGTGCAATTCCTCCTTTCGGACACGCCATTCCACTGTGGGGTTCCGGGAGGAGTGAGTTGGGATACTATCCCACACTCTTTCAGATAGTCATCAAATTCATGGTTAAGGTATTCACCACCACGATCTGATCGTATGGCTTTAATACTCTTGCCCAGTTGGTTTTCTACTTCATTTTTGAACTCTTTGAACTTTTCAAAGGTTTCAGATTTGTATTTCATTAGGTACACATATCCATATCTACTGAAGTCATCAATAAATGTGACAAAGCAGGAAAAACCACCTCTAGCAGGTTTGTTCAGTGGCCCACATACATCACTATGTATCAACCCCAAAAGATCACTGGCCCTTTCACTATTACCAGTAAATGGGGCCTTAGTCATCTTTCCCAATAAACAAAATTCGCACGTATCAAACGATTCATAATCAAAAGAATCCAATAATCCATCTTTATGGAGTTTGGAGATGCGTTTCTCATTAATATGGCCTAAACGACAATGCCAAAGGTATGAAGGATTCAAACCATTGGGTTTGATCCTTTTCGTATTTATGTTATATATGGGCACATCGAGATTAAGAATATAAAGTCCATTACTCAATGGTGCATTAACAAACAAAACATTATCCAAATAAAGAGAACAACATTTGTCCTTAACAATTAAATGAAAACCCTTCTTGTCCAAACAAGAAACAGAAATAATGTTTTTGCTAATAACGAGAACATAATAACAATTACTAAGTTCCAAAACAAGCCCAGTAGGTAAAGTTAAAACATAAGTCCCTCCATCTAATGCAGCAACTTTTGCTCCATTTTCGACGCGTAGGTCCACTTTACCTTTAGTCAATTTCCTCCTACTTTGTAGTCCCTGCACATTATTACAAATGTGAGCACCACATCCAGTATCAAATACCCAAGATGCTGAAGTAGATAAATTAACATCAATAACATAAATATCTGAAGCGGAAGTCTCACTTCCCTTCTTTTTCTCTTCCAGGTATTTCTTGCAGTTCCTCTTCCAGTGGCCAGGTTGGCCACAATGGCGACAATTGCCTTCCTTAGCTACCCCGCCCACGGGCTTCAAGCCAGAAGCGCTAGGCTTAAACTTTTTCTTGCCTTTGCCCTTCTGCTTGCTACAGGGCTTCTTCTTAGTCTTTTTTCCAGAATCAACCATCATTATGGCTTTACCTTTTCCCTTATTAATGTTCTGTTCAGCAGTTCTCAACATGCCTAGCAGTTCTAACAGAGTTTTGTCAATATCATTCATGTTGTAATTCATGATAAATTGACTGTAGCTTTCTGGCAACGATTGCAGAACTATATCTGTAGCCAAATCTTGGCTTAGTGGAAAACCCAATCTGTCAAGGCTCTCAATGTACCCAATCAAAAGGAGTACATGAGGTCTAACCGGGCTTCCTTCTGTCAGCTTACAATTAAATAGGGCTCTGGAAACTTCAAAGCGCTCATGCCTCGCCTACTCTTGGTAGAACATTTTGAGACGTCTGATCATATCAAACGCCTCCATGTTTTCATGTTGCTTCTGAAGCTCAGAGTTCATGGTGGCAAGCATGAGGCAGCTAACATCCAGGGCATCATCCTGATACTTCTTGTAAGTATCTCTGTCAACCCTAGAAGCATCCTCGGGTAGTTCAGGAGCAGCCTCCACAAGAACATACAGCTTTTTCTATTGCCTGAGGACAATCCTCAGGTTTCGATACCAATCCAGAAAATTACTTCTAGATAACTTGTCCTTCTCAAGGACAGATCGCAATGATATATTATTAGTTGTGTTTGGTGCCATGGATATCTACATAAAATAAATATGCAAAGTATAAGTATCATGATTTTAAAAACATATCTAATAGGTCTTTATGAAATATGCTCCCACTATTTTACTCAAATCAATGACCCTCATCATTGACTCGGAAAATCTCGTTGAAAGATTTTCTAGTGGGACCAAGATCCATATTTTACCTCGTTCTGAGTTAGTTGTGGCTGATCGCCCAGAACTTAGCTATTTAGGTAGGAAACTCCTTTCCAATTACATCCAATGTAATTCTTGGACCAGTTGGGTGAATAACTCCTTATTCTAATCCATCATATAGATTAATGCCCAACCTCATGCCTCTAAGTCATTTCAATCTTATTGAATACACTTAGTTAAGCTCAACCTAATGGTTGGCAGTAGGTTATTTCACCTTTCGCGTCTCACCGGAATATATTAAGGTGCTCAGCTGTAGCATGACCCACACTTAAATGATTCTGGCCTTGACGAGTGCCACGCATCAGGAGACATTTAATAACTTAATTCATTAAGGGAATTTAATAATTAAGTGATCTCACCCGCTTGTTTATCATATAAACGTCTCTCATAGCATACATGACATACTAGCTTACATACATTCAAAACATATTAAGCATACAATGACATACATACTATCATATAATTTAAATCATACATCTCATATATTTCATGCATCGCATACATAAACATACAAGACATATAAAAGGTATTATGATTATGGCCTCCTAATATGCAATAATTAAAACTAATTATGATAATCTTTGACCCTCGAGCAAACTTCTAAAGTTCCTCCCACTAGCGTCATGATCTGGTGTTACCTCCATGTGAAACCGAACAATTTACAAAATTTAAAATAAAATAAATAAAGTAAATATCACGACACGCAGGCCGTATTTATAAAATAAATATAATAAATTAAAACACCAAAATTAGGGCCATAACCATATACCACATATTTAAAATTATTTAATTATAAATAATAATAACCCTTTATTATTATTAATATGTTTAAATAATATAAACAGATTGAATCAAAAGCAATCAATTTCAATAAAAAAAAAAAAAAAAAGGCAAACCAAATCACCAATTCACGTAAGGCAATCCAAACAATCAGCAGATTTGGATTAGATAATTTTTGAAAGTGATATTATATGAACAGTAAGGCAATTGAAAAGGCAATTCATGTTTTGCCTTATATCTTTTAAACCACTTGAAAACAATTTTCAATTCAACAACTTTTGATCAATTCATGGATCCTACTTCAAAAGCAATTCACGGATCACTGTGCACTTGTTAAAAGAACCACGCTTCACGCACAGATGTGAATGCAGTGACGTCGTGCAGTTTGCAGCGATGTACTTTTAAAACAATTTCAAAAGCTCTACACATACAGATAGCATGTATTTTATTGAATCATATTCAAAAGTAAAAACATGATATCAAACAAGGCAAACAACTTAGGATACATGACAAACTACGATCAAGGCTCTAATATCACTGTTGGGTTTTCAAGAGGGATAATTTTTAAAACAAACAATTTATAAAATCTCTTGAGCGGAAAAACCCCTTTACTAAAGGACCACGTATTGCACATGAATCACAAGAATATTGTGTTTATCTCTTGAAGCGTAGCTTTACCACGATCACTGTGAGCGCGTCAGCAGCATTGGTAAGTCACGAACACTGCTACGGTGTGAATGACAACTTGATCTATACAGCTACAGAGTAGCAGATCCAAGGAACACTGCTGCTATCACCACAAAGTGAGAGGTTCTTCTCAATCACCAGTATTGCAAAGTAGCAATACCTCTACTCAGTCCACGTGAGTAAACCAACGTTAGGGATAGCGTAATGCTAGCTATCAGGATTGGAATAGGCGTAGCACACAGAGAGAGAAAGGAGGCGCTGCTGTCAATAGAGTACAGCGACCATTATGAGAGCTCTGTGTTGTGTCTTACTTAAGTGACGTGCGCAACTTACTAATAGCTATCACTCACTTGACCTAACCCACTTGGGCCATTGTACGCTACAGGCCCAATGTTTAATTATTAATTAAATCATATTTAATTAATCAATTAAACTTATCCTCATTTAATTATCAATCAAATCATATATAATCAATCAATTAAATCAATATCATTTAATTATTAATCAAATCATTTTTAATCAATCAATTAAATCAATCACATTTAATTATTAATTAAATCATATTTAATTAATCAATTAAATTAATTCTTTGAACATTTGCTCTATGCGTGTAACCCTATAGGTTCTCAATTAATTGGCAATAATATTAATTATTATTAATCATATTAATAACTAATTAATATTATAAACAATGAGTGGCATCTAGCAATACATCATTGCTACCCAATTAATTAGAATATTGGTGATACAATTAAAACCTTGTTGTAACCATATATATAATATGAAGTCAACGTCCTTTCGTCACAATGTCTTAATTGAACACAAGGCATAAATGTGCCATCCTTGTTAAGTTTAATTATTTATTTTTTGATCTAGTAATTGACGTACGATTATGTGGGCCCAATATCTCATATTGTCCCACCTTAGCATGGCCATGCATTTCTGCGTCGCATACGATCAAGAGGCCTATAGACATTACTCTTGTTATATAGGAGGGACGAATTCTATCTGCATCACTCACATTCCTCAACATGTTTCATTGCAGGCCCAATAACTATCTTTATAGTTGTCCTGTTACAGACAATGTTTAATAGTATTAAAGCCTACAACTACATATGTCAGGAATCGTAGTGACTTCAAGTCGAAAGACTACTTCACTATGGCCACCATGAGAATCGCTTATGACACATACATAACTATTATGCAGCGTTCTCAAAGCGGGTCACTCCAGTATAAATATTCCACTAATATTTATACCTATGTGAAGACTTGATATCTTATATCTATGACCCGTGAGATGTGGTCATCAGTACACTCACATAATAGTCTCAATGTATTATTATTGTCCTTATTAATAATAATACTTGACTATGGATATTTAAGAATAGTGTTCTATAATTTAATGGCATCTCACGGTCAAGTCATACTTGACGTTCCATTAAATGAACTACCCATTCTAAGGACTTTATTATGCTATGAATATAATCATCAAATACAACATAATAAATAAATGCCTCATATATATAAAATATAGAATAAAGTCATGATAGTCTATCCTGCTGATCAGAAACTTCAGAAGCTATCAGACTCAACAGATCAAATGCATTCAATGTTCATCAGAACGGATCCTTTTCCATCCGTTGTAGACTGAAGTCTGTTCAAAGACAAAAGGCTATATATAACTCCATCTCTTGAAGATGCATGGTTACCGAACTTGAGCAAAAATACAAGTGAAGCAATACTCAGCGATTCAAAATCTTTCTAGAGAAACAAGCAATCATCTGCTGAAGTAATCAAAGAGAAAATATCAAGCTTGCAAAACTAGCAAAGCTACTCTGATCCTCATTTTCATATTACTCTCTGTGTAGAGTTTTTAAGAGTCTAAGCTTTAGTTTCGAATTCTCACATTTAGTGAGTTAGTAGAACAAACTCTTTTCAAAACCTTAGTTTGGTTGAGCCTGAAGAGGCTTGTCTGTAAAAGAATACTTAGAGAACCTGAAGAGGTTGAGAATACTGCCTGAAGAGGTGTTGAATACTTTGTAACAAAGGGATTTTGTTATAGTGGATAAAGCTCTCAAGTAGAGAGGACTGGACGTAGCTCTTTGGTGAAGAGTGAACCAGGATAATACCTTAGTGTTCTTTTCTCTCCCTTACCCTTACTTTAGTTTATTATCTAACTAACTAACTGGGATTGAATTGCCTTTTCCTATGCTGCCTTCTTATCTTATTCAAACTAAGTTAGCGTCCAACTTGGTGTTTGGAAGAGCTCTCTTTGCTTTTAATCGTTTTAGCGTCCAACCTTGCGAAAATTATTATCTCCTTACGAAAAGAATTTAAAATCTTCAGAAACACAATTCAACCCCCCTTCTTGTGTTTCAAACAGGTTCCTTCAATTGGTATCAGAGCTTAGCCTCTGCGTTGAGCACTTTGCCGTGTAGAGGAAAAGATCCTACTGCAGATATGTCTGGACCAAGTATGCCAAGCGGGAGTTAACCAGTTATGGAAGGTACTTCCATGACCAGGCCGCCATTTTTCAACGGTACTCACTACCTGTACTGGAAGGTGAGATTCAAAGGTTTCATCCTCAGTACAAACTCAGCTCTCTGGACCAGAATCACAAACGGTCCTAATGTTTGTCTCAACTCTGACGGGACAAACAAAGCAGAGGACGCCTGGACTGATGCTGAACGGGCTAGAATGGAACAGAATCATAAAGCAAGATATGCTTTAATGTGTGCGCTCAGCCCTGACGAATTTCAGAAGATTCACGCATGTGAAACAACCAAACAAATATGGGACACCTTGTCTAATCTCCATGAGGGGACAACCAAGGTGAAGGACTCTAAAATCATCATGCTGGTTGGCTAGTATGAAATGTTCACCATGGCTGAAGGAGAGTCCATCCTAGACATGATGGATCGCTTTCAGATGATCATCAACGATCTGAAATCCCTTGGAAAGGTCTACGCTACCAAGGAGAATGTCACCAAGATTCTTAGGAGCCTGCCTAAGAAGTGGAGACCTCTTGTCACTGCAATCACCCGGGCCAAAGATCTTTCTACCTTGACTCTGGATGATCTTGTTGGGACGCTTCAAGTTCACGAGCAGGAGCTTGATCTTGACAATCCTGGAAAGAAGAACAAAGGGATTGCCCTGAAAGCTCATAAGTACAACAACTCAAAAGCTTTAAAAGCTTATGAGTCCAGTGATGAAGCTGATCAGTCTGATGATGATGTATCAGACGATGACGAGCTATCCTTTATCTCCAGAAAGATTCAGAATATGTGGAGAAAGAAAAATGGAATGAAAAGGAGGCCATTCCAAAAGAAAAGCTTCAAGGATCATGCTGAACCCAAGGATAAAAGTCAGCTGGTCTGTTTTGAATGCAACAAACCAGGACACTTCAAAGCCGATTGCCCTACGCTAAAGGACAAGAAGAAGTTCTTCAAAAAGAAGAAAAAGAACTTCATGGCAACTTGGGAGGACTTGAACTGCTCTGAAGAAGAAGAAGAAGAAGAAGAAGAAGAAGAAGAAGAAGAAACAAATGAAGAGGCATAATGAAGACTCTTCGGACGATGAACAACTTGTTGTTCCCGGAGAAAGAAGTCAGGAGTCTACCTCTGAAGGAGGATGGAATGTTCCACCCATCTTCAAGGGAACAGACTATCCTCATTAGAAATCAATTTTCCAAATATACGTCCAAGCTCAAGACTATGAGTTGTGGAATGTCTTCACTAATGGAGATTATCGTCCAACGATTACCCTTGAGGACGGATCAACATCGTCCAAACATGAAGCAGACTGGACGAGTGATGATATCAGACGATGTTCTCAAAATGCTCATGCTAACTGGTGTCTTGTCAACGCCCTTGATCGTCCAAGACTGGACATGGTCTCGCGGTTCCAAATAGCTAAGGAGAAGCTGGACGCTTTGGAACATCGATTCAGACCAAGGAGCTCGTCTACCTCAAATCTCTGTCTGATGGTCAAAAGCTCTTCGGACGCTGAATCAGAAGATGAAGAGGTATCTGTTTCTAACTCTCTTCAAGAAGCTTATGACGAACTGCTAAATGATTCTTCTCTATTGCATCATCAATACATCATGCTTAAGAGAAAACTATCAAAAGTGAATAAAGAGTTGGAAGAGTCCAACAAACTAAATAGGCAGCTTATTAAAGAGAATAATAAGCTTAAAGCTGAGAATGTGAGTCTAACTGACAAACTCACCTCTGAGTCCAGTGAACCCTATGAGGTAACTAGACTGAAACAAGAGGTATCTGATCTCACCAAAAGCGTATCTAAGCTTGTTGGAGGATCAGAGAAGCTAGACCTGATATTGAGGTACTCTAGATCACCTCATGATAAGTCTGGCATAGGTTATGACTCTGAGAAACAAAGTGTGTCTCAGAAAATATCAGGGTCCAACAAACATCACAAGGCTTTTCATTCTTACGGAGAGTAAAAAGAAAATAAATTGCATGCATCCAGAACCTACTGTAAGATTTGTGGAAAGAGTGGTCACAGCTCTTCAAAATGCATTTGCAAAAATAAAAACAAAATGCATGGACGAAGACCTTCAACTAACCCAAAAGGACCCAAGTCTATCTGGGTACCTAAGAATATGATAATACCTATTGCAGATCTACTTAGCAACACAAAAAAGACCCCAGTCCTGATACTTGGATAGTGGTTGCTCACGTCACATGACGGGAGAAAGGTGTATGTTCCAAGAAATCCGTGAGAAGACTGGTGGATAGGTCACCTTTGGAGGCAACCATAAGGTAAAGATAATAGGAATTGGTAAGATTGGTAAGCATCCTCTTCCCTCTATTGATAATGTTCTTCTGGTTAAAGGATTAAAACACAACTTGCTTAGCATAAGTGAATTATGTGACAGTGGGTCTGATGTTTCCTTCAATAAAGGTGAATGTATGGTCAAGAACCCTGATGGGTCCATCTTATTCACTGCCAAAAGGCAAAACAATCTGTATAAGATTAACTTGGGGGAACTCTCAACTCAAAGTGTATCATGTCTAGTGTCTGTTGAAGATGAGCGATGGATCTGGCACAAAAGACTTGGTCATGCAAGTCTGAGATTAATCTCTAGACTAAACAAGCATGACCTCGTAAGAGGATTACCAAAGATTGTGTTTAGATCAGACGCTCTCTGTGACGCATGTCAAAAAGGAAAACAAGTTAAGAACTCTTTTGAGTCCAAGAACATTTTTAGTACTTCTAGACCACTAGAATTGTTGCATCTTGATTTGTTTGGTCCAACAAGGACTGCTTCTGTCAGTGGTAAGAAATATGGACTTGTCATAGTAGATGACTATACTAGATGGACATAGGTTAAGTTCCTTGCTCACAAGCATGAGTCTATCAAGATCTTTTCTATATTCTGTAAGTGAATCCAGAATGAAAAAGGCATATTCATCAGCTCGATCAGAAGTGGAGGCGAATTTGAAAATGAGCTTTTCCAAAGGTTCTGTGATGAAAGTGGTATTCATCACAATTTCTCTGCCCCTAGAACACCACAACAAAATGGTGTCGTTGAGAGAAAGAACCGATCTCTCCAAGACATGGCTAGGGCGACGCTCAGTGATAATTCTATCCCTAAGCACTTCTGGGCTGAAGCTGTAAATACTGCCTACTACATTCAAAACAGAATATACATAAGACCAATCTTCAATAAGACTCCTTATGAATTATGGAAAGGACGCAACCCCAACATTTCTTATTTCCACCCCTTCGGATGTCAATGCTTTATTTTAAATACTGAGGATCAACTAGGAAAGTTTGATGCCAAAGTAGATAATGGAATATTGTTAGGATACTCTGAAACGTCCAAAGCTTTTAGAGTCTATAACTCTAGAACTTTGATTGTTGAAGAATCCATCCATGTTAAATTTGATGACATACAGCCTGATAAGAGATTATCAGAGCTAGATGATTCTTTTGCAGATATGAATCTGAATGATTCAGATGCTCATCTAACAACCAACAAAGACGAGGCATCAGACGCTACGCAGGACGCATCATCATCTCAGCAAGATGTAAACACCCCTCGTTCGTGGCAATTCAGGACTTATCATCCTGGGGATCAAATCATTGGCAAACCTAATGATAGCGTCCGGACAAGGTCAACTTTCAGAGAGCAAGCTGACTCAGCCTTCATCTCTGATATGGAACCAAAGTCTGTGGACAAAGCCTTACTGGACGAGTGCTGGATCCTGGCTATGCAAGAGGAGCTCAACCAGTTTCAACGAAGTGACGTTTGGACGTTGGTCTCCTTGCCTAAGGATAAGTCTGTCATTGGAACCAAGTGGGTCTATCACAACAAGCTGGACGAAGATGGCAAAGTTGTAAGGAATAAAGCAAGGTTAGTTGCTCAAGGCTACTCACAAGAGGAAGGTATTGATTATACTGAAACCTTTGCTCCAGTAGCTATATTAGAAGCTATACGCATCTTACTCTCATATGCTGCACATCATAACATCATGCTTTATCAAATGGATGTAAAAAGTGCATTCTTAAATGGTGTAATTAATTGAGAAGTATATGTTTTTCAACCACCTGCTTTTGAAGATCAAAACCGTCCTGAGCATGTATATAAGCTTAAGAAAGCTTTATATGGACTCAAACAAGCTCCTAGAGCTTGGTATGAAAGACTCAACACTTTCCTAATGGAGAATGGTTTCTCAAGAGGAAAAGTGGACACAACTCTGTTTAGGAAAATAAATAAAAAGGAATTTATTGTTGCTCAAATTTACGTTGATGATATTATATTTGATGCAACTGATGAATCTCTTTGCCAAGATTTTTCTGACTTAATGCAAAGGGAATTTGAAAGATGGGAGAATTAAAATTCTTCCTCGGACTTCAAGTAAAGCAAACTTCAGACTGAGTGTACATTCATCAGACGAAGTACACAAAGGAGCTTCTGAAACGCTTCAAGTTGGACGATTGTAAACCTATGAATACACCAATGCATCCAACGTCCGTGCTAAACAAAGATGATAAAGATAAAAAGGTAGACCAAAAGGTATATAGAGGTATGATTGGTTCCCTCTTATATCTAACCGCGTCCAGACCTTATATCATGTTTAGTGTTTGCTTATGTGCTCGTTTTCAATCCGATCCAAGAGAGTCTCATCTCTCAGCAGTAAAAAGAATCTTTAGATATCTAAAATGTTCTACTAATCTGGGTCTTTTGTATAAGAAATTTGATGAATACAAATTAGTTGGATTCTGTGATGCTGACTATGCTGGAGACAGAATAGAAATAAAAAGCACAAGTGGAGGGTGTTACTTCATTGGTGCTAATCTTTCTCATGGTCATGCAAAAGGCAAAGCACAATTGCTCTATCAACTGCTGAAGCTGAGTACATTGCTGCTGCCAGTTGCTGTTCATAACTGCTTTGGATCAAACATCAGTTGGAAGACTACAACGTGTTTGTAAGCAACATCCCTATCATGTGTGATAACACTGCTGCTATTAACTTGTCAAAGAACCCCCATACTGCATTCTAGAGCAAAGCATATAGAAATAAAGCACCATTTTATTAGAGACTATGTGCAAAAAGGAACAATAGATATTCAATTTGTTGATATTGACCATCAATGGGCAGATATCTTCACTAAACCATTAGCCAAAGATAGGTTCACATTTATAAGAAAATATCTGAACATGCATTTCATTGATTGACTGAGAGTCCAATGCATGCATCCAATATTTGCATTCCGTCCAATATATGCTCGTCCATTGTACGTTCTGTTTGCTCGTCTAATGCATTAATGGAACTCAATCTTTGTCGAATGAACTATTATCTCTCATTCCCTTAACTGAGTCAGTTTTTGTTTTCTTTGTTTGCCAAAAATGCTTTTTACGGTTTCAAAGTCTGAACGTGTGTCAGGCATTTAATGCACGTCGTTTCGCTCTCTCTCTTTGAAAATACGAAAGGTTTTCGTTCTCTCTTCTCCTTTCTTTAAAACCTACGTGTTGTTAAAAATCAAATCTTTACAAAAAGCTTTCATCTTTCTTCTTGCATCTTCAAAAAGGAAAACTCTTTCTGAAAAAAAAAACCCTTCTTCTCTAGACCTCTTCTCTGAAACAATGGCAACCTCTTCTGCTGCTGCTTCTAAGAGTAAAGGAAAAACCTTTAATGCTCAGATTGCTGATGTCATGGTCGAGTTCAAATTTAATCTACAATTCCTGGCTGATAACGGGATTGACATTTTCTCTAACATCCATGTTGCTCGATGGTCAAGCTTCTTCGAAGATTCTCCGATAATCTACCCTGCTCTAGTTAGGGAGTTCTGGACAAACCCTACTATCTCAGCAAGGGAGATTCGCAACAAAGTGCTTGATATTGAAGTAATAGTATCTAAAGCAACCATTTCAAATGCGATTGGGTGCGCCCAATCTGGAATAACTGTTGAGGATAACTGGGAGGATGAGATTGGTTATGCTTCCACCATCAGAGATTGTTTGTTGAAGAACTCGGTTGACAAACTCATAGCCTCAAAAATGACTGACAAGGCTAGGGTTCTTCACCAAATTTTGAACAAATCTATCCTTCACAAGGCTGGGTCGAAGGATAATGTATCAAAGGCTTACCAATTTTGCCTGGTTCATTTGATACTGGAAAGGCAGATAAACCTTCCCCACCTTCTCTTTTCTTTCTTCAAGTATGTCATTGAAGGCTCTGGGAAGAATACTTCGATCATCTATGCTGCTCTTCTCTCAAAAATCTTCGAGAAGCATATGGTCTACGATGACCTAAAGAACTTGGCTCCAGAAAGAAAAGTCAGATACTATGGTGTTCATGGTATTGAACGAGCGCATCAGCCTGAGTTTAGCAGGCAAAGCTTGGTGATGATGCAGTTGGACTGCCTCAAAAAGTCCAAACCTGAAGGGAAACATAAAGGAGCCCAGACACAAGGCACAGAAGAAGCGTCTGAACAACGAGTCACTGCTGGACGCTCAACTGAACTAGCTCGTCCAACAGCTAAGACTCCTCTTTCTCATCCAAAGCTCACTGTCCAACCATCCAGAAAAAGGAAGCTGATTCTAGCTCCCATTGATGAGGACGAAGAGGACGATTTACCCATCTCCAGGGTAGTCAAAGGCCCAAGATTGGAGACCTCATCTGTTGCACCCCTGCCTAAACCTATTTCAACAAGGGCAAGGTCTGCTCGAGCAAAGGCAAAAGGTAATACTGAACCCATCTCTAGTTCAGTTATTACTTCTTCTGTTGTCCAATCGTCTGAGATTAAGGACTTGACCATTGAACCTTCTCTACCACCCTCACCCACTGCCCTACCACAAACACAAACCCTAACCTCACCAAATAAACCCGAAGACTGGTTCACACCATGGGGAGATCACCCCTTCCAACCTTATGGTGCTCCCTACCCCAAAAGGATTTTTCCCAAAAGAAAATATAGACGCATCCCAGGAATGAACCACAGTAACAAATGCTCAATTTGGGCTGAGGTCAAACGCAGCTTTCCTGTTCTATTCCTTAAACACTCACCCCCTACTACTGAACGTCACCCCAAAAGCCCTCTTCCACTACTTGAATATGAATATGAACAACCATCCACACCACCCACCTCGGGACCACCCCCTGAACATGGCTACTACCCCATCCCTCACACTTCCACTGAGCGTCTGGCCACTGAGATGTACACAGCTCTTGGACCCTTGGTTGTCTACCTTGAGAAGAAGACGTTTCCTCCAAGGAAAGTCTATCCCAACCTCATCAAGGACAAGGCATTCCAATGGTGCCACTACAATGTGAATAGGCACGTAGTTCTTCGTAATGAAGACAAGAAAGGCTACAAAGATGAGTACGAAATGAGAGCAAGGACGTATGGTCTAACCAACTACATCCTTGATCCTAATCTGTCATTCATTCCAAGCTACCTAACAACATGGAAGGAGTACTCTGATGTTTGTGACTTTCTTCCTTATTATGCCGTGCGCAAGGAATGTGACATGTCTCGGGAAGCTAAGATTCATCACAACCTTCCAATGAAGTGTTGGTCAAGGTCATCCAGCACAAGAGTAGGAGTTGTTCCTCCTCGAGCTTGTCCAAGAATTCCTATTCTACACATCATTTTTCAATTATTAATTTACTTTAACCAAATTAGAGTTTTTCAGACAATTTATTCACACAGATTCACTAAAAGATAGAAAAATGACAGACATAGATTTTGGGGTGTTACAAGATTCCCAATCATCAACACAATCATATATAGCAGATGAAAGATAATATGACACACAATATATCATAGCAATATTCATGTCACCATGAATCATCCAATAACAATAATACAATTAAATCAAATAACAATATCATCAATCCAATCATGCTATATAGTGATCATGATGCATTCAATATGCAAATGGGTATGACTCAAACCCCTACTCTATGGAACTAATGCATCATCAGAGGGAGTGATCAGAGTGCAAGTTCCGTATGCGCTAGCCTTAGGCAAAGTCCTACAACATTCGTAACTACGCATGGGATAGTCGACATGGGATCTTGGATCATCACAGCATAGGAGAGCTACAAATGGCCACATATGGGGTTGCACGCCCCGACTTCCCTTAGGTCAAATCGACCGTTACTACACCATTCACACCCGCACAAGGTGTAAGCTCAAATCTTAGGCTCAAATGCCTTAATTGACTTTAAAAAATGGCCGAACCAACAATGCAAGGGCGATAACATTTATTTATCAAATAAACTTCATGATTCCCTCGGAATCTAGCCATCTCTAGGCCACATAGATAGTCCACGTTCTCGGGTCCGACTCTCCGGCCCGTCATCAAACTGCTATTTTAAGCACATAGTTCATCTTTGTGTACAAGTATTATTCATTTTCCTCAAGTCGTAGGTGCATTATGAAGTAGGAAAGAGAAAACCCAATCATAAATTATTTAGATCTTTTCTATGTTAGAGGTTACTTGCTTCGCAAGTAATTGAAATAATCTTGGTTTATTTAAGTCTTATGAATTCATTGATGGTTAAAACATCAATGGTATGTCATATGGTCTTGTTTCACCATAAGTCATACTTTCTTATCTCTTTCTTCTTCTCTAACTCCTTTCTTGACTTAGGTTTTTAAACTTTGATAAAACTAGTTTTGAAATCAAAACCTCTTTTGCCTTCTTTTGACAAAATCAAATCGTTTTCAATAAAACCACCATCACTTGGGTACATTGGTACCAAAAACTTGGAATAGGGTACTTTAAAACACTTGGAGGGTTTGAATGACATAATTCCTCCATTTTTACTCGTTTAGGGTCAAATACCCTATAAGTTCAAAATATGGTTTTCCTAATCAAATTCATTATTCTATTAAGTTTCAAATGTTCAATTTTACATTGTAAAACACTAAGTTTAGGTTTCATGAGTAATCTTACTCAAAATCCTAGGATTGGTCGAAAGCCTTCTAAGTTTGAAAATGAAGGTTTTCTTTTCTTCAAATTTTGAATCAATTTGATTGATAACTCATCTAAGAGTCATAAAACATCAGGTTAAAGTTTTAAAACATTTTCAACCTTCAAAAACCAAGTATCCAAATAAGGTAAAAGTTACTTTGTCCAAGAAAAAGTTAAAAGCTACTTTATCCAAAAAGGTAAGGATGATGTTGACATATATTTGAATAAATTAATGAAGTGCAACTAAGCAGTAAGCTAATAGATGGTCATGATATGCGCCCGACTCCAAGTTAAAATATTTTCTCCGATCCCGAGCCCAAAAATCAAAACTTAATGGACCTGACTAAAATAATAAAAATTTTACCAGCTCCGCTCCAAAGCAGCACAAAAAGGCTCAAACAGATATTTTATGATTTTGATTTTATAATTGGAACTCAAATGAATATCCAATTATTAACTGTTGCTATTAATTATAATTAGTCAAAATTATATTATCAACCAATTTATTCACAAAAACAAGATTTTTGGGGTGTTACAAAGATGATATGCAATACAATGGTAACTTTTAAATCATTCATGTGCATTTTTTATTTCATACAACATCATATATATTTTGTCAAATCAGATGACATGTAAGTTACTTTCTTCATGAAGCACTAACATAGTTACAATGCAAGAAAATGAAGTCAACCTCGAGAAAAACGTTGTTTGAATTTTAAAACTGAAAGTCAAATTTAGAATGAAAGTTAGTTAAAGGACGGATTTGTAAACTACAAAATTATAATAAAAAATATATACTTTTTGCCAACATTAAAACTGAACATGTAAAACAAGATAGTTCATTGTCGTGGTGTGGTTTGTTGAAGGTGTGCCTAAAACAGCTATAAAGTGGGATGTTTTACTAAGTTTTTAGGAGTTTGTTGCTTCTGCTTTAGTCTTTTGAAATTTGAAATGGTGTTGCTCCTGTTTTTTAAAATTAGGATAATATTATTTATGCCAAAAACTAAGGATGCACTTGAATTTTGTAATTAAGTTTTATGTTACACTCTAGCACTATTTATAGAGTCAAACAATAAACGTTAGATTTATCCTCTGTAAAATGTTCTATAATCTTAAAAATAACAAACAAATTGGTATTAGAGCTTTCATCTTGAGGGGTATGTGAGTTAAGAGAAACCGTAATGAAAGCTGACACATCATTCACAACAATTTCACCAGCAGTTTTCGATTGTGATGAGTATGAAGAGTGGACTTTTAGGATGACAGTTCATCTTGAAGCACTGGATCTTTGGGAGGTTATAGAAGAAGACTATGAAGTTTTTCCATTACCTGCAAACCCTAAGATGGCTCAACTGAAGAATCACAAACAGAGAAAGACAAAGACGGCTAAGGCTAAAGCTTGTCTTTTTTCTGTTGTGTCAAAAGCAATATTTGCAAGAATTATGAATCTGCAATTTGCTAAGGACATTTGAGATTATCTTAAATAAGCATATCAAGGCAGTCAAAGAACCAAAGGCATGCAGATGTTCAACTAGATCCGAGAATTCGAGATGCAGAGCATGAAAGAGAGAGAAACTATCAAAGGTTATACTGACAGGCTGTTAAGCATTGTAAACAAGGTATGACTTCTTGGTAAGGATTTTCCTGATGAAAGAATAGTGCAAAAAAAATACTCATCACTATACTTGAAAAATATTAATCCAAGATATCATCATTAGAGGAGTCTAAATACATATCAAGTACTCCTTGGGAGAATTAGTAAATGCTTTGCAGGCACAAGAGCAAGGGAGACACATGAGGGAAAAGAACCTGTGGAGGGTGCTCTTCAAGCAAAATTACAAAACTACAAAGGTGGCAAAAACAAGAAAATGGAGCAACCCGAAAATTTTGGAAATGGCGCTCAAAGAAATAACACTCAGGTTTTTCACCTTGTCCTTAATGTAAAAAAAAAAAAAAAACTAATCATCCACATAAAAGAAGTTGATGGAAGCCAGACGCAAGATGTTACAAGTGTGGTTAATTAGGACATATGGAGATCATATGCAAGTCTCATCAACGAGGAGAAGTCAATATTGTTGAGGATCAACTAGAATAGGAACAACTATTTGCAATATTATGTTTTACAACCAACAACTTCACGAAAGGTTGGCCTATAGATAGTGGTTGTACAAACCATATGAGTTACAATCGAAACTCTTCAAAGAGCTCGACAAAACTGTTATTTCCAAAGTCGGAATTGGAAATGGAGAATATATTACAGTAAAAGGCAAAGGAACAATCACAATTGAAATCCGTACTAAGGTTGAAAATTAATTTATGATGTTTTATATGTTCTTGAAATTAATCAAAATCTTTTAAGTGTTGCTCAGTTGTTGGAGAAAGGCTATAAAGTGTTGTTTGAAGACAGATATTGCATAATTAAAGATTCAGAAGGTAGCGATATGTTCAAAATTCAAATGAAAGGCAAAAGCTTTGCCTTAGAATTGATGAGTGAAGAGCAAACTGAAAAAGAAGAAAAAGCGGTAGAAAAAGATACAAGGATTTCTTGGGAAAATGCTTTCGCGGAAGTTGACAAGAAACCGCCAAAGAAGAAGCTCGATGAGAAGAAACCTAATGATAAAAAGCCCGAAGACAAATGTGTGAAATTGGTGAACCTTGAAAATTTTTGAAAATAATGGACACCGAGGGGATGGTTCTGTATCTAAAGGAGAAGGTAAAGCAGAATATAGAGGTGGTCCCACCCAAGAAAGATGTTGATAAGAATTGTAAGCAAAACAAAAGGAAGAAAGCCACAAACATCAACAAAAGGCCAAATTTGAAACTTTGAAAATTAAACAAGGTGTTAGCAATTGTTAAGGCAAGGAGTGTTGTAAGAGTTCCTAAAACAACTATAACGTGGGATGCTATATTAAGTCTTTAGGAGTTTTTTTTGTTTCTGTTTTAGTCTTTAAAATTTTAATGTTGTTGCTTCTGTTTTTTAAAATTAGGATAATGTTAGTCATGCCTAAAAATAAGGATGCATTTGAATTTTGTATTTGAATTTTATGTTACAGTCTAGATCTATTTATAGAGTCAAGCAATAAAAGTTAGATTTATCTTCTGCAAAATATTCTGTAATCTTTAAAATAACCAACAAATTTACGGTATGCCAAAAAAATCAAATTATGCTCAATACCCTTTGAAATAAAAGAAGTCAGTTCATTAGTTTGTTGACTATAACATCCTAATTTCATAACTTGCCTCAAGTGTCTGTGCTATGTATTGTAACCAATTTGATTGGGCTCAGAGCCTTGGAGATGTTAGCAAAGAAACGTTAGGACATCTATGAAGATGAGAAGTTTGATTGCAAGATCACCTAGCTGCAAAAAGCAACAAGCTTGAAACTTGAGACTTCTTTGAAAGATGAGGCCTACATTTTGTAGTTTTCCAATTTATTTTACACACGAATTGCAAGTGCTTCATACTTGCTTCATGTGGCTACAACTTAGCTTCTTCCTATGGTAGCAATAAATGTTGCTTAGGCACTGAAATTATAATCACTCATTGATCCTTGATGAGCATATATGAAGTTTTGGAAGGTTTGTTGTCTGTGGCTCTTCGCCAAAAATTGTGATTTCAGTTTTAATACATGATTGAGATTGAAAAGAATTGATTCACATAATGAGGTGTGTTTTAACAACTATATCAGTACTTAGTAATCAATACCAATGGTCAACTGTATTCCTTGGGGGTCCATCATGAACCAAGCATGTCTAAGTGAGTGAATGGGAAGAAGTACAACCATTCAAAGCCCACATCAAGTAAAGCAGTGAGAGGACACATATGATCTCAATATAAAAAGAAATAGCATGGACATGCAGAAATCATGGAGTTGTGTAGTGAGCACAGAGCGAACTATTCTTTTGCCTTTTACTAAAGAATATATCGTATGCTCACTACTTAAAGTAGCATACACTTATTTTTGGAAGGGTTCTTCTAAAGAGGACCCCACAACTCTAGTTTAAACGTTTACAGATATAAGGCTGCTTTGGAGGAGTTCATTCTATATTTGTTTGTTTGTTTAGAAGTTGGATTCAATGCTCCACTCAAAAGTTGGAGGATGGAAATACACCACTTTTGGACCATTAATATAATAATAAAAAATTGAATAGTTAAGATTGGAGAAGGGTAAGATGGGTAATCCCTATTTTTTTCTCTCTCTCCCATTTTCTGCTCTTTCCCTCCCTCTCCTTTCTGCCCATATGCCTTCCAGCCTAAAGACCAGCCGCACTCCAACGTGAATACCAGCCACGCTACCAACTCTGTCGCACCTCCGCCTCGGACCAACTTCGGCACACCTCCGTCGCAGATGACCAAATGCATTTTTGATAAAACAAGATATTATAGGAAGATTCAAATAACATAGCAAAAATACAATGGAATGTCAAAAAAGAGAGCATTCAACATTCTGCTGCCATCGCCTTTTTCTTCATTCCTCTACTAGGTGGTTGTGGCTTCTGGTGTTTGTTTGTGTCGGTGGAAGTAGAAGAGAAGAAATCAAGAAATTAAGTACCTGAAAAACACAAACAACGCAAATCTTGAAGAAATGAAGAAAAATTTGAATGAAAAGAAAGAAAGAAAAATCTCAAATTGGGTCGAACCCTTCATATCTGGTGTGCCCCTTTCAGTTTTGGTGTTGAACCCTTCAGATCTGGGTGTCGAACACCTTCCGCTTCCAATCTATGACTGGAAGAAAGAGAACTCACAGTTAGGGCTTCTTTCGTGGCGATCAGAGCATTCGCAGCCGCCATGGTGGCTTGGATCAAGAATGGAAAATCTAGAACTCGGATCTGCGATTGGCGATTGAGTGTGTCGAAGAATGAAGGGAGAGGGACGATGGCGGCAATGGAGAAGGGAGAGGGGCGGTGGCAGCGAAGAAGGGAGAGGGAGGTTTGGGTGGAGTCGGTGGACCTGCCAAGAGAAAAAGGGTGGGCTTTTGTTTTTTTTTTCAATCTTTTTTTTATTGTAGCAAAATACCGATCATGCCCTCTCAACTCCTTCCCACATTGGTGTATTGTAGAATCTGCCGTTTGTTTAGGTTATTCTTTTATGTATAAATTTGTTTTCTCATATGTTAAATTTTCTATAGTTAAAATTTACCGTTATTTTTGTTAACAAAAAGAAAATGTAACTTATATATTACCATATGTAAGAGGTCAACTTATGAGGCAAGACAAACCTACAGCCGCCTCTCTCTCTCAACCTTTCCTTTACTCCTTTCTTCCTTCTTCCTCAGCCACCAGAGGGGGGTGGGTTTTGGGCCATTTTTTGGCCTGGAATCACCCCTCTACTTCGTTTTTCTCTCCTTTTATCTAAATAAGTGGTTTTTCACATAGATCTGGTTTTGCTTTCGTGTTTTTCCGTGATTTCGTCGTCTGAGTGCGACGTTGTTTGGTTTCCCGTCTTGTTGCGGTGTTCATTTGGTTCAGATTGGCAGATCAGCTTCGATCCATTACAAATTCAATCAAGACTTGGGCGTTAACGTTACAGATCTGGTGGCATGGGTATTCTGGTCACTTTGATTTTGTCACATTTATAGGCATTTTGCCGTTTTATGCTATTAACTTGGGTACTGTGAGTTTGTTCGCAGATTCATCCTTTTCGATTTTTAGCGATATTGAATTTGTGTTATTTTCGATGTATTTTACCAATTTGAATAAATGAATATCTTTTTTAGTAAAAAAAAAGAGGTCAACTTATCTAATATAAGATCAGTCCACTTATTACAAAAACTAATAACTTTTCATTGGTACATTTGTTACTAAAACAAAAATTTTAAGAAGGAAAAAGAAAAATATTTGACAGTCTTACAATATTTTATTTGATATACTTATCGTACCATCTAAAGTATTATCACTCAATTACTAGAGACAAATTAAATGAATGATTGTATATATCCTCCAAAATCATATCGAGTTTCAAAATTGACTATTCTAATTTAATATTCATTATTGTGAGAAACACTTAATTTGTGAGACTAACACTACTCTAACAAAACCTACCAATTTATGATATAAGAATAAAAAAAATAGTACATTTTGGCATTTACAGCTTTTCTTCACTATGTACGTATTTCAAGCTTGCGCCAAAAAACGAGCACTTTTCAATCCTAATGGATAACATGAAAGATACAAACTGACCAAGTAAAAGTAGTTAGATCAATTCACGACTCAATTGTGCTATGCATTTTTGGCCAACAATATTATACTCAAATCCTCTTGAAACAAGGCTCGCTAGGCCCCTTTATGGTGCACTCCATGTCTTTGGGATGCACCGGTGCACTTTATTTGTGACTTAAAGTGATAAATTAAGTTGGGACTCATTAATAAATAAAACCGGTTGCTGGTGGTGTTTTGCAAATATTTTATTATTGTCTTTTAGCAAACTAAAATAAGCAAAGTCAACACCATTATTATCTTTCACATCCAAACTCAAACCTTCCAACACCATAAAAAACACGAAGATTCAGAACCCATATTCTTCAAGCATCCTCAAAGGTCTTTTTTTTTTTTTTTTTTTTTTTTTTGTTCTCTACCATTGTTGCTGTGTAGGTGAAGGACCAAAGGTCCATTTTTGTTTGGTGTTCTGCGTCTGCAAAAAAACGATAGTGTGTGTCAGTGTGTGTTGGTGTTGGTGTGGTAAAGAGAGGATGAAGTGTGAAATGTCCCAGCTACTGGTGTGAATTGACGTGGAATGTCCCAGCTACTGGCCACCTAAGGTTCATTTCTCTCTCACAAAAGGCAACAATCGAAATGCCTAGGGGATGAAGTGTGGAAGGCATGGATTTGACAGGAACCCAAGATCTCGGAAGCTTATGGGCGAAGGACGAAGAAGGAGAAATGCTTTAGACATCTCTAAAAATTAAGATTTAAGAAGAGCTAAAAAATAAATATTCAATTGTAATAAATTAATAAGGGACTTATAAATAAATTTTATATTTTATAACTACTTCTTTTATAAATTGTAAAATGGATTTATAAATAAATATTAACTATTTTTGTTAACTAGTTTGATAAGTTTCCGGTCATTCTATTATCACCATTGATTTCATTTTAGTGCAGATCCAACAGTTATCACATAAGAGTCCACCGGTGCATCCAAATCTAGGAGTGCACCACAAAAGGCGCCGGTTGTTTAGGCTATCGGTGTCTACTGGCTCATCACTAACATGATTGAGATTGAATAGAAGTGGTTCACTTAATTGGGTCTAGCATACTCATAGCATGTTTGTATCCATGTCAAATCCCTCCAAAACGTGCGTCCACCGCAGTTTTTAATGAAGCTACTATTAGTAGCTTTCACGGTGGGAAGGCTCCCACCGTGATTCCAAACATGCTATCAGTAATCGATATAAACAAAGGTCAATTACTTGTATTCTTTGAGTGGTCTTTTGTGAACCAAGAAGTTTTGGGTAGGTGGAAGAAAGCTTCAAATATGAATGTTCTTTCTCCTCTGTACTTCAATATACTATCCAAAGCCCTCATCAAGTAGATCAGTGAAAGAAAGCAAATGCAGTCAATATAAAAAGAAAGACCTAGGCTGAGTAAAATGCATGGAGCTTGATCACATGGCGAAACATTTTTTGCATATTTACTAATGATAAATCATGTTCTTACCACTAAATGCATATGCATATTTTTCGATGGGTACTCTTTTTTAATGTTTCCACAAGTCTAGTTTAAATTTAAATATTTATTAATGCAAGGTTCTTGGTTTAATACAATTTTGTTAACTTTTTATACTTGTAAAACCGTTAAATCTTGTCATCTAAAACTTTTTACATTTGAGCTGATTAAAGCAACTAATTATAGAGGATCAATACACAACTCAATATTGTGCATAGTTGATAATAAAATTAGTATACACATTGAAAGGCCTTTATGCATAAATAAACTTGTTAAACGTTCCAAGTTTGAAGAACAAGAACCAAGTCCTTTGCAATATTAAATATAGAAATGGCATGACTTGTTATTTTGAATATGAAGTGTGTTTGTTTTGGGACATGAATCAACATACAGTTAATTTCAAACCTGAAGATCAAAATGTTGTATGTAATTGTCAGCTTCTTCAATTTATTAGTATCCTTCTTAGCCAAGCTCTTTGAGTACATAATCATTTGAATATAATATTTAGGGCAAAACTTAGGTGAAGTACCATCAGTTCTTATGGTAGTACTCTTCCCTCCCTATAATATGACATCTTGATTATTTTTCCACTTCATTAACATCTCATCAAACGGGAAGAGGTGTAGCATTCCCTTTGTATGTTCTTTCACTGGTCTTACGGTAGTACTACTCCCTCCAATTGCCACTATTAAGTATGATTTAAGGGTGGATTTTATGGTGGTGCTCATGTCTTTGGGGTACACCGGTAGTGCCCAATTGTTAAGGGTAAATTTTGGATCGTTTGAAGAATAGAATCGGTTCACAGTTTTTCTTGCAAGTTTGTCATAGGGAATTTTTTGCAAATTCAAAGCAGTGTTTGGATCAAACTTTGCGACGGGTTTACCATTGCAGGAATAACACTTGAGAAGTTACATCAATGGTCTGTCTGGAAAGGAATCGATCATGTGACAGACATATAGTCATTCGAACATGTTGCTCCAAAACAACTAATTATAGAGGATCAATACACAACTCGATATTGTGCATAGTTGATAATAAAATTAGACTACACATTGAAAGGCAAGTAGTGTTTGGATCAAACTTTGCGGCGGGTTTACCATTGCAGGAATAACACTTGAGAAGTTACATAAATGGTCTGCCTGGAAAGGAATCGATCATGTGATAGACAAATAGCGTTCGAACATGTTGCTCTAAAACAACTAATTATAGAGGATCAATACACAACTCAATATTGTGCATAGTTGATAATAAAATTAGACTACACATTGAAAGGCCTTTATGCAGAAATAAACTTGTTAAATGTTCCAAGTTCTAAGAACAAGAAACAAGTCCTTTGCAATATTAAATATACAAATGGCATGACTTGTCATTTTACTTAATAATATGTGCAGGCTTACAAAGTCTTTGTCAATTATTTGCAATTATTTGAATATGAAGTGTGTTTATTTTGGGACATGAAGCAACATAGAGTTACTTTCAACCCTGAAGATCAAAATATTGTATGTAATTGTCAACTTCTTCAATTTATTAGTATCCTTCTTAGCCAAGCTCTTTTAGTACACAATCATTTGAATATAATATTTAGGGCAAAACTTAGGTAAAGAACCATAAGTTCTTATGGTAGTACTCTTTCCTCCCTATAATATGACATGTTGATTATTTTTCCACTTCATTAACATCTCATCAATGTACAAGAAGAGGTGTAACATTCCCTTTGTATGTTCTTTCACTAGTCTTAAGGTAGTGCTACTCCCTCCAATTGCCACTGTTAAGTATGATTTAAGAGTGGATTTTATGGTGGTGCTCATGTCTTTGGGGTATACCGGTAGTGCCCAATTGTTAAGGGTCAATTTTGGATCGTTTGAAGAATAGAACCGGTTCACAGTTTTTCTTGCAAGTTTGTCATAGGGAATTTTTTGCAAATTCAAAGCTGTGTTTGGATCAAACTTTGTTGTGGGTTTACCATTGCAGGAATAACACTTGAGAGGTTACATCAATGGTCTGCCTGGAAAGGAATCGATCATGTGACAGACAAATAGTCATTCGAACATGTTGCTCTGGTCTAAGCTCATTTTACCATAAAAAATGAAAAAATATAAATAAGAAATTAAAAAAATAAAAAAAAACAACCATAACATGAATCGGAGGTCGGAATGGCATAACACGAATCTATGTAGATGATATTATTGTGACAGGCAGCAGCCCTCGGTTAGTGCAATAACTTATCACCAAATTGGCCTCTGTGTTTGCTCTCAAACAACTGGGTAACTTAGACTACTTTCTTGGAATTGAGGTCAAACGTCTTCCAAATGGCTCTCTTTTGTTGTCTCAGGCCAAATATATTAGAGATCTTCTCAACAAAGCTAATCTAAGTGATGCCAAGAGTATCAACACTCCTATGGTGGGTGGATGCAAACTTTCTAAGCATGGAGGGGGCTATACCATTGATCCTCATCTCTATAGGTCAATAGGTGGTGCTCTACAGTATGCAACTATTACAAGACCTGAAATTAGCTATAATGTGAATAAGGTGTGTCGGTTCCTTTCACAGCCGCTAGAAGAGCATTGGAAAGTGGTTAAAAGAATCCTAAGCAAGGACGGAGCTATGTTATAGATGGGGAGGGCGTTGGCCCTCCCTGATTTTTTTTTTAATATAAATGAAGAATTGATATATAATAATAATAATAATAATAATAATAATAATAATAATAATAATAATAATAATAATTAGTAATAGGTTGTAGGAACCATATGGTACATTTAGCGGTGAGTAATCTCAATACAAATATAGATTCTTATATTATCATCATATTGTCAATTTTCTTTCAAGTTGTCAGTCTCACAATTCTTTTGATTTAAAAAATTACTGAAAAGTTTAGTGTTTGTTGAAAAATTTAATGTAGATTCGATTATATATGTTTTTCGTAACATGTAGGAGAGGTATTCTATGTTTTGATATATTACTAACATAATTAATATTTTAAGGTTTAATGAAGTTTTTGGTCCCTATAAATATAAGTCCATTTGGTTTTAGTCCCTATCATTTTTTTGCTTTGCGTTCAGTCCTTTTAACTTTAAAAGTTTTGATTTAAGTCCCTATAAACGTTAAGTGATGAGCTGGCAGGCGGAATCACATATCTCATTGACCATTAAGTGATGAGCTGGCAGGCGGAATCACATATCTCATTGACCATCTGACATTTAATATATTATTTTAATGTCACATGGATTTTTCAAAAAAGAAATTGGAACACATTAAATGAATATTGTTTATTTATTTAATATATTTCTTAATTAAAAAAATATTAATATTTTAGTATCAAGAAAAATTAGAAAAAGACCTTATCTCTTCTTTCTTTCCTTACACGAACGCCCAACCAAAATTCCTTCTTGTCTCTCTCTCACTCCTCATCAGAGACAAAAAAAACCCTAGGTCTTCTTCACTCATTGTCTTTTTCTTGTCATTGTTCTTCCCTACGACCATTAAAGTATTCGAACAATCTTCCCTATCCTGTATGGGAGCTTGAACCAACTAACCTATGGCTAACAACCATGCCATAAGACCTGGTCTTCTGAGCAGTGGGTTCACTCATTTTCGTGATGGATTGAAGAAAATGAAGATTGTATTTTGAGAGTGGAGATGCACGCAAGCATAGAAAAAATGGAAGACGGAGAGAAAGGAAGAAAGAAAAGAGAGGGGGGGCGCTGAAGATGGCAGATGAATCTGGAGAAAGGGCAAAGAAGACATTTTAAACCCAAAAAATTACTAAAATATTATAAAATTATTATTCTTAATAAAGAAATATATTAAATAACTATATTCATTTAATGTTTTGAAGTTTTTTTTATTGGAAAAATCCATGTGACACTTAAATAATGTGTTAAATGCCACGTGGCCAATGAGATATGTGATACCATCTGCCAGCTCATCATTTAATATCTGGTGTTGACCGTAGGGACTTAAATCAAAACTTTAAAAGTTAAAAGGATTGAATGCTAAACAAAAAAATGATAGGGACTAAAACTAAAGGAATCTATATTTATGAAGACCAAAAACTTCATTAAACCATATTTTAAAATATATAATATATAATTATTAATATTTTGCATAAAATTTGATATATATATATATATATATATATATATATATATATATATATATATATATATATATATATATATATATTTGTTTGAGGAATTTTAATTTGTATAGTTGACCACCCAATCATTCATGTCTGACTCCGTCCCTAATTTTATGATACCTAAAGGGTACTATGTCACATGGTCTTCTGTTCCAACCTACTTCTCCTCATTATCCACTTCAGCTTAGCGCCTTTTGTGATGATGATTGGGCCTCTGACCAAATGACAGAAGGTCAACTTGTGGTTCTTGCATCTATCTCGGTCCCAATTTGATTTCTTGGTGGTCAAAGAAGTAACCCTTGGTGGCTAGATCTAGCACTGAAGCTGAGTATAGAAGTTTGGCAAATACAGCCTCGGAAGTATTATGGATTCAATCTCTTCTCAAGGAGTTAAATGTTGCAGCAACTATCCCTACTATTTTCTGTGATAATTTGAGCACTGTGGCCCTATCACACAATCCTGTCTCACATTCAAGGTGCAAGCACATGGAATTGGATTTGTTCTTTGTTCGGGAGAAAGTGATCAGTAGAGTCGGGTTGTTGTTGCACATGTTCCTGCCCAAGACCAAAATGCAGATATTCTCACTAAGGCTTTATCTGCACTAAGGTTTACTGAACTGCGAGATAAACTCAGGTCCAACCCCCATGAGTTTAAGGGGGGGAATATTAGAGTAGATTCTAATATATGTAAAGCTTTCATTAGCAACTCACGGTTAGTTTGTTAGTGTGACAGTTAGCTTAGCTAACTTGTACTCCACAATTGTAAACAAAGAGGAATGCTATAAATAGCTTTCCTCTATCACATTCTTGAACAACAATTACAGAATACAATTCAGTTATAACTCTCTCTCTCTTCTCTCTCCCTCTATCTTCCTTCTCTCTCCCTTATGCATTTCTAGTATTAGCCATTATATTTTTTACATTCAAAGTTCCTGATAGAATGTTTTAGTGTCCTTTATTTTTGTCTTGCCCTATGTCTGATAATAGTCCTTTTCAGTATCAAATAAGAAATGATAAACCAGAATACAGAACAAAAAGGAATCACTTAATTCAAAACCAACCTTGAATGAATTCATGAGATTGGGCAAAATATTAGTCCCCGAAAATAATCTATGACATCAACTTTTGCAAAAACTCAAAATTCAAAGCTTCAAAGAATGCAAACTGTTAGGGTAGCAGGTAATAAAGTACTACGTTATCACCTTCTCTAAGCTCTTGCTATGTTTACTAGTAAATCAAACAGCCACTAGATGACAAGCAGGGAATGTAATTAACTCAGAATTACATGAACATGTTGGGCCTGGATGCCTTGTATGTTGTCTTCAGCTTCCTAGTTGGGGGCCTAACCTTCTTGAACACCAACGGGAACTTAATTTTAGAGTTGTGGAACTGCTTGGTGCACTCCCTTTTGCAAAGCTTCGCTGCGATGGTGGCAGTCTTAATGATTTGGATGCATGGATGCCTGACCCTATGACGAGATGCCATTTCATTGTACATTTGTTCAACAGCACCATTTAGAGTAGTATCTCGGAATTCCTTGTACATATTGTGATAACCGGTTCGGCTCTGATATCGCAGCCAAATTCCATAATTCTTAATCTTGGTAGGATTTTTCTCAAAAATCTGCAATCAGCAAAAAGAATTACACCTCACTGTCTGCAATTAGAATGTAGAATACAACTGAAGCTAACAAGCAAGAAAAATCCTTCTCCACTGCTCTTTCCTACAGGGAATTACTCCTAAAATTTATGCTACATGTTTCATGAGATCATTAGCATATAAAACTATGATCCACCAAATGTCTACTCTTGAACATCTTTCACCTCAAAGAGTACCTACATTTCCTAATATTAGTATAAATCAAACAACTGCAAACCAGAGCCTATATGAAAAATGTCTCATAATTTTCAACTACCAAAATATCTTACAGGTTTATTTCTTAAACTCTTCACAAGTTCTAAAATTTTACCACTTTCCATGATTTTCCCAGCCTCCTCACAGAATACTCTCAAAGAATACAACTAAAATAACAATTGCTTGAAGAAATATAAACATGCACTTGAGTACTTAATACCAAGGCAAACAGATCCACACGTACTCTAACAACTTCCAATTAATTAGAATTCTTCAATTAGAATTCTTCAATAAATGAGAGGATAATGTGGAAATTGCGTCCAACATAACAGATAGTTAAGCATAAAATACTTTCCCTAAGTCAAGTTCCCAACAAACATGCGCAAAACTGTGTGGCATTGTTTTCCCCTTCTTCCAATGTTTACATATCCAAATAAATGATGTCCCCTATATGGCAAGGATCCAGAACAGAAGTTATAAATACCATAAAATTTTCCTTTTTTTTTTACAAAGAAAAAAAATCTCTGAACAGAAGCGTCAAGTTCTAGGTGGAAATCTAGCTTTTGCAACTTACTGCCATAACCAGTGTGATATAAAGAGGAATATAATAGGACAATTGAGATGCATACCTCATTGATGGCTAACACTTGCCCATTGCTTTTCTTGACCTTCTTTAGCTTTCTCAAGAAATACCTGCAAAAATTAAGAAAAAAAAGTGGTCAATGGTCATGCTTTTCAGAAAAAAGAAAATATTGCAATTATTTAATGAATTAATAGAAACAACATTTTCATCTCATCCAAAAAGATCAATGCAAAAACTAGCCGCTGCACAGGGTACGGGCATAAAGGGAGTGGAAGCATCACATTCTTGTAAAGGTGTTTGGATTTGTGAAGACCAAAAGTGGCCTTCTCTTCCACTGACAGAAAGCAAGTGTGTGAGCAGCAGTACATATAAAGCGTGCCAGGAACATAGTTAAAGCATACATCATCAATAGAACAGATTCCCAAGAGATGAAAAACTTAAGTATCACACTTTTTTTGCATGCTGTATGATAAACAGCCTCAGTGAAAGAGCTTTCACAATTGTTGGGCTGGAAATTTACAGCCCTTCAAGTGTCGTTCGGATTAAAGAGGATGGCATCCATGACCTATCTGCTCTGATGCATGGGTACTCCAAAATTAGTGTCGTACCCGTACCGGGTACCGTACACGTACCCGGTATTCGTTGGGTTCTCCTGGGTACGTACCAAGCAAGTACCCAAAAAAAATTCAAACAAAAACATTTGGGTACTCGATTTGGATACACATGGTACTTTTTGGGTACGTACCGGTTCCCATATACAAGCTCTGATAAATAAAACAAGATTGTTGTTTAGTTCAAAAAACATTAAAAATAGATTTTTTTGTTACTTTTTTTTTGATAATGTTGTATTTGTGAACTTTATATCATCATTATCAACATCGTTATTATTATTATTATTATGGATTTAATTGGTATGGACTGTCTGACAACGAAGCGTAGCTCGGATGGTAAGACGCTTCACCTACATCTAAAGGATCGTGGGTTCGAGTCATATAGGGGGGAAGTGAGGAACCACTATTGATCCCCTTTAAAAAAAAAATTTGGTATGGACTGTTTCTGATTGGTTGTCAATGTAAATAACTTTACACTAACAGTATATAACAATTAAACTATTATTATTACTACTATTGTTGTTGTATTTATGTTTATCTTTTATACAATTTTGTCATGTTTAATCACATAAAATTTTATTTTATATATATATATATATATATATATATATATATATATATATATATTTTTAAATAATTTATATTGACGTACCCGTACCTTGCTTTTTTAAAAAATTCCGTATCACGTACCCGTATCCGTATCGGGTACCGGTACCGTACCCGTACCTATGCAACATAGCCTATCTGCCTCATATGATTTTCAATTTCGTAGTACAAAAGAATTAAAGTATGCTTTGTGAAAGAAAAAAAAGGATTTATAGGCTAGAACTATGAACTCCAATATCACATTTCATGTGAATCATGCAAAAACTTGATTCAAATATGTACACTTTCTGCAAAATAAAACATACGATATTTGCCTATGAATGATGCTTACCTAGCAACATACTCTTTTTAACACTCTTCAACACACCCTTTGTTATCCTTTATTATTGGATGAATTTCATGTGGGGGCCACTAAATTACATAAGCCATATAGTGGATCTCACATGAAATTCATTATATAACAAGTGTGTTGAAGAAAATGTTTGATAAGAATGTGTGGCTAGCGTTGCTTCATACAACAAAGTCTAAGGTTGAAAATTCATAATTTTTTCATTCACCATTTTCACATCACCCATCAAATCGAAACGGAATATTAAGGTTGTCACATACCAGAACTTGGATTTGGCACGGACCTCGTTGGTTGCCCACAGCTTCATCCTGTAGATCTTAGGATGCACATCGGTTTCAGTGGGACGAGCTCTACCCACAACCTGGTACTGGTGAAACGGATTTAACACCAAAAAAAAAAAAAAAAAAAAAAAAAAAACCCACCATTATGAACTCTACAAAGCTTCATAAAAATCAACTAGAAGAAAAAAAATATTAAAAAAAAAAAAGACCCGTCAATTGCAATGAAAAAACAGAAAAGAGAATAAAAAGGTTGCAATGAATCAAAATAAACGATTAATGGTGAAAAGGCGTTGATTGGATTACCCGGAAGGTGACCATTTGGAATGGTAGAGAGGGAAAGAGGAGGAACAGCAAGTGATTAGGGCTCGTTTGGTGGTCAGGATAGGATAAGGATAGATAGGATATGAGAGCTGGATAAGGATAGGATAGGATATGAGCATGATAAGCTCTTATCCTGTCCAATGTTTGATGTGCATCAGATAATGACAAGATATGATATAAAATATCCACAAATGATAAAATTATCCTTATATCAAAATTACATTTTTTTTCAAAAATAAATTTTAATATTACGTGGTTGTTTTATACATTTAAATTAAAAAATATTTAATAATATATATTTTTGGCTTTTTAATTATAAATTAGTCCATTTTTTTAAATTATAAAAAATTAACTTTTTTTTCACTTTTTATAAAAATTGTTCATTAAACCACATATTTTAATTAGTATTAGGGTTGACTAATTAGGTTTGAAACCGTAATTAAATAATAACAATATTAAAGGTAAGAGATAAAAGAAAGCATTTTCTTATCCTATCCTGTTGGTTCTAACCCAGCTCCACCCTCAGGATAGAATTATAACTAAGCAACAGGATAGGATAAGCTAACAGGATAAGCTTATCCTATCCTGCTGGTTCACCAAACTACAGATTAAAACAGGACAGGATAGCTTATCCTATCCTGCCTCCCTTATCCTGACCACCAAACGGGCCCTTAATGTGTCCCAGTTGTTTTTCTGTGTATAAATACGAAAGAAAGGCAAAATGTAAAACCCTAGAGGGTAACTATGCCTAGAATTGAGCCATTTAAACCCAGCTTGTATTGGCCCTATTGAGAAGGTCCATATGTAAGGCATTTTCAAAAGCATAATGCATCTGTAAAGTGAATTTCTTTCTATCGGAAATAAGTAAGGTTGTTTTCACCTTTAATTTAATAAAATGTATAGAGATCTTAACCTATTTTATTAAATTAAGGGTGGAAACACCCCTACTTGTTCACTTTAGAGAAAAATTTACTTTAGAGGAATTTTTTCCTTTTCAGAAAATAGGACCCAAAAAAAGAGAGAGAAAAAGTGCAATCCAATTGTAAAACTCAAAGTTTCCCTCAACCTGATTCATTGTGGACACAATTACTACCTGTATGACTATCCTGTTTGATAGCATTAAAGCTTACAACTCCATATGTAGGAATCATAGTGACTTCAAGTTGAAGGACTACTTCACTATGGTTGCCATGAGACGCACTTAAGAAAGTTATATAATTATTATGTTGCGTTCTCATAGTAGGTCAATCCAGTATAAACATTACTATAATATTTATACATATGTAAAGACTTGATATCTCATATTCATAACTCGAGAGATGTGGTTATCGGTCTACTCTCTATGTATTATTGTTGTCTTAAATAACAATAATTTTTTACTACAGTTATTTTAAGAATAGTGTTCTAATGTTCAATAGGGTCTCAAGGTTAAGTCACACTTGATGTTCTAATGAACCAAACTTACTATTCTAAGGGTGTGTTTGATTCCTAGTGAGTTACAGGACAAGGAGAACAACACAAGAAAAATGGTTGAGTCACAACACAACTCTTTGTCCCGTACATTGTTTGGTGGACAATGGACTGAAAAAAAAAAAAAATAATGTCAAATTTACTTAAATACACTTTATAATATATAATATTATTTAATATTATATTAAATAAGTATTATATATTATATATATAAAATATAATATTATATTATATAACAATTATAATATATATATATATATATATATATATATATATATATATATATATATAGGCAAAAGAAAGGAAACACTACGCCAGATTATATATTCAATGGCGCACCTTTAATAGCGTTATTAAGTGAAACGCTATTAAAAAAGAGGCGGAGGACTTTAGATAGCGTTTCCTTGAGGAAGCGCTATCTATTCCCCTTTTCAAAGTTTTTTTAATTTATCAGTTACTCATTATCCCTCACTAAACGTACACTTCCCTCCTCACGAACCCTCCCTGCCTTCCGCGAACCCTTGGCTCCTCCGCGAACACCACCACCACCACTACGCGAACGCCACCACCAACGCCAACGCCACCACCTCTCCCACTCTCAGTTACTGTAACCTCAGTCTCGCTTCCTCTCCCACGCCGCCAACACCACCACCTTGCCACCACCTCTCTCTCTCTCTCTCAGTTACTGTAACCACTATGCGAGTGCCACCACCTTGTCACCTCTCCCACTCCCAGTCTCTCTTTCATACAACCAGAAGGTATCTCCCACCACCACCAATTTGCGTTTTTCTTGCATTTTGTATAACGGCCCGGACTGCTTTCAGAATTGCCGACTGTCCCGACAAACCAACACAGGTCTTTTCAGCGTGCTTTGTCCTCACTCACACGCTTTATGGGAAACTTCCCAGAAGTTCACCCATCCCATAATTACTCCAAGTCAAGCACGCTTAACTATGGAGTTCTTATGTTTTGGGCTCTCGAAAAGAAGATGCATCTTGTTGCTATAGGTAGTACCAATCAATTCTTATAAGCCTCCTTTCAACTGTACAGTCTCATACCTGCACAGTCTCAGGATCCCTCTCATTCTGATGTGAATTCGGTTCATTCATGTATCCCTTTGCCTAGAAGCTTGCCAGGAGCCGCTCCTTGTCCGTGTCTCATGCATTGGCAATCACTCCCCGCCCTCATTAGCCTCAGGCGTTAGATGCTGTTGTAACATCCCCATTTTCTGTAACCGATTATAATCACTTTAACATTGTGTTTGATACCTTTATGATGTGTATGACCTTGTTATATGTGGATGAGTGTTTTATATGATGGTCTATATCCATGATGTTGTGGTGGTGAAGTTTTCTTTTATCGTTTTGAGACGAAAACCGGTAAAAGTTCTGTTTTGATTGGTATCAAGTAATTTCTCATTTTACGTGCCGGAGGCCGGGGAAATAGGGAATTGAGTGGAATGTAATGTTGAATTACATTTTCCATTACCTTGTTGATTATTCCTAATGAAGGGAATTAGTTTTCTTAAAATCCAAAAAATTACCAAAAGTAGTAAAAACCGATTATCCATTTTTGGTAAAAACCCTAATCACCCAATTCCTAACTAAATGGAAAATGTAACCATCCTAGTTGTTCTAGTTAGGCCATTCGGCCATTTTGACTTAGGAAGAGCCAATATCCCACTTTATCATCATCCAAGAAAAGGTTATGACACTAACTCTTAATGGAAAAAGTGTTAGCCATTTTTGGTTAGTCTTGTACTTGAACTCTTTACAAGCAACAACACACCCGCCTCTTTACATCTTGGCCTTCCATTGTGTATGACCTTTTTTTAATAGAATTTTGGAGTCCACAAGGTGGGAAGGATTCAGCCATTTAGGGGTAAATACCCTAATTTACACTATTCCATTCATTTCCAACTTATCACTCTAAAAACCAAAAGTTCAAGTTTTCTCTCTTCTTTCCGTTCTCTCTAAGGTTCGGCCAAGCTTGGTGAGTGCTCACACTCATTTTATTTCATCATTTTAACTTCATATTCTTGGTCAACTCATCCATCTAAACTACGAAATTTCTTTATTTGAAGTTGTTTACTTAAAGTTTTCAAGAATCATTCAAGGAGGTTTCAAACTTCTTGAACTTGTGGAGAACATTTCTTTGAAGAAGTAAGTTCCTAAACTTAGTTCCTTCATATCTTTACTCTAAGGGATCACTTCATCTTATCATGTTTTTGAGGTTGAAAATCAAGTTTTTGAACTTGTTTCCTTTCCTTTTAGGCCACGGTTTTAGCTTGTGTTGGTGACCAAGTTTTCTCTTCATCTTCTTCAAGGAAGCTTCAAAGAGGTAATGGGGGGGTGAACCATATCACACCTTAATGATGGTGATAAAGGCCTCCTAGTTTTGTTGAAGGAAAACCCTAGATCTAGGGTTTCCTTATAAAGTTCATTACTTATTGTCATATTATTTTATGTTGTTGTGTTGATATGATGATCTTTGTATGTGTTAGTAGAAAATCATTTTGGCATGGCGAAAAACTATTCTTAGGTCCAAAGACCTAAGGGTAGGACTTTTGGAATGGAGAACTAGTTTGTGTTCTAAGTTGCCTTGATAATATGTTTATGTGTTAGTATGATTTTCTGGTCAGTTGATTGATGTTGGATGGCATATATCTTGTTGATTTGATGCATGTAAGATTCGGCCGTATTTTGATAATGAGGAAAACCAAAGCTTCTATGTTCAAGTGATGGTGTAATGGACTTAAAATGGTTCCAACAATGTAAAATAATTAAGAGAAACCTACCCTTGTTTGTTTGGGGGCATTTGGCCTTGTCATGCTAATTGGGGTTAGGAACTTAAAACATTGATGTTAAGGGGTTTAATGTGTTCATACTAAAGTATAAGGGTCATATAAATTGAAGAGGTTTTCAAAGAAATCAAGTTTTGGTTCCAAAGAACCATGTGTTGTGAAATAAATGTTTTGACTTCATGTGAAAATTAGTTTAACAATAGGTTGTTTTGATGTTGATCAACCACTTATTTTAATAAGTTGTTTTGAAGAAAAGATTTTCAAGAACCAAGAGTTTCATAGTTAGTCAAGATGGTTTTCAAGGATTTTTGGTTGTACCCTCTCATCCTTCTTTCAGCACGACGATGTCGGCCTCGAGCCACAAAACCAGTCCTAGAGGATGCTTGAGATCTCCAACCAGCATCTGAGTCATGATGATACTCCCATGGCCTGTTCCACAGCCTCTTCAACGATAGTCTCTGTGCAATACGGAAGTCTCCTACTAAGTAGCTCCTAGACGATCCCCAAGCTCTGAAGTATACAGTAGTCGGGCCCGTATACACTACTTGTCGCTGAGAGTAATCAATCTCCCAGTAACGGTCATCGTCCTCGTACAGCAACGCAAAGTCTCCCAACACTGGGATCCGGGGCTCTCCCGCCAGCATCAGGCTCAGCAGGTTTGCCATCAATCTCCTATGGCAAATCCTCGGCAGAATCTTCTCGTGCGTTCGATAATAAAATATAATATAGAAGGATACGGGAGATAAGAAACAGCAATACATCATAAATAGGGAAACAACTATAAAATAAGCTATACTGATTGCAGCATACAACAGCGCAACAATATCAAGCAATCATCTCCCAAGCGATTCTCTCTTAGCTACCGTCTCTCACACTCATGCATCTAGCAACTCTATGGACGCGATCATGACGTGACATCCCCGACAGATCAAGATGCCCCATTCATCACTGTGCCACCCCCGTAATGCAGGGTTCGGCCAACAGCCCTCTTGGCTCAACTCAACTTATGGGTACGACATATTCTCCCGCTCGCAGGCCAAGTCAGAATATTCGACCATCAACAACTCAATTTACGGCAACGATATATCCCCCCGTTCGTAGGCCAGGTCAGGACATTCACCCATTAACAACTGATGGGTACGATCATCTCCCCGCAGGCAAGATCGATCGCCCGTACGCCAACACAGTGATGAACAACAACGATGCAACATGAATTTCACCAACTCATCTCGGGATCAACAACTTAGTGCCACAACCGCTACTTATACACAACTACGACCAACCTTTGTCGGTATAACCGGATATCAACTTTACATAAATATATCAACAGGATCTGTAGGTTGAGCACTACAACATATATATATCCTCGAAATCCTCATCACATGTTCATCTCCCAATTTATCAGGAATTACTGCCTATCTCTACTCATACAACAGTAATCATAAACATCGTATCATAAGCAACTATAATCATGTTAATCAATGTCTACTCATAGGCTTATACTCAAGTAACCCTAAACATGTTACTAAGCATACATGCATATCAACAGGTATCATTTTAAGCATACCAACACACAAGCATACAACCTCGACATATCATAAAATCAACCTATCGGTGATAAACCTACAATGCCTAAAACTACATCAGTACCACCAACTAGTAGTCACCAATGTGAGTTAGGTGTTGTTGGTTACTCAACCACTAGTAGGGTTTAGGTCGCCCTACGCATATCAATATATATTATTTTATTCTTGCCTCCCCGACGATATTGTGGTTCTTTCTCCCACCTGATAGCAAATGTAGCAACGATCACAAACTCAACGAGCTCCACGAACTCTCGATGGTCCCTCTCAGTCCCAGCCTCCTTCTTTCAAGAGGATCACGAACGCAACTTCCAACCTTGTCCTAATCACGGAAACAACACATAGACTATAGCATTAACCCTAATACGAAGCCAAAATCATGAATAGAAGTTTAAACCATAGATGCATATTGTATAGCTACAATGTAGGTAGATACGGAACCTCGACTTACCCTTGACGAATCACTAAAGCAAACCGGTAGAATAGTAGTAGAAGTCGAGCTGATCACGAATACACGAACGGGATTGGAATCGGATCAACGAATGAATCACCAACTTGAATTTCAACTCTCAACTGTTCCTGGACCTTAGTCTCGAGCTCTCTATAAAATTATGGAGTTTTGTAAACTTCTCCTCGGTGAAAATGATGAACTATATATAGGCAAAGATTTTACTGTCCACGCTTTAGCGTTGGTATTCTCCACGTTTTAGCGTTCTAGCGCTTGAGCGTTAGATTATACCATGCTTGAGCATTGACGTTTCCTCACTGTCAAGGCACTACCCATCACGTGCCAGCTGCGTCGCGTAACCAACACGTGTCACTTTACATCCCATCACTGCCAGTCAACTGGTCAGAGTGGCCACGCTTGAGCGTCCACCCCGCTCCATGCTAGAGAGTTTGCAAGCTTGAGCGTTCCATTGCTCCACGAATGAGCGTTTTGCTCAGAGTCACATACTCTTCATGCCTTTCTTATCTAATTCAACCCCAACTCTTAACCTACCTTCTAAGCACATTATCAAGTCAAACATACATTCATGTATTTAATTACGGTGATGAAAATGAGGATGTTACACTAATCACCATCTATTCATGAAAAACTTTCCCTCCCTCTTCTCCACTTGAAGGCCACGAAATCCCTCTCCTCTATCACGCCCACATTTTCATTTTTCATTTCTCTCACCAACATACTTGATCCTCTTCAAAATATCTCATGATAAAAACTCTCTCCTCTATCTACCTTAACACCATTTGGCCACCATAGATCCACCACCATCCTCTTCTCCTTTCCAAAAACAAACACCATATTTGTGCTCACCTCAACCTCTACTACAACTTTGGTGAAGGAAGTTTCTCCATTAGAGAACTTTCATTTTTGGGGCTTCAAGCAAGACCACCTTTTTCATCCTCAAGTTCAAAAGTAAGTATTTTACCTTCCATTTCCTTTCTTCCTTCTTTTGGGGCCACGAAGATCACCTTCCTGTTGGTGAGCTGTAACGCCTTATTTTAATTAAGACTAATTAAGTTAATTAAATAGGGATTTTATGTTAAATTTTCAAAATAGCCTTTTTGAAAATTGAAGTTTTGGATGACATCAAATTAAAACCTGATAAATATTTGATAAATTTAAATACTCTTCAATTCAAAACTTGCTCACTGGTCTTACATCAACTGCTAGGAGAGGAAAATTAAAAACTCCATACATAAACTGAAACGTAAAATAGATGTGTACAATAATCTCGAATAAATTTTTCATAAGTACGTGGAATAATTGCATACACTGAGTTTTTGAAAGCTAAGCAAGCATACAATTTTCACATGACTTCCAGAAGTTAAATTAACAATTAAAAGTACTTTAAACAACTAACAACTTTAAATATAAACATCAACATGTTACATATCATCTAAACTCTGACATCTTGATTCTCTTCCGCTGCGTCACTCCGATATTTTGATCCTTCCTCTTCTCTTTATTACTCCACAGATGCAACTAATCGTTGCCAATAGGGAACAAAGGAGAAAAGAAATACAGACAGAGGAGGTAAGACTCTACAATAGGCTAGTAATGTAGATATGGGCATGCAGGTAGACAAACAAGCATTCAAATGGATAAATATCTAAGTATACATTTACAAAATTACGAAATACATATATATGTTTTTAGAAAAGACTGAGACTCAAATGCATGATAGAGCTAGATCTAACTTTGCTCCCAGGAGACTTGTTGTCAAACATTCCGTCGATATAGCATTCAGGAAATATGTGTAGCTCTCGGTGCATAGCCCTCAAATGGAGTCCGCTAACAGCCATCTCCTCGACACTTTCATGACGAGAGTACTTAACATCTGAACATGATTTAGTTTGGTGGAGTGTCGAGATAGCCTTGTTGTCCAGGTCCCCGCCGATGCAGTGCAGCTGAACACCGAGCCATTGGCAGGTTCCACGCCTGACTATCCCCAAAGGTCTCCGTGGCCCCCACACCCCTAATCTTCTATCAATCAGGTGTCTATATCTCGAAATGACAACGACTATGATTAGGTTGGAATATTGTTCGAAGACAAACAAAGTAGGAACCATACGTTCCAAAGCGTTGGTATCAATTTAAAAGAGCTATCACTAAGAATTAGGCTCGAATAGACCACTAGCCAAAATATTATTCCTGACTCAAAGTTTAGTTATACGATTAAAATTTATTAGAGCATACTTAGGCTAAAATTAATTATTATAACAATATTTAAAATTAAAATTTGATATATAAAATTAACTACAAAACATATATTTAAAATTATAATAAGACTAAGGTTTGAAAGTCTTTAACTTTCTAATATTGGGTCTTTTGTTTCATTCCAAAATACCATATAAATCACATTAACTTCGAGCCCAAGACTTAGCAAAATATGAATAAGGATAAACCTTGGGATTGAATTCATTAATTCAATATATAGAGAATTGATACCAACTAAGAAAATTCCAACATGTAACACCCCGATTTTTCTAATTAATCAGTAATTAAGTAATTATATTTTATTAGAGGGACTAGAAAATTAAATAAATTATTCCGAGGTCATAGTCACACTCTACGCCATCGTAGGAGGCTATGGTTAAGTTTTAGGCCGAAAACTCAAACGAAGCCCGATCTATGTTTTTTTGGATGATAGTGTTTTTCTACTATCAAGAACTCATTTTGACTAACGGTCAGAACCATTAGTCTTAGAATTCAATCATCTACCTATTTGCTAAAATGTGTCCTGCGTCCAAAAATATAAATAATATTTTATATTCGGACCAAAAATCGATCGGGTAGACAATTCGAGCTGTCTTAGGGTTTTTCGAGAACCTTGAGCCAATGATTTTCATACCAGGGCTATGTTAAATCATTTGGGGACTCCTATCAGTGTCGTGAGGATTTTTCAAAATGTCGGGAGATGAATTGACCAAATTGCCCTTGGTTAGCTTTTACTAATTACCTATTATTACTTTTATCTATTTCTTAAGCCTTAAGTCACCTAATAAATACACTATTCTTCACTCACTTTTCTCTCCTCATTTTCGCTGGTCAGCTGCCTCTCTCTCCCTCCTCACTTTCTTCTTCTTCTTCCTTTCTCTTTTCTCCTTCATTTTCCTTTTCTTCCATTTTCCTTCAACTTTCATCTCCATTTTCACTCTACTTCCACAAGGTTATTCAACCCAATTTGTGAAGCAAATTTGCTCCTCTCATCCTCCTCTATTACTTAGGAGATATAGATTTCATCTTTGAGCTCTCAATCTTTATTTTTCTCCATTGATTTTAATGAATTTCAAATTTCTAGATCTAAACTTCAAAAATCTCTAGAAAATTGTAGAAAAATCATTTTGATACCAAACCAGTTTCTATGGCCTAGGTTCATGACATACTTGTATGGTCCAAGAGCTTAGAGCCAAGAAATCTCTCTAGGGTATTTAACCATAGAGGGGCCGAAACCCTCTATTGTGTAGGACAGGGTTTTTGGTCGGTTTTGATGTTTTGAGTCGATATCTAGGGTTATCACACTTAGTTAGAGTGTTATCCAAGAAATGAGAATTTTTGGATCTCCCTAGCTATTTTTCATATTTTTCATTCAATAGGGCCGAATCCTAGGGGTAGTGTAATAGGAGAAATCTTTACATTTTGAGTAAATGCCTTTATCGATTATGTTTAGGGATACCTAAGGATCATTGATCCAAGAGTTAGGAATTTTTAAACATCCCTAGCCTAATTAATTAAATAGGGGCAGTAGCTAATCCTAAAGATTAGGTAGGTTATGATTTAATTATTCTAATTTCTGGTTGTGTTTTAGTGTATAGAACCTGACAGGACTTGAACGCTCGATCGCGCACTCGATTGACTGTTGCGGAGCCACCTCCGGAATCTCATGGGAACTTTGCTACGGTGGGGAAAAGAACCACAATATCATCGGGGAGACAAGCTTTAAATAATATATATTGATATGTGTAGGGCGACTCAAACCCTACTAGAGGTCGTTTGACCGTTAGGTTGATTTTACTGCATATTGAGGTTGTCTGTGCTATGATTGGATATTTGATATATTATATGTGATATGTGTATGTTGTCTATTATATGCTATAATTGATTAAATATTATTTATTTGTAAGTTGATTTTACTGTTGAATATATATTCTGGCTGTTGTTGATATCTGTTGTGACTGCTGATGTCTGAGTAGAACTAGACAGTGATTTCTGATAAATCGGGTGATGAATGTGTGGTGAGAAAGTCGAAATTATATATATATATATATATATATATATATATATATATATATATATATATATATATATATATATATGTCGTAGTGCTCAACCTAGTGATATAGTTGATCTGTTGTTGTTGTGATGTGAGTTGATACCCGATTAATCCAGATGAAAGTTGGTCGTGGTTGTATATAAGTCGTGGTCGAGGCACTAAGTATTAATCCTGAGATGAGTCAGTGAGATTCATGTTGCATAGTTGTTATTCATCACTGTGTTGGCATACGGACGATTTCGATCTTACCTGCGGGGAGATGGTCGTACCCGTTAGTCGAATTGTAGACGGACGGGCGAATATCTCGACCTAGCCTGCGTGCGGGGGGATATGCCGTTACCGAAAGTTGAGTTGTTAACGGACGGGCGGATGTTTCGACCTAGCCTGCGGGCGGGGGAACATGTCGTTACAGTAAGTTGCGTTGTTGACGGGCGAATATTCCGACCTGGCCTGCGGGCGGGGGAATATGTCGTACCCATGAGACGAGTTGGGCCTGCGGGCTTTAGACCGAACCCTACCTTTATGGGGTGGCATAGTGATGATTGGGACACCTTGATCCGTTGGGGATGTCGCGTTGTGATCGCATCTATATAGTCGTTAGTTGCATGAGTGTGAGAGACAATAGTTAAGGGGAAAATTATTCGGAAGTTGTTTGGTTGTCACTGTTATGATTTGGTGTTTATATCCCTGTTTTTCCCATTTATGACATATTACTGTTTCTTATCCCCTTTATTTTCTATGTCGTATTTTATCTTTATTCTCGACTGTACGAGAAGACCCTGATGAGGAATTTCCAGAGGAGGTTGATGGCATACCTGTTGAGCCTGATGCCGGCGGGAGAGCCTTGGATCCCAACGCTGGGGGACCTTGAGCGCTAGGAGAGGATGTCTGGTGTACCTTTATTTCCGTTGCTATGTTTTTAGATTTTGTTTACTGTATACTCTGAAGTCTTTTATATTTGGTATCAGTGTTGTAGGCTCTACTGATGGAGCCAGTACTATTATGTATGTATACTTTTATTATGATATCAGTATGTATTGTATGTTTTAATATTTCCGCAAATTTTTATACTATTACGCTACACTATAATGCTAATAATTATAAGTGGGGTCACCAATGGGACCTCCTAGGAAGGGGTTGTCTCACAACACCTTCCAAATCTAAGTTCGGAAACAAATGCACATCACAAAAGTCCCTAAACAACTTAACGATTGTACCAATAGGCTTATACTTAGACCCTAATTATACCGAAATCAAATTGACGTTCAAAGTCCATAAATGCAAGAATGGATAAGGTTCTCGGATTTGAACCTTACCCAAAAATTCACAAAGGATACCATATTATAGTCAAGATAAGATTGCCATCTAACACAATCTAAAAAGAATACGTATCAAGCTCATAGCACCATTTATATCCTTATACATAACTTATAAGATCACATCTTCTCATACCTATCATATAATCATGATAATCCATTTCATAACCTTAAAGCATTATGCCCACATATAATCTCATCTTAATTGCATGCTTTCATGAACATACCCCTCATCATAAACAACATAAAACGTCATCCACCTTCTTGATCATAACACACTTTATTGCTCCTTAGTACTATCCGTCATAATTCCCATAGTCCAAGCCTATTCCTATTAATTAATTCCTTATTCTTACAACATTCCACTTTAAAGGAACTATATTACTATAATATTATCCTTTCAACTCACCAATAATTGTAATTGTAATTTAAGTTAAATCCATTTCAAGTCACCCACATGCTATCCTTTACTCCTCATACCTAGCTTATAAAATCGCATCTTTATCCTCATGTCATATTGTAGTGATACCAACCATGATATGCCCATAAACCGTTCATCGTCTAGTTTACTAACATCTCACCTCTATTATGTATCACACACAGTTAGAACAAAAACAACTAACAGACCAAAAGGTCAAGAAAAGCACTAAAAGAATGTAGTAAAGTTAAAAGATTTTAATGTAATTTTTAGCTTAATTTCTAATTCCCAAGACAGCAATAGCAGACGCGAATCCAACCTACCCATGAATTTGTCTTCACATGATGATACCCTATCTCCAGTAACAATGAATATATACATATACAATCACTAAGCCACACCTTAACTATCTAATCCAAATACTCCTTATTCCAACATCCCTTATTCCTTTTAAAGGAAGGAGACAAAAACCAGTACCTAAAGCATCAAAGATTTCGACCTCAAAATTATCTTACTCGATCAAACTCGGATACCCAACCGAATTTCTTCAACATTTCATCCAATACATTTTAATCCCAACAATATATACTCTAGAGGATAAGCACCTTAATAAAGAAAACAGATAATCTTCATGAATAATGCATACAATAATCACTCACACAACAGTCCAGGAACTCACAAGAATCTCTCACATAACATAAGATAAAGTCCTACTTACACAAGCCACATAGTTCACAGAATTCTAACTAAACAATCCATACAATTAATTTCATGCAATTTCCTAACCATATACTCTAAGACCCGCATTAATCTCACACTACGCCTAGAGTATTATCTTCCCTCACCTGGCATTGATGCCCTGGTTTTCCTTTACGCTTCACAGCACACGCTGGCAACTCTGAGACAGCTCCAACATTGTAAATCTTGCTCCTCCAAGCATGGCAGTCACAGCCACATAGATTAAAATGGCCATCAACACAACCAATAGCAAGCAGAACCAAAATCAATACAATAATAACCAAATAATTAATTTAAATGACTAATTTACGAATTGAAAATAAAACAAAACTTGAAATAGAATTTAGAACATAAATCTGGAACTTTGGGTTCAAGCAGATTGAAGGATATGCACAATGAACAGTGACGAAGGGGTGGAATCAACTCACCAATGAAAGAGGAAGAGAATGGTGGTGGCGGTAACAACTCCGGCGGCGGCGGACGACGATGGCCGACAGCGGTGGTTGGTGGTTCGGGAATCTAAACGGTTATAATCATAGAGAAAGGTGAGGAGAGCAAGGTTATGGTGTTTGTTTGGTGAAAGGTGGTCGGACGGTGGCCGAAAAACACCCGAACAGTGGTGGTTTGCGGTGGCTCCGCCGTCAACGTTGTCCGTTTGGAAAAATGTTCGGTTAGAATTGTAGAGGAGAAGGTGAGGAGTATTTCTATGGTTTCGGTTTTGTGAGAGGAGGCCGAAGTTGACCGGAAATTAAGAGAGAAGGAGGAGAGAATTGAAGTTAGAGAGAGAGATGGACGTTGGTTCAGCAAAGAAGAAGAAAGAAAAGGAAAAAGAAGGAGAAAGGTGGTGGGGTGTGCATTGGATGTTGCTGGACCAGGGAGATAGGAAACTTTGTTTTTCCTTTCTTTTAGTTAGTGTAACGCCCTGATTTTCAAGTTGTATATTTATTCAGTATTTTAACATTTGTATTTTATTGGAGGGTCTAGAGAGTGAAATAAAATATTCTGAGAAGATAGGAATGCCCTACACAACCATAGGAAGCCATGGTTAAGTTTCGGGTGAAAGCTCAAACGGAGCCCGATCTGCGTTTTTTACGGATAGTAGCCTTTTTTTACTATCGAGACCTAATTTGGACTCGTGAACGAGACAGTAAGTCTCAAGATTTAATTTCCTACATCTTTGTTAAAATTCGTCCCGACGTCCGAAAGATAATAATAATATATTATATTTGGCCGTATAATCGAACCGGGAGGCGTTTGTAGTCGTAAAGGGATTCAACGAGACCCGACGACGGATAAGCTTGATACCACATCATGCTAGATCACTTGGGAGAGTATGCCAGAGTCGTCATGACGGTCGGAAAAATCTGGACACAAAATTACCAAAATGCCCCTAACCTTAGTCTTTTTCACTTTTACCATTTTACCCTTGAAAGAAATGACCATTTTGACCTTAAGTGACTCTTTTTAAAGGCTGGTCAGCCCCATTCAGCCCCTCATTCACGCACCAAGCTGGCCAAGAACAGCCCCAAAGGCTTCATTTTCTTCCATGGAGAGAAAACTCCATTTTGCTAGAGAAAAGCTTGAATCCTTAAGAGAAAAGCTTGATTCCTTGACCAATCTTCATCAATCTTTAGGTAAGATCACTTCTATGATCTCTAATCTTCATGAATCTCTCTCTATTTCAAGTTTGAAATCATGATTTCATGGTTTTCAAGTTTATGATCCAAAACTTTGAAAATTCATAGGAAATAGTAGAAAAATCCTTTTAATGTGAAACCAATTTCTTTGAACTCACTTCATCGTCCTCTACCTAAACCCAAGAGCATATGATCCAACTCTCATCCTATCCTATTCTTCAAAAAGGGGCCGAAACCTAGGGGAAGATGATGAATAGTGTTTTTGTCCAATTTTTGATTTCTAACTCTTGATTCCATCCTAACCTTTCGTATTGTCTTTGAATCCAAGTGATGGAAAACCTAATCAATCCCTAGTCATGTTTTCCCTTATATGGCCGAACCTTAGGTCACATTTTGTGGAAAGAGAACCCATGTTTTGATGTTGTTAATTGTTGATGATTGGATTGGTTTTGTATTTGTAGTTGTTGTCGGATAATTGGACGAGAAATCGGGAGAATTCGCGGACCGATCGGGCAACTTACCTTCGGAGGATGACTCCTAAATGGTAAGGGGAGATTAGCTCTAATGAGTTTGATAGTCACATGAGGTTGGTTGTGATGTGACTTGTGGCATTTTGCCTTCGATTGAACATATGCAAAATGTTGATTTGAGTTTTGAATGACTATATGTTGTGTATGTACTTGATTTATTTTCATGAAGTACATGCTTGGATACATGAATATGAATTGTGGCATGGATGCCTTGAATATATATATATATATATCCTGGACTAGTTAAGAGCATAGCAGTGGCTATAGCTTGTTTTGAGGAATGAAAAGCTTCGAAGCTAAACATTATAATGGCCGATTTTACTTAAAAGTATTCAGTTTGTGAAGGAAATACCTTCAAAAAGTATTTGATGTTCCAAAGACAAAAATATCTTTCATGAAAGTTAACATAGCTTTTAATGAGATTATATTTCTTTTACACTAACTTAGAACATGGTTTTACACTAAGTTAGTAAGGAAAAACCTTTCCAAGTTTGGTAAGGTACTTTACCTTAACCATATAGCAAAGTTTCTTAAAATTTGATGTGGTTTCAATCAAGAAGGGTTTTTGGTTTACAAAGAGAGTTTTTAACTCAAATCGTAAAGTTTACGAGTGAAAACCTAAGTTAAGTAATTAACTTAGAGTTGAAGACAATGGATAATTAAGTATGGTATGTGGTGGAACAAGACCATGTACTATACCATTGATGACTTAGTACATCAATGACTTCATAAGACTTAAGTGAATCAACACTTATTTCATTATTTGAAAATCAAGGAATTAATATCTTGTAAAGGATCAAAGACTTATCTAAGAGGATTCTCAATCCTTCTTTATAACACTTAGGATTTGAGAGGTGATTCATAAGACATAAACACAAACATGAAACGTTTTGGGTTTCGAAACAGTAGTTCGATGACGGACTGATGAATTCGGATCTAGGTCAATCGTTCGATTGTTTCAGTTTTGTGATGACTGGAATAAGAGAGATCCTGAGACTGTGCAGGTATGGGACTGTACAGACGAAGGAATCCTGAGGTTGTGCAGGTATGGGACTGTATGGCTGAAGGAAGGCTTATTAGAATTGATTGGTACTACCTATACCGACAAGATTTATTTTCTTTTCGGGAGCCTAGAACATAAGAACTCCATAGTTAAGCGTGCTTGACTTGGATTAATTATGGGATGGGTGACCTTCTGGTAAGTTTCCTAGAAAGTGTGTGAGTAAGGACAAAACACGCTGAAAAGACTTGTGTTGGTCTGTAGGGACAGTCGGTAATTCTGTAGTAGTCCGAATCGTTCCAAAGGAATCACGAGGTATTTATCCGATGGATAAATGTTTTATAAAACAAAGACGCATATAGTTCCTAAGGAATAGAACCTTAGTGGACCTCGAGGTTTATCCGGGGGATAAGCATTTGTTTATCGCATCCGCTTCGTGTAAGCATTGGCATTTCATTGCATGAGTTTGTAAGGCCTTGAGCCTAGGAGTTGAGCTTAGACCTAGATGCTGGTGCGAATCTTATGGTGACGATCTTAAATGGTCTTTGGAGGTATCAGGGTTGGAAGGGATGACATGAGACCAGTTGGTGATTCTTCTGCGTCGTGGCGAATCCGTGTAATACACTGATATCCTCTACTAGATGCCATACTTTTCATGTTTGGTTGAGAGTGTTACCGTAAAGCTAGATACGTGCACGTTACGAATGTTGTAGCATCTTGCTCATGGTTGGCAATAACCGGAACATGTCCTCCCATTCACTCTCTTCGACGATTTGTTAGCTCCATGGAGTAGGGGTCAGAGTTTTACCCTTGTGGCATATGGCATTGAGTCGTGTACATCGCATTGCATTGCATGGCTGTTGATGATTACATCCACTTATTGTACACCATTATTCTGCGTTCAAAGATGTCTTATGCTGCTAAATGATTAATATGATATACTGTAATTTATGGTATACTTGTGGACATGCTGTTGCCTGGTGTGATGTCCTGTGTTACTTCTGTTATCATGACTGTGTTGATGCATTATTTATATGATGTTTTACTTGTGTGGCTATTATGATAAACTTGTGAAAGAGTATCTCACCCTTGTCTGTACATGTTGGACACCCTGTTATGTTTTTTGAACACATGTACAGATATTTTCCAGCGATCCTCTGGGTCACTGCGGGATTCCGCGTTTGAGTTACTTGGTGTCTACGACGAAGACGGTGGACTGTTGATGACGAAGCCTAGTAACTTTTGGGCGATGCATGCTAGGTAGTATGCTTTATTGTTCTTAGAGTTTTGTTAGACCAGCTCTTAGGATTTTTTATATTTTAAGTCAGGTCAATTGACCGTGACTCAGTATGGATGATGTGTATTAAGAAAGTAACGTGATGTATGCCTTAAGGCGAAGTGAATGAGTTTCATAAATGATGAGTTTGAATTTATTCCTTTGTTTATGTTTAAATTGGTATTTGAATTTCCGCAATAAATATAATAAGAAATTTCGAAAAGGTTTTAATTAATCGAATCACAAGAATTTTGGATTACGATATGTGACACCTCGAGGGGGTGTTACAGTTAGTGGTAGGTACAACAAAGAGTGGTTGAGATTGAGTCTAGAAAAAAGAAATAATTTAAGCCCTTGAATCTAAAAACAAAAAGGGAAAAATCTAAAATTTCAAAACTAGAATTAGAGTAGAGATCGATGGTTGAATTGGTCAACCAAGGAAATCAATGATTCAAAATTAATCTTGAATTAAGTCCAAACCATTTTATTTTTAAATTTAAAATGAAATAGATTAAAATCGAAAAATTACATTATTTAAACCATATTATTCAAATAATATTTTTTTTTATTTTTTCTAAACAAACAATAATAATAACAATAGAATAATATTTTTGTCGTGCAAGCATGCATACACTGTGATACTACACCCAATAAAATAATTAAATAAACAAATAAAATTAATCAAGTCAAATAAATTGGCAAAAATAAACATTCAACCAATTAATCACTCTAAACATGTAATTAAACATATATGCAATTATTGGGATGTTACATGAGTGATTTTTGAAATATACTTGTTTCTTCATTTCAACATCATGGCCTTACTTGTCTTAATCTCCTTTCCATCTTTGGTGAAGGAAGCTTTTGATTTGAAGTAACTTTGTTCTTGAGCTTCAAGAACTCAAGAACACCAACTTTGTGTTCTCCAACAAAGTAAGTTTCTAAATCCCTTTCTCTTCATTTCCTTTCACTAAATCATGAAGCAACATCTTCTAGCTCATGATTATTGCAAAAGAAGTTTCAAAACCTTGAGTTCTTGGCCTATGTAGGTTTGGCCATCCTTCTTCTAGGAGGGCTACACTTGCATCTTCTTCTTGTAAGCTTCATTAAGGTATGGGTGAGTGAACCTTCATCACACCATATTGGTGGGTGAAGATGGTTTTCTAAGTCTTGGAAACCCTATGTGTAAAAATGGGTTCCCCATTTTATTGGTTGATTTTTCATGATGTTGGTTTGTAATAATCTAGTCTACATGCTTTTTGTGTTTGTTATGCTATTTACATTATGAAAATGGCTTTTGGATGGTGAAAACCCTAGCTTTGACTTTGGTCAAAGTAGGAGATTTTGATGTGATTCTTGAATATGCTTCTTATATTGTTATCCACTATACTTGAATGTACATCATACTTGATTTTGAGAGGATTTGGTGAAATGAAACTTCACCATCTCCTTAGGATCGTATTCGGCTATGAGAGAGTTAGTAAAGGAGACAACTTCAACTTTGAAAACTAATGTGTTTTGATGAATCCATGAATGACCCAAAGATCATGAGTTTTGAGAAAGACTTAGATTGCTTTTGAACTTGAGATGAAAATGAATATTAGGTTTATGAGTTTTTGAACTAAGAACATGCTTCGATCTTCATGATATGCCTTAGAAAGAATCAAGGATGTTTTTGAAAACCAAAGAAATCAAATAGGGAGAAACAGTGATGATCACGACCTAGCCCTGATGAGGGTCGCTGGCGTGATGCACTATAATTTCAGAAACAGAGGCAATCACGGCCTACCTGTGATGGGTATCATGGTCGTGATCCCTATTAAAATGAGAAATAGAGCCTGTCACGGCCAGGCCGTGATGGAGGCCACGGCCGTGATAGAAGAGGAGTGTTTTACACACTCTTTTCTCTCTTTTCCTGCTTTTAACTTGCATCTTGGAATGGTATATGGTTTTGAAACTTAACTTAAGGACTTATGATCTCAAACTTTTTCAAAACAAAGTGAATAGAGACGTGCAAATACGGTTTAGGCTTGGATGGACCCTCTAGGAGTAAGCTTGTACTTGCTCCCCATATCCATTCATTGGTTGACTTGTGTTCACTATCACTCAATTACTTTGAGGTTTTGAGTTATGATAAAGGATCGTGTACCTTTAGAACTCTTCCCTCTTTTTGAATAAGTTATCAACTATTTGAATCAAAGGATTCGTGGAAAGGAACCTCATTTCAAAACTTAGAGGCTTTTGACCGAAGTTTGAGTTTTTGAGAAATGAAGAACATTCGATCTTAACTTAGTATTTTACAAGCTTAAACAAGTTTTCGAAGCTTAGTAGAAGATAGGTTTTGATCCACGGGAATCATACTTGGAACTAATAAGGATTTCAAACCAAAGTTGTGAAAAGTAAAGGAGTCATGTTACAAAACGTCATCTATGAGCTTTCAAAGAATTTATTTATGGTTTTGGTATCGATGTACCTAAGTGATGGTACCTTTTATTCAAAGGATGATTGTGAAAGAAAAACCCTTTTCAAACTATTCTAAGTGTTTTAGAGGTTTGACCTCAAGTTAGGTATAAACGATTTAGGTTAACGAACTTCACTTAAGAAGACTTCAATTTCTTAAAGTTAAGGCAAAAGAGTTTTGAAAGCGTACAACTTATAGACGCAAGTATAACTAAAGTATTTTGAAACTATATTCCAAAGGTTAAGACCTTGGGTAAAAATACTAAGGCACTTGCTGAAGCATATAAAACAAACGAGTTTACATACTTATCTATCTTCCAACCGAAAGTTATACTTTTAGCGTAACATTTGAATAAAATGAGTTTTGAAAGGAAAAGCTCTTCAAATCATCATAAGTATTTTATATACTCATGGTGAAGTTTTATAAAGTTAAAAGTGTCCCAACTTAAAAAGGTATGAGTTTCTAGTAAAAGACACAAAGGAGTTATCCACTCAAAACTAAAGGTTTTTCCTAAGTAATAACCCTAAGTCAAGTAATTGGCTTAGAGTGAAAGAAAGAGATAATAAAGTATACATTATTGTGGAACAAGACCATAAACTATATTATTGATGATTCATTCATCAATGGATTCATAAGACTTAAATGAATCAAGAATTGGTTAGTTACTTGAGAAACAAGTAGCCTTGTAACTTAGAAAAGATCTAAGAAGTTAACGATGAGATCTATATCAATCCTTTTTCATAATGTTGTTTTAAGACAGTAGTTCGATGAAGGGACGGAGGGTCGGACCCGAGAACATCGCCTATCTGTATTGGTCTTGTGATGACTCGATCCCCGAGAGATCATGAGATTTATCTGATGGATAAAAGGAAATTAATACACTTGAAATCGCGTAAGCAAACTCTTAATGAGAAATTCATATGGAATCACAAGGTTGATCCGGTGGATAAACATTTATTGCATCTGCTTTTATGTGCAAGCATTGGCATCGTTTGCATAAGTCAGTTAAGGCCTTTGAGCCTAGGAGTTGAGCGTACACCTAGTGCGGGTGCGAATATAGTGGTGCCAGTCAATTTGGCCTAGGGGAGGTTGGGGTGTGTCATTCCCCATGTGACCAGTTGGTAGTTCTTCTGTGTCGTGGTAAATCAAGATCCCGGTTCAATGTCTCAACTAGCCACTGCCTTATTCAAGATTGGTGTTGAGTGTCTTTGCAAAAATCCAGTATTCCCGCGTGGCTACAAATGTTGTAGCACTTATTGCCGAATGGCTGGCGCATGCAAAGGATGTACTCCTGATCACTCTCTCCGACGATTGTCTAGCTCCATGGAGTAGGGGTCTGAGTCATACCCATTTGCATAGTGAATGCATCATGAACATTGCATAGCACGACATTGTTTTGATGATACTGATATTTGGCATAATTGTGTTGTTGCTTATTTGATGATTCATGATGATATGACTTAAAGCTGTGATTTTTCGTGTGTCGTACTATCTTCATTGCCATATGTTGTATTGATGATTGGGGATCTCACCCATTACATATATTGTCTAGCTATGTATCCTCACTGTTTTTGATAAGATTGCTATGGTGGGTCTTCATTCGACGCTTCGGGCATATTTCCTTGCTACTTCGACTGATCACCCGGAAGGATGAATGCTGAGACTCGAGGGTGGATCGGTAGAGCCTCTTTGAGATGTTGTTCTCATGTTCCAGATAGCCTGAGGTCGTGGCGTGTATGCTTTTATGTTGTGTTTATTTTCCTTTGAGCTGTGAGTGTCTGTAGATGGTTCGAGGGTTATTGGTTGGTCTGATACCCCGAACCATTCCATGCCTTTTCCTCATGGTAGGTGGGAAGGTGTAAGGGTAGAGTTGTTTAGTGGGCTGCCCTATCCGATTCATTCCACCCTCGTTTAATGAGGGACTCGAATGAGGACTTAGGGGTTGTGCTGGTAAGAGGCTTTTCCATTTAGTGTCTTTTGGCCAGCTCATGACGCCTGTGTCTTATTTATCTTTTGCGGAGCTGCGCCTCCATGTTGTTATGTTTAGGAGTACGTCTCCAATTATTTGTGTTGAGTCTATACCTTCTGTATTTCCTTGTAGTCGGGTTGGGCTTCATGCAAGTCTCTTTTGAACTTATGAACCCTACATTGCAAAATGTTTATTATTTACCTTACATGAGTAGTTAAATTATAAGTCTTTATATTTATGTCTTGCGAAAATGAAAAACTCACCCTATGTTTTAATAAGGAAGTTTAATTAACTCGTTTTTGGCCTTAGAGTTCCTTCAAATGTCACTAAAAATGTAATTCCCGAGAAGGGTGTTACAACGTTAGCGTATAGGCTTGGCTGACACTAACTTCAGCGTCAACCACTTCACAAAGGCATTCTTGCGTCCAGTTATATTAAGCAGAGAGTCTTTTAGCGACCACCATGAAGCCGACGCTAACTAGGTCATTAGCGTCGACTTTCACCATTTAACCACTACTACAGATTACAGATTAAATGACACCCATTAAATAGCGTTTTCACTCGAAAACGCTATAAAAATTGATGGGGAGACTTATTAGGGGTATCTGTTATAGCGCTTCCTTGAGGAAGCGCTATAATAGGCTCCCCTAAGATAGCACTTCCTTAAGGAAGCGCTATCATAGCCTTATTATAGCGTTTCCTTAACCGCTATCATAGCCTTATTATAGCGTTTTCTTAAGGAAGCGCTATCTTAGGTGGAGCCTGTTATAGTGCTTCCTCAAGGAAGCGCTATAATAGGTACCCCTAAGATAGCACTTAAGGAAGCACTATAATAAGCCTTTACCTAAAAACACTAACCCGTTGAATTCAATTTCATTCCCTCTCAATCTCTTTTCTCTCCGCGCGCTCTGAACCCTCCAAGAGTAACCATTAGCTCCGCCACCATTCCTTCTGCCACCGTTAGCACCACCATTCCCCAAAAGCCACTACCTTCGCCTTTCCCTCGCTGCTCTGAAGCTCTGACAAGCCCACCACAAAACCCCGCATCCTCCTCGCCTCTCCTATCCTCTGTGTGGTGCTCTGAGAAGACCACCATGGGCCCGTGGTGGTCTGAGAAGACCACCGTGCGCGACCTCTCCCTCAGCCACCGCTCCCTCACCCTCGGCCTCCAACTTTCAGGTACGCAAAATGGTTATGGTTATCTGCAAAATGGTTATGGTTATCTGGGTTGGCAAATGGTTATGTAGGTTATGTTGTTATGGCAGATGAGATGTCAAAGAGGGTGGCCACACCCACTTGGAGGGTTTTCTCCCCAGAATGGAAAACCAATATGCAGGTGTTATATTCCCACAATTATACTGATTAGCACAAACAGTATAATAATCATAGGAGCTTAAATATGTAGGTGTTTGAATCAGTATCAAGAGGATTATGTATTGAAGAATAAGGATAGGAGGGAAGAGCTTAAGCAAGGAAACCATTCAGAGAGTGCAGAGAAAATGTGTAAAACAAAGAAATTACTCAAATGTGTGACATAATTTATAAGATAGAAACTACATTATTCGAAGTAAGAGATAGGGTTTGTGAGTCAAAAAATGTTTTGAATGGTTTAGTTGACTTATGCAGAGGTACACAAATTAGTATAACTTTAACCCGTTTCACTCTATCATTTTTAAAATATTGGTCTCTTGATCCTTAAAAATTTCCCCCTAGCTAACCCTAGCTAGCAGAGTGTGTAACAACCCGATTTTTACTGCTTTTTAAGATCGTTAATTTATGTAAATAAGTTATTATATGTTATGCGGGTGAAATCTTAAATCGGGTGAACAACAAAGCTGAATACGGGATTACCGGAACCCGCTAACGGATAAAGATCAACTCCCCTCAAGGACAACTCACCTAGGTGAGTCATGCATGTGACTCACCAAGGTAATGATGGAGTTACGTGACTCACCAAGGTAATGATGGGTTAGTAACTCACTAGGTGAGTCATGCATGTGACTCACCAAGGTAATGATGAGTTAGTGGTAGTAGGACAATTATGTCCTTAAACTTTGGTGAAATTCCAATTTTATCCCTAAGTGAAATTATCCTTTTGTCTCTAAATTGAACAAAGTTCGACACTCTTATCCCTCATTTTTCCCACGCTTAAAATCCCTCCATCAAGCCATTCACACATTTTTCTCACCTTCACCAAAACTCTTCCATTTTCTCATTTTTCAAAGTGAAACTTAGGCCAAATTGTGAAGGAAGAACTTGATTCCTTGAAAATCTTCATCATCCAAGAGGTGAACTTTACTATCCTTGATTCATAAACTCTATGTTCTTCATTCATTTTCATGATTCAAGGTTACGAACATCATGTTTTAATTTTAAGGCTGCATGTTCAAAAATCTCTAGAAAATTGTAAAAAAATCCTATGATCATGAAACCAATTTCTCTGAACTCACCATGATGTATATATTGATCATCTAGAAGCATGAACCCAAAAGAAATTTACTCCCTATTTTCCCCAAGGATGGCCAAACCCTAACTTGTTTGGATGGATGGGTTTTGGTATGGGTGGCAAAACGGGTTGGGCCCGACGGGCCAACCCGTTTAACCCGCCTATTTTGCCGGGTTGGGTTGGGGTTCTCAACCCACCAACCCATTTTGACCCACCCCGCTTAACCCACCAAGAAGGTGGGTCAGAGGCGGGAAGGGGCGGGTTGGCCCGCCAACTCGCCTATTCTAAAAATATATATATATATATACTTTAATTAATTTTTTACTATTTTAATCGTTTGGAGGCGGTGCGGGGCGGGTTGACCTGCCAACCCGCCAACCCATTTTCTGTTTTTTGCCTAATTTCTATATTTTATAATTTTTTTTAATTTATGTTTTTAATTTTGTGGCAGGTCAACCTATTTTCCTAGTTTTTTTGTTTTTGGCGAACCAATCCGCCAACCCACCACTAAACGGGGTGGGTTAGGAGGCCTAACCCATTTTGTTTAAGCGGATCAACCCACCCCGTCCCGTTTTAGGCGGGGAAGGTTGGCCCGTTTTGCCACCCCTAGGTTTTGGTTCAAATTTTTGACAAATGAGTATTGGTTATGTCTTTATCATACTCAAGGATCATTAATCCAAGAGTTAGTTAAATTTTAACATCCCTAGCCTAGTTAAGTAGTGAAGGCCGAACCATTGTTCACATGAACTAGATGAGTATTGTTGGATTTTATTAATTTTTTATTGTGATTTGTTGTGAAGGATCAAACTGCTTTTGATTGTTCTAAGCATGCACGATTGCTGGTTGCCGAGCCGCAGTTAGTACTGCATGAGAAAGCACGCAGGAAACTGTTCAGGTGGGGAGAAAGAATCACACATTCGTCGGGAAGGCAAGAGTAGAATAGTATATATTGACATATGTAGGGAAACCCTAAACCCTAATAGAGGTTGATCCTTGACAAACTACCTAAACCCTCGGCGTAGGTATCTTTGGGCTATCACCGCTAAGAATATACCCTAGGCTAGACGATTATTGCTAGACGGATGATTGGTATGTTTGGTGTGATTGCGAATATCTGCTCTATATGATTTATGTGTTTATAAGTTTAGAATGGTATGGTTGATAGTATGGATTGTATGATCTTATATGCTTAAGGTGGTATATTGAGATATTGAATAATATTTCTGCATGCTTTATGAATAATGATGATGTTGATAGTAAATGAAAGTGCCACAATGCATGTGTAAGGAAAAAGTGATGGATGTTGTGGTATCGTGAATAAAGTGATATAAGGATTGAGATGTTTATTGAGATACTGGTGGCACAAGTGATGGTTTACATGCATTGGATAATCATGTGCCAAGTGGCGAGTCGTGTGGTATGGGACACATGAGGTTAGTGTACCTGAGCGCGGGTACGGATTGAAATAGACAGATGGAAATACTAGAAGGGGGTTTGAATGGTGTTTGACAATTTTATGTGGAATTAAGAAACTTTTTCGCAAGTACAGACAGGTGAGAATAGACAAGTAAGCTAAGATAGGTCAATCAAACTAATAACTCGTCTGAAGGTTTTCACAGAAAACACACAATCATGCAAAATGAAAATAGTTTGATAAACATAGTTAAAAACCCCTTTAGTTAGATGATAGTTAAGATAAATAATCAAACTAAAGAGTTAAGGGAAAGAGAGAGATCACTCAATAGGTTTTATCCTGGTTCACCCCTTAACAAATGAGGCTACGTCCAGTCCTTGGCAGCACCAAGTTTTCTCACTATAACTGAATCAGGTTACAGGACAGGCAAGTATTATTTTCACACTTAGCCTCTTCAGGCTCCAGACAAGTATTGTTTGCACACCTAGCCTCTTCAGGCTCAGACGAGTATTGTTTGCACACCTAACCTCTCCAGGCTCAGACAGGTTTTTTTGAGAGAAGTTGTAAAATAAATTACAATTTGCAAGTCTTTCACAAGCACTCAGAAGAGTGTATTAAATGTGAGATTCTAAAAGACTGCGTAATAACTTCAAATGATTGAAGAATAAATAATGAAAGAATGAAGATATAAATGCTCAGAGTAAATGCTCTTTGAATGCAGTGTTCGTTCTCTTCTTGAATCTTCAAAGTCTTCTTCGTTAAATAGGCTTCAAGGTTTTAAAGCCGTTAGACACAATGTTTGAAAGCTTGGCCTTTTGCAGATCTTCATTAAATGCAAAGAGTCGTTCTGATCAGCCATTAAAGCCTTGAGAACTTCGCTTGTTCTCTCTCATCAGAATGGTGAAGACTTCTGATACACCTTTGGTCTTAGCAGGTCTTTATACTTGATTTTTGCCATCAGAGGGAAGACTTTCCCTTTTGGTGTAAGATGCAGTTGCGTTCAGGTAAAGCTCTTTGTTGAAATTCCATTTTAGAGACAAGACAGCTTTCATCCAATATATTCTTCAACGTTAGTCACCAGATGGGTGAGTAACTTCATTAGACGGGTTGACTCTTAATAAAGAGAATGACGTCAGTTGCGTAGTCTTTCAGACAGGTGAGTCTTCTTTTGATCAGACGGTTGATTTCTTCATTAGACGGGTTGAAGGGATTTCTTCAACGCTGGTCAACAGACTGGTGAAGACTTCATTAGACGGGTGAACTTTTAATAGTTCAGACGAGTGAACTTTCTCCTAGTTCAGACGAGTGAACTTTCCATTGTTCAGACGAGTGAATTTTCCATTGTTCAGACGAATGAACTTTCCATTGTTCAGACGAGTGAACTTTCCATTGTTTAGACGAATTAACTTTTGCCTTAGGTCCAGGCGGATGATAACACGCTAAAGCTCAGTTCATATAGACACTTAATGTTTTAATCTGCACACTGAGTAGACGAGTTAAACACCACAGACGGGTTCAATTAAATCATTGAATACCTATTTTAATCTCATCAAAACTAAGGTAAATGTACATCAGACATTTTGGAGACTCAACAATCTCCCCCTTTTTGATGATGACAAAACATGTTAAATGATTTAATGAACTTAAGAAAAATTCACATAAAGTAGTCATGTATATGTATCAGACAATTGTATCATGATCAGACAGATTAAACATTGTTCCATTATTACAACATACTCAAACAGATAAGCATCAGATTCCATTTTAGTCTTATCTTAGTATTTTCTCCCCCTTTTGATATTATCAAAAGCAATAAAACATAGACAGAGAGAAAAGAAAAGATACATATCATTTATTATATTTCCATATCAGACGGATAAACAATTGTTCATATCAGCTTATAACATTAAAACATTTTTCATTTAGCTTTCTCCCCCTTTTGACATCAGCAAAAAGATAAATGGAGAAACCGAGGAGGTAATTGTATTTAACCATTATTGACTGTGTACCGGGTAATTTAAAAAAAAAAATTACAAAAAGGTACTAAGAGAACAAAAAGAGTTAAAAGCAAGTTTGTCCTTTGGTTTTGCCTAAAGGCTTCTTCAACTGCTCCCCCTGAGCAGATGCATCCTCTTGATGGTTTTAAAAAAAAGAGAAAGAGATTTGAAAACGTAAGAACGAAATACCTTTTAAAAGAAAAAATAGGTTTTCCTTTTTTAAAGACCAAAGACGGTTTTAATTTTAAATGAAAACAACAAAAAGATGGAGGTTTAAAAAAAACGGTTTAGATTTAAAATAAAAACAGCCATGTACACATTTTGTCTCAGAGAAAGAAATGGCATTAAAGATAATAACCATTTAAAAGAAAATTATTTCAAATAAAAGTATGACTTATAGAGTCAGACGGTTAAACACAGACAGGTAATCCAATACACATTAGATAGGTTATTCAACAATGCAGTGTATATTCAAGTTATCTCTTATATACTTAAACCTATCCTCAGCTCATGGTTTTGTAAAGATATCAGCCCATTGATTTTCAGTTTTAACAAACTCAACATCAAATACACCTTTTTAAACATAATCTCTTATGAAGTGATGTTTGATTTCTATGTGCTTAGCCTTAGAATGTTGTATGGAATTCTTAGTTAAGCAAATAACACTTGAATTACGACACTAAACAGATATATTATGCTCAAATATAGAGTAATCTTCGAGTTAATATTTTACCCATAAAAGCTGTGAGCAGCAACTTGCAGCAGAGACATATTCTGCTTCTACAGTTGAGAGTGTGATAGTCATCTATCTTTTGCTTGACCAGGAGACTAAGTTTGCTCCAATGAAGTGACATCCTCCACTGGTGCTTTTCCTTTCAATTCCATCTCCAGCAAAGTCAGCATCACAAAAATCAACTAATATGTAATCTTGTGTTCTCAAGTACATTAAAAAAAGATTAGTAGTTCCAAGCAAATATCTAAAGATTCTTTTAACAGCCTTAAGATGAGATTCTATGGGATCAGATTGGAATCTAGCACACATACAGACACTAAACTGAATACCAGATCTGCTACATGTTAAATAAAGAAGAGATCCAATCATACCTCTGTAGACAGTTGGGTCTACCTTTTTACCTTCCTCATCTTTGCTTAGATTAGCATTAGTTTGCATGGGAGTTTTCATGATCTTTGAGCTATCCATTTTGTACTTCTTTAGAATTTCCTTGATGTACTTTTGTTTATGGATGTAGATACCATCACTCGTCTGCTTGATTTGCAGTCCAAGGAAGAACTTCAATTCTCCCATCATGCTCATTTCAAATTCTGCTTGCATCAGCTTAGAGAATTCTTTGCACAATTTTTCATTAGTAGCTCCAAAAATAATATCATCAACATATATTTGAACTACTCTGAAGTTATCTTTTGAGTATTTCTTAATTAAAGTTGTATCAAATTTTCCTCTTATAAAGCCATTATTCATAAGAAAGAACTAAGTCTATCATACCATGCTCTAGGTGCTTGTTTTAAACCATATAAAGCCTTTTTAAGTTTGAAACATGATCTGGTTTTTCACTATCTTCAAAACCAGGAGGTTGTTTAACATAAACTTCTTCTTCAATTATTCCATTTAAAAAAGCACTTTTTACATTCATTTGAAATAAACTAATTTGATGTTGTGCAGCATATGACATGAGTATGCGAATAGCTTCTATTCTAGCTACAGGTGCAAAAGTCTAAGTATAGTCAATACCTTCTTGTTGGTTGTAGCCCTGAGCTACTAACCTTGCTTTGTGTCTGACGACTTTGCCATCTTCATCTAGCTTGTTTCTGAAAACCCATCTTGTTCCAATAACAGACTTGTCTGTTGGTTTGGAGACAAGTTTCCAGACATCATTCCTTTTGAATTGATTAAGTTCCTCTTGCATAGCAAGAATCCAGCTTTCATCTTCAAGAGCTTCCTCAATATGCTTTGGTTCAATTTCAGATAAAAAAGCCATATTGCTTGGCTCTCTTAAGACAGATTTGGTTCTAACACCTTCAAAGGGACTTCCAATGATAAGATCTTCAGGACGATGAGCTTTGAATTTCCAGTCTCTTCTGAGATCATCAAGCTGATGTTGACTTGACTGATGGCTCGTCTGCTCCACTTGTCTGACAGATTCCTCAGCAGATTAAATTTTTGATACGTCTGGCTGTTGACTCGTCTGCTGGGTAAGGTCGAGTCCTGGAAGATCATCTTCTAGATCTGATAGTTCCTTATCAGTCTTTAAATTATCATTGAATTTTACATGAATGGATTCCTCAACAACAGAGGTTCTAGAGTTGAAAACTCTATATGCCTTAGACATTTCAGAATATCCAATGAAGATACCTTTGTCTACCTTGGAGTCAAACTTTCCAAGTTGATCCTTGGTATTTAGGATGAAGCATTCACATCCAAATGCATTGAAATAAGATATGTTGGGTTTTCTACCTTTCCACAATTCATAAGGAGTCTTCTCTATGATAGACCTTATAAGTATTCTATTTTGCACATAACATGCAGTGTTTACTACTTCAACCCAGAAGTACTTAGGGAGATTATTTTCATTGAGCATTGACCTAGCCATCTCTTGAAGAGATCTGTTCTTTCTCTCAACCACTCCATATTGCTATGGAGTTCTAGGTGTAGAGAAGTTGTTAGAGATTCCATTCTCTTCACATAACAGTCTGAATTGCTCATTTTCAAATTCTCCCCCATAATCACTTCTAAGGGTAGAAATACAGAAACCTTGCTCATTTTGTACTTTCTTACAGAATACAGAGAAGGCCTTAAAGGACTCATCCTTGTGGGTTAAGAAAAGTTCCCATGTAAATCTAGAATAGTCATCAACAATAACAAATCCATATTTGCTTCCAGCTAAACTAGCAACACTAAAGGGTCCAAACAGATCCATGTGTAACAGCTGAAGAGGTCTAGAGGTTGATACAAGGTTTTTTGATTTGAAACTTGATTTTACTTGTTTACCTCTCTGACATGCATCACATAAAACATCTTTCTTAAAACTAATATCAGGCAATCCTCTCACAAGGTTATCCTTTTTCAATTTCGAAATAAGTTTCATACTAGCATGTCCTAGTTTCTTATGCCATAACCATCTTTCATCCTCTTTAGACATCAGACAGGTTACACTTTGGTCTGAAAGTTCAGTTGGCTCAATCTTATAAAGATTTTGCTGTCTATTAGCTGAAAAGAGGGTCTTGCCACTCTTGTCTTTGACTATGCATTCATTCTTAGTGAAGGAGACATCAAATCCACTATCACATAATTGACTTATGCTAAGTAAATTGTGTCTTAGTCCTTCAACCATAAGCACATTAGAGATTGAGGGAAGAGGGGGTTTACCACCAATTGTACCAACACCAATTACTCTTCCTTTTTTATTGCCTCCAAAGGCAACAAATCCACCATTTTTAGACTGGAGATGTTGCGAGCAGCCACTGTCCAGGTACCAGCAGGGGCGTCTGCTTTATCCTATTAAGGATATCTGCAACAAAAATTATTTTATCTTTAGGTACCCATATTTTTCTGGGTACTTTTCTGTTAGTTCTAGGAGTTTGTGAAGCCTTCCTCTTCTTCTTGTGAAAACACTTAGACATAACATGTCCAGCTTTTCCACAGAAGTTACAGACAGGTCTAATTCTAACTGGAGTGGGTTTAACATAGACAGTTGAAGATTTTGTTGATACTTTTTGATCAGCTTGATGATCATATCCAATGCCTTCTTTGTTAAGAGAGTGTCTCTGACATCCTAGCAGTTTTGTTAGATTATCTCTGCCATTAACAAATCTAGCAAGATCAGAAGTGAGCTCCTTCACTTTCTGTTGAAGTGTGACAACTTCTTCAGAATGTGATGTTTCACTTGAGATCGAAGCTTCATTAGACTTTTCAGTCCTCAGCTGGCTATTTTCTTTGGCCAGCATCTCACACTCTTGAGATTTTTTGTTTATGCTCACTGAGGAGTTTAACATAATCTCTCTTGAGGGATTTGAAGGCCTTAGATAAGCCTTTGGATTCCTCTACCTGCTCATCATAAGCATCATGCAATTCCTCAAGTTCAGAATGTACCTCAGTTTCAGGTTCTGAATCTATGTTGGCCATCAGACAGAGATTGGCTTCCTCTTCTGTCTCTTCTCCTTCAGAAGATGAACATTCAAGATCTTCCCATGTGGCCATCATTCCTTTCTTCTTCTTTTTGAAGAATTTCTTTTTGTAAGCTTTCTTTAAAAGAGGGCATTCAGGTTTGATGTGACTAGGCTTCTTGCACTCATAGCAGACAACAGGGCTTTTGCCTGTTGATGTGGATTCTTTGTTGAATTTTTTAAAAGGCTTCTCCTTTCTGAACTTCTTCTTTCTCCAGAGCTTTTTCATCTTTCTGGTCATGAGAGAAGTCTCTTCACCATCATCAGAATCCTCATCATCAGACTCGTCTATGTCACGGTCAGACTCGTCTGCCTTTGAAGCTTTTAAGGCTTTGGCTGCCTTTAGATCAACCTTTAGAGCAATGGCTTTGCTCTTTTTGACTGACACATCTTTATTGAGCTCTTGCTCATGAACAGTGAGTGTGCCAAGTAGTTCATCCATAGTCAAGGAGGTGAGATCCTTGGCTTGAGAGATAGCAGTGACAAGAGGTCTCCACTGCCTTGGAAGACTTCTAAGAATCTTAGCAACTTTCTTAGCATTAGTATATATTTTACCAAGAGATTTCAAACCATTAGTAATAGTTTGGAATCTACCAATCATTTGAGCAACAGATTCACCTTCAACTATGGTGAATAATTCATATTTTCTAACAAGAATAGAAATTTTAGATTCTTTTACCTTAGCAGTTCCTTCATGTGTGACAGATAGGGAGTCCCACATTTCATTAGCAGAATCACAAGCACATACCTTTTCAAATTCTTCTGGACTGAGAGCACAGATTATAACATATCTGACTTTATGGTTTAGATCCCATCTTGTCTTTTCTGCAGGTGTCCACTGAGCCTTGGGCTTGTCTGAGCCATCATTATTTTGAGGAGTTTAAGGACCATCAGTGATGACATCCCATACATCAGAGTTTGTTGACAAGATGAACCAGTGAAACCTTTCTTTCCAGTAGTTATAATTTGCACCATTGAAGAAGGGAGGTCTGGTCATGGAGCCTCCTTCAAGTTGGGGGTTCCCACTTGAGCTTGCTCCAGAAGTCATTGTCTATTCTTCAGGATCTTTTCTCTACACTGTTAAGTGCTCAACACAGAGGCTGAGCTGATACCAACTGAAATAGACAGATGCAAACACTAGAAGGGGGTTGAATGGTGTTTGACAATTTTATGCGGAATTAAGAAACTTTTTCGCAAGCACAGACGGGTGAGAATAGACGGGTAAGCTAAGACAAGTCAATCAGACTAATAACTCGTCTGAAGGTTTTCACAGAAAACACACAATCATGCAAGATAAAAATAGTTTGATAAACACAGTTAAAAACCCTTTAGTTAGATGGTAGTTAAGATAAATAATCAAACTAAAGAGTTAAGGGAAAGAGATAGATCACTCAGCAAGTTTTATCCTGGTTCACCCCTTAACAAATGAGGTTACGTCTAGTCCTTGGCAGCACCAAGTTTCCTCACTATAACTGAATCAGGTTACAGGACAGGCAAGTATTATTTTCACACCTAGCTTCTTCAGGCTCCAGACAAGTATTGTTTGCACACCTAGCCTCTCCAAGCTTAGACGGGTTTGTTTGAGAGAAGTTGTAAAATAAATTACAATTTGCAAGTCTTTCACAAGCACTGAGACAAGTGTATTAAATGTGAGATTCTAAAAGACTGCGTAATAACTTCAAATGATTGAAGAATAAATAATGAAAGAATGAAGATATAAATGCTCAGAGTAAATGCTCTTTGAATGCAGTGTTCGTTCTCTTCTTGAATCTTCAAAGTCTTATTCGTTAAATAGGCTTCAAGGTTTTAAAGCCGTTAGACACAATGTTTGAAAGCTTGGCCTTTTGCAGATCTTCATTAAATGCAAAGAGTCGTTCTGATCAGCCATTAAAGCCTTGAGAACTTCGCTTGTTCTCTCTCATCAGAATGGTGAAGACTTCTGATACACCTTTGGTCTTAGCAGGTCTTTATACTTGCTTTTTGCCATCAGAGGAAGACCTTCCCTTTTGGTGTAAGATGCAGTTGTGTTCAGGTAAAGCTCTTTGTTGAAATTCCATTTTAGAGATGAGACAGCTTTCATCCAATATATTCTTCAACGTTAATCACCAGACGGGTGAGTAACTTCATTAGACGGGTTGACTCTTAATAAAGAGAATGACGTCAGTTGCGTAGTCTTTCAGACAGGTGAGTCTTCTTTTGATCAGACAGTTGATTTCTTCATTAGACGGGTTGAAGGGATTTCTTCAACGCTGGTCAACAGACTGGTGAAGACTTCATTAGACGGGTGAACTTTTAATAGTTCAGACGAGTGCACTTCTCCTAGTTCAGACAGTTGAGGAGTCAATTCCTGAGGAGGATGGCATTCCCTATGAACCTGATGCTGGTGGGAGATCCGCAGATGCCAGTGGCGAGAGACCTGGAGTAGATGGTAGTTCATAGCCACCATATCATCCTTGCTAATATGAGTGCCTGGCTAGTGTGTCTCAGTAGGCATGAGAATTTTGAGTGTTTACATTTAGATGTATGTTGGTGAGGTGGACTGGGACGAGAGATAACATGTTTTATTAGTCGTTTTGGTATGACTTCTTATGTATTCTTCGTTTAGCAGTCGTTGTGTAGATAGTATGCCATTAAGCTGTGTACTTTGACGGAGGTACTTTATGGATGCATGTAATTAAATCTATCGGTGTATTATATGTATTTACTACATGTTTAAAGTTTTAAATTTTTCGCATTTTCTAAAATAAGATAATTAGGTTACTAATGGGGCGGGACGTCTTATTTGGTGGTATCATAGCAGTTCGGTTCTAAAACGGATTGTGTGGTTATGTTGGCGGCACGGTGTAGTCCAATTAGAATCGAGAACAGGGAAGTTATGTTGTCCGAATAGTCGACTCCAATTAGGATCGCGAACTATGAGGATGGGTAGTTGGAACTGGCCATGTTTTGTCAAGACCTCAAAAGGAATTGACTGTCTTTAGAAGGGTAGAATGTTTGTGTGTTGGAGTTATCTCTTGTTCCCAATAGTTCGGGAATGAAGATAATTGACTTGATTGCATGATATGTGTAATTGTTTGCTAAGAGTTTGCTTTTGTGTTTTGGGACTATGGAGTTAATGGTTACTTTTACAGGAACCAATGGGTTGTGGTGCAGGACGTGGAAGGATGGGAAGAGGTAGGATGGTGGAAGCTGAGGATAACAATCATCACGAAGAAACCTCGAGAGTCGGAGGTAGTGAGGAAACGGCTGAAGCGATGAGAACCATGAGGGATCTGGCGGCAACCATGTTGCAACAAACTCAAAAAAACGCTCAGTATATGCAGCAAGAGAGGGAAGCGTGACAACGACCTCAACAACCGAATCCGGTGAAAGAGGAGGAAATGGTGGAACTCGGTCTAAATGCCTTTATGAAGGGAAACCCTCCCCAATTCCATGGAGAATACAACCCGGAAGCCACTGAGTTGTGGATTCAAGAGATTGAGAATAGCTTCATGGCGATACATTATCGGGAAAACAGGAAAGTGACTTATGCTTCGTTCATGTTGGTTGGAGGAGTGAAACAATAGTGGAAGAACAAACAGAGGTTGCTGGAAGCTGAAGGAAGAGTTATCATATGACAAGTGTTTCGGGAAAGCTTTATGGATAAGTATTTTCCAAAGAGTGTCAGGCAAGAAAAGGAAAGAGAGTTCATGAACCTTAAGCAAGGAGGAATGTTGGTTGGCGAGTATGCCATGCGTTTTGAGGCACTGTTAAAATTTTCTCAGTTTTATCAGATACATCCAGATGAAGGATGGGTGTGTTGGAAGTTCGAAGAAGGATTAAGGCCCGAGCTGAAGCAGATGATGTTGCCTTTCGAGATTTGTAACTTTTCGGCATTAGTAGAAAAGTGTACAGTGTTGGAAAGACACGACTGTAGCAGAATGGTCTAACAAAGGAGTGGTGGACCGATTCGCAACGACAATCAGAAGGGAAGAGGAGGAAAGTTCCAACAAAGACAAGGACTTTACAACCGACCAGTGCAACAAGCTGTTAATGTTTGAGGAAGCCGGGGACAAGGACCACAAGGACTACTAAGATGCTACAGGTGTGGAGGAGGACACTTTGCTAGAGATTGTCCAAATGCGGGACAAGGCGGGAGCTCAATTTGTTATCTATGTGGCAAGTCTAGCCACATTGCTCGGCTTTGCAGGCAAGGAATGACGGAGAGGCCTGGTGCAGTAGGGCAAGGAAGTAGACCTCAGGGAGCTGGAACAAGACCACCATTGTCAAATCAACCAATAAGGCCGCACGCTATGGGAAAAGTGTTTACCGTGAGGGGAACTAAATCCTCTCAATCTTCTGATCTGATACAAGAGATGTGTTTAGTTTCCGGGAAGCTCTTATCTATCTTGTTTGACTCAGGGGCGACTCATTCCTTTATTTCTTTGGAATGTGTGGATCATTTGGAATTGTCTGTTTCTTTGTTACCATATAATTTGACTGTTTCCACTCCTACTAGTAGTCCTTCGACTACTATGTCTGTTTGTTTGAAATACCCTATTGTAGTAGAAAATAGGAATTTCTTGGTCGATCTAATTTGTCTACCCATGCAACAACTAGACGTGATTTTAGGCATGGATTGGCTTTCGGCTAACCATGTATTCTTAGATTGTGCCAAGAAATCTCTTATCTTTTCTGAGCAATTTAGATTAGTGTCTGTCGATGACAGAGATGTTTTACAAAAGAATCAAGCTCAAGAATATGTGATGCTATTTTCTATGGATGTAAAAAGGGATCTCAGCTTAGAATCTTTGCCTATTGTGCGAGACTTTCCAAAAGTGTTTCTTGAAGATGTTCCGGGTTTACCACTTGAGAGAGAAGTGGAGTTCGCCACAGACTTAGTACCAGGGACGGGACCTATTTCGATAGCACCTTATCGGATGTCTCCGTCGAAGTTAGCTGAGTTGAAGAAGCAACTGGATGAGATGTTGGAAAAGGAGTTTATAAGGCTAAGTGTTTCACCGTGGGGAGCGCCGGTGTTGTTTTGTAAAGAAGAAAGGTGGAAGCTCAAGGTTGTGTGTTGATTACCGACAGTTGAATAAGGTTATCATTAAGAATAAGTATTCGTTGCCAAGGATTGATGACTTAATGGATCAGTTGAAAGGAGTTGCATTTTTCTCTAAGATTGACTTATGATCTGGTTATCATCAGATTCGAGTCAAGAAGGCGGATCTACCAAAAACTGCATTCAGAACTCGCTATGGATACTATGAGTATTTAGTTTTGCCCTTCGCCGTGACGAATGCTTCAGATGTGTTCATGGATTACATGAATAGAATTTTTTGACCCTATCTAGATAAGTTTGTTGTCGTCTTCGACATTCTCATCTATTCCCCTAATCAGGAAGAGCATCGGCAACATCTTAGGATTGTACTCCAAATTCTGAAAGACTGACAACTTTATGCGAAGTTGTCAAAGTGTGAGTTCTAGTTAGAGGAAGTTCAATTCTTAGGGAATATAATTAGCAAAGAGGGAATAGCGGTGGATCCTGCTAAGGTAGAAGCTGTGTTGAAATGGGAAAGCCTAAAGACGGTTAGTGAAGTCAGAAGTTTCTTAGGATTGGCAGGATATTACAGAAGGTTCTTCGAAGGATTTTCTAAGATTGCGTTGCCTATGACGCAATTGACGAGGAAGGGAAAAGTCTTTGAATGTATGGAAGAGTGTGAGCAAAGTTTTCAAGAGCTTAAATGGAAGTTGACTACATCTCCAGTTTTGGTATTACCTGAACCTTTGGGAAAATTTGAAGTGTACTGTGATGCTTCGTATCAAGGGTTAGGATGCGTGCTTATGCAAGGAGGAAGAGTGGTGGCTTATGCTTCTAGACAATTAAGGATTCATGAAAGGAATTACCCAACTTAGGACCTAGAGCTAGCAGCCGTAGTGTTTGCATTAAAGATATGAAGACATTATCTTTACGGAGCTCACTCTAGTGTGTTCAGTGATCACAAGTGCTTAAGGCACTTGTTTGATCAAAAGGAGCTGAATATGAGGCAGAGGAGGTGGGTGGAATTCATAAAAGATTATGAGTTCGATCTATATTACCATCCGGGAAAGGCCAATGTGGTGGCAGATGCATTAAGTCAGAAATCTTTACATGTGTCTGCAATGATGGTAAAAGACTAGAGTTGCTGGAACAATTTAGAGACCTAAGTTTGGGAGTGGAAGTATCTAAGGATAGAATGTACCTAGGTATGACCTTAGTGACCAGTGAGTTCTTAAGGATGGTTAGAGAAAAGCAAGGATCTGATCAGTATCTCCGAAAGATGAAAGAATTGATAGAGCAGAATAGGACTTCTCAGTTTAATACAGATGGTCATGGGGTTATTAGATATAACGAAAGGATTTGTGTGCCTGATGATATAGAAATTAGGAAGATGATCATAGAGGAAGGTCATAAGAGTAAGCTAAGCTTTCACCCAGGAGCAACAAAGATGTATCAAGATTTGAAGAAGATATTTTGGTGGCCTGGGATGAAGAAGGAAATAGCAGAATATGTATTATCTTGTTTAGTGTGCCAAAAAGATAAGATTGAACACAAAATGTCAGCTGGAATGTTACAATCTCTGGATATCCCGGAATGGAAATGGGACGGCATAACAATGGACTTTGTAACAGGATTGCCAAGGACTCCGAAAGGGTTTGATGCAATATGGATGATCATTGATAGGTTAACGAAATCTGCACATTTCCTAACCATCAACGAAAGATATGCTTTGGAAAGGTTAAGCCAGATTTATATTAAAGAGATATTAAGGTTACATGGAGTGTATCATATCAGATAGAGACCCGAGATTTATATCAAGGTTCTGGTGGAGACTACAAGAAGCTTTAGGGACAAAGTTAAGGTTGATTTCAGCTTATCATCCTCAAACAGATGGTCAGTTTGAATGAATAATTCAATCATTGGATGATTTGTTAAGAGCTTGTGTGTTGGAGTAGACAGAAAGTTGGGATAATTTCTTGCCATTGATTGAATTCACCTATAACAATATTTTCCATTCAAGTATTGGAATGGAACCCTTTGAAGCTCAATGTGGGAGGAAGTGTAGAACTCCGTTGTGCTGGTACGAGACGGGAGAGAATCAAATCTTAGGACCTGAAGTGGTACAACAAACGACGGAACAAGTTAAGCTTATAAGGTAAAAGATGAAAGCAGCGCAAGATAGGGAAAGGAGTTATAGTAATAAGAGGAGAAGACCCTTAGAATTCCAGGAAAGAGATCATGTTTTCTTGAGAGTTACACCAAAAATTGGAATTGGCAGAGCGCTAAAATCTAGAAAGCTTACTCCTAGATTCATCGGACCATTTCAAATTCTTCGTCGAATTGGTCTAGTAGCCTATCAAGTAGCCTTACCTCCAAACCTATCCAATCTTCATGATGCTTTCCATGTGTCGCAACTTCGAAAGTACTATCCTGATCCATCACATGTTATGTAGCCCGAGTCAATACAGATAAGAGACAACTCACCTAGGTGAGTCATGCATGTGACTCACCAAGGTAATGATGGGTTAGTAACTCACCTAGGTGAGTCATGCATGTGACTCACCAAGGTAATGATGAGTTAGTGGTAGTAGGACAATTATGTCCTTAAATTTTTGGTGAAATTCCAATTTTGTCCCTAAGTAGAATTACCCTTTTGTCCCTAAAATGAACAAAGTTGGACACTCTTATCCTGCATTTCTCCCACGCCTAAAAGCCCTCCATCAAGCCATTCACACATTTTTCTCACCTTCACCAAAACTCTTCCATTTTCTCATTTTTCACAAAGTGAAACTTAGGCCAAATTGTGAAGGAAGAACTTGATTCCTTGAAAATCTTCATCATCCAAGAGGTGAACTTTACTATCCTTGATTCATAAACTCTATGTTCTTCATTCATTTTCATGATTCAAGGCTATGAACATCATGTTTCAATTCCAAGGCTCTATGTTAAAAAATCTCTAGAAAATAGTAGAAAAATCCTATGATCATGAAACCAATTTCTATGAACTCACCATGATGTATATCTCCTTATTTTCCCCAAGGATGGCCGAACCCTAACTTGTTTGGATGGATGGGTTTTGGTTCAAATTTTTGACAAATGAGTATTGGTTATGTTTTTATCCTACTCAAGGATCATTAATCCAAGAGTTAGTAAAATTTTAACATCCTTAGCCGAGTTAAGTAGTGAAGGCCGAACCATAGTTCACACGAACTAGATGAGTATTGTTGGATTTTATTAATTTTTGATTGTGATTTGTTGTGAAGGATCAAACTGCGTTTGATTGTTCTAAGCGTGTATGGTTGCCGGTTGCCGAGCCGCAGTCAGTGCTGCATGAGAAAGCACGCAGGAAACTATTCAGGTGGGGAGAAAGAATCACACATTCGTCGAGAAGGCAAGAGTAGAATAGTATATATTGACATGTGTAGGGGAACCCTAAACCTTACTATAGGTTGAGCCTTGACAAAGTACCTAAACCCTCGGCGTAGGTATCTTTGGGCTATCACCGCTAAGAATATACCCTAGGCTAGACGATTATTCCTGGATGGATGATTGGTATTTTTTGTGTGATTGCGAATATGTGCTCTATGTGATTTATATGTTTATAAGTTTATAATGGTATGCATGATAGTATGGATTGTATGATCTTATATGCTTAAGGTGGTATATTGAGATATTGAATAATATGTCTGCATGCTTTATGAATAAGGATGATTTTGACAGTAAATGAAAGTGCCACAATGCATGTGTGAGGAAAAAGTGATGGATGTTGTGGTATCGTGAATAAAGTGATATAAGGATTGAGATGTTTATTGAGATATTAGTGGCACAAGTGATGGTTTACATGCATCGCATAATCATGTGCCAAGTAGCGAGCCGTGTGGTATGGGACACACGAGGTTAGTGTACCTGAGTGCGGGTACGGATTACGGAAGGGACGATCTTCATGATCTTGGGGATGTAATAGTGCTCGAGACTTATCACAAGTGATTGATGGGGTTGCTCCTATCTTGTCGTGATGCCCGCTGCAGCCTGGTTATCCCGACTGGACCCTGAGTATTCCACGTCGCAGGTGGACTTTCCGAGGCGACCAAGACACCCCTCCCGAGAGTTGGAGTGGGGATGCACTCTTATTGGTCACGGTGAGCGGAAACGTTGCCTAGACAACTAACTAAGGTTTTCCGAGACTGAGAACGAGTTTGAGATATCGGCCAAATGCACGTAGATTTGAGATACATATAGCATAGGCGATGAGTATGAGTGATATAATTGGGAGATGTTTGCGTACATACTTATGTGATGTGTGTGATGTTAATACATGTTATACTATGATTTCTTTCCCACATATGATGTTTGTTGTAGATCCTTATCTCCCTATCTTTTCTATGTATGTTTTCTCTTATGGCTCGTGGAGAAGATATTGCAATTGAGGAGTCGATTCCTGAGGAGGATAGCATTCCCTATGAACCTGATGCTGGTGGGAGATCCGCGGATGCCAGTGGCGAGAGACCTGAAGTAGAGGGTAGTTCACGGCCACCATATCATCCTTGCTGATATGAGTGTCTGGCCAGTGCGTCTCAGTAGACACGAGAGTTTTGAGCGTTTACATTTTGATGTATATTGGTGAGATGGGCTGGGACGAGAGATAGCATGTTTTATTAGTCGTTTTGGTATGACTTCTTATGTATTCTTCATTTAGCAGTCGTTGTTAAGTAGTATGCCATTAAGCTGTGTACTCTGACGGAGGTACTTTATGGATGCATGTACTTAAATCTATCAGTGTATTGTATGTATTTACTACATGTTTAAAGTTTTAAATTTTTCGCATGTTCTAAGATAAGATAATTAGGTTACTAATGCGGCGGGACGTCTTAGAGTGAGTGCTCAGTTCGTGTACCATTTATTTGATGAAAATTTAAATGATTTGGTTCATTGGACTACTGCGAATAGGATTTGTTTTATAAACCTTTCTTCTAACATTGCTAAGTTAGTATATTTAAAACACTGATGTGAAGGTGATTGTGCTTGTGAGGGGGTTGATTTTTTATCTGGTTTATTGATGAAATTGGTTCTATCTCTGATATTTGAATCTTGTTCTTACAGTTTTGTTGCATTTCAGCTTCTGCTGCTCCAGCCACTTCTAGTTTTGTACCACCTCTCCTCCGCGACTTACTTGCTCAGAGAAACCCACCGCTCAGGTACTGACATCTTCTCATACCCATTTTTTTCCATTTTTTTGCCATATACATGCATGCATTTACCTTAGTAATTTCCTGTTCAAGAACGATTTGTATATTGTTTTTGACATAATATGCAAGTTGTTCTTGAATTGTCCAAAAGTGGACAGTCTAAGATTGTAAATTCGTATTCAATACATTATTGTTTGTCTTAATTACTTCTTCCTATAAGAATTACATTGGTTTGTATTTTCTCATTATTGTTCTCTGGGTACATACCTAATTTGGGTCATAATACCACCTGGATTAAGTTGTGTGCTTGGAGAACTAAGGGAAAATGCTGCCGAATTTTTCTTAGAACATGAAGTAATTAGGACATACAATATAATGCGAAGTTTACAATCTTGGATAGGATAGGAACCCCACCCTATAGTATGAAGTAGGTACATCAAGCATGCATGCATGTATTACTCATTGAATGTAGACGTCAACCTCTCTAAGCTCAAAGTAAATGTGGTAGATCGGGAAAATATGGATCGGAAGTGGATGTCTGCCAGTCATTTGTCGAAGGATTATTATGGAAGGAGTGCAAGATTTTATTAGATTTGCAGTTGAGAATGCAGAAAACCCTAGTAGAATCGTATGCCCTTGTTTTCGTTGTTGTTATGCAAGCCGAGTTAGCGCAGCTAAGTTGAAAGCACATTTAGTCTGTAATGGAATTCATCGAAGTTATACATGTTGGACAAAGCATGGTAAGACAAGATGTGAGTCTAGTGATATGAGGAGGTGGATAGACATGAACCTAATTTAGCTACCCCATCCAATGCAAGAGATAGTTACACTCGTGTGTCACCCTTCTCCATTCCCGAGGTAATTATATTGCTTCCTTTTAGTATTATTGCATTCACAATTTACATTAATTCATAACTTATTGTTTTATCATTGGTTTAGGGTGGCTTCAAGTCATGCAAATTATACTTATCGACCCCAACACATCGCATGGTCGCTACGGGAAAAGCGTATGGACAATCAGTTGATACAGTACTGCACAACCGACCATTACCCATCGACCAGGTGAAAGTTGGAGTTGATATTGTAATTGAGGGGGATGCGCCATTGCCTGTACCTGTTGTGGAGGCAGAATTGATGACAGTACAACAAGCGTGTGGTACCTATGTGGCATGGCCAATTAGCCTCGTGGAAGTACATGATATGGTATGCTAATAAATATGATCCGACCATTTTCGTATACTGCAATTATTTACTGATTATAATTAGTTGGTCACTGACTGATGTACATATTGCCTGATGTCTAGGGGCTCTCAAAATCCAAAAGCGAGGACAGGGGCAAGTGCAAACTGTCGATGCATACTCCTGAGTCTATTAAAAGTCCGGGGAACACAAAGGAGTCAATTACATCCAAAGTAAAGGGCACGACCAAATCCCAGCCCTCCCCAACTTCTCAGCCATCCCGGCCTTCTCAGTCCTCCCAAAATATCCTACCCTATCATTCCTATCTTAAAATCCATGTGTTTAAGATGCAGGATCATGTGTTCGTCGTATTCCCAACAGAAATTTTTGGTGTACATCTTGATACATACATCGACGGAGTCCACTTGGATGACATACTTAATCATGGCCTTAAATGTAATCTTCATATGTGAGTATATATAAGGTACTGCATCTATTTTAATGTTATTTGTTAATCCATTTGTTAATAGATGCTATTGTTAATCCATTTGCATATATATTTTAATTTTAGGCACTTGTATGAGGACATTTTGGTCCCAGAGCAACGGACAAGCAGGTTTGTGTTCTTATGCCCATTAAGAACATCTCTGACAGCTACGAATACCAGGCAAATACAATACATAGCTGCTCGCTTGAGTCGAGCAAGGGCTGAGAATGAGACCCTGTTTTTGTCTCCATGCAATGTTGGGTGAGTCACTTATCCTAAGGATACTTAATTTTATGAAATGTGCATGATGACCTACTTAGAATTTGCTAACTCAAAGTTTTTTTGTAGAGGGTACTGGGTATTGATAGTTACCAATCCCATTGGAAACATCGTGTACTATCTATATCCCCCGCGACGTCCATATAGCAAGGAAAGAAATGAAGGACCAGTACAATAAGTAAGTATATGCATTTATTTTTAACATATGTGTGGGTTGATTCAAGATATGTACTTTAATGAAGTTGATTTTGTAATCAGGGCTATCAAAGTTTATTATGCATGTAGCGGGCGCAAGGTGTCTAAATCATCCACGATTAAATGGATTAATATAGAGGTATTTATAAAACTTCTTGAGCATTATATATTTAAAAAACAATTGATTTATTAAGTTTGATTTTACAGTGCCTTCAACAACCAAACAGCATAGATTGCGGCTATTACGTGATGAAATTCATGAAAGATGTCGTCCCACAAAACCAAATGAGCATCCCAACGACGCTATGTAATTTCAGATCTAGCTAGCTAGTTTATATAATTTGACCATTTCAATGTAATTCCAATTTTAGTTCTAATTTTGATTATGCGGTACTTTCCAGAGTGTAAATGGGATTCATACTCTGAGGATCAGCTAGCAGAACTCATGGAAGAATGATGCCGGTATTTCACGAAGACATTTATTTAGTAATTAATTCAAGGTACATATGAATCCGGTTTTATACTCTTGCAATGCAATTTTCGTCTTCTTGCACCTTTGGTTGTTAAGTTTGCATGTGATTTGGTACTAAAGTGAATTAGTGAATCTGGTTTGATACAAGATGTGCTGATATATTTTCATTTTGTTTATGTTATGCAGATTCTTTTCTAACTAAGGGTGGCTTGAACAATTTGATTTTGGACAGAGCATCATCATATGGTATTGGTTGTTTGATTTTGGTCCAAAGGGACTTATAGAGTTAGTTTGTATAGTAGTTAAATATTGTAAGTAGAGTTGAGTTTTGTATAGGGGACTTATAAGTATAGTTAGTCCAAATTAAAGGAACTAATTTTGTGTAATATTGATTTTGGAGCATCAGTTTTGTATATGTTTTTGGTTCAAAGGGACTAAGTATATATAGAATATATTAGCAACTGTTTGTATTGATATTTTCTGTGTGTATTATTGTAGTGGTTTTTGCTGAATGCAGGTTTAATATGAAATGTATGAAAAAAAATAAAAAAAAATGGGGGCTTTTAAAGCGCTTCTCCTGGGAAGCGCTGTAATAGGTCACTTATTATAACACTTCTTTAAGGAAGCACTATAATAAGAGGCATGACACGATAGCGCTTCCAAGGAGAAGCGCTATCTTCTATTGCCAGGTAGCGCTACAATAGGTCACCTATTATAGCGCTTTCCCGGAGAAGTGTAACACCCCGATTTTCACTGCATTTGCAAATCAATAAGAGAATAATTAAGTTTATATTTTATTCAAGTACTTAGAAAATGAAATAAAAATAAACCGAGATCATATTCATGCTCAACGTTGTTGTACGAAGCTACGATTAAATTTTCAGCTGAAAACTAAAACAGAGCACGATCTGCGTTTTTACACTGACAGTATGATTTTACTACTCATGAGAACTCAAATGGACCCGTGAACGAGACAGTAAGTCTTAGATTTTAATTTCCTACGTTTTGGTTAAATTTCAAAAAAATCACTTCTTGACCTTCGTTCTAGCGAAATCCTCAATCGGGTGACAAACGGAGCCACATATGGACTTACCGGGACTCGACAATGGATAACCTTGATGCCACATCATGGCAAATCACTTGGGAGAGCATGCCAGAGTCGTCATGACGTTCGGAAATATCTGGACGTGAAATGACCAAAACACCCCTAACCTAACCTTTTTCACTTTTACCATTTTACCCTTGAAGGAAATGACCATTTTGACCTTAAGTGACCCATTTTAAAGGCTGGTCAGCCCCTCTTTCACGCCCCAAATCTGGTCTTGAGAGTCTCCTTCATACTTCATCTCCTTCATTGAGAAAAACTCCATTTTCTTCTTAAGAAAAGCTTGAAACCTTAAGAGAAAAGCTTGAATCTTTGATCAATCTTCATCTTTTCTTTGGTAAGATCACTTCTATGATCTCTTAGCTTCATGAATCTCTTCCGATCTCAACTTCAAATCTTGTTTTCATGAAAATCAAGTTTATGATCCAAAACTTCAAAAATTCATAGGAAATTGTAGAAAAATCCTTTTAATGGGAAACCAATTTCTTTGAACTCCCTTCATCATCCTCTACCTAAACCCAAGAGCATATGATCAAAATCTCATCCAAGCCTATTGATCCAAAAGTGGCCGAACTTTAGAGTTTTTGTTGAATAGTGTTTTTGTTCAACTTTTTGTTCTTGAACTCTTGATTCAATCTTTACCTTTCCTATTGTCTTTGAATCCAAGTGATGGAAAACCAAATCAAGTCCTAGCCTAATTTTCCTTTCATGGCCGAGATCTTCAATGAGAAAAACCATGAGTCGTGTTTCATACTTTTGAGTATTAGACTTATCTTAGTGTTAACCAAGCTTATGAACTAACCATCCAAAAGTTTGGAACCAATTGAGATCCCTAGCCTTTTTATTTTTTTTTTGGCCGAACCTTAGACCTTCTTGGGGGAGAAAAATTTATGTTTTGATATTGTAGTTTGATGTTGATTGTTGTTTGAATTGAATTGTGTTTAATTGTTTTAGGCAACGTGGACGAAACCAGAGCCAGAGCCGAGAATCGTTCGGGATATTGACTAGAAACTTAGAGAGGTAAAGGGAGGTAGTTCACTTGAGTTTGATAGCTTCATGGCATTTAATTTTTTATATGAGATGTGGTAGTGTTGATTGATGATTGGAAGATGTGAATGATTGATAATTTGATGTATTTAATGAAACATACTTGTACACTTGATCATGATTTGTGGCATTGATGCCTTGGGTGATGTTTTGTTGTGATTATGGGCTGTCTTGATACTTATATTATATATATATATATATATATATATATATATATATATATATATATATATATATATATATATATATCCTGGATGAGCATAGGACTGGCTATGACTCGATAAAAGAATTAAAATACTCGAAAATCGAAATCGAAGTTTTGAAAATCGGATTTTGAAATCAAAAAGGTTTTTGGGAAAACGTGTTGCTTTTTCAAGAAAAGTGATCTTCTTTTAAAAAGGTTATGTCCTTTTGAAAAATAAAAAGTTGTTTTAAAGGAAGTTTTACAAAGTGAGTTTTGTTTTCGAAAAATGTTTTAAAAAGAGACGTGGAACCTTTAGAAAACGGTTTTGTTCACGAAAAAGTGTTTTTCCCGGAAAATGTTTTTCTTTGAAGAGAAATGTCTTGGTTCAAGAAAATGAAATTGAATTTTGTTTTCCCAAGTTGTTTTGAAAAGAAAAACGAGGAACCTTTGAGATGAATGCAAATCTAGTGACCGAGACGTCGGACTAGTGTTTTGTGGATTGAGCACTCGGACTTCGTGTCCTGTGTTTTGATTTGAACGGGCTTAATGTTCTTTAAAACGAGTCGTGGGCTATATGCCTCGACAGATGAAAGAATGAATGAAAAAGAAAACAGAAAATTTCTGTGTACATACATGAACCGGCAGACGTGCCATTTGAAAACAAGCTAAAAACTTACGTAGTTGAGAATTCAGCCAGTTAAGACCACTAGGTCTATAGGGGCATTCTGTGTTCGAAACTCCACAAGTGGCCGGTGGCAATGCAATCCTGTGCCGTGGTAAATCGGTTGCCAAACACGAATGAACTCAATCAGAGACTGGACTATCCAGGATATGGTTATGACGTGGTACCCTGGAACAATTGGAGTTCGGACCTAAATTGAGAGGCCGACTAATGAGAACAATTGTGTTACGGGTGTTACTGCAGCCTATTGCTCGATGAAGGCTAATAGGAATCTCCGGAGTACATGAACTAGAAAGATGATATTGAAGTCTCATGCATTATTATAACTCATGATGTTGTTTGAGATACTGTTTCATATGAATAACTGTTATTATAATTGTATTTATGTGTGACTGTAACTGGTGTTTGTCGCTTGTGCGGCTATCGTGATAAACTTATAAATGAGTATCTCACCTTTGCCTGTATATGTTGGACACCCTGTTGTGTTTTTGGAATACATGTACAGATGTTGATCACAGGTCCCCGCGGACACATGAGGACTCGGATGATGGAGCCTTTTGAAGGAGCTGACTTTGGGGTTGTATCCCAATGGTTACTATAGTCCGACCAGCATAGTAGTCTTTTATTTTGAAGCAGTCTTATATTATTTGCTAAACGTATATTAAACTTATGTCTTAAGTCTGTAATATATATATCAGACCTGAACCTATGTATTATTTATGTCTTTATGAACAGTGAATATTGATGTGTGTTAAGAAGTTTATTTCTTGTCTTGAGTTTGAATTGCCTATGCAGGTAGAAAATTTTTTAGAAAGCGTTTTCGAACGTAGCTACTTAATTAAAGTATTTTCCAAAGGCAACTAACGTTTTATTTTATTGATGTTTTCCGCATTTTGAGTTTGTGTATATAGCACCCGAGGGGAGTGTTACAAGAAGCGCTGTAATAACCCCCTATTATAGCGCTTCAGAAGCGCTATCTTTTCTTGCCACTTTTAATTACATTTAAAAAGATAGTGTTTCTAAAGCGTTATTATAGGACAAAAATAAACATTGCCTTTTTCCTTTTCTGTTGTAGTGAACGTGGGCTTTTGACTGACGCTAAAAGTTATTTTTCATGTAGTGGACACCACCATAAAATCCACCTTATACTATATATAGCTTTGGCTTTTTGACCAAACTAGTGTTATTTTAGAAACTATTTACCAAAATGAGGTTGTTTTGTAACAATTTACCAAAATAGGGTTGTTTTAGATAAAGTGAAATTTTTTATTATTTTTTTCCTGACGTGGAAGGCGCCACTTGGACTGGCGCGTTCATTAAAAATGCCACATGTCACACATTCATTGGTTCGCTGTAAAAAATATAAAAATTTTACGTGGCCGACGCTAAAGGCCGACGCTAGAGGTGTCACCCTTCTGAAGTTGGATCTTCACCCGTCTGACTATCAGACAGGTGATTCACCCGTCTGATGACTATCAGACGGGTATCAGACGGGTAATTCAGACGAGTCTCAGCGGACAAGTGACCAGCAGACGAGTGAAACAGCAGACGGGTCACAGCAGACGAGTGACCAATAAGTGTGTGACATGTGACATTTTTATGGAAGACGCCAGTCTAAGTGGCGTCTTTAAAGGCATCAGTCCACATCAGCAAAAAAATAATAAAAAATTCCACGCTGTCTAAAAAATCCTATTTTGATAAATTATTACAAAACAACCCCATTTTGATAAATAGTTTCTAAAATAATACTAGTTTGATTAAAATGCCATATAGCTTTTGTGAAAGACAATTTGGTCGATCATAACTCACATGAACCATTTTTCTCAAAGTAAGCCTTTATTTTTTGTTTCTTGGGGGGGTGGGGTGATATATCCTTCGAAATGTTTCTAGAACAATATTGATGTCCTTGAAATTTTCTTTGACTTTTTCCCGTTTTATTTGGTCATGATGGCTTTTCCTTAAACGACATTGTGTTACATTACATTCATTCGTATGTCTAATAGTCAAAACGGTCCCCACTATGGTAGACTTTCCTATATGGTGAGGCAATGAAAGATCAGCTGGTTCCAAAAAAATCCTATATACTTCATTGGCTAACTCTGATGTTCTTGTGAGGTCCCCTTGCACCCCACCCAAGAAAAATCGAATTGTATCAATAGGTCACAAACTTGTCATTGATGGGAACACTTCTATATATATAAAAGCTTGACTTGACTCCAGCCGCTAATATGCAACATATATACACAATGAGACAAGAAAAAAATCACAAAAAATTAATATAAATACGTGAAAATGTGGACAATTACTTACACAGCACTAGGAGCTTCTATAAAATTAAAGACTTTAGGGTGGCTAAGTGGGAAACAAATATTTACAAAGAAAAATAAAATGGATGTGGCTAAATTACATAGCTCTGATGATAACAAGAAGGAAGAAGAAGTTGTGCTTCCTGGTTTTAGATTCCATCCCACAGATGAAGAACTTGTTGGTTTTTATCTGCTGAGAAAGGTGGAGAAGAAGCCTCTTCGAATTGAACTCATCAAACAAGTTGAAATTTACAAACACGAACCATGGATCTTCCAAGTAAGATCTGCTTCCACTTTAATCTACTTTATACTTGTATATACTGAAACATACAAGTTTTTTTTTCCGCTTCTGCATATATATTTTATGAAGGGTTTGCGTATGACTGATCATAGTCCAATTATTAAGGGCTTGAGTTTTAATGAAGATAAATTGATGTAATTGAATGAAACGATGAGATATAGCACTAGCAGCTAGCATAACTAGGCTAAAAGAAAGCACATACTGTCACAGAAGGTACCTAGCTAATCTTCCGCATGGTTCTAAATTGTGGTTGCGGTCGCGGATGCGGTTGCGATTGCGTTCACTTCGATTGCGATCATTGCGATCGCTGCGATGCGAATTGCTGTCGTTGAGACATGAAATAATTTTATATTCGCACCAAATGTAAAAAAAAATCTATAATTATTATAATTCTTTATATATTTTCTATTAATAATATTATATACATTTTTATTCATTTTTAAGACATTGCATAATCTTTTTGAAAGTAACATTGAATGGAACGGGACTGAAAACTCCGTTGCGGTTCTGATGCGGCCCGTTGAGGTGTGATGCGGTCCATTGCGGTGTCCGATGCGGTTGCGTTGCGGTCGTCATACGTGAAAGTTCACACCGCAATTGCGGTGTGATGCTTTTGCGCTGCGGTCCGCAACCGCAATATTGTGGCCACAATAAGTGATGCGGTCCGCAATTTAGAACCTTGATCTTCAGCCAAATCTTAAGTATTAAAATCAATAAGAAAAGACTAATTAGATGGTTTCTGGTTTAGTTGCTATTTTACCTTTATGTAAAGTTTTCATGAGAAGAAAGAGCAAAAAACTCGAGTTTCAATAGTGTTACATTTCAATAAACTACAAATTTGAAAGGAAGATAGAGACTTGGTATGCATGATATGTCTCATGCCCTCATGTTTCACATCTAGCTTGCTAGATGCGCAATTATCACTCTACTCTGAATTTTTTACAATTAATTCATTGTTTCTTATTATTACCTCAAGCAATTCTTTATTTTGTAACTTTCTGGTAATGCATGAAGAACTGAATTCTTTGGGAGACAAAGAATGGTACTTCTTCTGCAAAAGAGGTAGAAAATACTGGAACAGCATAAGGCCAAACAGGGTGACAAGGTCTGGATTTTGGAAAGCCACAGGGATTTACAAGCCCATATATTGTGTTAACGAACCACATGAATGCATTGGCCTCAAGAAATCCTTGGTCTACTACCGTGGAAGTGCTGGGAAAGGCACCAAAACTGATTGGATGATGCACGAGTTTCGCCTTCCTCCCAAAGGGAAAACCAACAATAATAATCTACATGCAAATGCTAGCATTAATGACGTTCAAGAAGCTGTAAGTCAATTATATATATTGTTTTATTATAAGAAATGTAGTATCCTTAATATATCTTTCTTTTATGTTGTTCAAGAAAAATGAAGAACTTGTCAAAAAAAAAAAATGAAGAATACAAATCTAGATCCGTGTATAAGACAAATCAAGGGAGAACATATTCAAATGATTACAAATGCTTAGATTCTCGGTCAGAAACCTGTTCATCAAGTGATTATAAATTTACCTGTAACTAGATTTGAAGCACGTTTCAGTCCAAAAAAAGAGATTTGAAGCACATTCAGACACCATATCATGATATGAGCCACACAAACCAATTATTTACCTACATAGACCACTGCAACATTTTTGTTTTATTGGAATAGTTATAAAATGTAGGCCTAACAAAGCAAAATGTTTTCTAATGTTTTGGTCAACAATTCTCAACGTTGCCTATTCAAGCGTTGTTTATTGTCTACGGCAACATTTTTTTTACCTTCCGACCATATTTTTCGCATAATTGTTGTTTATACTACAGGAGTAGACAATAGTTATTGAACAAGAAGTGTTGCCAAAACATATATTCTAGGGCAACAGGTGTAAATTGTTGGCTAATATACTTTTAGGCAACACTTTTCATCTGTTGTCTATTTGAGCGTTACCTAAAACAAAAAATGTTGTAGCGGACTAAACCAACTTGAGCATTAAATCCTGATTAATTTATATAAATAATTTTTTGACTTTGATAAATAATTCTAGAATACATGTCACACGTGCAAATAATTGATTGACCTCCGCATGTATGGACAAATTATCTGGCTGCGGTGGAGAATATATGTATTGTAAAAACAAAAGGTTTATGCTAATAATGGGGCAAAATTCAACTCTTAATAAACTAATTTTATAAATAACAACATCTATGTTAGTCTTGTCTAGTAATTGGATTAAATTTGGTCTAACCATGAGCCTGATACCGTTGGTGATTTAGTTTCACATTTGAATTTACAGTCAGACCATTTTAGATTTGTCAAAAACCACTAATTTTTGAAAAATAAACTGTATTTTTCCTCATTTCACATTATTATATGTGACTTTTTATGACATCATCCGATTCAATCAATCAATTTAAATGATTGAGCAGGTTGAATGTTCCAAATTCACTATTTCAGTATAGTTTTTTATATGAAAATTGTATTATTTTTTTTCTAATCTGAAAAATTGTGTTACTCAAGGATATCCATGTTCCTTAAATTCTAAATTAGGTTTAATGTTAATCTCAATTTACATTCAAATTCTAATCTTTATATATAAAAGTAAGGTAGTTTAGAGTTAACTAGGAATAATTTAGTAGATTATTTTAAGGGCAATTTGGTAGTTAACCCCAGACTAACTAGTGCCATTTTGTAAGATTATTTTAAGGGCAATTATTAACTTTTTTTAAAAAAAAATTTAAAATGGGTAAATAAAACCAATATAAAAGTAAAATATTTTTTTAGGAATTCATTAGAGTTTTTTGCAATTAAATTTATTGATATTATAAGTTAGATTTTGAAAAAATTTCTTTATATTACAAGAAGTAACATTATCTATTACGACAAATATTAAATTGTCACTAGTTTTTTATTTTCTTATTATTTTAAATTTACAAAAGAAAAAATTGGCTTTTCGAATAATACATAATTATATTATTCAAACATTATTTATTCGTAAATTGCATGGATCCATCATCTAATTTAGTTTTAATGCTAATGTCTCTAAGGTTATTGGTTAACAAGCTATATTGGGTAACCTCTAAGCATTAAGTAAATTAAATTCTCACTTCTCTATATATATAACCTTTTGAGCAATGAGGAAATTATAATTTCTTTTATAAACATAGAAAATTTGATAAATAGTATATACCTAAACCTCCTCACGATAATGATATTTTGAATGAATTGTTAAAAATTTATCAAATTTTAATTCCCGAAATAAATGCTTGATATTTGTAAAGTATAATTATATAGCAATCGTCAATAAAGGACAACTCATGAAGATAAAAGTATCCGAAAGGAAAACATAAAAAGGAAATAGGCTAAAATCCCTTTTTGTCCCTTAACTAATTTTTTAAAAATTTCAATTTGGTCCCTTAACTTGTCTCTGTTAACACAAGTTAGCCCCTCCATCAATGACATAAGCAAATTAGTTTCAAATTGATCCTTTAAATTATAACAAGTTTCAAATTGGTCCCTTAACTTTTAAATAAGTTTCAAATTGGTCCTTTAAATTATTAACACGTATGACACTTTGGCACTTTTGCTTATGTCATTGACGGAGAGGACTAACTTGTGTTAACAGAGACAAATTAAGGGACCAAAAATTGAAACTTTTAAAAGTTAAAAGATCAAATTAAAACTAAAAACAATAAGTTAAGAGAACAAAAAGATATTTTAGCCAAAGAAAATACTAAAAATCTCCCGAAAATGTACTTTGAAGGGTTAGATTGTAGTATCAATGTGAAATGAAGAGAGACATTCTTTCTTCTTCCTTGTTTTATTCTTGCACAAAACATCATCTACCATTAATAAATGAAGTATGAGACTTTATTAGGTTTTCAAAAATTGAATGTTAAAGATATTATTGAAGGAAGACAAATTCTTCCTCAAGAGAAGAGAAGAAGGAAAGAACTTCCCGTGAAATGATCAATTGCATTTATTTCTTCTTTGGTCCCATATCATGAACTTTAATGCATATCTGACCAAGTCAAGTACTCCGTTGAATACTAACATGCTGGTTGTACGTACGCAACTGTCATGATACATATATATATACACAAAAGAGATGCAGACTCTTTATTAAGAATTAAGATTGAGGACAATAATGAATAATCAGTTTATTAAATGTTTATTTAATAAATTTTTTTTAAATAAGTTAAAAATAGCTTATTTTTATAAGTTTCGTTGACAAACTAATTGAAATAAGCTAAAAACAATTTATTGAACTATATATGATAAGTTATTTTCATAAGTTATTTGTATAAGTTTATTTGCATAAGCAATTCTCATAAGCTCTTTCAAACGCATCCCAAGTCCCATCAGAAGACACTTTTATTTTCCAGTACAAACCCTTCAGAAGAAACCATTTAAGTGTCATTGTTTCTGTCTTTTATGCGTTTTGCAGGAAATGTGGACGCTCTGCAGGATATTCAAACGCATCCCATCTTGCAAAAAGTACACACCAAATTTGAAAGGCTCGGCAACTGTCACCAAACCAGACCAAATAGATTTTTCAAGTTCTAAGACAAGCAGCTTAGATTCTGACAACTGCAACCCATACTTGACATTCATGCAACAAATTGAAAAGAAACCGGTTATTGGAAAGGTTGATGATAGGAAACACTTGATTCTGAATCAGATGGGGTTAGCTTATGCTTCATCAACTGTGTCTAACCCAGGTTTTTGGAATTAGAATGTTGAGGATGTATTTACAAGTGAGAACTGGGATGACCTTCTGATCTGTGGTTCAGTTTGACATTAATCAGTACACGATTAATGATTGTCGCCCACCCCACTTTTCTTAGGGTTGGAGTTAGAAACTTTGATAAAAATATATTGTATCAACCATGAGATGAGATTACAGTCTTGTCGTATATTCTTATACTTTTGGTACTTTTTCTAGAATGTACACGTATATATGTAGGACTTTCCTGGTTATTAGAAAGCCTGATCTTGACCCGTCTCTTACAATTTTTTAATCACCCTATGATCCAGTGTTTGGGTGAATAAATATGTTACCTTTCTTCATGAATTCAGTTTGTTTGACTATATTATCTTTGATGGATAGGCATGGGTACAACATAATACATCCCAAACTTGAGCATTTCTATACTTGCAAAAATTCTTCAATAAATATAGAGAACTCATTGACTTTAATCATGAGAGGGGAGAGCGAGTGGATAGAGGTACGGAGAAAAGGGGAGAAAAGGGTAGATAACGATGAGAGCAGAAGGGGTCATATGAGGGGGACCAGATATCAACGACGTGATTACGTTTCTGAGGAAGAGGGAATCACATATTTCTTCACTAATTTCCCTGATGACATTGGAGCAAAGGAGATGTGGAATGTGTTCCACAAATGGGGTCAAGTGTCAGAGGTGGTTATACCACAAAAACTCGCTAGAAGGGGTAACCGTTTTGGCTTTGCACGCTTTTTGAGGGTTCTAGATCCAAGATTTTTTTGTTATAGGTTAGACAAATTTTTTATTGGAAATCAAAAATTGTTTGTCAACCTACAAATGTTTGGGAAAGACTTTGGAAGAACGGAGAAGAGTTCTAGTAGTGATCAGAAGAAGGGTCAAAACTTTTATTAGAAAGGAGGTGTAGATGAACGAGGAGTTAAATGGAGTTGGCAGGAGAAGCCTGATGCAAAACATGGACTATGATATGCTGATGCTGTGAAAGGGAAGAGAGAGGGTGTGACTGGAAATAAGCAACCTGAAGATGTCAATGCTAATCTACATTTCAATGTGGATCAGAATGACATTGACAGGCTAAATCATTCCTTTGTGGGGAAGGTGAGTATGCCTAGAGATACCTTCAAAATTCAAGATAAGATGCATGAGGAAGGTTTCTTCGATATAAAGGCGACTCCAATGGGCGCAAACTTGGTTCTCTTGAAGACAGGGAACGAAAAGGAGATCCTGGATTTCATAAATGATGCAAAAGACTGGGTAGCCACTTGGTTCGAGGAAATACGACATTGGAGTTCGGTGGAAATTGATAAAGAAAGATATGCTTGGGTACGATGTTATGGAGTCCCTGTCCATGCATGGTCAGAAATTTTTTTTAAGTTAATTACATCCTGTTAAGGTAGTTTTTTTTTTTATAAGCAAAACAATATATTAAAGAGAGTACAAGAGGTACTCCAACCCATATACAATAGTTCCATACAAAAGAAAATGCATGCAAAAGTATCACTATGAGGAGAGTCATCCCAACTATTTTGCTACCACTAACCTCACCAATCATATGCAGGACACCACTAAAACAAAACAACTAAAAGCATTGATGGAACATCTACATCCATATAGTAGCATCTAAGCTATTCTAAGCTAAGCTTTTGTGACTTCCACTCTTTGCTGCAGAACTGAGACACCTTACAAAAGCATCATCCACCTCAAGCTCATTGAGGAAAAGTTGATGTCAACCAGAAAACCTTGCAAACCTCATATCTGTGTGACAATGTATGATTGTGACAAAAGCTTTAGTCAATATTAGGATACTCCATACAAATATCTTAGCTGCCCAGAGACAAAAGAATTCTACACTAGAAACAGCAGCAAATATAGCAATGTAATATTGAATTTTGCACCAGAAAACAGCAGAAAAAAATGCACCGGTCATAGAAACAGCTCCAAGAATTGAAATCATATAATTATCAAGTTCTAACATGAACATCAGTATGAGCATCATGAATCAGGTTTGATGATAAAAATCCAAGCAAGCTGTAGGATTCATTATCCAGCTTGAAAGTGGATATGTGAACCTTGCACAACGAGCATTAATCCATTGCCATGATTTTAACTTTACTCCTTCCATGTGACGTCCCCAAGTTCTAGTCTCAAAATACATCAAAACCTTTCCACACGGACCTAAAGACGCACTGGCTGACTCTCACCCTCAGTGGTGAGGATGCCCTGAGCTACCCTGTCCCTCTCCGTAGGTACGCGTATATACCCGCATAAGCTCATACTCGGAAGAGGAACTCGACACGACAATCCTACGTCTTCGAACCGTCCTCAGGTACTGCTCCATACGTCTACACTGTCCTTTGTAGACGAAGCCTCTCTTGGTAGACACTGCTGAAGATTGTGGTGCCGCCCACAGGTAGTCCTTCTCTCTCTGCCTCGGTGAGTGCCATATCCGAGGGAAAGGAAGAAACCGGTACACGTGGTAAGGTCCTATGACGTCCACGTACGGTGGCGTGCCGCTCTGAAAGATCAGGCTGACAAGTCCGGTGTAAACAGCCAAAAAGGTCGAGGGGTCCACCTGCCATCCCCTCTCATTGTGGTAGACTATCTCATTGTCCCCCAGCACCGGCATTCGCGGTGCCCCCGTGATAAACGGGTAACGGGTGTAGTCTCGGATCCATCCTGGTCCTCCTCTAACTCGTCGTCTGTTTGCAAACCGAACATACACATACAACGAAGAAAAAGGAGATAAGATATACAACACATCTATAACAGGGATGATGCAATGCAGAATATATAGCAAACACAACCATCTCTCAATGTCTCGACACCACGGTCGTTTCTTAGCAAGATGTACACATACTCTTTCTATGCATGTCGGCCGGTACTAAACACCCTCATAAGGGCAACATCACGTACGCTCATCGAACCACAAGTTGGTTCGTTCCGGTAATCCGTTCCGCTTGCCGTCACCCATAATAGTCAACTGTCCCACACAGAGAGGGTTATCTGGGCCTCCTCGGAAGATCCACCTACAACTAGAAAGACTCAGGGTCCAGTCGGGATAGTAGGACGTGCTCAGGACCACCACGACAGGATAGGCACTACCATACCGGTCTTATATGGGTACACCTGTGTCCGGTATATCCTCGAGGTCACACAACCTTCCCTTCTGTTTTCCGCACCCGCACTCGGTGCACCAACCTCGTATGCCTCCCGACATATGGCTCGCCACTTGGCATCATATGCATATGCTATGCATGTCATCCATCTCTCTTGAGTTGATATCGCAACACATGCAAACTTTCTCTTAGCAACACGAGCTCCAAGCTCCAAAAGTAACCGTCATGAGCTCCAAGCTCCCATCATAACCTTATGAGCTCCAAGCTCCAACTATAACCTCGAATATCAACTATCAGCTCAAGGTCCACAACGGGGTCAAAGCCCTAATCAAACTAAACCTTCAAGTCTCATGTATACACACACATTTCCAGATACAACGTAGCGTTTTATCATTTATCAACATGCTCAATAAGGCAGTAAGCATAACAACATACCAACATGTTATTATCATCAACATACCATGCATACTTTACAAATATCACAATTTAGCAGGTATGCATATACCAACATATAACATGTATTATCATGCATCCTAATCGGCTAACCTAGGGTATCATATACAACGGTGATAGCCCAAATTAGACTAAACCTAGGGTTTATGTACTTTGCTAGGGCTCAACCTCACATAGGGTTTAGGGTTCGCCTATTCACACAAAACACACAATAAAGCTATATAGACTACTCTTGCCTCCCCGACGTGTGTAACTCTTTCTCCCCACCTGATAGCGAATGTAACAATAATCACGAGCACAATGAGCACTCCTTGCTCCTCTCCTTGCCTTCACGGCTACGGGTTCCTTCACCAACGAGATCACCCTCGTAGCTTCCAAACTTTCCCTAAATGCGGAAACAACATACAGACTATAGCGTTAGCCCTAATACGAAGCTAAAACCACAAATAGAAGCTTAACCCATAGAAGAATATTGTATAGTCACAATGTAGGTAGATACAGAACCTCGGCTTACCCTTGACGATTCACGAAAGCAAACCGGACGAACGAACGGATCATAAACTTGAATCAAAGTTGGAACCTCACCCTTGTCCCTGTACCTCGAGCTCTCTCTGTAAAACTTGAAGAGTGAAAACTCTTCCTCCGTGAAAATGAAGAACTATATATAGGAAAAGGTTCCACTGTCCACGCTTTAGCATTGCTAAACCCAATGCATTAGCGTTCCAACGCTTGAGCGTTGACTCCTTCAATGCTTGAGCGTTGACGTTTCCTCACCACTAAGGCACCGTCCCTCATGTGCCAGTTGCGATGCGTAACTGACACGTGTCACTTTACGTCCCATCACAGCCAGTCAACTGGTCAGAAGGTCCATGCTTGAGCGTCCAAACTCTCCACGCTTGAGCGTTAGCACGCTTGAGCGTCCTCCTACTCCATGCTTGTTCGTAACATATCCTCTAAGCACAATTTCAAGTCATGATAGTATCTATCAAACAAACATGCATGCAATCTGATAAGCTATTGGACCAATTCGGCGAAGAATTTGAAATGGTCCTATGAATCTGGGTGTAAGCTTTCTGGATTGAATTGCCCTGCCAATAGCATTCCTTGGAGTAAGTCTAAAAAATACATGGTCTCCCTCCTGGAACTCTAAGGTCTCCTCCGTTTATCAGCATAACTCTTCTGCTTATCCCTTGCGGCCTCCATCTTTTTTGTCGGATTAACTTAACTTGCTCCGTTGTTTGTTGCACCAATTTAGGACCTAACAGCTGATTCTCTCTAGTCTCAAACCAACACAACGGAGTCTTGCACTTCCTCCCGTACAAAGCTTTATATGGTGCCATTCCGATACTTGAGTGATAACTGTTGTTATAGGTAAATTCAATCAAAGGAAGAAACTCGTCCCAACTTCCCGTGTGTTCCAACACACATGCTCTTAACAGATCTTCCAATGATTGAATCGTCTGTTCTGACTGATCGTTCCTTTGTGGATGACAAGCAGAACTCAACCTTAACTTAGTTTCCAACGCTCCATGCAAACTCCTCCAGAACCTCAAAGTAAACCTCGGGTCTCGGTCCGAGATAATACTCGAAGGCACACCATGCAGATGCATCACCTCCCTGATGTAAATCTGAGTCAACCTATCCAAGGAATAATTATGGTTGATAGGTAAGAAATGAGTACATTTCGTCAACCAATCTATGATGACCCAAATTGCATCACACCTCTTCTGAGTCCTTGGTAACCCAGAAACAAAGTCCATTGCAATGCTGTCCCACTTCCACTCCGGGACATCCAGTGATTGCAATAATCCAGCTGGCTTTTGGTGTTCAATCTTCGCCTTTTGACACACCAAGCAGGATGTAACACCCATTCCCGAGTGTCACATTCCCGAATGATTATAAGGCCGAAAATAATATTAATGTGGAAAATAGGGTTTTCTTTTCTTCTTCTTTGGCAATGATGCAATGAGATTTTCCAAATGAATAATAATAATAAACTTAGGTTCACCATGCATTTCTAAGAATCATTCAGAAGTAAAGTGCAGAAATAGAAACAATACTGAATACAGACATAGGTCCAAGCCTAACTGAAAATAATTACATAAGTAAGTACTAGGAGTCACAGCTCCTCAAAAGGTACAACTGACAACAGGACACAACATGGCCGAAACAAAACAATATAAGGAGTCCCCCTCTAGACTCAAGCTAGACGTTGAGCTGAGTCGTCGTCGCATCCATCTTCTCAAGCAGAAACAACAATACAAGCAGAGAAGAGATACAAATATGGGTGAGATTCCCGATCATCAACACAGCAAAACAATAGAAGTAAAAACGGGACGACACACCAGGTAACAACATACCCAACATGCATACCATAAATCTCAATATATCATGTTAATCAATTAGGAGCATAAGACATCTTCGAAAACAGAATAGTGATGTACAATAAGTAATGTAATCATCAACAGCCATGCAATGCAATGCGATGTACATGACTCAATGCCATATGCCACAAGGGTAAAACTTTGACCCCTACTTCATGGAGCTAACAAAACGTCGAAGAGAGTGAATGGGAGGACATGTTACGTGTACGCCAGCCTTGGGCAAGATGCTACAACATCCATAACATGCACGTATCTGGCTTTTATGGATACACACTACACCAAACATGAAAAGTACGACATCTACTCGAGGATATCAGTGTATTGCTCGGAGTCGCCACGACACAGAAGAGCTACCAACTGGTCACATGTCAGCATTTCCAACCCTGATACTTCCAAGACCATTTAAGATCATCACCGTAAGATTCGCACCCACATCAAGGTGTAAGCTCAACTCCTAAACTCAAGGCCTTACAAACTCATGCAATGAAATGCCAATGCTTACACAAAGTAGATGCGATGAAGCAATGTCTATCCACCGGATAAACCTCAAGGTACACTAAGGTTTTCTTCCTTAGGAACTATACGTGTCTGTGTATTATAAAACTTTTATCCACCGAATAAATCTTGTGATCCCTCCGGGATCGAGTCATCACAAGACTGAAACAATTGAACGGCTTTCTTGGATCCGAATCACCGATCCGTCATCGAACTACTGTTTCAAAACCCAAAACGTTTCATGTTTGTGTTTGTGTCTTATGAATTACATCTCAAGTCCTAAGTGCTATGAAGAAGGATTGAGAATCCTCTTAGATAAGTCTTTGATCCTTTCTAAGGTATTAATTCCTTGATTCCAAGTAATGAAATAAGTATTGATTCACTTAAGTCTTATGAAGTCATTGATGAACTAAGTCATCAATGGTATAGTGCATGGTCTTGTTCCACCATATACTATACTTAATTATCTCTCTTCTTCTGCTTTAAGTTAACTTAACTTAGGTTTTCATGCGTGAAACTTTACGATTTGAGTTGAAAACTCTCGATTTAAGACTTTGCAGACCAAAAACCTTTCTAATTGAAAACTCGTTTGATTTAAAAGAACTTAGTTACTTACTTGAAGTAAAGTACCTTAACTAATTTGAAAAGATTTTTTCCTTACTAACTTAGTGTAAAACCGTAATCTAAGTTAGCGTAAAAGAAATGGAATTTCATTTCATTTTAAAACACTTATTTAATTGGTTAACTATGCCTAAAGTAAAACATATTTTCACCTTAGTTAAAAACACTTGAGGGCCTAACCCTAGTTGATCTTTGGATCAAAATCACTTCTTGTTTCTTTTTGAAATACAAGTTACTAAAACACTTATTAGCTTTAAAAAACATTGAAGTTCAAGAACAAACTCATGTTCTTCCTTTTTGTAACCATCATGGCCGAATGCTATAACATATGAAATGTGAAGATTTTGCTTCACTAACTTGTCAAGTAATAGCTCAAAATGCTCACAATATTATGATGAACAATAATCATACATCATTCAACCATAAACAAGCATAAAAATCCTTACTTGATCTAGAGATCAAAGTATGATTTTCAACATACATGAAAACATTTTTACATCCAAGCATACATCATCATAGACATATACTAATCATAGAAACATTATTACAACCATGTTCTCAAAGAGAACTTCACCAAGAAAGTAGTGAACCCAAGCTAGGGTTTCACCCAAACAAAACATAAACAACCATTTTCATCTTCCACCCATTTTGGTGTGATGAGGTTCACTTCCCATACCTTTAGTGAAGAGCTTTAAGTGAAAGGAAACTCTAAGCCCTCAAAACAAAGAGGAGGCCGAACCTAGAGGAGAGAAAAATGTGAGATTTTGAACTTGTTTTCATGAAAGAGAAGAACTAGAAGATGATTACTCAAGTTAATAAGTAAGGAAATGAAGAGAAAAAGGATTTAGAAGCTCACCAACTCAAAAACAACTTCAAGGTTAGCTTGATGTTCTTGGTGCTCAAGAACACACTTCACCAACACAAGAAACTTTCTTCACCAAGGTTGATACTTGGATCAAGACAAGATGAAGTATGGTTTTAAAATTGAAGAAAGAAATTTGGTTAGAGATCTAGGATGAAGAACCGTGTAGAGAGAGATTAGAGAGAAGTGAGAGGATTTTGAGAGAAAAGATGTGTTAGATCTTTAGAAGTGTAAAAATGAAAGTTTGATGGTGTTTGTGGGACTTAATGGCCGAATGGCCTAAGGTGTTTATCACCATAATTTTGGTTAACGTTGATGGGAATTGTTGTAAGAAAATGAAGGGCCAAGATCCAATGGAAGTACATAGGTGTTGCTTCCATAACAATTTAGACGAAAACCGGTCTATGTTTTTACTGACAGTAAAATTTTATTGATCAGAAAACCTAATTTTGACTCGTGAACAAAATGGTTAGGTTTTATATCAAATTTCCAACGATTTTGGTTATTTGAAATTTTTCATTAAAAAGTGAAATAATATATTTTATTCGGACGAAATATTAAGTTGGGCGAACAATGGAGTCGAGAACGGACGGCAGAGACAACACCGGACACCAGACGAGGGACACAGGTCACCTGAGTGCGGTTAGTAAGAGGGTGAGTCACCACCATGACTCACCACAAGTCATCATCACTTTCTAAAAATATCTAAGATATTTATGGCAATAAAGAACATTTTGCCCCTATGACGCACCATTGTCATGATGGCTTTAGAGGTTGTATGACCTTTATGCCCTTAGCCTTTTGTTAAATACCATTTTGGTCCCTATGTGAATTTACTCTTTTGTCCCTAAATCAATCATTCCAAGACAACTCACCCTAGTGAGTCACCATGGTCATAATGACTTCCTTGAAAATATCTAAAATCCTTGCGAAATGACCAAAATACCCTTGGACTTCTTTATGAATTCCATTCATGTCCAACCAGTGTTTTGACAACTGTATGTTATCAGTGAGTGACTCAAAACAACATGATAGGCTCAAAACAATATTTTATGATCATTAAACTCATAATTGAAATTCAAATATGAATTTTCAATTATTAACTATTTTTACGATTATTATTAATCAGGTTGTGTTCTCAGTCAAGTTATTTACAAAAACAGTTAAAAGACAGCTATAGAAATTTTGGGATGTTACACAGGATAGGACATAAGCTGCTACTTCCTTCTTCATCCCTGGCCAACATAACAACTTCTTCAGATCCTGGTACATCTTAGTAGCCCCTGGATGAAAGCTCAACTTGCTCTTGTGCGCTTTTTCTAAGATCATATTCTTAACTTCACTATCCTTGGGCACACAGACTCGATTACCATACTTGATGAGGCCATCCGGACCTCTCCTAAACTCTGACGTCTCTCCTTCCTCAATCAGCCGGTTAACCTCCTTAAGGTACTCATCCTCAGCTTGCCTTTTCCATAGCAGATCCAGGAAATCGCTAGTAACCTCAATCATCCCAAGATTCATCTTATCCCCAACGATTTCCACATCAAGATTCAGATCCCTAAACTGCTCTAACAACTCAAGCTCTCGTACCATCAGCGCAGATACGTGTAGGGACTTCTTACTAAGCGCATCCGCTACGACGTTCGCCTTGTTTGGATGATATTGTAGGTCGAATTCATAGTCCTTTATGAACTCCATCCACCTCCTCTGCCTCATGTTCAACTCTTTCTGGTCGAACCGATACTTCAGGCTCTTATGGTCGCCAAATATGCTGAATTTAGCACCATACAGATAATGTCTCCATATCTTCAATGTAAACACTATCCCAGCTAGCTCTAGATCGTGAGTCAGGTAATTCCGTTCATGCACTCTTAACTGCCTGGAGGCATACGCCACCACTCTTTCTTCTTGCATGAGAAAACAACCCAATCCTTGATATGACGCATCACAATACACGTCAAAACGTCCTGACGGATCTGGCAAAACCAACACTAGTGATGTGGTCAACCTCTGCTTCAACTCTTGGAAACTTCGCTCACAAGCGTCTGAGCACTCAAACGCCTTCCCCTCAACCGCGTCATAGGCAACGCAATCTTGGAGAATCCCTCGATAAACCGTCTGTAATAGCCCACCAAACCAAGAAAACTACGAATCTCGCTCCTAGACTTCGGGCTTTCCCAACCAACAACAGCCTCGACCTTAGCAGGAACCACCGTGATTCCAGCCTTGTTTATCATGTGTCGTAAAACTTTCACTTCTTCCAGCCAGAACTCACACTTCGAAAGCTTGGCATACAGCTGCCTGTCCTTCAGCACTTGCAGCACCACTCGAAGATGCTCTTGGTGTTCCTCTTTACTCGGAGAGTAAATAAGGATGTCATCGATAAACACGACAATAAACTTATCTAGGAACGATCGGAATATCCTGTTCATATAGTCCATGAACACGGCCGGAGCATTATTCACACCGAATGGCATAACCAAATACTCATAGTGCCCATATCGACTTCGAAAAGCAGTCTTCGGTATATCCTCCTTCTTCACCCTGAGTTGATGGTAACCAGATCGTAGATCGATCTTAGAGAACACAGTTGCTCCCCTCAACTGATCCATCAAATCATCAATCCATGGCAACACATACTTGTTCTTTATCGTCACTTTGTTCAGCTGACGATAGTCCACACATAACCTTGAACTTCCATCCTTCTTATTAACAAACAGTACCGAAGCTCCCCATGGTGACGCGTTAGGTCTGATAAACTCTTTGCCTAGCATCTCATCCAACTGCTTCTAAACTCCGCCAACTCTACTGGAGACATTCAATAAGGTGATATCGAAATAGGTCCAGTTCCTGGTACAAGATCTATAGCAAACTCGATCTCTCTCTCCGGTGGCAAACCTGGAACATCATCCGGAAACACCTCCGGGAATTCCCGCACAACAGGCAGCGTTCCCACGATTGGTGTTTCCTTCGCTTCCAAGGAGAACAACACCACGCACTCTTAAGATCGTACACCCTTCGGAATACTTTCATCAGCAGACGTCAATCTAGATTGCTCAGAAAAGCAAAGGGTTTTATTTGAACAATCCAATACCACATGGTTAGCCGAAAGCCAATCCATGCCTAAAATAAGATCAATCTACTGCATAGGCAGACATATCAGGTCAACAAAGAAACGTCTGTTTTCTATTGTGATAGGGAATTTCAAGCATACAAACAGAGTAGTCAACGAATCACCTATGGGTGTGGTAACAGTGAGATTATAAGGTAAAGAAGAAACTGGTAACCCTAAGTAATCCATGCAATCCAAAGAAATAAACGAATGAGTAGCCCCCGAATTAAACAACACAGATAAGAGCTTGTCTGAAACTAAACACTTACCTTGGATCAGATCCGGACATCGAGAGGATTCCGCTCCCCTCACGACAAACACTCACCCAGTGGCTTGTGGCCTTCCAGTTTGTCCAGCCACTCTGGATGGTCGTGAATTCCCTTGCCTGCAGTCCTTGGCCATGTGCCCTGGCTTCCCACATGCATAACAAGTTATAGTTCTCCAGGGTACTTGGCTCCTGCAGTCCCGAGCCATATGTGGTCGCCCACACTTGAAACATCCTTGCAACCCCCGAGTTGCATTTGGTCTCTAACTTCCTGCATCCCCCGTCTTCTCAATTGGCCTCTGATAAGGTCCTCAATTGCTCTGAAACTTTCCACCTCTACCCCTCTGGTGACTGTGGATAGGTCCTCCGCTTCTGGTTGCCATCTCTCTTCTTCTTTCAATGTTATCAATTTTCGAATACCGATCTAGCATATTTGGGAATCTGGTCATCCTTAAAGGTACTATAGCCTACTGAATCTCATACTTCAAACCGTCTTCAAACTTGCAGCACATCCATTCCTCATCCGGATATCGCTGGTAAAACTTGGAAAATTTTAGCAGTGCCTCGAACCTCGCTGCGTACTCCCCGATCGTCATGTTGCCTTGCTTCAGACTCTGGAACTCCTTGTCTTTTTCCCTCCTGGTCATCCTAGGAAAATATTTCTTAAGGAAGCACTCCCTGAACAATTCCCAAGTTAAGGCTCTTGCCTCATTCTCGAAAAGCCTCTGTTTTCCTTTCCACCACCTCTTTGCTCCTCCCACTAGTACGAAAGAAGCATAGGAAACCTTCTGAGCTTCATAACAGTGTGTCCCTGCGACGATCTACTCCAACTCTTGAATCCACAGCTCTGCCCCCTCGGGATTGTAGTCCTTATTGAACTAAGGAGGTTGTCACCTCATGAAGACATCCAAACCAGCATCCTCATTTCGGACACTCCGCTGTTGTTGCTGTTGCTGTTGTTTTTCATGGGTCAACTGGATAAGTTGGGCATTCTGCTGGGTTTGCTGTAACATTGTAGCAGCCATGTCCCTCATAGTCTTAAGAGTGTGTTTGGATGGGGTGATGTTAGAGGGTAATGTATTTTAAGAGGGTAATTGAAATACTTTGAATTGAAATATGTTGTTTGGATGTTTTATTATGAAGTATTTAAATTTCTTGGAATTTAATGGGGCATTTGTTTTAGTTAAAAAGAAAGGAATTTCAAATTTCACCTAAATAGGTGGGAATTCTAAATTCCTCTCATCTCAACCACCATCCATCACAGCCAACCACTATCGACAGCCGTCGGACCGCCGTCGGCCGCTGGATGGTGGCCAGACCATCGTCGGACGACCGTCCACCACCGTCGCCGGCCAGTCACCACCGCCACCTCCAAATTTTTAAATTTTTGAAAAATGAAATTTTATAATTGAATGAAATTAAAATCATTTATCCAAACAAAGAATTTTAAATACAAGAAATTTGAACTACTCTATCCAAACAAAGTATTTTCAAAATGAAGGTAATTCAAATGAAGCATTTCAATTGCATTGTATTTTAAATACATGAAATTTTGAAATACCCCATCCGAACACAACCTAAGGGTTTCCAACGATTCAGCTCCATTCCCAGTATGTGAAGCTGCCGCCTCTTGACCTCCATTGGGTCCGGTCCTACCTCTGCCTCTACCTCTACCTCGAGCCATTGGTTCCTGTTGCAAGTAACCATTAGCTTAGGGTTAAAACATGCTAAGCAACATAAATAAATACATCTACTTATCATTCACACAAAATATCAAAACGGTCAATCGCACTCCTTCGACCCTTCTAGACATAATCGTACTCTCTTGCAGAGATGACAAACTTTACCAGTTCAACTCCCCTAATACCTCACAGTCTTGGTCCCCGACTTCCACAGTCCTGATAGAACCAAAATGCTCTGATACCACTAAAATGTGACGTCCCCAAGTTCCACTCTCAAAATACATCAAAACCTTTCCACCCGGACCTAAAGACACGATGGCTGGCTCTTAACCTCAGTGGTGAGGATGACCTGAGCTACCCTGTCCCTCTCCGTAGATACGCCTATAAACCCGCATAGGCTCATACTCGGAAGAGGAACTCGACATGACAAACCTACGTCTTCGAACCGTCCTCAGGTATTGCTCCGTACGTCTACTTTGTCCTCTGTAGACGAAGCCTCTCCTGCTAGACATTGCTGAAGACTGTGGTGCCGCCCACAAGTAGTCCTACTCTCTCTGCCTCGATGGGTGCCACATCTGAGGGAAAGGAAGAAATTGGTACACATGGTAAGGTTATATGATGTCCACGTACGGTGGTGTGCCGCTCCAGAAGATCAGGCTGACAGGTCCGGTGTAAACAACCAAAGAGGTCGAGGGGTCCATCTGCCATCCCCTCTGATCGTGGTAGACTATTTCAATGTCCCCCAACACCGGGCATCCGCGGTGTCCCCATGATAAATGGGTGTAGTCTCGGGTCCATCCTGGTCCTCCGCTAACTCGTCGTCTATTTGCAAACCGAACATACACATACAAAGAAGAACAGGGAGGTAAGATATACAACACATCTATAACAGGGATGATGTAATGCAGAATATATAGCAAACACAACCATCTCTCAATGTCTCGACACCACGATCGTTTCCTAGCTAGATGTACATAAACTCTTTCTATGCATGCCGATCGGTACTAAACACCCTCCTAAGGACAACATCACGTCCGCTCATCGGACCACAAGTTGGTTCATTCCGGTAATCCGTTCCGCTCTCCGTGACCATAAGAGTGCATCGCTGCTCAACTGTCCCAGATAGAGAGGGTTTATCTGGGCCTCCTCGAAGGATCCACCGGCAACTGGAAAGACTCAGGGTCCAGTCGGGATAGTAGGACGTGCTCAAGACCGCCACGACACGATAGGCGTTACCATACGGGTCTCATGTGGATACACCTGTGTCCAGTATATCCCCGAGGTCACACAACCTTCCCTTTCGTTTTCCGCACCCGAACTCGGTGCACCAACCTCGTATGCTTCCCGACATACGGCTCGCCACTTGGCATCATATGCATATGCTATGCATGTCATCCATCTCTCTTGAGCTGATATCGCAACATATGCAAACTTGCTCTTAGCAACACGAGCTCCAAGCTCCAAAAGTAACTGTTATAAGCTTCAAGCTCCATTTGTAACCATATGAGCTCCAAGCTCCCATCATAACCTTATGAGCTCCAAGCTCCAACTATAACCTCAAATCTCAACTACCAGCTCTACGTCCACAACGGGGTCAAAGCCCTAATCATACTAAACCTTCAAGTCTTATGTATACACACACATTTCCAGATACAATGCAGCGGTTTATCATTTATCAACATGCTCAATAAGGCAGTAAGCACAACAACATACCAACATGTTATTATCATCAACACACCATGCATACTTTACAAATATCACAATTTAGCAGGTACGCATATACCAATATATAACACATATTATCATGCATCAAAATTTGCTAACCCAGGGTATCATATACAGCGGTGATAGCCCAAAGTAGACTAAACCTAGGGTTTAGGTACTTTGCCAGAGATCAACCTCACATAGGGTTGAGGGTTCCCCTATACACACAAAGCACACAATAAAGCTATATAGACTACTCTTGCCTCCCCGACGTGTGTAACTCTTTCTCCCCACCTGATAGCGAATGTAACAATAATCACGAGCACAACGAGCACTCCTTGCTCCTCTCATTGCCTTCATGACCACGGGTTCCTTCACCAACAGGATCACGCACATAGCTTCCAAACTTGCCCGAAACGCGGAAACAACATGCAGACTATAGCAATAGCCCTAATACGAAGCAAAAATTGCAAATAGAAGCTTAACCCATTGAAGAATATTGTACAGTCACAATGTAGGTAGATATAGAACCTCGGCTTACCCTTGACGAATCATGAAAGCAAACCGGTAGAGTTGTAGTAGAAGTCACGCTGATCACGAAAACATGATCGGAACTAGAATCGGACGAACAAACGGATCACAAACTTGAATCAAAGTTGGAACCTCACCCCTGTCCCTGTACCTCGAGCTCTCTCTGTAAAACTTGAAGAGTGAAAACTCTTCCTCCGTGAAAATGAAGAACTATATATAGGAAAAGGTTCCACTGTCCACGCTTTAGCGTTGCTAAACCCAACGCTTTAGCGTGGAACGCTTTAGCTTGGAACGCTTGAGCGTTGGCTCCCTCAACACTTGAGCGTTGACGTTTTCTCACCGTTAAGGCACCGCCCCTCACGTGCCAGCTGCGACTTGTAACTGACACGTGTCACTTTACGTCCCATCACAGCCAGTCAACTGGTCAGAAGGTCCACACTTGAGCGTCCAAACTCTCCACGCCTGAGCGCTAGCATGCTTGAGCATCCTCCTACTCCACGCTTGAGCGTTCTACTCAGAGTCACGTGTTCCTCATTATTCTCTCATCCAATTCATCCCTCTTGTAACATATCCTCTAAGCACACTTTCAAGCCATGATAGTATCTATCAAACAAACATGCATGCCCCCATACATTAATTAAGGTTGATGAAAATGAGGATGTTACATTCCATAATTAAATCTCTATCTGGAATTTTTGATTTGAACATGACCTGATTCCTTGATAGCCAAATTGACCATATTACTGCACACCATATTACTTGCCACAAGCTTCTATTTACCGCACGACATTGAGGAAGGCCCATAAACTGGAAGAATTGAGATTTGAAATCATTAAAGAACACAGATTGCAGTCCCCACCACTTTAAGCAATCCTGCTACACTATAGAAAAGAGTTCACATTCAAAAATAAGTGTGTAGCAAATTCAACACCCTTTTGAAATCCTTTACACAACACTCAACTGGTGAGATGATGTTCCTCTTTGCTAAATTCTCCAGGAAAGGAATCCTATTTTGTGCTTATAACCAAACAAAAGATAGCACTTTCGATGGTACACATTTAAGTTTCCAAATACTTTTGATAAAATTATCATCTGGCTGCCTATTCAAAGCCACAAGAGACCTATATGTTGATTTTACAGTATATGTTCCTGCAGGCTCATCTTTCCACACCCACTTATCCATTTCACCCTCCCTCAACTTTGCTTGATCAACCACTGCCACAACTCTGAAAAAAATTCCTCTTCCCATTGAAAAAAGTCTCTTCTCCAATCCCACACCCACCTCCAACTCCCATCTTGCCCAACACCTAGATTCGCCACCTTAGCCCATTTATTTCCGGCTATAGAATATAACCTACGAAACCTGACTGATAAAGGGCCGCCCACAACCCAAGGATCACGGCAAAAGGCGGAGTCAGACCTATCACCCATTGATTTAGTAATAGATACAGAAAACCAATTTGGATTAAAACCTTGGATTTGTCCTTCCAAATTATTTAAGTCCAACCACCACTTTGAACACCCACTTCCCATCGTCCTAAAACATCCTCCTCCTAACCATCCTTATACATCAAGACTTTAAACCACAAGGAAATTATATCCGTCCTAAGTCTCCACATCCACTTACCCAACAAAGACAAGTTGAAGGCCCTTAGGTTTTTTATTCCTAAACCACCCTCTTCTCTTGCTCTGCAAACTTTAGACCACTCAACCCAATGTATTTTCCTCTTAGCCTCATTATCTCCCCAAAGAAATCTTTTACAAAGAGACTCAATAGAAGAAATAATACCTTTTGGAGCCTTGAAAAAGGAGAGGTAGCATATAGGCAGTGAATATAAAATGGATTTGATCAAAACCACTCGACCTCCCAAAGATATATGCTTGCTATTCCACGAAGATAATCTTCTACTCACTTTATCAATCACAGGTTGCCAACTATCTTTCCTCCTCGAATCCGCACCAATAGTTAAGCCTAAATATAGGAAAGGAATTGATCCGACCCTACAATTTAGGATATAAGATGCTTCTTCCATCCAACTATCACACACATTGACACCAACAAGCTGACTTTTGTGGAAGTTGACTTTCAACCTTGAAGTTAACTCAAATAATTGGAGCAAGGATTTGAGAGCCCACACATTTTGATGACTCTTAGAACCAAAGATCAAAGTATCATCCGCAAATTGCAGATGTGTAACACTATGCTCCTGGTCACCAAAAGAGAAACCCTTATATATACCCAAACTTTCAGCCGCCTTAATCATCACACTTAGACATTCCGCAACAATTAGATATAAAAAAAGGAGATAAAGGATCTCCTTGTCTTAAGCCCCTACCAACGCCAAATTCCTCCGTTGGGCTACCATTTACAAGAACCGATATTGTAGCAGTTCTCAAACATTCACCTATCCAACTTCTCCATTTAGCTGCGAAGCCCATTCTCATCATCATAAAATCCAAGAAATCCCAACTCACTGAATCAAATGCTTTTTCAAAATCTACCTTAAAAAGCACCACCTCCTTTTCCTCCCTTTTTGCCTCATCAACTACCTCATTTGTAATAAGAACACCATCTAAAATATGTCTTTCCTTGATAAATGCAGATTGTGTTTTAGAAATCACCAAATGCATGATCCTTCTCAACCTATTTGCCAAAATTTTGACGGCACTTTGTACATACAACCAATAAGAAAGATTGCCCTAAAATGTCCTATTTTTTGGGGGTTATCCTTTTTAGGTACTAAAACAATAAAAGAACAATTTGACCCTTTAACCAATCTGCCATTTTTATGAAATTCCGCCAAAAAGTCAAAAAAATTAGATTTGAGAGAGTTCCAAAAATATTTAATAAAAGCAAAATTGATATTATCTGGACCTGGACTTTTGGAGCTCTCACAATCCCACACAGCTGACCTGATTTCCTCCTCTGAGAAAGGCTCAAGAAGCATCAAATTCTCTGTTTCCCCAATATGAGAAATCTGCATATTACCCAGCACTAGACGCTTCCAATCTTGATTGCTAACCTGATTCTGAAAATGATGCTTAATTTCGGTCTTCGAAGGAATCGCATCATCCACAAGCTTGCCATTAAAATTTAGACAACATATTTCATTTCTTCTCCATCTTCTAGCAACACAAGCATGAAAAAAATTTGGAATTAGAGTCCCCATCCCGCAACCAATTAAATCTGGACTTTTGCCAAAGCAGGCTGCATCTCATTGCTGAAAATTTGTTAATTTGAACAATACATTCACGAGGCCACCGCACTTCAAAATCAGTCAAATCCGCATCTTCCCCTTAATATCAATTCTTTTAGCTCATTTTTAACCTGCAAAACCTTCTGATCTAAGTTACCAAAATGAGTTTTATTCCACTCCTTCAACTTGTGTTTAAGACTTTTCAGTTTTTCCTTCAAAACAAAAGCTTTCCGTCCCTCTATAGTCATTTCATTCTAGATCTGCTTCACAAAGTCCTCATAACCCTCCTTTTCCTTCCAACAGTTCATGATACGAAATGGCTTTGGACCCCAATTTACCTCTTTTTCTTTAAGAACTATAGCACAATGATCAGACACACTCCTTTGTAATCCCCATTGAGATAGTCTGGATCATGTGTTCAACCAACTCTCAGATACCATAAATCTGTCCAACCTACTCATTGAAGAACCATCTGATCGGTACTAAGTGTATTTCCTTCCAATAAGTGGCAAATCTAACAAATCTGCTTCCATTATGAAATTAGAGAAAAGCATCATCTCCTCTTGTCTATAATTTGATTCTGCTCCTTTTCTTTCATTACTCGATTTAATGGAGTTAAAGTCACCTAAAACACACCACCTTTCTCCACCTTTAGTCTCCTTTTCATTGATCACCTCCCTCCAAAGCTCTTTTCTTCCCTTGAGATCACATGGTGCATGAATATTTAGAATTGAGACCTTTGTTCTGTCTTGACCCCAGCATCCCACAACAGCCAGAAAATGATTTCCTTAAAAACTTTCTTCCAAATCAAAAACAGTTCTGTTCCAGATAATGAGCAAACCCCTTGATTTACCATCGGCTTGCCTAAAAACCCAGTCAAAGTCATCATTATCCCATAGCATAGAGCACAACTTCTTATAGATTGATTTCATTTTTGTTTCCTGTAAACAAAGCATATCTGGTTTTTGATCTTTTGACAGTTGATTAATTTTCCTTCTTCTTCACCCTACCTCCTAACCCCCTAATATTATACGATATCAATTTCATCACAACAATAACAATCACTCCCCACAGCTTCCTTCAATAATTAGCCCCCTCTCCTTGTCACCTCTACTTCCTTCATCTCTACCTATTGCCTTCCTATCTCTGATTTCCAATTCTTTCAGATGAGAAATTATTGCAGCATCATTGTTTCCATTACTAGCCATACCAATCAATTTCCCAAATTCCCAAACCTCTTATGCTGACTCAGAAGGACCCTTATTTACAAGCATCCAATTCCGCCACTGAATATCACTATCTGAAATTGATACGCTTGAAAGGGATTTACCTTGTTGTAATTTTTCACATTTCTTTATTGAACGATTGGGCATGCTTGTAATATTTCCTTTCCTGCTTTTACAACTTTGAATCAGCTCCAAACTCTTCATATTTGAGTAAATACTCAATTTGGTCCCTGAAATTGTAGCGTCGTATCAACTTAGTCCCCCACATTATCAATATTCCAAAATGATCCCTGGATTTGCAGAAAGTTAATTAGATTCATCCCTCCGTTGATATTTGCATGGACTATAATGACATTAAGTTGGTAATGTCAGGCATACATTTGAAATTAAGTGAATAATGTCAGGGATGCATTTGCTACATTTTGAAATTCCAAAGATCATTTTGGAATATTGATAATGTGGGGGACTAAGTTGATACGACCCTATAATTTCAGGGACCAAATTGGGTATTTACTCCTTCATATTTCTTTGCTTTTTCATAGTCTTCACCGTTTGGTTGATACTATCCATCTCTGAAGTGGATTTTTGTTTCGAAGTTGAATATTGGTCCAACAAATCGCATGCATTACACGAATCCAAAGAAGGAAAATCTCCCTTAACTTCATTCCCAACAATCTCTAGTTATGCTTCGTGTAGATTATCAATTCCGTTGCTTTGGCTTTGATGCCGGTGCTCATCCCTTGAAGATGGTGAAGACCAAGTTATGTTTCTAGATTTGGAGTGTTCACTTGTCCTTGACCCTTCTTCATGAAATTGGGCCCACGTACCAGATTGCTTGTCATACAAAAATACACCTATTTTATTTGGGCCTTTTTTTGCAACTAATTGGCCTGCTCCATTATTTAATAAACCCGATTCACTACTCCTTGAAAGAAAACCCATCTGTTCCTTAGTTGAAAAAATCCCATGCAGTAACGTATCTCCATAATAATAGTGCAACAAATCAGCAACGGATATATCTGTTAAAGGAACAGATTTGACAATCTCGTTGCCATCATTCTCTCCTTTATTCCCCCAATCATCATTTTTCCATTCGAAATTCATATCTTCTCCTATTAATTTTGGATTCCATTCCAACAAATTTTGAAATTCAAGATTTTCAACAGATTCACCAGACATGAAGGAAGCACATGATGGAATTGAGTAGTCCAACTCCAAATCAACCTCTGAGCCTGTCTCCGATGAAGTGGATTGATAATTGTGTATGCAAGGACTAGAAAAAGGATCTGTGAACAGGTCCTCTACCATATGAATTGTGAAAATAATTCCATTAACACGAACCTTAAATACTTTATTCACCGTTTCCCACGACGTAGTTTGAATCAAAATTCTGGCGGTATCCAACCTTTTCTTCTTTAGAGTATTTGTGTCCATGGATATATATCGCCCCAAACTCGACACTATGAACTCAAAGAAATCACCCTTCCAAGCATGTAATGGAACACCTTGGCATCGAATCCATGTATACCTCTGATTCGGAACTTCTTCCCGTGACCACTTGGATATAATATAGAACCTAGTTTTTAAAATTTCTTTTGCATCTTTAATCAAATCACAAAAATCCTCTTCATCCACCATTTTTAATAATACCTTGTCCCCCCCCCCCCCCCCCCATTGGCCATACATATACAATTCCTACTCCTTCTTCAATGAGTCTATATTGCAACGTGTGAACTATATCTGGCTCATATAGCTCTCCCACATAACATTTTTCTGGCCAAACCATATCTACATCATCCACCAAGAAGTCTAAACCATTCCATGCATCTGACTCTGGACGTACTGCAGGTGCTGTTTTTGGTTACCACTACTACTTTGCCTTCCCCTTAATCACATCAGAAAAACACAGTCCTTTTTTTTTTACAAAGTTTGTTGGTTGCTTATTGTTGATTACTGGCCTCCTCCTTTCAACCGTGCTTGTGCCATCCCATTTCGGTTCCTTGACAACTCTTCTTTGATAATGGGAAAACCCTACTATACTAGCTCTCGACTTATACAAACCAATCCATATCTGATCTTATCTCTTCTCTAACAGTCCTGGATCAGTAACTCCTCCAAAACATACAAAACCAAAAAACTTTCCTTCTTGATTTCTTTTCACGGGAATGTGAACATTAACAACCTTACCCCACTTTGAGAACATTCTCCACAAAGCTGATTCATCAAAATTCTCAGGGAAATTTGTGAAGTAATACGTGATTGTTGTGCCACGCCTTCGCCTTGGTTGGACAGTAGTCCATTCGTTCTCCGCCCTAGCTCCCCCTCTCTCTCAGCTCGCTTTCTCTCATCTCTCCCTGAAACTTAGCTCATTTGGTTAAGCAGATGGATATAACATGTTGTTATGATAGTTATGTATGCTTGGATGATCACACTAAAAGGAGATCTTGCCTCGATGTTGCTTTCGTCTTAATAAGAACTTCCATCATGTGTTCTATCCATGGGGTGGCAAATGTAAAGATTAATGAAGAGGTATATCCCGTCAAAATAGTAGAGAAACTTTTTGTTGGACTTCATCTATCACTGGCTAGAGACATGGACGGAGGTTTCAGATCAGATGAATCGGATGAAGACGGTGGTTCGACCAGTGTATCCTCGGAGACGTTTGGACAAGGATGCACCGTAGATGAACATGATTTTTTGAATTTAAATTTTGAAACTGGATTTAATGAAGATTTTATTGAAATCAATCAGGAAGCTGTGAATGAAGATACGGTGCCGAGGTTAAAGCAGTTAACGGTTTTTGAGGGAGAAAAATCAGGTCAATACGTGCATGCCGAGTTATGTGGAGATTTTGTGCATGGGGAGTCATTTTCAAATCAGAGCCAAAAAAGCTATGAGAGAAACGTGGGTCTTGCTAGCGGGCTAATAGTCAAAATAAGGGAGGTGTGGAGTTTGGGCCGAACATTAATAGCACTGACACTAATTCTTGTGGAAACAAATATGGGCCAACGATAGTTGTCTCTTTAAATGTTTGTGCACATTCCACAAATCGGCTGGAGTCTAGTAAGTCAGCGGGTACTTCAAGTGCTTCAAGAGTGGAGGCTTCGTGGGATAAGGTAGGTGGACGGACCCGATCTGATGAGCCCCAAAAATTACAAACTTAGTCAAAGAGCATGGGTCAAAATTGTAGTTTTTTGAAGGGCATGGTCAATTTTCTTCATTAGAAAATTTTGCTGGCTATTCAGCGACAGATTTAGACATTCTGAGATGTAATCAACGTATTGTTAGGGAAGCAGAGATGGCGGTTGCGGTAAGGATCTGGAATATGGCCAAGGAATTGGGGGTAACTCCCATAACTGAAGAAGAGGTCTATATAAAGCAAATCCATGAAATGGAAAGCAGAGATAAGAGTGTCAAGGTTCAGGGAGAGAATAAACAGAGTTATTAATGAAGTGTATCTCCTTTAACATTAGAGGATGTGGGGGTCGTATAAAGAAAAGCAACATAAGGCCTCTGTTTATTACAGGAGACTAAAATTGTTGAAGCAACTGATAATATGATCCAGAGCTTAGGTGGCAACTTCGAATTACAATGGGTTGCAAAACCAGCTTCTAGTGCATCTGGTGGTCTTTTGATTCTGTGGAAAATAGGTATGTTGAGATTGTTATATTCATTCTCTGGTGATGGGTTTCTGGGTATTTGTGCTAGATGGGGTCAGCTTGACAAAATATGTGTTATTGTAAATGTATATTCATCTTGTGACATAGTGAAGAAGAGGAAAATGTGGTCAGATTTGATTATGTCTAAAAGAGGTTTTGGTGGGAACTTATGGTTGGTAGCAGGGGACTTCAATTGTGTAAAATCTAGGGAGGAAAGGAAAGGGAAGAGTTTGTTTAGTTCTCAAGAAGGCCAAGAAATTTCGGAGCTAATCGATGACATGAATCTTATAGATGTTCCTTTGTTAGGAAAAAAGTTCATCTGGTTTCAACCAGGAGGTCCTGCTTGTAACATCCTTTCCTGGGATATCACATAACGAACATTTTATAAAACTATAAGGTCGAAAAACGGTTTAATTGAAATCATTTAAAAAAGATGGGGTAAATTTTTCCTTTTCACAAGACATAAATGTAAAAACTGGTAACTGTTCATGCATGTAAGATAAATAGAAACATTTCATAACATAGGTTCATAAGTTTATAAAGGTTTACATAAACATCCAACCCGACTACAGAAATAAAACAGAAAGATACAGACTCATCATAAAGGATTGGAGACGCAGCTCCTCAACATAAGATACTTGGAGACGCAGTTCCACAAAAAAAAAAAAAAAAAAAAAGAGAAAGGTACAGACACTCTGACACCCTACACTGGCCGACAACAACTACACGGGAAGTCATGCCTCGGGTCAACCGCTAAATACTTTCTCTGACTTCTCCTTTACGGAGAGATAAGCGAAAGAAATAGGAAGGTGTGGATAGATCACCTCACTTCTAGTCTCTTCACTCATCGCCTTCCAACCAGGACCCATCAAATGAGACCTAACAGGAACCCTAGCAGGGACTACTGTTGGCATTCCTATAGAAGACATAGCAGGAGTTGACATAGAAGCAACTTTGCTAACAAGTAGCCTATCCCTAGCAGAGGGAGAAGGCACTGAATGTATCGATGGAAAACTCCATTTAGCATTCCGCTTACGACTACAACCCAGACAACAGACGACATGAAGACAAGTGGTGGACCAGTTAAGAACCCTTCCTTAGAGATCCTTGCTGATGGCGCGTGCGTCTCTTCACATGTACGCTGTTAGAAGCCCATCATGACTAGATGTCCAAATGTCAAAACCACTGGAAAGCCCAACAGAGAGATGCATCTGAAGCGCCGGGTGGAGTCTCGATATCACGACCTTCTCAGGAGACCACCAGAGAAGCACAAAACGATGCAATACAAAGTAATGAGGTGAGATTCCCATTCATCAACACAACACATGGCAGAAGTAAAAACGGTACGACATGCATGACAACAAAATATAAGTCATGCATATCATAAATTTCAATATCTCATATTATTCAATCATCAACATAAGACATCATCAGCACAGGATAATAATCTATAACATGTAAATGTATCCATTAACGGTCATGCAATGCAATGTGATGTACATGACTCCATGCCATATGCCACAAGGGTAAAACTCTGACCCTTACTCCATGGAGCTAACAAAATGTCGCAGAGAGTGAATGGGAGGACATGTTCCATGTACGCCGGTCATGGGCTAACACTACAACATTCGTAACGTGTACGTATCTGGCTTTTACGGAAACACTCTACACCAAACATGACAACAACCATCCTCAGGGTTCATTGGACTTAACTACTCATCTCACAATCTCATGCACCTAGACCTTACATGAAGACGTGGCCACATTCCTACGTCACAACGTATCCCCTACCAAGCAGAATACTCATCCCCTACCAAGCAGGCTGAAAGTCAAATGTCATCCGAGTAGCAGAGTCCGTTACACTCACGAGTAGATTACATCCCCTACCAAGAAGGATGCTCACCCCTTACCAAGCAGGGTGACACTATTCCCTATTCCCGATAGGAATAGCTGTCCCGGTGTCGGTACGTGCATCAGAGATCTCGGAATCGCACAGCAGACCTACCAAGCATCTATCTATAGTTCCGGTTTGACCCCGCGTAATCCCAGATCTATGCGGCTGTGACATCACCACACGACGCAATCTAGCATGAATCCTCATGACTCATGCCACATAATGCCAATGCTTACACAAAACATATGCTATAAAATGTCTATCCACTGGATAAGCCTCATAATTCCACAAGAATCTTCTCATATAGGTCTTTCACCATTAAGGTGTTCTATAACATTTACCCATCGGATAACTTCAAGATTCACCATGGTTCACTCCTTTAGGAACTTTACACATTTTAAGTGTTTTATACTTTTATCCACTAGATAAATCTCGTGATCCCTCCGGGATCGAGTCATCACAAGACTATACAGTTAGACGATATTCTTGAGGCCGACTTACCGGCCCGCCATCGAACTACTGTTCCAAACCAAAACGTTTCATGTTTGTGTTCGTGTCTTATGATATATTTCTCAAGTCCTAAATGTTTTATGAAGAAGGATTGAGAATCCTCTAGTTAAGTCTTAGATCCTTTCTAAGTTAGAGGGTACTTGTCTTTCGGGTAATGAAATACATCTTGATTCATTAAGTCTTATGAGTCGTTTAATGAATGAATCATCAATGGTGTAATATATGGTCTTGTTCCACCACACATTACACTTTCTTATCTCTTTCTTTAAATCTAAATCAATTATTTGACTTAGGGTTTTAACTTAGGAAAATCCTTAGTTTTGAATTCAAGACACTTTTGTAAAAAGGTGAGTACAAAACACTTATTTGTTTTCTACCTTGGCAAAGTGCCTTGGTACCTTTGATTCAAAATCTTATACTTTGAAAACATTATTTCAAAAAGCTTGTAGTTTCAATTAAACTTAAAGTCGGAAGTTGGAGTTTAAACTCTTTTGTATAAACTAAAGAAGGGAAATCTTCTTAAGTCCAAATTCCTTTTAACTTGAAATCATTTATACTTAAATTTGAAAATAGATATTGCATTGAAATCAAAGATTGATTTTACGTTCAAAACCTACTTAGTAACCGAATGTTACATAAGATTTTTCTCAAAGTTGTTTGTTATGTTTCATTCAAATAAGGTTTCTTTGTCTTACTTTGGTTCATCATTCATCGATTTCATTTTAGAGTTGTAAAATCATTTGAGTTTCAAAGATTGAAGTTGAAAATCCTTTTTTGTTTATGCTTTGGCCGAATCCTATACTCGGTTTAATGTGAAGATTATGCTTCACCAATATCCATCATGAACAAGAGTAATCATCAATGCATCAACATGGATAATAACATAACATCCAATTCCAAAAATGCAACATCAAACCCGTATACAGAATTTTTCAGCATGTCAAGCATCAACTTGTGACAAACATTTGATTGGCCAAACAAACTCGAATTTGAGCATATGAGGACTCATATGTAAGCTTAGGATGTCTAGTGTTTGGATATAAAATTCATTTTCACAAAAAAATAACTGATTTAGTACAATGTCACGAAATAACTCACTGTAGTCAGAATCCGAGAGATAATTTTATGCTTACATTGAAATAGGTTTTGAAGGGTCCAATCTTTATGAAATCACACTAAATTTGTGCTCAAAATTAAGCTCGAGATGTCTAGTGTTAGGATCAAAAACAATATTTGCAATCCAAGGTTTAGGTTGAGAGAAAAACCGAAATGACTCACACAAGGTCAGATCTGAAAATCACATTTTCTCAAACTCTTTTCAATAAAAAGATGGACGAAACCTAGATTAAGGTTTTCTCACACATAAAAGTTATTTTCAACCTTTCAAACACATAAATGAACACAAATCAAGCAATAAATAATTATTATAACATTGTTCTCATAGAGAACCAAATAGACAAAATGGCAAAACCCTTGGTTTAGGGTTTTCCCTAAACCAAACCCATAAACCATTTTCACCACCACCAATGTGGTGTGATGAGGTTCACTCCCCCATTACCTTAATGAAGATCTTTAGGATGAGCAAAACTCCAATCTCCAAGAAATAAAGTGGCCGAAACCTAGATAGAAAGAAAAGTTAAGATCTTGAACTTGTTTCACAAAAATCATGAACTAGAAGAAGTTGTTTCATGATCTTATGGAAAGAAATAGATAGAAAAGTAAGATTAGAAACTGACTTAGTGAAGAACACATGATGAACAAGGTTGGTGTTCTTGAGGGTCAAGAATAAAGTTTCTCCAAATGAAAAACTCAAAGAATGAAAAGTGTTTAGGAGATTGAGGTGAACAAGAGTATGGTTTTAGTTTCTTGAAACAAATTTTGGTTCATAACTTTGAGGCCAAAACTGTATAAGAGAAGCAAGAGAGAGAAGAGAGAAAATGAAGAGTTCTTGAACAAAGAGTGCTTTGATATTAGAAATGAAAAAGATGAAAGTGTTTGGAGTGTTTTTCCAACACTTGGCCGTATGGCCTTAAGCATATGGTCACCAAAATTGCTTAAACTTTATGACATGGTGATGTGATGAAGTGTATGTAAATGGAAGGCTTGGATTAAACCAAGTACATAGGTGTTGATCATAGGATTAAAGAAGGCAAGATTAACCATAATTAGATTAATTTGCTTTCTCCGTAAAAGAAAAACATGCTAGGTTAGTAACCAAGAGTCATTAGAATTTAATCCATTGGTTAAAGGAATGAAAAAGTGATGGATGGTTGACAACATCTCGTGAAGCGTGAGATGTAGTCATGAACTACTCCCGGCTCTGGGCCAGAACAACTCCCCCGGCCTAGGCATGCACCCCAAGGCAAAGCGGTCCCGATTAAGATAATAATATTTTTATCAGTTCCGACTCAAAACAGCACACTGGGTTCAAAACAACATCTTATGATTATTATGCTCATAATTGAAATTCAGATATGAATTTTCAATCATTAACCATTCTTATAATTAAACTTAGTCGAATTGTATTCTCAGTCAAGTTATTCACACAAACAGTTAAGAGAAGGATTTTTGGGATGTTACACTGCTAAAAGTAGATTGGATCGTTTCCTTGTCTTAGAAGATTTGATTTCGCTGTGGAATATATCGGATCAATGGGTGAAATTGCGGGATGTGTCAGATCATTGTCCAGTTACTCTGAGGACTGGTCTTGCAAATTGGGGTCCTAAACCATTCCGGTTTAACAACTGTTGGATTCAACACCCCAATTTTTCCTAGTTTGTGGAAGAAAAGTGGAATATGATAGAACAAGAAGGTTGGCATATTTTCTCTTTTAAAGAAAAGCTAAAGAAATTGAAAGGTAGCTTAAAGGAATGGAATAAGCAGGTTTTTGGAACTATGCAATTACAAATAGAGGAGGAAACTACAAAGTTAAATGAATTAGAGTATAGGGACCAGCTGGGGGATGATCAGTTGGAACATTTGAGAAGACAAGGGGTTGAAGTTTTATGGCAAAAATGAGAGCAAGGGAAAGTCTGTTGTATCAAAAAGCAAGAGTGCGTTGGCTAAAGGAAGAGGATGCAAATTCCTCTTATTTTCACGCATGTATTCGTGCTCGCAGAAGGCAAAACCAAATAGTGGCGATTAAGTCCAGTGAGGTTTGGATTGAGGGGGTGGATGAAATCAGGGCAGCAATGCAGGGTTATTTTTCAAAGCTGTTTGCAAAGTCTTCAAGGACAAGGCCTGGCCTGGATAGTGTTCCTTTTAAACAATTGAGTCAAAGTGATAATTCTATCCTCATGTCTCCTTTCACATTTGAGGAAATTAAAGAAGCTATATGGAGTTGTGATGGTAATAAAAGTCCAGGGTCGGATGGATATAATCTAAATTTCTTTAAAAGCTGTTGGGCTTTGCTAAAAAACGAAATATATGCTTTAGTCCAAGAATTTTATCACAATGGGAAATTGCCTAAAAGGGTAACATCCTCCTTTCTAGCATTAATTCCAAAGAAAGAACATCCACAAAGCCTTTCTGAATACTGCCCTATTTGCCTCATTGGGTGTATCTATAAAATTATTGCAAAATTGCTCGCCTTGCGATTAAAACATGTGTTGGGGTCAATTATTTCTCAAAGTCAATCTACGTTTTTGCCCCAGCGATAGATTTTAGAGGGCGTGGTGGTTATAAATGAGGTATTGGACCTGGCTAAAAGAGGTAAGCACAGTTGTTTTGCTTTAAAGGTTAATTTCGAAAAGGCATACGATTCTATCAGCTGGAGTTTTTTAGATTATATGATGGTTAGATTGGGTTTTTGTACAAAATGGAGATTGTGGATGCAAGCCTGTGTTTGCTCAAGTTCTGTGTCGGCTTTATTTAACGAATGTCCAACTAAAGAAATTAAGGTTGAAAAAGGGTTAAGGCAGGGCGATCCTGTGGCATCATTCCTTTTTCTAATTGTTGCTGAAGGACTTAGCGGCCTAATAAGGAGAGCAGTAGAGTTGGGCAAGTTTGGTCCGTTCGAGGTTGGAGATTAGGAAATAAAAGTTTTGTTGTTACAATACGCAGATGACACCATTCTTATAGGGAAGGCAATTTGGGAAAATTTGTGGACTTTGAAGACTATATTACATAGCTTTGAATTAGTCTCGGGTCTAAAAATAAATTTTTCAAAAAGCAATTTATTGGATGTGCATGTTGAAGATCATTTCCTAAAGGCAATAGCAAACTTTCTACATTGTTCCTTAGGGAGTATCCCTTTAAAATTCTTGGGTCTTCCTATTGGAACAAATCCTCGAAGAGTAGAGACTTGGAATCCGGTCATTGATATGGTGAGAAAAAGGCTGACGAGCTGGAAGTACAAACACATTTCTTTGGGAGGGAGAATAGTGCTAATCAATTCAGTTCTATCTAGTCTGCCTTTGTATTATCTCTATTTTTTCAAAGCTCCAAAAAAAGTTATCAAGATCTTGGTAGGCATTCAAAGATCGTTCCTATGGTCCGGAAAAGAAGCGTTTAGGAAAATTGCATGGGTAAAGTGGGAAAAAGTTTGTCAACCAAAGGACCAAGGTGGCTTGGGCATAAAAACTCTAGAACTATTCAACATCTCTTTACTTGCAAAATGGAAGTGGAGGCTCTTAAATTGTTCTGATGCTTTATGGCACAAGATTCTGACTTACAAATATAGGGTTTCATCTCGGTTGAACTTTGAAAACAGAACAAGATCTGCTAATGAATCAATTTGGTGGAGAGATTTGTGTTCAATTGAGGAAAGCAACTGTCCATATCAAAGGTGGTTTTCAAATAAGGTGAAGAGAAAAATTAGAACTAGAACACAAATTAGTTTTTGGCATGATGTTTAGTTGGGAAATGAAGCTTTAAAGGTTTTTCCCCCCGCCTGTTCATATGCTCTGTAGATAAGGAAGCTATGGTGGCTGCGATGGGTGTGTGGGTTGAGAACTCTTGGTGTTGGAGGTGGAGATGGAGAAGAAGGTTATTTTCTTGGGAAGGAGAGTCTTGCGGCCTTAGAAGATTTGTTACAACAGGTATCTCTGAGCAGAGATGGTGAGGATGCGTGGAGGTGGTTAGTGGATTCATCAAACTTGTTGTCATTGAGATCAGCATACAAAACCTTACAGCTTGGTGCGAATTTAGCTTCTTCAAACAGTCTGGGCTAGTTGTTTTTCAAACATTTCTGGAAGTGCAAAATTCCATCTAAAGTGCTAGCATTCTCATGGCGCTTGCTGTTAGATAGGTTACCCATAAGGCATCAATTATTTCACAGAAATATTATGTCAGTGAAGCAAGGCATCTTCTGTGTATTCTGTTTTAACCAAGCAGAGTCAGTTGATCATATGTTCCTGCCCACATTCATATCAAGTTTGGTGCTTAATATATGCATGGCTGGGAGTGATTGTGGTTCTTCATGGTAGGAGTCAAGATCATTTCAGGCAACATGGTGCAATTATCAAGGGCAAAATCCTTTGTAAATTCAAGTATATTTTCTAGCATGCGGTAACTTGGTCTCTATGGCTAATGAGAAATAATATTGTCTTCCAGAATTACGTTTCTGACACAGTTGCAGTCTTAGATTTAATAAAGATGCGATCATGGGCCTGGTTTTCTGCTCTATCAGAGGGGTCAAATTGCCCTTTTGCTGCTTGGTGCTCCAATCCATTAGGATGCATGACTACTGTTATATCTAGACCTCCTTAATTTTGTTTTGATGCAAATAAATGTGGGTGAGCTACTTTCTGATCGCTTGGTCTGCTAGCAGATTAATTTTCAATGGCAGGCATCAAGTTGGATGGTGTGACTGGTTACAGGGCCTCGCTTATGGTGCTTTGGATCTATGATGTTTTCCTCTATGCCTCATTATTTGGCTAACAGGGAGTGGAATCTGCTGGATAGAGGTTTTAAATGTTTAACAGGCTTTTTGAGGTCCTGTTATTAACAACTCTTTGGCCGAATAGCTTCTTTTCTCTTGGGAAGTCACAATTATTAGATGTGTTTAGTTGACCTTTTCAGTTTGGTTCCTTTTGTGTAGTGTGCTACAAATGATAGATGGGTTTAGTGGTGTCAACATAGTTGGGATGACTTCACTTATTGTGATGCCTTTGCATACTATTTTCTTGAGTTTTTATATTTTTTTGTATATGGGTTAGAGTATCCCTAGTACTCTCTTTTATATAATTTTGCTTATAAAAAAAAAAAATATAGAGAACTCAGAAATTAACGGGTTGACTAACCTAGTGCTTATAACAATAGTATCACTTGGATTTGAATCCTTAGATCTCTATTAGTAGGCCATTTGTAGTCTCACTTTAAATCTTGGCTGAAGTTGGTAGTTTGTTTTGGCTTTGGAATAGGGAGAGGCTCCACTCAGTCTAAGCTTTTGATCGTCGAAAAAGTCATATAGAGCACTCAAGTTGGGTGCACTTAGCCAATCATATTGTTAATTATGATAGATTATGATAATTAATTATTGATTAAAACTATAATAAATATCTATTAATCAATGATATGTTTGACCTAATACTTGTTAATTAACCATGGGACCATCACTCACGATAAATATGAATTGGTTGATTACAAAAATTTTAAAAAACTTTGAAAAATTGTACATTTTGATGCCCTTTATTTATATATATGCATTAACATTGGTGTAACGAAGTTACAAATAGTGAGGATGTTGAATGTTAGTCAAACATTCAAGATTTATATCGATTTCTTAATATCACACCACTAAGTAAAGCACCAATGTGACAAGATATGCAATGGATATAGTGAAACAAACATACTAATTTAAAGATCTTAGGGAAAAGAGAATCAAACTTGAGAATTTATTCTAATTCAGCCACCAACCACTTGTGATCAACGCCTAGTCCCCAAGTCAACCACCCAAAATTTCCACTGTTTTATCAAGCTCCAACAGGTGCTTGAAAAACATTTACAAAAGAGAGCACTATTCACACATTCCATAATACCTCACCCTAGTGTTTAAGCCTCACAACCCAAAGGTATCAAGAAATAATTGCATACTTAAGGGGAAGTATAACAGTTTCAGATAAATGTCTAAGGGTGAGAAATCTAGAATTGAGCTCCTTTGTCAATTGATGCACTTAGTAAAGGGAAGATTTTTCTTTCAAACTGCGTTATATGTCACGACTGTCCTATCCGGCCTGTAAAAAAAGAAAATAAAATCAGAGGAGTCGCCACCAAAAATTTTTATTTGGGAAAACCCATTAACTCAAGGTAACTGTTCTTTAAAAGAATGAGATTTGATTTCGAGAATCTGTTACAAGTACGAAGATATTAGCACCCTACATCGCTCATTTAAAAAATGGTACCTCATGTTAATTGTGCAAAATTTTGGTAACTTTAAAAATATTATATTAACCTCTTTTTGAAAAATAGAAAGAAAAGAGCATAAACACAAAATTAAGAAAACTTAATTTTAGCCTGAGAGAATGATTAATTGTGCTCCTACAAATTCCTGCTGCGACGTGGAACTCAAAGCTACATAGTTCTTAAAACAAATGCATGATTTGTTGGTTGATTTTAATTTTGAAAAGATTTTAGATTTTCAAGGGATTTTTCATTTTAAATTTTTTTTTCTAGATTTTTTATGGAAAAGGAATTTTATTTTTTCAAAAGGATTTTTTTTTTTTGTTATTATAAATTTTCTTTTAAAAAAGAGATTGGGTTATACTCCTAATACTTAAAAGACATCAAACCCAAAAATTGAACGTGGCCCAAACTCTCATTTTTATTTTCAAAAAGTATTTTATTTATTGTTTTTCTTCTTTAAAAAAAATACATGACTCAATGATGGAAAAGGAACAACCTTCGTATCTCAAACACAGAGGGAGCAAAGACACGTTTAGTGGTGGTGCAGCCTGATTGGGATAGAGATTGTGACACTTCAAGGCGGTCTGCGACTCGCAGTGGAGACTGGATGGCCACTTGGTAGCTGGTAAGGTGGAGGAACTAGACGTCCGTGAAGTTGCGTAACTAGTACGGTAGCAGTGTCGACGAGGGATTGTTGGTCGTGATGGCGGGGCGGTGGAGCACCGGTTTTTGGGCAAGGCAACGGCTGGTGAGTTGGTACTTGGTCGGTGCTATAATGGGCAGCGTCTAGATGGACGGAAGGTGTAGTGGGGCACGACAGAGCATGGTGGAGAGGCTTTGGTGCGATGGCGTGGTTCTATACGACGACATCTGGGTTCGCGGAGATGGCACTGCTATGATGGTGAAGGAACTCGTCTATAATCACCCGTCTATAACCACCCGTCTATAATCACCTGTCTATAACCCATATAGTTAGTTTTCTGTTATAGTTGGTTGTAGTTAGTTATTTCTTTTATATCAGTATCCATAACAGAAACTTAAGCACTTGCCTATATATAGATATTAGGCAGTTCTTTGTAAAGAGACAATATACACTCTTATTGATTAATGTGAAAGTTCAGATGAGAAATATTTCAACTATTGTGAGCCTAGTTATTTTACATGGTATCTAGAGCCAAAACCTAGAAATCTTTTTCTTGGTAACTATTCTCAATCATGGCCAAAGATGATGAAAGCTTTACCAACAAGAATGAAGAATCATCACCCGAGAAGAAGAAAGGCAAAGATCGTGATTCATCATCATCCCCAAAGAAGAAAGATAATGATGGAGTCATTGACATTATGTCACCTTTCTTTCTCCATGCTTCAGATCAACCAGGTCAATTGTTCGTGAGTGAGCTTCTCAACGATGGAAACTATGGTGAATGGGTTGCGGATATCAGTAATGCCCTGTATGCCAAGAACAAGATTGGCTTTGTAGATGGCACGATTCCCATGCCAGAAGTGGATTCACTAAACTTGGCTCACTGGATGCGTTGTAATGCCATGGTTAAAGGCTGGCTGAAGAATGCTAAAACACCCTGATTTTCGAGTTTTTCTTTTAATCAGTATTTATGAACTTATATTTTATTCGAGGTCTTAGAAAGGAATATAAAATATTCTGAGACCATGATCATGCTCAGCGATATCGTAGGAAGCTACGATTAAGTTTTGAGTCGAAAACTCAAACGGAGCCCAGTCTGCGTTTTTACATTGACAATATGATTTTATTGCTCAGAAGACCTCAGATGGACCCGTGAACGAGACAGTAAGTCTTAGAATTCGATTCTCTACGTTTTGGTTAAATTTCGCAAAAATTTCAAAAAAATCATTTCCTGACCTCCGTTCGAGCGAAATCTTCAATCGGGTGGAGAACGGAGCCGCGTATGGACTTACCAGGACCCGACAACGGATAATCTTGATATCACATCATATCAACTCACTTGGGAGCGCATGCCAGAGTCGTCATGACGATCGGGAATTTCGGGACCCGAAATTACCAAAATACCCCTAACTTAAGCCTTTTCACCTTTTACCATTTTACCCTTTGAACCAAATGACCTTTTTACCCTTAATGAACTCTTTAGAAGGCTGGAACAGCCCTCTCAGCCCCTCATTCCACACAGCCCAGCTTCCCAAGAACAGTTCATCTTCCTCCTTGAAAAAAACCTCCATTGAATCCTTAAGAAAACCTTGAAAGCTTGTTGAAATCACTTGATTTCTTGACCAATCTTCCTCCATTTTAAGGTAAGATCACTTCTATGGTCTCATATCTTCTTGAATCTCTTTCAATATCAAGATCAAACCTCCATTTTCATGAAACTCATTCTTAGATCCAAAACTTTGAAAATCCATAGAAAATTGTAGAAAAATCTTTTGGAGGTGAAACCAAGTTCTTTGAACTCACCTCGTGACCCTCTATCTAAACCCAAGAGTTCATGATCCAAGTCTCATCCTAGCTCTAAAACCCCAAAGTGGCCGAAACCTAAGAGTGATGATGAATAGTGTTTTTCATCAAATTTTTGATTTCTAACTCTTGATTCCATCCTGAGCTTTCCTAGTGTCCTTGAATCCAAATGATGGAAAACCAAATCAATTCCTAGCCTAGATTGCCCTATATGGCCGAGAGCTTCATGGGGAAAATCCATGATTTTTGTTTCACATTTTTGAGTCATAGGACTTGAAATGGTGTTAACTAAGTTCATGAATCAACCATCCAAAAGTTTGGAACCAAATGAGATCCCTAACCCTTTTTACCTTTCATGGCCAAACCCTATACCTTTTAGGGGAAGGAAAACTTGTGTTCTTATGTTATAGATTGATGTTGATTTGTTGTTTGAATTGATTTGTGTTTGATTGTTTTAGGCGACGCGAACGGAACCGGAGCCGAGAACCGATCGAGTTTGCATTGAACTTCCTTTGTGAGGTAAAGGGTGGTAGTCATTTAAGTTTGAGTAGCTTCATAGTGCATGTTTGGTATATGTATTATGATGACTTGATTGTTGAATTGGAGATGAGTTTGAATGATGTATGGATTTGTTTTGCTTAATGAAACATAATTGCACTCTTGCTGATAATTTGCGGCATGGATGCCTTAGTTGATATTATGATGATGATTATGGATAGTTGATGTCTATATATATATATTTATATCCTGGATGAGCATAGGACTGGCTGTGTCTCGATAATTGTTAAAAGACTCGAAATCCTAAATCTATGTTTTGAAAACCGTGTTTGAAATTAAAAAGTGGTTTTTGGAAAACGTGTTGCTTTTCAAAAAAAGTGAAGTTTCCTTTTTGAAAAGTGTGTTCCTTGAAATTAAAAAGTGGTTTTGTGAAAAGTCGTGCAAAACGTATTTTATTTCGGTAAAGCATTTTAAAAAGACGTGAAACCTTAGAAAACAGTTTTTTGTTTTCATAAAGGTGTTTTTCACGGAAAAATGTTCTCTTGATCAAAAAGGGTGTTTTGTTTCAAGAAAACCAAAGTATGTTTTGTTTTTCCAAAGTGTTTTGAGAAAACGAAACCAAAAGAAAAATGATGAACCTTTGAGATGAACCCGAACCTAGTGGCCGAGACGTCGGGGCTAGTGTTTTGTGGATTGAGCACTCGGACTTCGTGTCCTGTGTTTTTGATTTGAGTGGGCTTAATGCCTTTTTGAAAAACGAGTTATGGACTTTATGTCTCGACATTTGAAAGAATGAACGCAAAGAAAACGGAAAACTTTCTGTGTACATGCATGAACCGGCAGACGTGCCATTTGGAATTGAGCTACAACTTTCGTAGTTGAGAATTCATCCAGTTAAGACCACTAGGTCTATAGGGGCATTCTGTGTTCGAGATCCCACAAGTGGCCGGTGGCGTAGCAATCCCGTGCCGTGGTAAATCGGCTGCCAAACACGAATGAACTCGATCAGAGACTGGATTATTCATGATATGGGGATGTGGTACCCTGGAACAATTGGAGTTCGTACCTAAATAGAGAGGCCGACTCATGAGAACAATTGTGTTACGGGTGTTACTACGGCCTATCGCTCGATGTTGGGAAGTTAGAATCTTCGGAGTACATGAATTAGAAAGATGATATTGAAGTCTCATGCATTATTATAACTGATGATAGTGTTTAAGATGTTGTACTGCATTATATAAATAACTGTTCATATAACTGTATTTTATCTATGGATGCTTATACTGCTGTTTGTCGCTTGTGCGGCTATCGTGATAACTTTATATGAGTATCTCGCCTTTACCTGTACATGTTGGACACCTTGTTGTGTCTTTGGAACACATGTACAGATGTTGATCATAGGTCCCCGCGGAGACGTGAGGACTCGGATGACGGAGCGTTCTGATGAAGTTGACGTTGGGTTGTACCTCAATGGCTACTTTTAGCCGACCAGCTTAGGAGTCTTTTGTTTTTGAACAGTCTTATATTATTACTGCACATATGTTGAATTATTTCTTAAGTCTGTAATCTGATATATATTAGACCAGGTTTTACGTTATGTTTATGTTTTTAAGAACAGTGAATATCAATGTGTGATGTGAAATTTATTCCTTCGTCTTGAGTTGTTTGCCTATGCATGCAGAAAATTTTTAGAACCGCATTTTCGAACGTAGCTACTTAATTAAAGTATCTTCCGAAAACAACCAGCGTTTTATTTTCTTATTTTTATTCCGCTTTGAGATCGAGTACGTAGCACCAGCGAGGGGGGGTGTTACAAATGCTATGGACAAAGAAATTAGAGGAAGTGTTCGATATGCATTCATTGCCAGGGAGATCTGGAAGGAATTGAAAGAAAGATTCGCCAAGGGGAGTGCTCTAGGAGTTTATGAATTACGCAGGGCAATCACACATCTTAGACAAGATAAGCAGTCAATCTCCACATACTACACAAAGCTTAAAGGGCTGTGGGATGAAATTCAATCAATTTCACCCTGGCCCGAATGCAAATATGATGGCTGCAAGTGTGATGCACAGAAGCAGTTTGCACAAATGCGTGAAAGGGAGCATTTGTATGATTTTCTCATGGGTCTTGATGAAGTCATCAACACAGTCAAGACTCAAATTCTAAGCATGGCACCAACTTTGACTCTAGGGCATGCATATCATTTGGTAGCTGAGGATGAGCAGCAGAGACTAATTTCTGCTATGCACAAGCCAATAGCTGAGTTTTCTGCTTTTCAGTCTCAAAGTGATCACGGGGCATAAAAGAAAAACAGACCTACATGTGACCATTGCCAAAAGATAGGACATGTCAAGGAAGAGTACTGGGACATTATTGGCTACCCTCAAGATTGGAGGAAGCCAGCTCGCGAAAGGAGAGAAAAGAATGCATCTTGGACCAGTAAGAAGTCAGGATCCAAGGCATTTCAGGTGAGAACAGAAGAGAGTCCCATTCCAGGCCTTTCCTTGAAGCAGTATGAAAAGCTGATGCTGGAATTGCAAGGAGATACAGAACCAACTATTGGGAAACACAAACCCACTCCAACAGTAAAACATGGCAGGTAACTTTAATAATGCCAAGCCTTGGATCATTGATACCGGGGCAACTGCGCATATTACTTGTGATAAAAATATGCTAAAAGAGATTGTGATTTGCAATTAACAATCTGTTAAGATCCCAAATGGCACTAGTGTGCCTGTCAAGGGAATGGGAAAGACTATTCTTTCCAATGGAATGAACATTAATAATGCTCTATACATCCCTGAGTTCCATTGCAATCTTCTTTCTGTTAGTAAACTCACTAAAGAATACAATTGTGCCATAACCTTTGTGAGTGAATCTTGTTCTATACAAGACTTACCCTCGAGGAAGGAGATTGGGATAGGTAGACATCAGGATGGGCTTTACCTTCTTGAATCCACTGGTGATGGAGGAATGGCTATGAAGGTTGTAAAACCAACTGATTTGAAACTGTGGCACTCTAGGCTAGGACACACCTCTACTGCAAAATTGAGTAGCATAGGATCTATACCTGTTGTTGTTAGTAATAATGATAGTGTCCCCTGTGATTCTTATATGAGGGCCAAACAAACAAGGCTACCTTTTCCTTTAAGTTCTATCAAATCTAGTTCTTGTTTTGAATTATTGCATTGTGATATATGGGGGAGGTATGCAGCTGGTTCCACCACAGGAGCTCATTATTTTCTAACCATTGTTGATGATTTTAGTAGAGGCGTGTGGGTGTACCTCATGAAGCATAAGTCTGAGATAGATCATTGTCTATGCAACACCCTTTCCCGAGTGTTACATTCCCGAACGTTTATAAGGCCGAAAATATTTATTAATGCAGAAAATACGGGTTTTTTTTTTCTTTTCACAAAGATGAAATGGGATTAGTAAAGGTAAATAATACTAATAAATGAACTTAGGTTCACCATGCATTTCTAGAACATATTGTATTACAAATACAGAAACAGAAAAATAGAAAACAGAAATAATACTGTATATAGACATAGGTCTAATGTATAACTGACATATGAATCAAATAAGTACTAGGGGTCGTAGCTCCCAAAAGGTACTACAGATACCGACACAGTCTGGCCCCGACAAAATAAAACAGCAAAAGGAGTCCCCCTCCGGAGTCAAAGGAACTGCTGAACCGAATCGTCGTGATGTCCATCTATTCAAGCAGCAACAGCAAGTACCAGCAAGGAAACATACAGATATGGGTGAGATTCCCGTTCATCAACACGACAAAACAGCAGTAGCAAAAATGGGACGACTCACCAGGTAACAGCGTACCCAACATGCTTACTAGGATTCTCAATATAAATCATGTTAAACAGTCAACAACATAATATAATGTCAAACAGTTAACAACATATTATAAGGCATTCTTGAAACAGAACAACGATGTATAACAGTAAATGTAATCATCAACAGCCATACAATGCAGTGGAATGTACATGACTCAATGCCAATGCCACTGGGTACTACTATGACCCCTACTCCATTGAGCTAACAAAACATCGGAGAGAGTGAATGGGAGGACATGTTTCTTGCGCGCCAGCCTTGGGCAAGATGCTATAACATTCGTAAGGTGCACGTATTTGGCTTTTACGGAAACACTCTCGACCAAACATGAAAAGTACAGCATCTAGTAGAGGATATCAGTGTATTGCTCGGATTAGCCATGATACAGAAGAGCTACCAACTGGTCACATGTTAGCCCTTCCAACCCTGATACCTCCAAAAAGACCATTGAAGATCGTTACCGTAAGATTCGCACCCGCATCAAGGTGTAAGCTAAACTCCTAGGCTCAAGGCCTTACGACTATACAAATGAAATGCCAATGCTTACACAAAGCAGATGCGAAAAAGCAATGTCTATCCATCAGATAAACCTCAAGGTCCACTAAGGTTCTCTCCCTTAGGAACTATACGCGTCTTTGAAAAACAAAACCTTTATCCACCGGATAAATCTCGTGATCCCTCCGAGATTGAGTCATCACAAGACTGAAACAATTGAACGACTAATCGGGATCCGAATCACCAGTCCATCATCGAACTACTGTTTCAAAACCCAAAACGTTTAGTGTTTGTGTTTATGTCTTATTCAGTCATTGATGAACTAAGTCCTCAATGGTATAGTATATGGTCTTGTTCCGCCACATACCACACTTAATTATCCCTTGTCTTCAACTCTAAGTTAATTACTTAACTTAGGTTCTTATGCATAAAACTTTACAGTTTGAGTTGAAAAACACTCTTTATAAACAAAACTATTTCTCGCGGGGCGAAAATAGGTTTCATGACGCGAGGCTGAGAGGCCATTTTTAATTTTTAGACAGTTTTTCTGATTCGCGAGGCGAGAATGGTATCGCGACGCGAGGCAGAGAAACTTCATCTTCACTGCTTAGAAGGCCTTCTAGTTCGTGAGGCGAGAATTATATTGCGACGCGAGGCCGAGAAGTTATATCTTTGCTGCTCAGGCTAGCTGTAACACCCGGGGCTGACGAGGGCGGGGAGTGGTCGCCGGTGCATGAGGCACGGACAAGGAGCGGCTCCTGGCAGGCTTCTAGGCGGAGGGATACATGAATGAACCGAATTCACATCGGAATGAGAGGGATCCTGAGGCTGTGCAGGTATGGGACTGTACGGTTGAAGGAAGGCTTATAAGAATTGATTTGTACTACCTATACCAATAAGATGCATCTTCTTTTCGGTAGCCCATCACTTAAGAACTCCAAAGTTAAGCGTGCTTGACTTGGAGTAATTCTGGGATGGGTGACCTCCTGGGAAGTTTTCCTAGGAAGCGTGTGAGTGAGGACAAAGCACGCTGAAGAGACCCGTGTTGGTTTGTGGGGACAGTCGGCAATCCTTAAAGCAGTCCGGGCCGTTACAAATGGTATCAGAGCGGACCTCTCCCAGTACGGTGTGGTTCGGGGACGAACCAAGCGGAAGCTGGTGGGCATGTAACACCCGGGGCTGACGAGGGCGGGGAGTGGTCGCCGGTGCATGAGGCACGGACAAGGAGCGGCTCCTGGCAGGCTTCTAGGCGGAGGGATACATGAATGAACCGAATTCACATCGGAATGAGAGGGATCCTGAGGCTGTGCAGGTATGGGACTGTACGGTTGAAGGAAGGCTTATAAGAATTGATTTGTACTACCTATACCAATAAGATGCATCTTCTTTTCGGTAGCCCATCACTTAAGAACTCCAAAGTTAAGCGTGCTTGACTTGGAGTAATTCTGGGATGGGTGACCTCCTGGGAAGTTTTCCTAGGAAGCGTGTGAGTGAGGACAAAGCACGCTGAAGAGACCCGTGTTGGTTTGTGGGGACAGTCGGCAATCCTTAAAGCAGTCCGGGCCGTTACACTAGCCCTCTGTCTCGCGTGGCAAGACAAGGTTAGCCAGGCGAATGCCTTGTTTTCCCTCTGTCTCCCGTGGCGAGACAGGGTTAGCCAGGCGATTACCCTGTTTTCACTTTTCCTTAACTCCTTCATTAATTCTCTTTTTGAAACACTTAGTTTGATTAAAAGACTTATGGCTAAAGAAAAGACATTTTTCACTTTGGTGACACACTTTAAAGGTTAAAACTTCATTTGATCTTTGGATCAAAATCACTTTTTGTTTTTCTTTGAAAACATAGGTTATGAAATCATGCTTTTCTTACTTCAAAACCTTGCTAGATCATGAAAAACACATATCCTTATGTTTCCTCTTACTAAGGCAACAAACCTACTCCAATGAAAAATGGAGACTTTGCTTCACCAACTAAGCAAATATAGCTCAAAATGCTTACACAATTATGATAAACAACAATTACATATTATTACATCATAAGCAAAACATAAAAGTCCATCACACATCATGGAATCATAATCAAGCATAAAAGTCCATACTTGATCTAGTGACCAAAGCACACTACAACACACTAAAGTATAAACTCATCATGACAACTTTGTTCTCCAAGAGAACTTAACAAAACCTAACAATTAAAAGTGAACTCAAACCAAAGCGTTTCACCCACACATAGACTTAAACAACCATCTTCACCACCACCATTTTGGTATGATGAGGTTCACCTCCCATACCTGTTGATGAGCAGATATCCGGATCAAAGTCGGCTGATCGGTTTGTGAACCTCCTGATAATCGTCACCAACTACAACGACACAACAATCAAACATTAAACAACAATAAAAACAAAACTCAACCATTTCTACTCTAAGAGGTTTCGGCCACCCTAAGGTAAAAGGATTAGAAATTGATTTTGGTTTCCATTTCTTGGATTCAAAGACAATAGGAAAGCTAAGGATGGAATCAAGTGTTAGAATTCAAAAATTGATGAAAAACACCATTCATCATCACTATGTAGGGTTCGACCAAATTGGGGATTTAGGGCTATGATGAGAATTGAATCATAAGCTCTTGGGTTTAGGTAGAGAATGATGAAGTGAGTTCAAAGAAATTGGTTTCACATTAAAAGGATTTTTCTACAAATTCCTATGGATTTTCAAAGTTTTGGATCTAAGAATTGATTTTCATGAAAATGAAGTTTGATCTTGAAATAGAGAGAGATTCAAGAAGCTAGGAGATCATAGAAGTGATCTTACCTAAGAATAAAGGAAGATTGATAAAGGAATCAAGGATTTCTAACAAGTATTCAAGCTTTTTCTCAAGGATCAATGGTGGTTTTCTCTAAGGTTGATGATGGGTGTGTATGGCTCTTGAAGGCCAGAATTTGTGCGTGAAAGGGCTGAGCAAGGGGCTGGCCAGCCTTTAAAAAAACTCACTTAAGGGCAAAATGATCATTTGCTTCAAGGGTAAAATGGTAAAAGTGTAAAAAACTAAGGTTAGGGGCATTTTGGTAATTTTATGTCTAGATTTTCCCGACCGTCATGGTGACTCTGGCATACTCTCCCAAGTGTCCTGGGATGATGTGGTATCAAGCTTATCCGTTGTCGGGTCTCGTTGAATCCCTTTACGACTCCAAACGCCTCCCGGTTCGACTATATAGCCGAATATAATATATTATTATTATTTTTCGGACGTCAAGACGGATTTTAACGAAGATTTGGAGAATAAAATCCTGAGACTTACTGTCTCGTTCATGAGTCTAAATTAGGTCTCGATAGTGGAAAAAGACTACTATCCGTGAAAAACGTAGACCGGGCTCCGATTGAGCTTTTGCCCGAAAATTAACCATGGCTTCCTATGGTTGTGTAGAGCATTCTTATCTTCTCACAATATTTTATTTCACTCTCTAAACTCTCCAATAAAATAAAAACGTTAAAATACTGAAGAATAGTAAGACGTGAAAATTGGGGCGTTACGGTCTACAAACCTTTATATGTATGATTGAGATTTAATTTCATAAGAGAATTAAGAAAATAAGATCTGATAATGGCCTTGAGTTCACTGCCAACAGTATGCAAAGATTTTATAAAGAAAAGGGAATTTTAATGGAACTCTCATGCATCTATACTCCACAACAAAATGGGGTTGTGGAGAGAAAGCATAGGCATATCCTAGAAATAGCTAGAGCCATTAGATTCCACTCTGGACTTCCTATTCAGTTCTAGGGTGTTTGTGTGCAGACTGCTGTACACATCATCAATAGACTTCCCTCTAAAATCATTGGAAACAAAACACTTTATGAGATCATTTTTGGAAAAAGGCCAAGTTATGATCACTTAAGAGTGTTTGATTGCCTTGTCTATGCTTTAAAAACTAGGAGGGAAGGGAAGTTTGATGAGAGGGAGAGAGCTTGTGTATTTCTAGGATACCCTGCTGGACAGAAAGGCTACAAGGTTTATGATACCATAAACAAGAAAGTTTTTGTGTCCAAAGATGTTATCTTTGCTGAAAATGATTTCCCTTTCAAGCAAATGCGTGAGTCTAATCAAAATTTGAATAAAGACAATATTTTTTGGGAAGATACTACAGATTACATAACAGGCAATAATGACACAGATCAACGAAACCCATGTAATCAGGATCTGCAGGCTCATGATACTGTAGAACTGACTGCTGATAATGATAAGGTTGAAAATTTGGAAGATCGTATTCAAGATAATAAAAGGCACAATGAGAGAGTGAGACAATTACCTAGGCATTTGAATGATTATAAACTTGATTTGCCCACTTCTATTATGCTGCCCACATCCAATTGTTCCTCAGGAAACTCAGTTTTATATCCTATATCTAATTACCTTACCTATGATAAACTGTCACATTCTCACCAAGCTTTTCTAGCTGCCATCTCTTCAAAAGATGAGCCAAAATCCTTTAAACAGGCCATGACATAGAAGCATTGGAGGGATGCAATGCAGAGGGAGATCCAAGCCTTAGAAAGCAATGAAACTTGGACCTTAGCATCTTTACCAGAAGGCAAAAATATTGTAGATTCAAAATGGATTTACAAGAGAAGATTTTCATAAGACTTTTGCACCAGTTGCCAAGCTTGTCACTATAAGGTGTCTGTTGACTGTTGCAGCAAAGAAGGGATGGATTATTCATCAATTAGATGTGAATAATGCATTTCTTCATGGAGATTTAGCCGAAGAAATCTACATGAAGATTCCTCAAGGGTTTGCAAAGAAGGGAGAAACCAGAGTTTGTAAACTACGAAAGTCCCTCTATGGCTTGAAACAAGCCTCTAGGAACTGGTATCAAAAGTTTACCACTGCCCTTTATACCATTGGCTTCACCCAATCAAAGGCAGATCACTCTCTCTTTATCTACAAGGCAAAAGGAGTTTTTCTCACTACACTCATCTATGTAGATGATGTCATCTTAGCAGGATACAACTTTGAATTCATGACAGAAGTTAAGACATTTCTTGAACAATCTTTCAACATAAAAGACCTAGGAACCTTAAAATACTTTCTAGGCATCGAAGTTGCAAGATCAGCTGAGGGCATTGTTCTAAGTCAAAGAAAATACACCTTGGACATTCTTCATGAGACCAAGATGGAGAATTGCAGACCAAGTAAGTTTCCCATGGAGCAAAACTGTAATCTCCGGGTGAATGAGAATGATCCTGACATTGATGCTTCACAGTATAGAAGACTGTTAGGAAAGCTTTTGTATTTAACCATCACCAGGCCCGATATTATAGATGCAGTGAATACCCTCTGCCAATTCATGAATACGCCCATGCAAGTTCACATGGATGCTGTGGAAAGAGTCCTTCGATACCTGAAAACAACGCCTGGACAAGGAATCTTACTAACAAGCAAAGATGACTTGAGATTGCAAGTCTATTGTGATGCAGACTGGGGTGGCTGCCCTCTTACTCGAAGATCATTTACAGGCTACTTCATTATGCTAGGAGACTCACCTATTTCTTAGAGGACCAAAAGGTAATCAGTTGTGGTAAAGTCCTCAGCAGAGGCAGAGTATCGATCTATGGCAGCCACAATGAGTGAATTAGTCTGGTTAAGGTGGCTGCTGAGTGAATTAGGTGCATCGCAGGCTGAGCCAACTCGCATGTTTTGTGACAACCAAGCTGCCTTACATATAGCAATGAATCCAGTCTATCATGAAAGAACAAAACATGTTGAAATGGATTTCTATTTTGTAAGAGAGGGGATTCAGTCAGGAGACATTGAAGCTTTGAAGATTGGCACAAAAGCTTAGGTGGCAGATGTTTTCACTAAACCACTAGGCAGGGACAGATTTGACTTCTTGGTTAGCAAGTTGGGCATTAAAAATATACATGCACCAACTTGAGGGGGAGTGAAGGAACCCGTCTATAATCACCCGTCTATAACCACCCATCTATAATCACCTGTCTATAACCCATATAGTTAGTTTTCTGTTATAATTGGTTGTAGTTAGTTATTTCTGTTATATCAGTATCCATATCAGAAACTTAAGCGCTTGCCTATATATAGATATTAGGCAGCTCTTTGTAAAGAGACAATATACACTCTTATTGATTAATGAGAAAGTTCAGATGAGAAGTATTTCAACTATTGTGAGTCTATTTATTTTATAGATGGCTTGGACGCAGTGGACTGGTCTTGTTGTAGTGGTGCGTGGTTGTCTGGTGTGGTTCTGGTTCATACGGATTCACGTTGGTAGGACGTTACTGTGAGGTGAAGGTTTGATAAAGGTATGGTCGTTTTGGCTTATGGTATGGAGATGAAGGTTGTCAGCGGTGGGTTCAAGATGTTTGGATTAGGATGATGCAAAATAAGGTTGGAGGTGGAGCTTGGTGATATGTTTGTAGGTTAATGTTTGTGTTTTGATGGAAGAGCTTGATTGCTATGATGTTTGGGGACTGCTTGGCTTTGGGAAGAACAGAAGAAATAAGGATCAAAAGTAAAGAGAGAGATTGATGATTGAAAATTTTCCGATCACCTCTGCGCTATTGAGAATGCTTCAATTTATAGAAAAAAATAGTAACAAAATTCCACTCAAATATCATAAATGTTATCAAGGACGAAGAGATAGATGAGGAGGGATGGAAATCGTCGGTCCTAATTTCCCGTCGCATTCTCTGTCCCCCACAAAAAAAAAATTTGACACTTAAGAAAACAAAATCACAACTCATTAACATTTATGCTCATTCTCAACATTTGATTGGTGAGGGACACGGAGACATTATTTTTTGGTACAACAGATTCTTATTCGCTGAGGAGATCTAAATAGAATGCAATTCCTGATCACCATTATCTTTTTATTTTATCTTTATCATTTATTTTATCAGTTTATTTTTACTTTATCATTTTTTTTATTTTTTATTTCATTTTTTTGAAAAAGAGTGATGGGCCTAGCTTCGAAAATTTGGGCTAAGATTCAATTGATTTTTTTCGTATTTATTATTATTATTATTATTATTATTATTATTATTATTTTAGTATTTATTATGTTTTTTTTATTTTGTATTTTGTATTTTTTACTTTTTGCCTAACCCAGAATAAAATTGGGTGATCACACTATAACTATAAAATTCTCTAGTAGAAAGTATGCATCATATCTTGATACCTAAATTAAATGCAGTAGAAAATAGAGGAGATGATTCGATATTACTGACGACTCGACGGTCATGTAGCCTTTGGTATCTTCATCATTTCCGACGGCTAAAGTCGGCGGTAAAGCACGAGGGAAATTTTGACCAACTTACCGACGGGCATACCCGTCGGCAATGAGAGTAAATACTGAAGGAACCTGCTTGAAACACAAGAAGGGGGGTTGAATTGTGTTTTAAACGATTTTAAATTCTTTTCGTAAGCAAATAATGATTTTCGCAAGATTGGACGCTTAAAATGATTAAAAGCAAAGAGAGCTCTTCCAAACTCCAAGTTGGACGCTCACTTAGTTTTGACTAAGACGGAAGACAGCGTAATGAAAGGCAATTCAATCCCAGTTAGTTTGATAGACAGAAACTAAAGTAAGAGAAGGGAGAGAAAGGAACACAACGATATTATCCTGGTTCACTCTTCACCAAATAGCTACGTCCAGTCCTCTCTACTTGAGAGCTTTATCCACTATAACAAAAACCTTTTGTTACAAAGTATTCAACACCTCTTCAGACAGTATTCTCAACCTCTTCAGGTTCTCTAAGTATTCTTTTACAGACAAGCCTCTTCAGGCTCAACCAAACTAAGGTTTTGAAAAAGATTGTTCTACTAACTCACTAAATGTGAGAATTCGAAACTAAAGCTTAGACTCTTGAAAATAGCTCTACACAGAGAGGAATATGAAGGTTAGAATCAGAGTAGCTTTTCTAGCTTTGCAAGCTTGAGATTTTCTCTTTTATCTCTTGAGCTAATATTTTCTTGTATCTCTTGAAGGATTTTGAAATGCTATGTGTTGCTTCACTTGTATTTTTGCTCAAGTTCAGTTTCGTTCTCTATGTATGTTTGCACTTTCAAAAGATGAAGGTATATATAGCCTCTTTTCTTTGAGCAGTCTTCAGTCTTCAACGGATGGAAAAGGATCCGTTCTGATGAGCATTGAATGCATTTGATCCGTTGAGTCTGATAGCTTCTGAAGTTTCTGATCAGCAGAATAGACTATCAGGGTGATAGCTAAAAGTGGTGCTGACATATCCTCTGAGTAGAACGAAAGTTGCCTTTTGTTTATCCAAAACAAGAAGGTCAACTTCTTTAGGTGATAGAGACATTCTGGCTTATGCTTTACTTTTGTACGAATCTTACAAAGAATGTTTTGTCCCACGGGTATAAGCCTTTTACAGGGAATAATAGATTCAAATGCTTTTACAAGATATTCGCGCTTGAAATTTAAAAGACATTTATTGGACTAGCTATTACAGAAGGTAACCAAAAGAGTCTTTGGACTCAATGGTTCTATAAATTACCGTCCAGTCGTAAACCAAGAATAGGTGTTGGACGAGATAAAGTCTTTGGACTATGTTGGACGAGATAACGTCTTTGGACTATGTTGGACGAGACAAAGTCTTTAGACTATGGATAGTCTTTGGACTCAATTTAGATTTGTCCTGCACACTTAATATAAAACGTTCGTCCATAACAAATCTTTGTTCATCTTAAATTAGCTCTTTGTTAACATCAAAACTCAAGGGATTATCTGGACCATGACCACTTTGGTTCCAACAATCTCCCCCTTTTTGATGATGACAAAACATGCTAATTTTGATTGAACAAAGAGTCCTAGAGAGCTGAAGGGCTCCCCCTAAGACAAACATTCTAATCATTTAAAGCATTTAATCATTTAAAGCATATAAAACAGATATGAGCACATGTATCATTTAAAGATTCAATCAACCCATTTAACTTTAAATAATCAATCAAATAATCAATCAATCCATCTTCTCCCCCTTTTTGTCATCAGACAAAAGAGTGAGAAACACATCATAGTCAGTTGATTTGAAAACAAAGAGAAGAAAAAAATTTTTAAGAAGAGGGAGGAGGTTTGGGAATGAAATCTTTGAACATGGCCGCAATTTGCTGAAGGAGCACCGCATTGTTGGCTTCTATGGTCCGTTGGACGAACTCTTGAAACTCAGGAGGAATAACCGAGGCGGAGCTCTCAGCAGTGGCCCGGGTTGCGTCCACACCTCTTTGATCAGGAACTACACTCAGAGCCTGAGAAGGAGATGGAGCATTAGGATGGACCATTGAGAGAAGGACCGGATGAGACTTGGACTGAGCTAAGTCTGCAACTTGTTCCACTTCGTTATCATGAGTTTCAGAGGAGGGTTCCACATAGATGATGTCAGTGTCCCCAGTCTCTTCAGGAATGACCGGCTTAGGAGGAAGAGTAGGAGGAACAAGAGGAACAACGATAGGTTCGGGTGGACGCAACACTTCAAGTATGATATCAGCATCATCATACTTGTTTTCACTCCATCTGATAGGAGGCATAGGCAGAACATCTCTAGGATAAAGAGGTATCCCAAAGATATCGTCTATGATCATGAAGTTTGCTTCACGGATTCGATATTGTCTCGGGTAGACTCGAATCTCTGCTTTCTCCTCAACTGATAATCCAGATGATGATGCTTCTTGGGAGCATCTCCAGATGTGATTTTCCCAATAGATCCTAGCATCTGGGTCAAATCTGAATCGAGGATCTTTCTTCCAAATACTTTCAAGAGCCCCAGAGTCATCTCGATGTTTTGTCCAAAACAGGGGATCAAAAGCATTTTTGTAAGGCAGCGTCCATGACTCAAGCCTTTTGCAAAGGTCCTTATCCTTGTTGGGATCTAGGATAGGGAGCCTTGGGCAAGCTGGAGGAGGAACAACTCCTACGCTAGTGCGAGAAGACTTTGACCAAAATCTCTTTGGAAGGTTGTGATGGATCTTAGCTTCTCGAGTCATGTCACACTCCCTCCGCACAGCATAGTAAGGAAGAAAGTCCCGGACATCAGAATACTCCTTCCAAGTTGATGGATAGCTTGGAATGAAAGAAAGGTCGGGATCAAGGATGAAGTTACTTAAGCCAAACGTCCTTGCCCTTCTTTCATACTCCGTCTTGTAACCTCTCTTGTCTTCATGACGAAGAACAACGTGCCTCTTTATATTGTAGTGGCACCATTGGAATGCCTTGTCCTTGATAAGGTTGGGATAGACTTTCCTTGGAGGAAACGTCTTCTTCTCAAGGCAAGTAACCAAGGGTCCAAGGGCAGTGTATGTTTCAGAGGGCAGAGGTTTAGATGAAGTGTATGGGATGGGGTGATAGCCAAGTTTAGGTGGTGAGGTGGATGATGTGGAGGGTTGTTCAAATTCATACTCAGGTAATGGAAGAGGGCTTTTGGGGTGAGGTTCAGTAGTGGGGGGTGTGTGTGTTTAAGGAATAGAACAGGAAATTTGCGTTTGACTTCAGCCCAAATTGAGCATTTGTTGTTGTAGTCTACTCCAGGGAGGCGTCTATATTTGCTTATGGGAAAGATCGGTCTAAGGTAGGGAGCACCATAGGGTTGGAAGGGGTGATCTCCCCAGGGTGTGAACCAGTCTTCGGGTTCATTTGGTGAGGCTAGAGTTTGAGTTTGTGGTAGGTTAGTGGGTGAGAGTGGTAGGGAAGGTTCAAAGGTTAAGTCTTCTATCTCAGGCGATTGGACGATAGGAGAAATAATAACTGAACTGGAGATAGATTCAGTATTACCTTTCGTCTTTGCTCGAGATGACCTTGCCCTTGTTGACGAAGGTTTAGGCAGAGGTGCAGCAGATGAGGTTTCCAATCTTGGCCCTTTAACTACCCTGGAGATGGGTAGATTGTCCTCTTCATCCTCATCAATGGGAGCTAGAACCAGCTTCCTTTTTCTTGAAGGTTGGACGATGAGCTTTGGACGAGACGAAGAAGTCTTAGCTATTGGACGAGCTCGTTCAGTAGAGCGTCCAGTAGTGACACATTGTTCAGACGCTTCTTCTGAGCCTTGCGTCTGAGCTCCTTTTTGTTTTCCTTCAAGTTTGGAATTTTTAAAGTAGTCCAACTGCATCATTACCAAACTTTGCCTGCTAAACTCAGGCTGATGCACACGTTCAATGCCATGAACTCCGTAGTATTTGAACTTTCTTTCTGGAGCCAAGTTCTTTAGGTCGTCGTAGACCATATGCTTCTCAAATATTTTGGAGAGAAGAGCGCCATAGATGAGTGCTGTGTTCTTCCCAGAGCCTTCAATGGCATATTTGAAGAAGGAAAAGAGTAGGTGGGGAAGGTTTATTTGCCTTTCAAGAATCAAATGAACCAGCCAAAATTGATGAGCCTTTGAAACATTATCCTTTGACCCAACCTTATGAAGGATAGCCTTGTTCAAGATTTGGTGAAGAACCCTAGCCTTGTCAGTCATTTTTGAGGCTATGAGTTTGTCACCTGAGTTCTTCAATAGACAATCTCTGATGGTGGAAGCATCACCAATCTCTTCTTCCTAGTCATCTTCAACAGTTATGCCTGATTGAGCGCACCCAGTTGCATTAGAGATAGTTGCTTCAGATACTATTACTTCAGTGTCAAGCACTTTGTTGCGAATCTCCCTTGCAGAGACAATGGGGTTAGTCCAGAACTCCCTAATAAAATGATGTTTTATATCTATATGCTTTGCTCTAGAATGCAGTATAGGGTTCTTTGACAAATTAATAGCAGCAGTGTTATCACACATGATAGGGATGTTGCTTACAAACACGTTGTAGTCTTCCAACTGATGCTTGATCCAAAGCAGTTGTGAACAGCAACTGGCTGCAGCAATGTACTCAGCTTCAGCAGTTGATAGAGCAATTGTGCTTTGCCTTTTGCTTGACCATGAGACAAGATTAGCACCAATGAAGTGACACCCTTCACTTGTGCTTTTCCTTTCTATTCTGTCTCCAGTATAGTCAACATCACAGAATCCAACTAATCTGTATTCATCAATTTTCTTATACAAAAGACCCAGATTAGTAGAACCTTTTAGGTATCTAAAGATTCTTTTTACTGTTGAGAGATGAGACTTTCTTGGATCAGATTGAAAACGAGCACATAAGCAAACACTAAACATGATATCAGGTCTGGACGCAGTTAGATATAAGAGGGAACCAATCATACCTCTATATACCTTTTAGTCTACCTTTTTATCTTTATCATCTTTGTTTAGCACGGACGTTGGATGCATTGGTGTATTCATAGGGTTACAATCGTCCAACTTGAAGCGTTTTAGAAGCTCCTTTGTGTACTTCGTCTGATGAATGTACACTCCATCTGATGTTTGCTTTACTTGAAGTCCGAGGAAGAATTTTAGTTCTCCCATTATGCTCATTTCAAACTCCCTTTGCATCAATTCAGAAAACTCTTGGCAAAGAGATTCATCAGTTGCACCAAATATTATTTCATCAACGTAAATTTGAGCAACAATAAATTCCTTTTTATTTACTTTTCTAAAAAGAGTTGTGTCCACTTTTCCTCTCGAGAAGCCATTCTCCATTAGGAAAGAGCTGAGTCTCTCATACCAAGCTCTAGGAGCTTGCTTGAGTCCATATAAAGCTTTCTTAAGCTTATATACATGCTCAGGACGGTTCTGATCTTCAAAACCGGGTGGTTGGAGAACATATACTTCTTCATTAATTACACCATTTAGGAATGCACTTTTTACATCCATTTGGTAAAGCATGATGTTATGATGTGCAGCATATGAAAGTAAGATGCGTATAGCTTCTAATCTAGCTACTGGAGCAAAGGTTTCAGTATAATCAATACCTTCCTCTTGTGAGTAGCCTTGGGCAACTAGCCTTGCTTTATTCCTTACCACCTTGCCATCCTCGTCCAGCTTGTTGCGATAGACCCACTTGGTTCCAATTACAGACTTATCCTTAGGCAGGGAGACCAGCGTCCAAACGTCACTACGTTGAAACTGGTTGAGCTCCTCTTGCATAGCGAGGATCCAGCAATCATCCAATAAGGCTTCGTCCACAGACTTTGGTTCCATCTCAGAGATGAAGGCTGAGTCAGCTTGCTCTCTGAAAGTTGACCTTGTCTGGACGCTATCATTAGGTTTGCCAATGATTTGATCCTCGGGATGATAAGTTCTAAATTGCCACGAACGAGGGGTATTTACAGCTTGCTGAGACGATGATGCGTCCTTCGTAGCATCTGATGCCTCGTCTTTGTTGGTTGTTGGACGAGCATCTGAATCATTCAGATTCATATCTGCAAAAGAATCATCTAGCTCTGATAATCTCTTATCAGGCTGTTTGTCATCAAATTTAACATGAATGGATTCTTCAACAATCAAAGTTCTAGAGTTATAGACTCTAAAAGCTTTAGACGTTTCAGAGTATCCTAACAATATTCCATTATCTACTTTGGCATCAAACTTTCCTAGTTGATCCTTAGTATTTAAAATAAAACATTGACATCCAAAGGGGTGGAAATAAGAAATGTTGGGTTTACGTCCTTTCCACAATTCATAAGGAGTCTTATTCAAGATTGGTCTTATGTATATTCTGTTTTGAATATAGCAGGCAGTGTTTACAGCTTCAGCCCAGAAGGGCTTAGGGACAGAATTATCACTGAGCATTGCCCTAGCCATCTCTTGAAGAGATCGGTTCTTCCTCTCAACAACACCGTTTTGTTGTGGAGTTCTAGCGGCAGAGAAATTGTGATGAATACCACTTTCATCACAGAATCTTTGAAAGAGCTCATTTTCAAATTCGCCTCCATGATCACTTCTGATCGAGCTGATGAATACGCCTTTTTCATTCTGAACTCGCTTACATAATATAGAAAAGACCTTGATAGACTCATCCTTGTGAGCAAGGAACTTAACCCATGTCCATCTAGTATAGTCATCTACTATGACAAGTCCATATTTCTTACCACTGACAGAGGCCGTCCTTGTTGGACCAAACAAATCAATATGCAACAATTCCAGTGGTCTAGAAGTACTAACAATGTTTTTGGACTCAAACGAGTTCTTAACTTGTTTTCCGTTTTGACATGCGTCACAGAGAGCGTCTGATCTAAACACAATCTTTGGTAAGCCTCTTACAAGGTTATGCTTGTTTAGTTTAGAGATTAATCTCATACTAGCATGACCAAGTCTTTTGTGCCATATCCACCGCTCATCTTCCACAGACACTAGACAAGATACACTTTGAGTTGAAAGTTCCCCCAAATTAATCTTGTACAGATTATTTTGCCTTTTGGCAGTGAATAAGATGGACCCATCAGGGTTCTTGACCATACATTCACCTTTATTGAAGGAAACAACAGACCCACTGTCACATAATTAACTTATGCTAAGCAAGTTGTGTTTTAATCCTTCAACCAGAAGAACATTATCAATAGAGGGAAGAGGATGCTTACCAATCTTACCTATTCCTACTATCTTACCCTTCTGGTTGCCTCCAAAGGTGACCCATCCACTAGACTTCTCACGGATTTCTTGGAACATACACCTTTCTCCCGTCATGTGACGTGAGCAACCACTGTCCAAGTACCAGGACTGGGGTCTTTTTTGTGTTGCTAAGCAGATCTGCAACAGGTATTATCATACTCTTAGGTACCCAGATAGACTTGGGTCCTTTTGGGTTAGTTGGTGGTCTTCGACAATGCATTTTGTTTTTGTTTTTGTAAGTGCATTTTGAAGAGGTGTGACCACTCTTCCCACAAATCTTGCAGTAAGTTCTGGATACATGCAATTTATTTTCTTTTTGCTTTCCATAGGAATGAAAAGCCTTGTGATTTTTGTTGGACCCTGATATTTTCTGAGACGCAGTTTGTTTCTCAGAGTCATAGCCTAGGCCAGACTTATCATGAGGTGATCTAGTGTACCTCAATATCAGGTCTAGCTTCTCTGATCCTCCAACAAGCTTAGTTACGCTTTTGGTGAGATCAGATACCTCTTGTTTTAGTCTAGTTACCTCATGAGGTTCACTGGACTCAGAGGTGAGTTTGTCAGTTAGACTGACATTCTCAGCTTTAAGCTTATTATTCTCTTCAACAAGCTGCTTATTTAGTTTGTTGGATTCTTCCAACTCCTTATTTACTTTTGACAATTTTCTCTTAAGCACGATGTATTGATGATGCAATATAGAAGAATCATTTAGCAGTTCATCATATGCTTCTTGAAGAGAGTCAGAAACGGATACCTCGTCATCTTCTGATTCAGCGTCCGAAGAGCTTTTGGCCATCAGGCAGAGATTTGACGTAGACGAGCTCCTTGGTCTGAACAGATGTTCCAGAGCGTCCAGCTTCTCCTTAGCTGTTTGGAGTTGCGAGACCATGTCCAGTCTTGGACGATCAAGGGCGTTGACAAGATACCAGTTAGCATCGGCATTCTGAGAACATCGTCTGATATCATCACTCGTCCAGTCTGTTTCATGTTTGGACGATGTTGAACCGTCCTCAAGGGTAATCGTTGGACGATAATCTCCGTTTGTGAAGATGTCCCACAGCTCATAATTTTGAGCTTGGACGTATAATTGGAACATTGATTTCCAATAAGTATAGTCTGTTCCCTTGAAGATGGGTGGAACATTCACATTCCATCCTCTTCCAGAGGTAGACTCCTGACTTCTTTCTCCGGGAACAACAAATTGTTCATCGTCCGAAGAGTCTTCATCTTGCTTGTTGGACCATAGGCATAGATTAGCCTCTTCATTTGTTTCTTCTTCTTCTTCTTCAGAAGAGTTCAAGTCCTCCCAAGTTGCCATGAAGTTCTTTTTCTTCTTTTTGAAGAACTTCTTCTTGTCCTTTAGCATAGGGCAATCAGCTTTTAAGTGTCCTGGTTTGTTACATTCACAACAGACCAGCTGACTTTTATCCTTGGGTTCAGCATGATCCTTGAAGCTTTTCTTTTGGAATGGCCTTCTCTTCATTCCATTTTTCTTTCTCCACATATTCTGAATCTTTCTGGAGATAAAGGATAGCTCGTCATCGTCTGATACATCATCATCAGACTGATCAGCTTCATCACTGGACTCATCAGCTTTTAAGGCTTTTGAGTTGTTGGACCTATGAGCTTTCAGGGCAATTCCCTTGTTCTGCTTTCCTGGATTGTCAAGATCAAGCTCCTGCTCATGAACTTGAAGCGTCCCTACAAGATCATCCAGAGTCAAAGTGGAGAGATCTTTGGCCTGGGTGATTGCAGTGACCAGAGGTCTCCATTTCTTAGGTAGACTCCTAAGAATCTTGGTGACATTCTCCTTGGTAGTGTAGATCTTTCCAAGGGATTTCAGATTGTTGATGATCGTCTGAAAGCGACCCATCATGTCAAGGATGGACTCTCCTTCAGCCATGGTGAACATTTCATACTGGCCAACCAGCATGATGATTTTAGAGTCCTTCACCTTGGTTGTTCCTTCATGGAGATTAGACAAGGTGTCCCATATTTGTTTGGCTGATTCACATGCGTGAATCTTCTGAAATTCGTCAGGACTGAGAGCACACATTAAAGCATATCTTGCTTTATGATTCTGTTCCATTTTAGCCCGTTCAGCATCTGTCCAGTCGTCCTCTGCTTTGTCTGTCCCGTCAGAGTTGAGACAAACGTTAGGACCGTTTGTGATTCTAGCCCTGAGAGCTGAGTTTGTACTGAGGATGAAACCTTTGAATCTCTCCTTCCAGTACAGGTAATGAGTACCGTTGAAGAACGGCGGTCAGGTCATGGAAGTGCCTTCCATAACTGGTTGACTCCCGCTTGGCATACCTGGTCCAGACATATCTGCAGTAGGATCTTTTCCTCTACACGGCAAAGTGCTCAACCCAGAGGCTGAGCTCTGATACCAATTAAAGGAACCTGCTTGAAACACAAGAAGGGGGGTTGAATTGTGTTTTAAACGATTTTAAATTCTTTCCGTAAGCAGATAATGATTTTCGCAAGATTGGACGCGTAAAATGATTAAAAGCAAAGAGAGCTCTTCCAAACTCCAAGTTGGACGCTCACTTAGTTTTGACTAAGACGGAAGACAGCGTAATGAAAGGCAATTCAATCCCAGTTAGTTTGATAGACAGAAACTAAAGTAAGAGAAGGGAGAGAAAGGAACACAACGATATTATCCTGGTTCACTCTTCACCAAATAGCTACGTCCAGTCCTCTCTACTTGAGAGCTTTATCCACTATAACAAAAACCTTTTGTTACAAAGTATTCAACACCTCTTCAGGCAGTATTCTCAACCTCTTCAGGTTCTCTAAGTATTCTTTTACAGACAAGCCTCTTCAGGCTCAACCAAACTAAGGTTTTGAAAAAGATTGTTCTACTAACTCACTAAATGTGAGAATTCGAAACTAAAGCTTAGACTCTTGAAAATAGCTCTACACAGAGAGTAATATGAAGGTTAGAATCAGAGTAGCTTTTCTAGCTTTGCAAGCTTGAGATTTTCTCTTTTATCTCTTGAGCTAATATTTTCTTGTATCTCTTGAAGGATTTTGAAATGCTATGTGTTGCTTCACTTGTATTTTTGCTCAAGTTCAGTTTCGTTCTCTATGTATGTTTGCACTTTCAAAAGATGAAGGTATATATAGCCTCTTTTCTTTGAACAGTCTTCAGTCTTCAACGGATGGAAAAGGATCCGTTCTGATGAGCATTGAATGCATTTGATCCGTTGAGTCTAATAGCTTCTGAAGTTTCTGATCAGCAGAATAGACTATCAGGGTGATAGCTAAAAGTGGTGCTGACATATCCTCTGAGTAGAACGAAAGTTGCCTTTTGTTTATCCAAAACAAGAAGGTCAACTTCTTTAGGTGATAGAGACATTCTGGCTTATGCTTTAATTTTGTACGAATCTTACAAAGAATGTTTTGTCCCACGGGTATAAGCCTTTTACAGGGAATAATAGATTCAAATGCTTTTACAAGATATTCGCGCTTGAAATTTAAAAGACATTTATTGGACTAGCTATTACAGAAGGTAACCAAAAGAGTCTTTGGACTCAATGGTTCTATAAATTACCGTCCAGTCGTAAACCAAGAATAGGTGTTGGACGAGATAAAGTCTTTGGACTATGTTGGACGAGATAACGTCTTTGGACTATGTTGGACGAGACAAAGTCTTTGGACTATGGATAGTCTTTGGACTCAATTTAGATTTGTCCTGCACACTTAATATAAAACGTTAGTCCATAACAAATCTTTGTTCATCTTAAATTAGCTCTTTGTTAACATCAAAACTCAAGGGATTATCTGGACCATGACCACTTTGGTTCCAACAATTACTACCGAGGGACATGCTGTCGGTATGCCTGTTGGAAAATTTAGAGCTAATTGGCGCGAAAATGGACCCGTCGAGTTACCGACGGGCTAGACCATCGGTAATATTGTTACTTGTTATGGACAGGACTGGTCGTCGGTAAGTGTCCTTTGGCATTACGGACGCAACGATTATTTTTTTACATACCGACGGGCTAGCTGTCAGAAATCCGCCGGTAAGGGAAGTTACTTACCTTCTGACGACCAGGCTGTCAGTAATCCGTCGGTACGAATCACTAATACCCGCGCAGTGATACTTCCCTCTCATTTCATTGTTTCTCTCCTCCACCTCTCCTCAGCGCCTTCTCTCGTCCTCTCTGCCCCTCTTTGTCGCCATTCTCTAATGTTAGGTCTCCAAGCATCTGAGTGTCTTACTATGCGTCTGATAGTTTGTGTTATGCGTCTGATCCCTGTGTTTTGATGTATCTAAACATTTGGATAATGACTTAAATGAACTGTACGAATATTGCTGATGATTTACTTAAGTGTGCAAAATATATGCTTTATATCTATAAAATATCAAGTCGAGCCTTGAAGCTTCTGATGATCAAGTCAAGCATGCCTTCATAATATTCTATGAAGACTTTCAGCAACATCTCTCAACTTAGCCTTATACATCTGAAGTATATTGAAGAAGCTGATTACTCTTTTGGAAGCGTCTGATAGATGCAAGCAACAAAGAATAATCTTGATGCGTCCAATATCTCATTCTCTGAAGAATATCTTATCAAAGCTCAAGTAACATCTGAAGAGAATAAACGAATAAATTATTTTAATCATTATTTATTTATTTATTTTTAATTATACCTTATGTCATTTTTGGCTGGTTTTACAACCAATTTTTCTTAGCACTTATAATAGGTGTTAAGCTTCACAAGACTTAATTAAGACAAAAAAATAAAATAAACAATAATGATTAAAATAATTAAGTACTTAAGTTAAATGATTAAATAATTAAAATTAAATAAATAAATAATTAAACCATAAGCCTTATAATACCAATTTTTCTTAGCACTTATAACAGATATTAAGTCTCATAAAACTTATGTGTTTGTTTAGATGAATGATTGTTTTATAATAGTTACTTATGTGTTTGTTTGGCAAATTTATTAGTCCTTATGCACTTTATGTTGCTAAAGTACATGAATTTGAACAATTGGATTTACCCTATGAATTTGACTTGCAAGTACAAAAGGCAAAGTTACCTCATAGGGTTAAAGTTTTATTTTCTAGACGAGTTAATACTTGAGCAAAACCTTAGTTTCCCGTTTGAGGTTCAATATTATTGAGTAGGTGTACTCGCATCGAGGTGCCACTCATTTTATTGAACCTTGAATTGTCCAAGGAGGACAGTTTGGGAAAACAAATTTCTTCACCCGTATAATAGTTATTGCTTACCTCTAATGCCTTATATTTGACGAAATTTCGATCTGATACACTTCCTTTGGTTCTCTGGGTTCAAACTAGATCGTGGTACTGCGGTCAAGTATTGTACTTGGAGACCAATGAGAAATGTTACCGAAATTTCGTCAAATATAAGGTATGTGAATTAAGCAATAACTATTAATACTAGGATCAATTGTTGAAAAGGTTTCTTCTCGATTGGGATAAGACCATACCAATTAATGAAAGTGAGAGTTATTTTGGATTGTGAAGCATTTGGTGGATATATCTAAGTCGACGTGTGTAACACCCCAATTTTCTGTAACTCTAATCGAGTTGGTTAACTTCGATTAAGGCTTTGGATGCTTGTGTGAATTGTTATGTGCTAGTTTGAGATCTAGTTGGAAGCTTAGGAATAGGCTTGAACAAGGTTGGAGGTGCTTAAGGTGTTAAACGAGAAACTGTGGAAGTCAGAAGTTTGAAAGTCTCTTCCCAGCTGAGCAGCATGCTCAAGCATGGGAAGGGAGCATGCCCTAGCTTGCCAACGCTCAAGTGTTGGCATGTTGCACGCTCAAGCGTGCTGAGTGCATTTGTCAGCTGGTGTGCTTTCTGACGCGTGTGCAACATATTTCAGGCCAGGGTGAAGGCGAAGTGGACAAGGCTCCATGCTCAAGCGTGGAGGGAACCCCACGTTCAAGCATGGGCACGCTCAAGCGTGCTCAACAGATCAAGATGAACGAGTTTATTTCCCTTCCTCACTTTGCACGAAAACTCAAAGGGTTCCTACAACTAGTGAGAGAAGCTCTTAGTGTTTTAGAGAGAGAAACTCAGTTTCGAGGGGATCGAGATGCCGAAACCCGATTCTGACTGCACGATTGTGATCTTGGCGAAGTTATCTACAATTTTGACGGATTGATTTCTCGATTCACCAAAGTTAAACTCGAATCCCTAACACGTGTTCTTCGTGGTTCTTTGATTCTTTACCTTTCTTCTTCAACTTTTGAGCTTGCCCTAGGGCTAACACTATTGCATACGTGTTATGCTCGTGATTAGGGCAAAGTTTGTGCTCATGATTGTTCATGTTAGGAGCTTGAGGCCGTGGCTACCAGATGGATTCGGAGTTGTACGTGGCTGAACTTGCGGCTGAGAGTAGAGGAGCTTGTCTTGGAGTATGTGCTATGACTGTTCAGGTGGGGAGAAAGAGTAATGCTGCCGTCGGGAAGGCAAGAGTAGTGTAGTTGTGTTTTCTGCTAAGTGTAGGGAAGCCCTAACCCTACTAGTGGTTGAGCCCCGATAAAGTACATAAACCCTAGGTTTAGTTTACTTTGGGCTATCACCGTTAAGTTGACAACCCTAGGTTAGCGAACTGTTGATTGAGGATGATCTGATTCGTAATACTGTTGTGATGTTGATTGTTGTTGTTGCTATTTGTCTAAGTGCCTATATGCTAATTGGTATATGTGATATGCTGCTTTGTGTTATTATTGATATTACTACTGTTGATTTATCATCGTTGCTATTATGCAGGTTGTGGTAATTGTTTTGTTGTGGCGGAATGCCCTTAGAGTTAAGTTGGTTGTGTTCCGTGTTGTTATCGGGTTGACACCGTGTGTTGACAAGTGACTTCAAACACAAGAGGGGGGTGAATTGTGGGTGATATGTGTTTTTGAAAAAACTTTTTGCAATTACGGCGCTTGAAGATAAATGACTGAAATTAGAAGCGCTATAAAGTAAATTGCTTGAATAATAAATTCTAGAAAGTAAATAGCAATAAAATAAATTGCGTAAATTAAATTGTAATAAAGTAAATGCGATAAATTAAATTGCAATAAAATAAATACGATAAATTAAATTGCTGTAAGGTAGAAGACAATAATGAAAGGATAGAGAGAGAGAGCCGCAGATTTATCCTGGTTCGGCCACTAAATACCCTGTGGCCTACGTCCAGTCCCCAAGGTCAAACACCAAGGGTTTTCACTCAATAACTAGCTTTTAAATCAGGTGCAGCTAGAAACCTTTACAAACCAAGAGCACTCTCCACACAAAATAATGGGATATCATCTCCCTTTGTGCAAGAGCCTCAAGTTCAAGAGATATTGTTTCTCTTTAAAGAAAAAGGGATTCACACCCAAGAACAAGAAGAAGTAGAAGAAGAATGTAGCACCCAAGTAGTGCAGATAAAGATTACAAATTGAAGCTCAAAGTACAATTCAAACTATATGATATGTAAAGCTCTCTATTCAAAAAAAATAATCAAAAGTGAATGTGTGAGAGTAAGTAATAAAATAAACAGAGTTTCAGAGCGCAATAGGATTCGTGTGTCTTAGAGTTTCCTTGGCATTCCTATTTATAGAAAAAAATTTAAGTCCATAGGAATTAGGTTAAGCTCATTTAAAAAACAAGGCAATCGCTTCATAATCGATTATGGTATGGCCATAATCGATTATCCCTTGAGAGAAAAAACGCGCTGATTTACTTTCGCAGCATAATCGATTAGGATATTCGATTATGACTTCTCTGATTTGAGTGTAATCGATTATGACATATGCATAATCGATTATGTACATAATTTTTTTTTTTTGAAAACTTAACGGCTATAATGAAATTTCTATTATTTTTAGTAAAAGCCTTTTAAGTTAACGTAATGTGCGTGTGTGATTGATTTTAAATATGAGAGCTTAGAACAATTTACAAAGAGATCCTAATAAACACCGATTACAAGAAATAAAATTCCCATAACCCAGTCTTGAAGCACTTGATCTCCTTGATCTTCTTTTCCGCTTTTTGTATACTTGACTTTCCGGTTCCTTTTGTCAATCATCAAAAACTAGATTCATCCTGTCAAGGCATATATTCACATTCTCCCCCTTTTTGATGATGACAAACATCTCAAGGAGGGATTTGCTCTAGAGACGAGATAGAGTATTTGAATTTTAAGAAATCAGAGTTAATGCACAGATAAAATACTCTACGCCTTATTTTTATGCAAAAGTTAAAAATAGCAACTCCCCCTAAAGCATGCAAACTCTCCCTGAACTATGCAATCATATAACTCTCCCCCTTTTGGCATTATCAAAAAAGCGGGAAAAGTGCAAACAAGAGCAAGGCATATATTCGGGAAAGTTAGAAACAGTCCAAAATGACCAAAATGAACGTTACTGACCTTTTAATCAGTTTCATAATCGATTATGTAACTGAGCATAATCGATTATGTCTTACCGTGTTGGCTCCTGATTCGCTCATCCATGACCCATAATCGATTATTGAGTGCCTCATAATCGATTATTCCTTTAGTGGCATACTTTTGACATTCACGAAATCGTTTATGTAATCGATTATAGTCTGGGTCTTTGAATAATCGATTATCTAATTGGTTATTTGAGATTGTTGAGATGAATATATAATCGATTTTCTCTTGTGGGTTGATATAATCGATTATGTAATCGATTCTCCTTCCTTGTTCTTTCATTTGTAATCGATTATGATTCGTTTGACTTTTGTTCTTTTTCTCCCCCTTTCAATTGTAATCGATTACTATAATTGATTCCTGGTCCTCTGACTTGTGAATAATTGATTATGCCTATGCTATAATCGATTATGGCTAAAGAAATTTGAATTTTAGCACATAGAGCATGTATCCTCTTTACACACTTCAACACACAAGTTAGGGATAACAAGGGAAAAAATATTATGATGCACATAAGATATTTCATTCAATGCATGATTCATTAAGAATACCTAATTCCGTTCTTATGAAGAAGAAATTTTCTTTAGGCAATGATTTAGTAAAAATATCTACGAGTTGCTTAGATGTTTCCACAAACTCAATCATGCAATCACCTTTTTGTACATGATCTCTTATGAAGTGATGCCTAATTTCAATGTGCTTGGTTCAAGAGTGATAAACCGGATTTTTAGTGAGGTTTATGGCACTTGTGTTATCACATTTAATTGGAACAGTTCTAAGATTTATTCCATAGTCATTTAACTGTTGCTTCATCCAAATTATTTGTGCACAACAACTACCTGCCGCTACGTATTCCGCTTCGGCAGTGGACAAAGCCACACTGGCTTGCTTCTTACTATGCCAAGAAACTAATGCGTTTCCTAACAAGTGACAAGTCCCACTGGTGCTTTTTCGATCCATTTTGCATCCCGCAAAATCTGAATTCGAGTACCCAATTAAAGTAAAATCAGCACCTTTGGGGTACCATAAACCCATATTTTGTGTGCCAATGAGATATCTCATAATGCGTTTTACCGCTATGAGATGTGATTCCTTAGGGTTAGATTGAAAACGTGCACACATGCAAACACTAAACATTATATCGGGGCGACTTGCTGTAAGATAAAGAAGTGAACCTATCATACCTCTATACTTACTTACTTCAACCGACTTACTTTCCTCATCTTTATCAAGGTAGCAAGAGGTGCTCATTGGTGTGGATATTTCTTTGGCATTGTTCATTCCAAATTTCTTGAGTAGCTCCTTGCAATATTTTGCTTGATTTATGAATATTCCTTCTTTTGATTGCTTGATTTGAAGCCCAAGGAAGTAGTTGAGCCCGCCCATCATTGACATTTCAAACTCATTTTGCATTATGTTAGAAAAGTCCTTACACAAAGATTCATTAGTTGCACCAAATATAATATCGTCCACATAAATTTGAACAAGTAAAATGTCATGCTTGTTCTTTTTGATAAAAAGAGTGGTGTCCACTTTTCCTCTTTCAAAATCATTTTCAAGTAAGAACTTGCTTAGACGATCATACCAAGCTCTAGGAGCTTGTTTCAAACCATATAGAGCCTTTTTTAATTTGAAGACATGACTAGGAAATTCGAAATTTGAAAAACCAGGGGGTTGGTCCACATAGACTTCTTCTTGAATATAACCACTAAGAAAAGCACTTTTTACATCCATTTGAAAAAGTTTGAAATCCATAATGCATGGAAATGCAAGAAGCATGCGGATGGCTTCTAATCTAGCCACTGGAGCATAGGTTTCATCGAAATCTATGTCCTCTTGTTGATTATATCCTTTAGCGACAAGCCTAGCTTTATTCCTAACAATTATACCGTGTTCATCAAGCTTGTTACGAAAGACCCATTTTGTCCCAATGACTAACTGATCCTTAGGTTTGGGAACAAGTTCCCAAACATTGTTTCTTTCAAATTGGTTCAACTCTTCTTGCATGGCAAGAGTCCAATGTTCATCAATGATAGCATCATCAATATCTGTAGGTTCAATTTGAGATATGAAAGCCATGTAATGACATGCATGTTTAAGAGAGTTTCGAGTTGTTACCCCTTTTGAAATATCACCTATTATGTTGTCAACAGGATGGTGTCTTGATGTTCTCCATTCTCTTGGAAGATTTGAGTGAGGTGAATCATCGATACTAAGAGGTGGTTGATCTTCATCCTTTTTCTCTTGACTTATTTGTTCCTCAAGGTGGTTATTTCCCAAAAGTTCTGCAAGATCATCAACACTTTCTTCTACCATAGATTTTGGGTTAGTCTCATCAAAAGAAACATGCACAGATTCTTCTACGGTCATAGTTCTTTTATTATAAATTCTAAAAGATTTACTAGAAACTGAGTATCCAAGAAAGATACCTTCATCAGCTTTAGCATCGAATTTGCCAAGGTTATCTTTACCATTATTTAAAACAAAGCATTTACATCCGAATACGTGAAGGTGAGAGATGTTGGGCTTCCTTCCCTTGTAAATGTCATAGGGCGTTAGTTTTAGCATAGGTCTTATAAGGACTCTATTCATGACATAGCATGCGGTACTTACCGCGTCTGCCCAGAAATACTTGGGAAGGTTGGTCTCATTGAGCATCGTCCTCGCTAGCTCTTCAAGAGACCGATTTTTCCTTTCCACCACCCATTTTGTTGTGGAGTTCTTGGTGCGGAAAAATTATGCTCAATTCCATTTTCAGTACAAAAGGCCTCAAATGCCTCATTTTGGAACTCACCACCATGATCACTTCGGATAGATACAATGTTTAAGCCTTTTTCATTTTGAATAACCTTAGCAAGTTTCCGAAAGGCAGCAAAAGCATCATTTTTATGAGAAATAAACAATGTCCATGTATAGCGAGAGTAGTCATCCACAATAACAAGCGCATAGTAATTACCACCAAAGCTCATAGTTCTATATGGACCAAACAAGTCCATATGTAAAAGCTGTAAAGGCCAATTTGTTGAAACAACGTTTTTAGATTTGAAAGAGGCCTTTACTTGTTTTCCTTTTTGACAAGCGTCACACAACTTATCCTTTTCAAAACGAATCTTTGGTAGACCAATTACTAAGTCCTTGCGAACCAACTTATTTAGATGATCCATGTGAATGTGAGCTATTCTCCTATGCCATAACCATGTTTCATCCTCTTTGCTAATAAGACAACATGCATAATTTGAAGGTAATTCATCCAAGTTAACCATGTAGATATTTCCAATTCTTTGTCCAATTAATTTAGTTTGTTTGTTATGAGAATCCATAACCATACATTTAGACGAATTGAACACTAACTCAAAACCTTTATCACAAAGTTGGCTTATACTTAGTAAATTATGTTTTAGGCCATCGACATACAAAACATTTTCTATGATGGGATTAGGACTTCTACCAATAGTACCAATTCCAAGAATTCTACCTTTATTGTTGTCACCATAGAAAACATAGCCACCCTTTTTGGATGATATAGAGGAGAACTTGTTTTTGTCTCCCGTCATGTGCTTTGAACAACCACTGTCGAGATACCAATTAGAGTTCTTGGCCTTGAAGCACACCTACAACACAGAATCAAGTTTTAACCTTTGGTACCCAAATCATTTTGGGTCCTTGAGAGTTAGCTTTGGGTAATACGCCCTTTGGAACCCATGTCTTTATGCGATTCACTTCTTTATTTTTCCTAACATTGCAAATAGAAGCAGTGTGTCCTTTCCTACCACAGTGAAAACATTTGACAAAGGGGCTACTTGATGTGTTGTTTGGACAAAAGAACTTTTTGAAAGATTTTTCATGAATTTTCGGGCGAAAGCCCAAACCAGCTTTGTCATAAGTACCTTTTTGATTTCCTAAAATAACATTTAGATTATCTCTTCCCATAGTAAATTTTGCAAGCGTGTTGTATAAATCCTTGATTTCATTTTTCAAAACGCTGCATTCATCACACTTAAAAACTTCATTCTTTTTGTTTTCACAAGAAGTGCATGGGGAGGTTTCGATTGGAACGACTTGTTTTTCTTTAAGAGCTTCCATTTCGTTGTTCAAAATACTTATTTTTGTTTCAAAAAAAGAAATGTTTTTCTTAGATGAAGAAATGCTTTTGCGCAGTCTAACATTTTCATCATTTAAATCCTCACAGGCAATAAGTAAATCATCATAAGTTAAATCAGTTGCAAGCTCAAAATTGTTTACCTCATCTTCCTCATGGTTGGCCATGAGACATAAATTTGCTTCTTCATTATCCGATTCGTCGGAGGAGTCCATGTCATTCTCATCCCACGCAATATAAGCTCTTCTTGCTTTTCTATCCTTCTGTGGCCTTTTATCTGATTTTTCATGTTTCTTTTGGCCTTGAGGACAGCCGGGTTTAATATGACCCTTTTTGCCACAGTTGTAGCATGTTGGATTGAAGGAAGTTCCTTCCCCCTCATTTTTATTTTGAGGATTGAAGAATTGTCTTGCTTTTCTGTCTCATGAATTTTTTGAACCTTCGAACCACTAGGCTCATATTTTCCTCGTTTTCATCGAGCCTATCACATTCATCAAGGTCGTCTTCTTCTTCTGTTTTATTGATACTTGCTTTGAGAGCAATACTTTTCTTTTTCATATCGGTTTCCTCATTCTCAATGAGTCGATTTAGTTCGAGCTCATGTTCCTGCAATTTTCCAAACAGAGTTGCCAAAGACATAGAAGATAGATCTCTAGATTCAGATATAGCTGTAACTTTAGGTTGCCAACTTCTATTTAAACATCTAAGAACCTTATTAATTAAATCTTCATTATTTAAGGACTTCCCAAGAGCTCTAAGATGATTAATTATATGGGTAAATCGTTTTTGCATATCATGTATGCTTTCACCCTGTTTCATCCTAAATAGCTCATACTCATGGGTTAATGTGTTCATTCGAGCCCTTTTGACCTCGGTAGTACCTTCATGGGTCAATTGAAGGGTGTCCCACATTTCCTTGGCGGTCTTATAATTTGAGACCCTATAGAACTCATCATAGCTTAGAGCTGCAGTGATGATGTTCCTAGCTTTCAAATTATATTGGACCTTTTTCTTTTTCTCGTCGGTCCAAAGATTTCTTGGTTTATTCACCACTGCATCATTAACTGAATGAGTGGGAACAAATGGACCATTTTCCACAGCTTCCCAAACATCGAGGTCTACTGCCTCAAGAAAGATTTGCATCCTTTCCTTCCAACAACCATACCCTTCACCATTGAACAATGGGGGTCTGTTTGTGGAATTGCCCTCATTTTTAAAACCGTTCGAAGTCATGTTACCTCTTGAAGCGATTTAGCCCTTTAGACAAGAGTTAAGCTCTGATGCCACTTGTTGACAAGTGACTTCAAACATAAGAGGGGGTGAATTGTGGGTGATATGTGTTTTTGAAAAAACTTTTTGCAATTACGGCGCTTGAAGATAAATGACTGAAATTAGAAGCGCTATAAAGTAAATTGCTTGAATAATAAATTCTAGAAAGTAAATAGCAATAAAATAAATTGCGTAAATTAAATTGCAATAAAGTAAATGCGATAAATTAAATTGCAATAAAATAAATATGATAAATTAAATTGTTGTAAGGTAGAAAACAATAATGAAAGGATAGAGAGAGAGAGAGCCGCAGATTTATCCTGGTTCGGCCACTAAATACCCTGTGGCCTACGTCCAGTCCCCAAGATCAAACACCAAGGGTTTTCACTCAATAACTAGCTTTTAAATCAAGTGCAGCTAGAAACCTTTACAAACCAAGAGCACTCTCCACACAAAATAATGGGATATCACCTCCCTTTGTGCAAGAGCCTCAAGTTCAAGAGATATTGTTTCTCTTTAAAGAAAAAGGGATTCACACCCAAGAACAAGAAGAAGTAGAAGAAGAATGTAGCACCCAAGTAGTGCAGATAAAGATTACAAATTGAAGCTCAAAGTACAATTCAAACTATATGATATGTAAAGCTCTCTATTCAAAAAAAAATAATCAAAAGTGAATGTGTCAGAGTAAGTAATAAAATAAACAGAGTTTCAGAGCGCAATAGGATTCGTGTGTCTTAGAGTTGCCTTGGCATTCCTATTTATAGAAAAACTTTTAAGTCCATAGGAATTATGTTAAGCCCATTTAAAAAACAAGGCAGTCGCTTCATAATCGATTATGGTAGGGCCATAATCGATTATCCCTTGAGAGAAAAAACATGCTGATTTACTTTCACAGCATAATCGATTTGGATAATCGATTGTGACTTCTCTGATTTGAGTGTAATCGATTATGACATATGCATAATCGATTATGTACATTATTTTTTTTTTTGAAAACTTAATGGCTATAATGAAATTTCTATTACTTTTAGTAAAAGCCTTTTAAGTTAACGTAATGAGTGTGTGTGATTGATTTTAAATATGAGAGCTTTAGAACCATTTACAAAGAGATCCTAATAAACACCAATTACAAGAAATAAAATTCCCATAACCCAGTCTTGAAGCACTTGATCTCCTTGATCTTCTTTTCCGCTTTTTGTATACTTGACTTTCCGGTTCCTTTTGTCAATCATCAAAAACTAGATTCATCCTGTCAAGGCATATATTCACACCGTGGATGGTGCCGTTGCTGTTATGTTGGTTTCTTGAGGCTGTGGCCGTGATGTTTGAGCTGTAGCTCGTGGACAGGTAGCGTCGAGGCTATGGCCGTGTGGATGCAGTGGCATCGTGTTGTTTCTGATTGAGTGTTTATGCGTGAGATCTGGTATCAAGCCCGTTGATGATGTTTGTTGCATATCATCAGCTGCCAAGTGGTGAGGCCGTATGATAGGTAGTATGGGCTGCCAGCGTCATACAAGGTTAGTTGTACCTGAATGCGGGTATGAAAAGTAGAAGGGGCGGTCAAGTGAGTGACCTTGGGGATGTTGCCGGTCTCGGGAATAGTTTACAGTGACGGATGAGGTAGCTCCTATCTTGTCGTGACGCCCGATCCAGTCCGGTTTGCCCGACTAATCCCCAAGCTTTCCACGTTCCAGGCTAACGTTCCGTGGCGACCAAGACACCCTGGTTCCGGTATGGAAGGGGATGCACTCTTATTGGTCACGACGAGCGGTTCCGACACGGAACGTGTTCCCGTGTGAACTTGTTTGGGTGTGGAACCAGTTTTCGTGAGCCTTCGGCCGACATGCTGCATGGGATTAGTATCCCGGTCTAGAGGATTAATGTGAGTGTGAGACTCATGGAGATGGAGGCTTGTTATATGTGTTGTCTCGAGAGACGTTTGTCTGAGTGCAGTAACTGCTATATCCGTTACATTTGCTACATGCTACATGTTGTTGTTTACTGCATTATTGTTGTTATTCCGACTTTGCCTGCCCTATATTTCTTATCTCCTTACTGCTTTTTCCATGTCTGTTTGGTTCTTGGTTCGCGTGAAGACGAGGATCCAGTCGATGGACCCCAGAGTACACCCCTTTATCATGTCGGTACCGAGGATGCCGGTACTGGGGCTGATTGAGATCGTCTACCATGATGAGAGAGGGTGGCGCGTGGACCCCTCTACTTACTCGATGGTCTACACTGGACCTGTGAGCATTCCTACTCGATGGTCTACGTCTACAGAGGTCAGAAGAGGCATACCGAGCAGTACCTGGGGACCTACAGGAGGCGCCGTATCGTCGTTTCTAGTTCCTCATCCGAGTATGGGCCTACGCGTGTTTATAGGCGTACTCATGGAGAGGGACTGGGTTGTTCAGGGCATCTTCACCATTGATGGTGAGCGCCTCCCAGTGCATCTCTAGGGCTGAGTGGCTAGTTTTTTGATGTACTTTTGAGTGTGGGTTGGGGAGTGCTGGCGAGTTCTGAGAGTTCTTTCTTTTTTTGTCTGTGGATGTACTTTTTGTTTCTTTTGGTTTTGTCTCATACAGTTTGTATATTTATATACAATGCCCTATTAGTGGGGCTACTCTATACATGTTTTCGTATATATATATATCGTCGTTGTATGTGCTTTACTCTGATGATCTTCTATGCTTGCCGTATGCGTTTATCTGTTTGTCATTTTTTTTTCCGCAACACTGTTTGATTACCACGCTATCGCTATAATACGGTTAGGCATAGTTAATAAAATAAGTTTGGGACTAATGGGATTATCCTTCTGAGAAAGGAGGGTCGTCTCATTTTGGTGGTATTAGAGCAGTTTGGTTCTGTAACCGACCTTAGGGGTTGTTGACACATCACAGTCCGTCGTAGAACCAGGAACTGTGGAAGTCTGGAACTAAAACTGCAAGTCCAATAAGTGTACTGGCTTTAACGGTTGATACCCGCGTTGTATCAACTATGTTTGGTTTTGGGTAGAGTGTCCGATGCGCTAGTTATCTAAGTGTGATAACTGTTTTCATTCATAAGGCATATTATATGTTTAACTATGAAGTGCTATGATATGTCTTATGAATTGGAACTGATAGCTCCTTTTTACAGGAAGCTAGATGGCACGTGGACATGGAAGAGGAAGAGGTGGTAGGCCAGCTACGACCGGAGGCAATGATAACAACAACCATAATAATGGTGACCACTCAGGGCCAAGAAGTGGTGGTGAAACCTCTGAAGCAATGCGAGCCATGAGGGATCTGGCTACCGCAATGATACAACAAACCAAGTAGACTGCCCAGTATATGCGGAGGCAGAAAGAGAGGGAAGCAAGATAGGATCGGTTGCACGCGGTGAGAGGAAATGAGACTGTGGACACTGGTCTCAATACGTTCATGAAAGGAAATCCTCCTCAGTTCCACGGAGAATACAACCCTGAAGCTACGGAGATGTGGTTGCAAGAGATTGAGAAGGTGTTTATGGCCACACACTGCAGAGAGGACAAGAAAGTTACATACGCTGCTTTCATGATGGTTGGAGCAGCGGAAGCTTGGTGGAAGACCAAGGCCAGTCTGTTAGAGGCCGGAGGAAGGATTGTGACCTGGCAACTATTTCGAGAGAGCTTCTTAGAGAGGTATTTTCCAAGAAGCATCAGGAAAGAGAAAGAGAAAGAGTTCCTGAGTCTGAAACAGGAACAGATGTCAGTTAGTGAGTATGCGATGCGATTCGAGGCGCTTCTCAAATTTTCTCAGTTTTATCAAGTTCATCCTGATGAAGAGTGGCTATGTTGAAGGTTTGAAGATGGATTAAGACCAGAATTGAAGCGAGCAATGATAACTTTGAGTATCAGTTCTTTTCCTGAGTTGGTGGGGAAAAGCACAGTGGTGGAAGGGCATGACTGAGCAAGGGCAGCCCCACAACAAGTGAGAAGTGGTAGGCCTATTCGGAGCACCCAGAAAGACAAGGGAGGAAGGTTTCAACAAAGGGCGATGCCTTATGATCAGCCCGCTCAGTTTAACGTCAATCACGGAGGGAGCAGCTTGAGCCAGGGGCAATAGGAGGTCAAGACCAGTTTTCGTTGCGGGGGACCGCATCTAGTCAAGAACTTCCGGAGGACCCAACACATCAGGTGCTTCAACTGTAACCAAATGGGTCATTATGCTTCAGACTGCAAGCCGAGGGTTACCGGAAGAGCACAGTTTCAACAGTCGAGCGGGAGAGCTCAGAGTGGCGGAGCAAGATTAGCAGTGGCAAGTCAGCAGAGTAGGCCACAGACAACCGGAATGGTGTTTGCTGTGAGGGGATCTGAAGCCTCTCGAAGCCCCGACCTGATACAAGGTAAATGCTTAGTCTTTGGTAAACTTTTGTCAGTTTTATTTGATTCGGGGGCTACTCATTCTTTTATATCGATAGAGTGCATGAATGATTTAGGACTACCTGTTTCTGTATTACCCTATGATTTGACTGTCTCAACGCCTACTGGAGATTCTTTGACTACCCTATCTATATGCCTTAAATGTCCTATCATGATAGAGAACCGTCATTTTCTTGTTGACCTTATCTGTTTGCCTATGTAACAGATAGATGTAATCCTAGGCATGGATTGGCTTTCGACCAACCATGTGATGCTAGACTATTCGAATAGGACCCTTCTTTTCTCAGAGCGATCAGGATTGATGCCTGCCGACGAGAGTGATCCGATGGGAGGACGATCGAAGGGATGAGTGGTGTTGTTCTCTTTGGAAGCAAAGGAGACTCCTTGTGTCGGAGCTTTACGTATCGTGCGAGAGTTTCTGGAGGCGTTTCCTGATGATGTTCCCGGACTGCCACCGGAGAGAGAGGTGGAGTTTGTTATAGATCTTATACCGAGGACTAGGCCTATATCGATAGCGCCATATCGGATGTCTCTAGGGATGGCAATGGGTAGGGTCTGGGTAGGGTACTATAGTACCTGTCTCTATACCCGCGCTTGAGAAAAATACTCGTACTCGTACCTATACCCATACCCGCGTGGGTAACAACTTTAGTGCTCATCCCTATACCCTCTGGGTACCTAAGTACCCATATTAGCGGGTAATTACCCATACCCGAACTCATACCCATAAAGCGGGTATTTACCCTACCCATCATGGGTATTTTTTGCGGGTACCCAGTGAGTAGGGTCTAAATTGCCATCCCTAGATGTCTCCAGTTGATCTGATGGAGCTGAAGAAATAGTTGGATGAGATGCTAGGCCAAGAGTTCATCAGACGTAGTGCATCTCTGTGGGAAGCGTCGGTGCTATTTGTGAAGAAGAAGGACGGAAGCTCGAGGCTGTGCGTAGACTATCGCCAACTGAACAAAGTGACGATAAAGAACATGTATCCGTTACCACGGATAGATGATTTGATGGAACAACAGAAGGGAGCAGCTATGTTTTCTAAGATTGATCTGAGATCTAGATACCTTCAGATCAGGGTTAAGAAGGAGGATGTGCCAAAGACTGCTTTTCAGAGTCGGTATGGCCACTATGAATACTTGGTTATGCCGTTTGGTGTGACTAATGCTTCAGTTGTGTTCATGGATTATATGAACAGGATCTTCTGGCCGTTCCTTGACAAGTTTGTTGTAGTATTCATCGATGAGATCCTTGTATATTCTTCGAGTAGAGAGGAACACCAAGAGCACCTAAGGGCGGTGTTACAGTTGTATGCTAAATTGTCGAAGTACGAGTTTTGGTTAGAGGAAGTTCAGTTTCTAGGCCATGTGATCAGTAAGGATGGAATTGCAGTGGATCCTGCGAAAGTTGAGGCTGTAGTGAGTTGGTAAAGCCCTAAGTCTGTAAGCAAGGTGAGAAGCTTTCTTGGTTTGGCAGGCTACTATCGGCGGTTCATAGAAGGATTCTCTAAAATTGCGTTACCTATGACGCAAACAAGAAAGGGGAAGACGTTTGAGTGGTTAGAGGCTTGTGAGCAAAGTTTCCAGGAGATGAAGAGAAGACTGACCACATCACCAGTGTTGGTGCTACCAGATCCTTTAGGACGATTTGATGTATACTGTGATGCATCTTATCAAGGCTTGGGATGTGTTCTCATGCAAGAAAGAAAAGTGGTGGCGTATGCCTCCAGGCAGTTGAGAGTACATGAACGCAACTACCCAACGCATGATCTGGAATTGGCTGCGATAGTGTTTGCATTGAAGATATAGAGACACTACCTTTATGATTCTAAATTCAGTGTGTTTAGCGACCATAAGAGCCTGAAGTATCTATTCGACCAGAAAGAGTTGAACATGCGGCAACGGAGGTGGATGGAATTCATAAAGGACTATGAATTCGTCCTGCAATACCATCCAGGTAGGGCGAATGTTGTAGCGGATGCGCTCAGTAGGAAGTCCCTACACGTATCTGCGATGATGGTAAGGGAGCTAGAGCTTTTAGAGGCGTTTAGAGATCTGAACCTAGAAGCGGAAATCGTCGAGGATAAGCTGAATTTGGGGATGGTTAGAGTAACTAGCGATTTCCTGAACCTGTTGTGGCAGAAGCAAGCTGAGGATAAGTACCTCGAGTGCGTGAGTCGGTTGATAGAAGAAGGTAAGACTTCAGAATTCAGAAGAGGTACAGATGGTCTGCTTAGGTATGGTGACCGGGTTTGTGTGCCAGCGGATAGAGAAGTTAAGAATATGATCTTGGAGGAAGCGCACAAGAGCAAGATGAGTTTCCATCTGGGGGCTACCAAGATGTATCAGGATCTGAAAATGCTGTTCTGGTGGCCAGGGATGAAGAAAGATGTAGCAGCTTATGTCTTAACCTGCTTGGTGTGTCAGAAAGCGAAGATTGAACACCAGAAGCTAGCAGGGTTGTTGCAATCGCTGGATGTCCCAGAATGGAAATGGGATAGTATTGCCATGGACTTTGTTTCTGGGTTGCCGAGAACTCAGAAAAGGTGTGATGCAGTCTGGGTAATCATCGACCGATTGACGAAGTGTACTCACTTCTTACCGATCAACCATAGTTACTCTCTGGGGCGATTGACTCAAATTTACATCAAGGAAGTTGTAAGGCTACATGGGGTACCTTCGAGTATCGTTTCGGACCGCGATCCAAGGTTTACCTCAAGGTTTTGAAGGAGCTTACACAGTGCAATCGGAAATAAGTTAAGTATGAGTTCTGCTTATCATCCTCAAACGGATGGTCAGTCTGAACGAACAATTCAATCATTGGAGGATCTCTTAAGAGAGTACGTGTTGGAAAACACGGGAAGTTGGGACGAGTTTCTTCCATGGATCGAGTTTACTTACAACAACAGTTTCCATTCTAGTATTGGAATGGCGCCGTACGAAGCACTGTATGGACGAAAGTGCAGGACTCCGTTGTGCTGGTTTGAGATGGGAGAAAGTCAGCTGTTAGGTCCAGAGTTGGTACACACGGAACAAGTCTGTAAAATACGGGAAAAGATGAAGGTTGCAAGGGACAGGCAGAAGAGCCTTAGAATTTCAAGAGGGTAACCATGTCTTCATGAGAGTTACCCCAAGAGCTGGAGTGGGCAGGGCAATCAAATCCAGAAAGCTAACACCTTAATTGATAGGACTGTTTCAGATTCTTCGACTAATCGGCCCTGTAGCCTATCAGATAGCTTTGCCGCCAAATCTGTCAAATCTTCACGACGTCTTTCACGTCTCTCAACTCAGAAAGTATCACCTTGATCCATAACACGTGCTAGAGCCCGAATCAATCCAACTGAAAGAGAACCTTGAGTACGAGGCTTCACCTGTTCGGATCGTGGATAGAAGGAACAATGAACTGCGCGGCAAGCACATTCCGTTAGTCAGAGTGGAGTGGAACCCGGTCACGGGAGATTCAACGCGGAAGCGTGAAGCTGAGATGCGCCAAAGTCATCCTTATCTGTTTTCAGGTATGCGGCGAAAATTTCGGGGACAAAATTTTCTGTAAGCGGGTGGCAATGTAACACCCTGATTTTCTGTAACTTTAATCGAGTTGGTTAACCTCGATTAGGGATTTGCATGCTTGTGTGAATTGTTATGTGCTAGTTTAAGACCTAGTTGGAAGCTTAGGAATAGGCTTGAACAAGGTTGGAGGTGCCTAAGGTGTTAAACGAGAAACTGTGGAAGTCAGAAGTTTGGAAGGCTCTTCCCAGCTGAGCAGCACGCTCAAGCGTGGGAAGGGAGTATGCCATGGTGCATGCTCAAGCGTGCTGAGTGCGTTTGCCAGCTAATATGCTTTCTGACGCGTGTGCAACACGTGTCAGGCTAGGGTGAAGGTAGAGTGGACAAGGCTCAACGCTCAAGCGTGGAGGAAACCCCACGTTCAAGCGTGGGCACGCTCAAGCCTGCTGGATGTGCACACTAAAGCGTGCTCACCAGATCAAGATGGGTGAGTTTCTTACCCTTCCTCACTTTGCATGAAAACTGAAAGGGTTCTTCCAACTATTGAGAGAGGCTCTGAGCGTTGTAGAGAGAGAAACTCAGTTTCGATGCGATCGAGCTGCCGGAACACGATTCTGATTGCACGATTGTGATCGCGACGAAGTTATCTACAACTTCGACGGATTGGTTTCTCGATTCGCCAAAGGTAAACTCGAATCCTTAACACGTGTTCTTCATGGTTCTTCGAGTCTTTACCTTTCCTCTTCAACTTTTGAGCTTGCCCTAGGGCTAGCACTATTGCATACATGTTGTGCTCGTGATTAGGGCAAAGTTTGTGCTCGTGATTGCTCGTGTTAGAAGCTTGAGGCTGTGGCTACCAGAGGGATTTAGATCTGTACGTGGCTGAACTTGCGGCTGCGAGTGGAGGGGCTTATCTTGGAGTATGTACGACAGCTGTTTAGGTGGGGAGAAAGAGTACTGCTGTCATCAGGAAGTCAAGAGTAGTGTAGTTGTGTTTTCTAAACTCTATGTTTAGCTTACTTTGGGCTATCACCGTTAAGTTGGAAACCCTAGGTTAGTGAAGTGTTGATTGAGGATGATCTGATTCATATGACTGTCGTGATGTTGATTGCAGTCATTGCTATCTGTCTAAGTGCCTATATGTGAGTTGGTATATGTGATATGTTGCCTGTGTTATTGTTGATATTACTACTGTTGATATTATCACCTTTGCTGTGATACTGGTTGTGGTAATTATTGTATTGTGGTGGAATGCCGTTAGAGTAAAGTTGATTGTGTGCTGTGTTGTTATCAGGTTGATACCGTGGACAACGCCATTGTTGTTATGCTAGTTTCTTGAGGCTGTGGTTGTGGCCGTGATGTTTGAGCTATAGCTCGTGGACGTGTGGCGTCGAGGCTGTGGTCGTGTGGATGCAGTGGCATCATGTTGTTTTTGATTGAGTATTTAGGCGTGAGATCCGGTATCAAGCCCGTTGAGAATGCTTGTTGCATATCATCAGCTGCCAAGTGGCGAGGCCGTATGACAGGTAGTATGGGCTGCCAGCGTCATACGAGGTTAGTTGTACCTGAGGCGGGTACGGAAAGTAGAAGGGGCAGTCAAGTGAGTGACCTTGGGGATGTTGCCGGTCTCGGGAATAGTTTACAGTGAGGGATGAAGTTGCTCATATCCTGTCGTGACGCCCGATCCAGTCCGGTTTGCCCGACTAATCCCTGAGCTTTCTACGTTCCCTGCTAAAGTTCCGAGACGACCAAGACACCTCAGTTCCGGCATGGAAGGGGGATGCACTCTTATTGGCCACGGTGAGCGGTTCGGTTTCTTGGACAAACTAACTTCGTTCCAACACAGAACGTGTTCCGGTGTGGACTTGTTCGGGTGTGGAACCAGTTTTCGTGAGCTTTCGGCTGGCATGCTGCATGGGATTAGTATCCCGGTCTAGAGGATTGATCTGAGTGTGGGACTCATGGAGATGGATGCTTGTTGCATGTGCTATCTCGAGAGACGTTTGTCTGAGTGCAGTAACTGGTATATTGTTATATATGCTATACATGTTGTTGTTTACTGCATTATTGTTGTTATTCCGACTTTGCCTACGCTGTATTTCTTAACTCCCTGCTGCTTTTTGCATGTTTGTTTAGTTCTTGGTTCGCGTGAAGACGAGGAGCCAATCGATGGAGCCCAGAGTACACCCCTTTATCATGTTGGTACCGAGGATGTCGGTACTGGGCTGATTGAGATCGTCTACCATGACGAGAGAGGGTGGCACGTGGACCCCTCTACTTACTCGATGGTCTACACTGGACCTGTGAGCATTGCGTGGCACGTGGAGGACATGTTAGGACCGTTCAGGGTTATGCAGCTCCTCCCTTTTTTGAGGATTTGGCACCCACCGAGATAGAGAGAGTAGGACTATTGGTTGGCAGCGCCATAGTCATCAGCGGTATCCAGTAGGCGAGGCTACGTCTACAGAGGTCAGAGGAGGCGTACCGAGCAGTACTTGAGGACCTATAGGAGGCGCCTTATCGTTGTTTCTAGTTCCTCGTCTGAGTATGGGCCTACACGGTTTTATAGGCGTACTCACGGAGAGGGAAAGGGTAGTTCAAGGCATCCTCATCACTGATGGTGAGTGCCTGCCAGTGCGTCTCTTGGGCTGAGTGGCAAGGTTTTTGATGTACTTTTGAGTGTGGCTTGGGGAGTGCTGGCGAGTTCTGAAAGTTCTTTCTTCTTTTGTCAGTGGATGTACTTTTTGTTTCTTTTGGTTTTGTCTCATACAGTTTGTATATTTATATATAGTGCCCTACTGGTGGGGCTACTCTATGCATGTTTTCGTGTATATATATGATGATCTTCTATGCTTGCCGTATGCGTTTATCTGTTTGTCGTTTTGTTTTCCGCAATGCTATTTGAATACCACGCTATCGCTACAATACGGTTAGGAATAGTTAATAAAATAAGTTTGGGACTAATGGGATTTTACTTCTGAGAAATGAGGGTCGTTTCAACGTGCTTTTAAAATTTAATGTTTCTGCATTTTTTAACATGCAAAAGATGGATTGTTGTCCTTCGAATCGTAGTTGGATGCATGATAGGTTATATCCGGGAAGAAGGGTTCTGAAACAGTCTTTTATAGTTGGGGTTGAAGAGTTTGTTGCTCAAGCGAAGTGACAACAACGTTTCATCGATGATGGGGGCATTAGATGTCCGTGCCTTACATGTCAATGTCAACGGATTAAGAGCGATGATGATGTGAAGACAGACTTGTATAAAGTTGGATTCAACGACAATTACTGGATTTGGACTGATCATGGTGAAGAAGTGCCACATGTTGATTTAGTGGTTGACGAGAATTGCATTGGTGCTTGAAGTAGTTGCGTAGATATGGGATATGGTGAACAGTTTCTGTCAACGTAGGAGATGGTGTGTGATGTTGTCGGGGTGAATTGTAATATCCCAAAAATCCTATATCTATCTTTTTAACTGTTTGTGTGAATAACTTGATTAAGAAAACACTTTGATTAATCATAATCATAATAATAGTTAATAATTGGAAATTGATGTTTGAATTTCAATTATGAGCTTAATAATCATAAAATGTTGTTTTAAACCCTGTGTGCTGTTTTGAGTCGTAACCGATAAAATATTATTATTTTAATCGGGACCGCTTTACCTTGGGATGCGTGCCAGGGCCCGAGAAGTTGTTCAGGCCCAGAGCCGGGAGTAGTTTATGACTTCATTTCACGTTTCACGAGATGTCGTCACATTTATGTCAACCGTCCATCACCTTTTTTGTAACGCCTCTCGTTACGATAGTAACCCAACTTAATAATTTAAATAAAACAACGTAAATAAAAAAATTTCTTAAATAAATAGTGAATAAGTTCATAATATAATAATAATTCCAAAATAATTGTTTGTACTAATCCAAAGGAATGAAATAACATAATAAGTTTTAAACCTCAAAACCGGGCGTCTATTACAACTCTCATAAATAAATAACTAAACAATACTAAAGGTCCTCCTGGCATATGCCATGCAAACTAACCCAAGCTACTACTAAAATATAATCTTCAAGCGTCTGGCTGCTTAACAGGGTCGTCCTCAGGCTCTGAAAACAATACTACTTATGTGATATATAATCCCAGTGAATAGAAATACAATTATAAAAGGTTTTTACAAAAGCATTGTTCTCAGCCGGTGCGGTAACCGAAAAAACTAACCATTGTACCCGCTATTTTCAAAATTAATAGATAATAATTATATACTCTAATATTAACAATAAATATTCAGCAACACATCATAATCAAGTATGACAATTTCTCATATATCATATAATCTCAACATCCTCATAAGTCATGACATTCAAACTGCGCAGAACAATGGCGTCCCATTGCCTACCTTAATCATGAAGGTATTTCGATGTCACCTTCTCTTCAGTGACTGCTCATTGCGATACCAACCATTATACACTGGTGGTATTACTTATTTCGACATCCCAACGTGTGGCGATGCTGCTTTCGATACCCCATTATAGCGGTATTTCATATTTCGACACCCCAATTCATTGGCAGTGTTACTTTCGATGCCCCTATCATAGGCGGTATTGCAGCAAACAACATTCATCACATTGAACAGTTATTGGATCATGCCAGAATCACCAAATCATCACATAAGCCAAATATAGCATGTCAATCAACCAAATCATATATCAAACACACATAATATAACATCAAACTCAAGAATGAACATGTAATTCATAGCAAAAACACCTTAGAAGGAAAACCCTCAAATTTAGAAAATCAGGACTCGACCAAATCAGGATTATTTTCCAAAAAATGTGTTTTCAAAGCATAACCCAAACCCCAAGACAATTTGTACCATGGAAAGGGTGAGAAAGAGTATTTCTACTCACCTTTTGAAGACCTCCAAGAAGCTCCAAGCGTTTGGTCACGAACGCGCCAAGAAGCTCCTCAAGAATCTCCCCCTTTCTTATCCTCCTCTATGCTCCTTCTACTCTAGAATCGTCTTCTCCACGCTCTTCAATCCTCAAAGGCAAGCAAAACTATGTTTTAGGTTGCAAATAGGGTTTCTAGCCGCACTAGGGATATTATAATGGTGTATATCTAGTGTTGCATTGGTTATCTGTTTTAAAATCCTATTTTTAACGCACCTTGACATAGAGCACAGGCGTGCCCTAGATTGGCATGGCCGTGTCAATCAGCGTCAAAATTTACGTGTTTCAGACACGAGCGTGCTAACAGGTAGCACGATGCGGCTTAGACCGTGCTCACTTTTAGCATTGGCGTGCCGACATTAGCACAGGCGTGCCAAACAGCGTCAAATTTGTCCATTTTCTGACATGGCCGTGCTAATAGTTAGCACGGTGTGGCTCAGACCGTGCTCTATTCAGCACGGGCGTGCCGAATATGAGCATGGACGTGCCGTCGCTATTGTGACAGATTTGCAACTTAAAACTTCTCTTTTTTCTTCTTTTGTTCAATTCACCTCCCTTAAGGTTCGAAATCAACCATTTTAGGCCTCCCTAATACTTTATTAACTTTATTTGCTAAGGTTAAAGTCTCTTATACTTTTATTTAATTCTTGGGATGTTACATTTTTCATTCCTTTAACCAATGGATTAAATTCCTGTAACTCTTGGTTAATAACCTATCATCCTTACCTTTTATGGAAAACCATCTTAACCATTTTTGGTTAATCTTGGCTACTTTTAATGTGAGATCAACAAGTAGCATCTCTTTAATTCAAAGCCCTTCGATTTTGTTACACCAAATTAATATCATTTTGATTAAATTCCTAGCCTATTACTTCCTGACAATAAACACTTAAACATTTTATCATTTCTCATTTACAAGATCCAAGTCTAAACTTTCATGAAGCTTGAGTTTTCTCTCTTCTCTCTCTTGCTCTCCATTTTCGGCCAAACTTAGAGCAACACCATCCAAAATTCTTCTTCAATTTCTAAGACCATAGTTCTTCTAGTCTTGATCTCCTTTACATCTTTGATGAAGAAAGTTTTTCATTTGGAGGAACTTTGTTCTTGACCATCAAGAGCACCATCTTGATCTTCAAAGTGTTCTTCCTTGGATAAGCTTTGATCTTCATTTCCTTACTTTAAATCATGAGTGAACTTCTTCTAGTTCATGATCTTTGCAAAACAAGTTTCAAAACCTTGTTCTTTTTTCTCTATAGATTTCAGCCTCTCCTTGTTCTTGGAGCTTGAAGTTTTGATCATTGTAAATATCTTCATTAAGGTAACGGGGGATTGAATCACATCATACAACATTGGTGGTTGTGAAAATGGTTTATGGGTTTGGTTTGGGAAAACCGTAAACCAAGGGTTTTCTGCTTTGTCTATTTGGTTCTCTATGAGAACAATGTTGTAATATTTATTTGTGGCTTGATTTGTGTATATTGATGTGTTTGAATGGTTGAAAATAACTTTTATGTGTGGGAAAACCCTAACCTAGGGTTCCTCCATTTTTTTGTTGAAAAGAGTATATGAAAATGTTATTTTCGGATCTGACCTTGTGTGAGTCATTTCGGTTTTTCTCATAACGTAGACTTCGTAATTTAAAACCTGTTTTTGATCCTGAAAGTAGACATCTTGGGCTTCATTTTGATGACAAATTTCGTTTAGTTTCATGGATATTTGACTCTTGAAAATCTGTTTCAATCTAAACATAAAGAGGGTTTTCAAATTATGTTTGATAAAGAGGGTTTCATGAACTAGTTTACCACCAAAGAAAGTATTTTGAAGATTTTACTATAATAGGGTAAATACATATTATCTTCTAAAGGAAATTCAATGAGTTCCATAAAGGACTCACAAAGATTAAATAAAAGATATGTACCTATATCTCGTGGTCATGGAAAATCATATCCCACACCCTTGATGATTTAGGTCATCTAAGGATCCATAATGTTTAATCACAAAGAATTACTTATACAAATTAAGTAATGTTTCCTTTGATAGATAAGTGGGAAGATTTGATGAAAGGATCCTTGTGGATTCTGTTTTCCATAATACGCTTAGGATATGGAATAATATGTCATAAGACTTGAACATTGTTTTCCAAACGACAGAGTTGTACGTGGACACAAGGAATGGAACCAAGAACGGGCGATTGATGGCAAGTCGTGTGAAAGTGGGTCCCGTAGGGGTGCCCTGCGATTTATCAAGAGGATAAACATTGTGTTACAGTAATTATGCTATTACTATCGTTGTTATTATGTAGACATGCATATGCATTTGTGCATGAGTTGGGCGTTATGCCTGGGAGTTGAGCTTGCACCTTTGTGCGGGTGCGATTGTCGCAGGTAGCGATCTTGAGGATCTTGAGAACGTTGGGGTTGGGAAGAACACAGGTGGCCAGAGAGTAGCTCCTCTGTGTCGTGGGTAAAGAACGTCCTGGCTTGACACCGGGCAAATCATGATTTGGGTAAAGAACGTCCGGCGTGAGCCGTTATAGCAATTGCGATCTTTTGATGTGGCACAGTGGGGTTGAGATAACGCAGACACTGTTCTCCCAATCGCTCACTCCAGTTATGTTTAGCACCATGGAGTAGGGGTCAGAGTCTTACCCTTGTGGCATATGGCATAGAGTCATGTACATCGCATTGCATTGCATGACTATTGATGGATACATTTATATGTTATACATTATTATCCTGTGTTGATGATGTATTATGCTATTGATTGAACAATATGAAATATTGAGATGTATGATATGCATGATTAGTATGTCATTATCTTGCGTGTCGTACCGTTTTTACTTCTGCCATGTGTTGGGTTGATGAATGGAAATCTCACCTTATTACTTTGTATTACATCATTGTGTGCTTCTCTGGTGATCTCCCGAGAAGGTCGTGATACCGAGACTCCACCCGGCGCTTCAGATGCATCTGTAGGTTGAGCTTCCCAGTGGTTTCAACATTTGGACATCTAGTCACGATGGGCTTCTAGCAACGTACATATGGAGAGCCACACTCACCATCCGCATCGGTCACAGAGGAAGGGTTCTTAACTGCTTCACCGCTTGTCTTCTGTCGTTTGCCATCAAGGCTGTGGTTGTAAGTGGAACGCTAGGTGGGCTTTTTCACCAGAGTGTTCAGTGCCTTCTCCCTCTGTTAGGGATAGGCCGCTTGTTAGCAAAGTTGCTTCTAGGTCAACTTTTGCGATGTCTTCCATAGGAACACCAACAGTAGTCCCTGCTAGGATTCCTATTAGGCCTCGTTTGACGGGTCCTGGTTGGAAGGCAAGAAGTGAGGAGATTAGGAGGGAGGTGATCTATCTACACCTTCCTATTCCTTTCACTTGTCTCTCCGTAAAGGAGAAGTCAGAGGAAGTATTCAGAGGTTGGTCCGAGGGATGTCTTCCTTGTAGTCTGTTGTCGGCCAGTGTAGGGTGTCAGAGTCTATGTACCTTTTTTTTATTTGTTATGAAGCTGCGTCTCCAAGTATCTTATGTGTAGGAGTTGCGTCTCCAATCCTTTATGTTGAGTCTATATCTTTCTGTTTTATTTCTGTAGTCGGGTTGAGATTTTATGTAAATCTTTACGAACTTATATTATGAAATGTTTCTATTTACCTTATACGCATAAACAGTTATAAGCTTTTACAATTATGTCTTGTGAAAAGGAAAAATTCACCCCCATCTTTCTTAAATGTTTTTAATTAACCCGTTTTTCGGCCTTAAGAGTTTTATAATATGTCCGTAAATGTGATGCCCCCGGAAAGGGTGTTACATGGATGAGGCGCATGAGTATGATAACACCGAAGAACTGCCGAATTAAGAAACACAAAGAGTTTATAATCTTTTGATTGAGACAAATAAGCCGTTGTATGAAGGGCCCTTAGACTCTAAATTATCGATGTTCGTGAGACTGTTAACTGGAAAGTCCAATTGGAATGTTTCCGACTCATGTTTGGATTATTTTTCCAAAATACTTTTGGACGTGACACCTATAAAAGGGGTTTACCAAAAATTATTATGATGCGAAGAGGTTAATATCTAAAATGGGACTAGGAGCTAAGAAGATTGACTGTTGTCTGAATGGGTGCATGCTCTTTTACGACAATGAATTCGGCAAAAATGATGGCGCGTTAGTTGAATGCATACTTTGTCAATTGGCTAGGTATCAAGAGCGTAACACTGGGACAAGTAATAACGAGAAACGAATTCCTGTTAAGGCGATGTTCGATTTGCCGATAATTCCAAGGTTACATAAAATGTATGCATCAATGCAAACTGCAGGAAAAATGACATGGCACTACGAGAACAGAAGAAGTTCATGCGTGTTACGCCATCCGTTTGATAGCGAAGCATGGAACCACTTTGCTTGGGTACATCCTAATTTTGCTCCGGATCGACGCAATTTTCGACTTGGTTTATGCTCCGATGGTTTTACCCTGTATATCTAAGCGTCGGCTACGCCATATTCTTGTTGACGTGTCTCATAATGGATCCATCCAAGCCAAAGGCTGGTATGGATGTTTATTTACATCCTTTGATCGATGATCTGAAAAAGTTGTGGAGCGGCGTGGTGACGTACGATATCACAAGGAAGCAAAATTTTATAATGAAGGCAGCTTTGATGTGGACCATTAATGACTTCCCTGCTTATGGTATGTTGTTTGGTTGGGGTACTCATGGTGAATTGGCATGTCCGCATTGCGTGGAGTATACAAAGGCCTTTACCTTTAAATACGGGGGGAATAGTTCTTGGTTTGATTCGCATCGTAGGTTCTTACCAACAGATCATGCATTTAGACGGAACAGGAATGCCTTCAAAAATGGGGAAGTTGAAAAAGATGAGCCGATGCCCTGGTTTACACCAGAAAAGATTTGGAGTAGAGTAGTGAAACTGCCCAAAGTCACTGACAATGGTCATGTGTCCTGATTACCAGGATACAGGGGAATTGCATAATTGGTCAAAAAGAGTATTTTTTGGGATCTCCTGTACTAGAAAGATAATCTGTTGAGACACAATCTCGATGTTATGCACATAGAGAAGATTTTTTTTGACAACATACTCAACACAATCATCAATGTGAGTGGCAAGAACAAAGATAATGAGAAGGCAAGAATGGACTTAGCTCTGTACTGTAGGCGACCAAACTTGGAGCTGAAGCGGCAGGCTAATGAGAAGATGTTAAAACCCAAAGCCAATTATATTTATCTACCGAGGAAGCAAAGTTATTTTTGCAGTGGATACAGAACTAAGGATGCCAGACGGTTATTCTTCTAATTTGACAAGATATGCTGATGACAGCAAGGGAAGGATGCATAGGATGAAAAGCCATGATTTTTATGTGTCCATGGAAAGTTTACTTCCTATTGCTTTTAGTTCGTTGTCAGTCCATATCTTGAATCCGCTTACTGAACTGAGTCAATTCTTTAAGGATTTGTGTTCTGCAACGTTTAGGGAATATGAGTTGATTAGGATGGAGCAGAACATTCAAAACATTCTATGCAAGTTAGGGAGAACATTCCTCTCGACTTCTTTGATTCCCTTGAGCATCTCCCAGTTCATCTCGCATATGAAGCAAGGCTTGGTGGACCAATTCAATATAGGTGGATGTATCCATTTGAAAGGTAATATAACTGTCCTAGAATTTTAATTATATTTTTTTCCATTTGAAATGAAATGTAATATATATAACTATCAACTTGTTATTTTATAGATTCATGGGTGATTCAAAACGATTGGTGAAAAATAAGGCTAGGGTTGAAGGATCAATCTGTGCGTCTTACTTACACTGCGAGACAACCCATTTTTGTTCCCATTATTTCAACAACTTCATGTTGTCACCGAGAAATAGTAGGAATGAAATGGAAAATGAACGTGAAAGAGATCTGTTAGCCTTGTCAGTCTTTTGCCAGCCATTGGTTAACGAATGCAGAGAGGAAGTCGACCCTTGTTCATGTGTTGATTAATTGCACCAAAGTTAAGCCATACCTTGAGTATGTATTGCATATCCTTTTCTTTCAATTACGTAATATATAATATATACTACTCTGCTAAAAATGTGTCTATTGCCCAATTTGTACAACGCATTCTTGTTATCTGAAAACATAAGTGAAAAAGAACAATATGCTCGTAAACATGTAGATTTTGCAATGTGGTTTAGACAGCAAGTATCTTAAAATTCTTTCAACTATCCACTTTACTCTCTTTCACTTTCGAATCTTCATCACGTTGATAAAATATATTTGAAAATGAGGACTTAACCTATGAGGTACTCGGTGTCAAGATTGAAGGCGGAAGCGTCAAGTGTCTAGAGGACGAGATGAAGAAATGACATCCGCATTTGGTTTTAGATAAGTGAATTTCGGGGAGGAAATTCCATTTAGTAGGGGAGTGTTGTAACACCCCGAAAACCCTGTTTTTGTTGTTTAGCTGCTTTTGTGAATAAATTGTTTGAAAATACAATTTGGCTAATTATAAGTAATTTTAATTACTTATAGATAAGAATTCTTTTGAATTCAAGTAAAGAACTCATAATTCATAAAATTGTTTCTTAAGCCTATATGTGCTGTTTTGTAGCGGAGCCAATAAAAATATTATTATTTTAATCGGGGTCGTTATACCTTGGGATGTGTGCTATGGCCAGGGAAATAATCTGGGCCGGGACCGAAAAGTTGATTTGGCCAGAGCCGAGAGTGGTTCATGACTCCTTTTCACGCTTCCCTAGACCTTGTCACGTTTTGTCAAGACCGTGTCATCCTTACCTTAAATGGAAACGCAATTTAACCAATTATGATTAACCTTGCCTACTTTTAATGAGAGCTCAACACCTATGCACTTGATTAAATCCTAACCATTATTTTTCTTACACAATTTCCATCAAGTTGACATTAGCATTTGAATTAAAATTCTTGTCCTAAATTCTAAAAGGCCTCACGGCCTAGGTGTGGTAAACACACTAGTCACTCTTTGTTTTTCATTTTACAAGATCAAATTAAAAGCCTAAACTCTCTTGAAAATCATTTCTCTCTTTTCTCTCTTGTTCATCTTTCATGGTTTTGGTCACAAATTTATGAACCAAAATTTGTTTCAAGAAACTAAAACCATACTCTTGTTCATCTCAATCTTCTAAACACATTTCCTTCTTAGAGTTTTTCAATTGGAGCAACTTAGTTCTTGACCTTCAAGAACACCATCTTGATCTTCAAAGTGTTCTTCATAAAGTAAGTTCTAAACTCCATTTTCTCTTCACTTCCTTTGATTAAATCATGAAGCAACATCTTCTTGTTCATGATTTTTGTAAAACAAGTTTCAAAACTTTGTGTTCATACACTATATAGGTTCGACCTCTTCAAGTTTTAGTGTTTGAAGTTTTGCTCATCCAAAAAGGATTTTCAATAAGGTAAGGGGGGAGTGAACCACATCACACCATATTGGTGGTAGTGAAAATGGTTTATGTGTTTGGTTTGGGAAAATCCTAAACCATGGGTTTTTTACTTTGCCTATTTGGTTCTCTATAATAGCAATGTTGTAACAATTATTTGTTGCTTGATTTGTGTTCATTGATATTTTTGAAAATGGCTTTTGTGTGTTAGAAAACCCAAACTTAGGGTTCCTCCATTTATTTGTTGAAAATAGTTTATGAAAATGTGATTTTCGGATCTGACTTTGTGTGAGTCAATTATGTTTTTCTCCTAACCTAGACCTCGCATTTCAAAATTTATTTTTGATCCTAAAAATGGACATCGTGGTAATCATTTTGGTCCCAAAATTTCGTTAGGGTTCATGGAGATTTGACCCTTGAAAATCTGTCTCTAGCTAGGAATAAGATTTTGTCTTGGATTCTGACATTGGTGAGATATTTCATGAAAATTTACTAATGTGATGACTATTTGTAAAACAATTTTTAAAGACAAAAAGTAGACAATCTAAGATTTTATATGAGTCTTCATTTGCTCAAATTGAAATTCGTTTAGTCTATCAAATGCTTGTCACAACTTGGTACTTGAATGCTGAAAAATTCTATATACGGGTTTGGTGTTGATTTTTGGAAATGGATGTTACGTTGTTGTTTCTTTCGATATATTGATGATTATACTTGATTGTAGAATGATTTGGTGAAACAAAATCTTCACATTGAACCTAGTATAGGTTTTGGCCAAAGTTAAAACAAAAAGGATTTTCAACTCCAAATTTTGAAACCTAAGGGATTTTCACAATTCTTGTGACATCCGAAACCGGCATCACATGGTTACACAAAAACAACATAAAATACGAATTAAAATTTTGCTGGTTACTTTCGGAAAGTATAATTTCTTTAGTTAGAATCTTACTAACGATGAAAATCGTGATAAATTTTTTTTTCTTCTTATAGCATTAGATGAAATTACTCAAAAGTATATCCATATAACTCGTATACATATATATATATATATATATATATATATATATATATATATATATATATATATATGCATCATCAGTAAGTTATATAAATAAAGAAACTGGGGACAGCATGTCCATATCAAAAGATACTAACAGAAAATAAAAATACTAACAACTCTAAAAACTAGGCAGCGACAGTCTGGAAACCACATCTAAAACTCATGGCCATCAGTAGCCGCTAACAGACTACCCAAAAACCGCTGCCTCAAAGATCTAACACTCTAAGCTGGTCCTCGCCTAGGGAAACCCGTTGGACAGTCCCCTGAGGGAGGGTCCAACATCTGGTCAGAGGAAGGATCAAGGGAATTTGCATTCCCATTCTCCACAGGTGGAAGCTCGGGGGCCTCCAGAGGATGATACTCCGGGGTCTCCTGAGGGTCCTCCTCTGGGTCCTCTCCCTGCCCCTCCGCTACTAAAACAAACTGCGGGGGAGGAGCCGAGGGTGACTGCTGCTGCAAGGGCTGTTCAGCTGGAATGTAGTGTTGTAGTTGCCCCTGATCCACCAAAAACTGTACAATCATCCAGATGGGCGGTAAAGGTATCTGGATGGTCTCCACTGTGTTGGTCCTTTTCTGGGGCCCCACTTCGACGGTTCCACTCAGAGTGCAGATAGGTCCGGTATATGCTGCACTGCTGGCACCTGGGTGAATAACCCATGCAGCTGGGTCCTCCCGCTGATCAAACACGAGTGAATGTAATCCGAATGGGCTAGGGTCTTGGGTACTGGGTCCATCTGTAAACAATCATAATATATGCCAAAAGAAATACAGCATGGCCAAGAATACAGCAAGGGTGAGAAACCAATATATGAATTCAAAATATGACATCTACATGCCCAAAACACATACAACAAATTCATATATCAAACACAGTTATTGCGCATGATAAACATACCACAGAATATCATGAAAATAGATAGCCACACAAGGGTCTCGTGCCCAACAATCATCGTCGTTTTTAAAACGTATGCATGGCACTTCCACATATATCATCTAACACTTAGTTCTTAATTTCCGGAAATCCCATCACCTTTCAAAGAGCGGATCAGGCTCACAACTCATTGGCCCTCAGGCAACAATGACTAGCACCAACAAGCAAAACAGAATTACATGAATCCCATGACACTAAGCGATTCTCACATGGGGGTGCAATCAGAGGTACTTAACAATTGTAATCTGGTCATACTACATTGTCCAATACAAGGCACAATGTGTTCCAAAATGTATGACACCGTTGTCCATCAAGGCACAACTATACACAATGACTTAAAGTCATCATAGGGTTCCCTGTCATCAAGGTTCCCCGTCTAGATGGCACGTCTGCCAGACACCACAAATGCATGAGAAAACCTTCGTTTCCATAAGTTGTTCATTGTCGTATCATTATTCCCTCGTTGAAACTCAAAGATATCAACCACCACATCATTTTGACTCTTATAATTTTATAACATTTCTCAAAAGGGGACACACAGTCCAAAATCCAGAAAGGGACACACAGTCCGAAACAGCTCGAACCCAAAAACCATCAACCGATGCACCAGTCTCAGAGTTTGGGCTCTAGAGCACATAACTCGTCCACAAGCCTACAGGACTTTATCACTAACACGGATCCGTGATCCATGTGTTCTGCAAAACCCTAGAACCCCGACGTCTCGGTTCCTAGGTTCACATCCATAAGTAACCATTTCCTTTTGAAAACCAAAAACCAAAACCCATATCTCCAAAGCTTACGCACAAAGCCTATGGGATTGGTTTTCCACAAAAACCAACACTTAAAGCAAAACCATTTTTCTTTCTGAAGTACTTTGGTAAACCACATTACTTTGAAATACGGTTTGTGAAAAACTCTTTTTTCTTGGATAAAACAACTTATTTCAAAACTAAATTTCCTTGAAAACACTTTTACTTGAAATTTTTCGCTTTATTACTTTAAAAACGGTCGATGTCTCCAAAACGTACTTTTTACTTTAAAACTTTACTTTTCTTGAACTAAAGATATTTTTCTCCATTTTCCCTTTATGTCAACTCATTTCTCAATAAAGCATATTTTATTTTCTTTATTCCCAAAAGATATCCATTCCATTTATTTTTCCAAAATTCTTTGAAACCTTAGCCTTTTGTTTCCTTACTTTACGTTCCGAGCTTTTTTGAAGCTTTTAACCTTACTCGATTTTGAACCCTAACCGATGTTAGGTCCCTTAGCACAGTATCAATCATAACAAACATAAATAACATCATTCACCATAATTAAGCACAACAAAGCAAAATCATGCACAATCAGGCATAATCAAATACGGTAGGCATAAAGTAAATCACTCCACAACAACACAACACATTTAAACTATTACAAACCATATACACAAATATAGCATGCAGCTGTCGGAAATTGAATTCCTCAGGTTTATCCCCTTACCTCTTGAAGTTCTCCTCCGAGTCAAAGTTGTCTGATCGATTCGCGGATTCTCCTAATTACTCGTCCGATTATCCAACAACAACTACACACATACAAAGCCCTCTAAGTGTGATAGAACTAAATCAACACTTCTTAAGCAAAAATTTGAACAAAACTTCATTGATCCAAAAGGGGGGAGGTTCGGCCATCTATACCCACATGGGTTAGAGGACTCCTTTGGTTACAAGCTCTTGGATTATGAAGGAGGGCAATGAAACTAGCTCATAGAAATTGGTTTGACATTAAATGGATTTTTCTACAATATTTCACGATTTTATGAAATTTAAGCTTCAACTTGAATAAAGCTTAAAACTCATGATTTCAATGGAGAAAGATGATGATTGAGAGCTCAAGAATGAAGTCCATACCTCCTAGATGATGAAGATGGATGAAGTGATCAACTTTGCTTCACCAAAAAGCTTGAAGATTCTTAAGGAAAATGAGAGAAAGGGAAGGAAGAAAATGTTGAAGGAGAAGGAAAATGAAGAGTGATGTTGATGAGGGTGGGGTGTGGGACTTATGGAGGTGGGGGCAAGGATGTCTCAATTTTTTTCACTTAAGGGTAGAAAGGTCATTTCACACAAGGACCAAAGGGTAATTTCCATGAAAGTTCAAGGGCATTTTTTGTCATTTCGCGTCCAGATATTTTAAAAACCATCATGACACTGGCACGCATTCGTAGGTGACTTGACCTGACGTGACTTCAAGATTATCCGTTAGCGGGTCCCGGTAAATCTCTATCCAGCTTCGTTTGTCACCCGGTTTGAGAATACGCCCAAATAACTTATATTATTCCGCTTTTTAGGGATTTTTTAGCAAAAAAGGTAGGAAATTCGATTCTAAAACTAACTATCTCGTTCACGAGTCTAAATTAGGTCTTCTGGATAGTGAAATACTATTGTCAGTCAGATCGAGCTCCATCTGAGTTTTCGACCCAAAATTTAACAGTAACTCCCTACGATAGCGTAAAGCGTGACTATGGTCTCAGTTTATTTTAATTCACTCTCTAGACCCTCCGATAAAATGCAAACTCATATACACAGTTAATTGACCTTAAAAATCTTGAAAAATCGTGGTGTTACATTACTACCCCACTAAAAAAAAATTTTCATCCTCGAAATTACGTACCTTGAAAAAGATACGGATATTGCACTCTCATCTTGTCTTCCACTTCCCAAGTTGCTTCTCCAGTTGTATTGTCCCAAATAACCTTGACTAAGGAGATTTGTTTTCCCCTGAGCTGTCTGATCATCCTATCCTCGATTCGTACAGGTGAAGTCTCATAAGATAGGTTCTCTTTCAAAGGTACTTGATCGGGTTCAATTACATGAGACGGATCAGGAATATATTTTCTCAATTGTGAAACGTGAAAGACATTGTGAAGATTTGAAAGAAAAGGAGGTGAGGAAATTTGATAAGCTACTGGATCAATACGGCGAAGAATTTGGTATGGTCCAATGAATTTAGAAGTGAGTTTTCTAGACTTAATAACTCTACCTACCCCAGTCGTAGGAGTGACTCATAAACACATGTTCGCCTTCTTGAAATTCCAGAGGTCGTCTCCTTCGATCAGAGTAACTCTTCTGCCTACTTTGGGATGTCTTTATCTTTTCGCAAATTTGCCTGACTTTCTCCGTCGTTTGCTGCACGACTTCTAGACCTAGAATCGTGCTTTCTACATCTTGATACCAACAAAGAGGCGTCTGACATCTTCTCCCGCATAAGGCCTCATAAGGTGCCATCCTTATACTCGAGTGATAACTGTTGTTGTAGATGAATTCGATCAACAGTAGAAGTTCGTCCTAACTTCCTTGATTGTCTAAGACGATGCCCTTAGCAAGTCTTCTAATGACTGGATCATTCTCTCGGTTTGTCCATCTTATTGAGGATGATATGTCAAACTTAAGCGTAACTTGGTTCCTAATGCTTGATGTAAGCTCTCCCAAAAACATGAAGTAAACATAGGATCTCGATCTGAAACAATACTTGAGGGTACTCCAGGGAGTCTAATCACTTCTCTAATATACACCTCGGTTAGTTTCGCTACTGTGTAGTTAATCTTGACAGGTAAGAAATGTGCCGATTTCGTTAACCTATCAACGATTACCCATATTGAATCAAAACCCCTAGGAGTTTGCGGTAAACTCACCACGAAATCCATTGATATACTTTCCCACTTCCATTCAGGTATGTCTAGCGATTGTAGAATTCCTCCAGGTCTCTAATGTTCTACTTTGGCTTTCTGTCAAGTCAGACATGATGCAACGTATTCCGCAACTTGTTTCTTCATGCCTGGCAACCAAAATCTTTGTTTCAAGTCTTGATACATCTTGGTTGAACCAGGGTGAATATTCAAATTACTCTTTTGGGATTCCTCCACAATCATCTTTCTCATCTTAGGGTTAATGGGTACACAGACTCGTCCATTGTACTTCGCAATCCCATCTGGTCCTAAGCTAAACTCGCTTTTCCTTGTTCCATCAACTCCTTCTTTTGAAGATGTTCATCTGTTGCTTGTTGTTCACATATCTTTTCCATTAATCCAGTGGAGATTTTGATCATTCCAAAACTTAGTTTCTTCGGATTTATCTCCATTCCCAAGTTGAGATCACGGAATTCTTCGATTAGCTTTAATTCTCTCACCATCATAGTGTTGGGGCCCTAGTGGCCAATCTATTTCGAATAGATAATCATTTGTATCATGACTTTGATCATATATTTGATATATGTATAAGGCATTTATTTATTATGTTATATTTGATGATCATATATATAGCATAATAAAGTCCTTAGAATAGGTAGTTCATTTAATGGAACGTCAAGTATGACTTAACCATGAGATGCCATTAAATTATAGAACACTATTCTTAAATATCCATAGTCAAGTATTATTATTAATAAGGACAATAATAATACATTGAGACTATTATGTGAGTTTTTTAGATGACCACATCTCACGGGTCATAGATATAAGATATCAAGTCTTCACATTGGTATAAATATTAGTGGAATATTTATAATGGAGTGACCCGCTATGAGAACGCTGCATAATAGTTATGTAAGTGTCATAAGCGAATCTCATGGTGACCATAGTGAAGTAGTCCTTCGACTTGAAGTCACTACGATTCCTAACATATGTAGTTGTAGGCTTTAATACTATTAAACGTTATCTGTAACAGGACAACTATAAAGATAGTTATTGGGTCTGCAATGAAACATGTTAAGGAATGTGAGTGATGTAGATAGGATTCGTCCCTCCTACATAACAGGAGTAATGTCTATAGGCCTCTTGATGGTATGCGATGTAGAAATGCAAGGCCATGCTAAGGTGGGACAATATGAGATATTCGGCCCACATGATCGTACGTCAGTTACTAGATCAAGAAATAAATAATTGGACTTAACAAGGATGACACATTTATGCCTGTGTTCAATTAAGACATTGAGACGAAAGGACGTTTACTTCACATTATATATGGTTACAACAAGGTTTTAATTGTATCATCAATATTCTAATTAATTGGGTAGCAATGATATATTGCTAGATGCCGCTCATTGTTTATAAAATTAATTGATTATTAATATGATTAATAATAATTAATATTATTGCCAATTAATTGAGAACCTATAGGGTCACACGCATAGAGCAAATGTTCAGAGAATTGATTTAATTGGTTAATTAAATATGATTTAATTAATAATTAAACATTGGGCTTGTAGTGTACAGTGGCCCAAGTGGGTTACGTTAAGTGAGTGACAGCTATTAGTAAGCTGTGCACGTCACTTAAGTAACACATAACACAGACCACTCATAACGGCCGTTGTACACCCTTGACAGGCGCACCCTCTTTTCTCTCTATGTGACGTGCCTCTCCCAATCCTGATAGCTAGCATTACACTATTTCTGACATTGGTTTGCTCACGTGGACTGAGTAGAGGTATTGCTACTTTGCAATACTGGTGATAGAGAAGAACCTCTCCCTTTGTGGTGATAGCAGCAGTGTTCCTGGGATTTGCTGCTCTGTAGCTGTGTAGATCAAGTTGCCATTCACACCGTAGCAGTGTTCGTGATTTACCAGTGCAGTTGATGTGCTCACAGTGTTTGTGGTAAAGCTACGCTTCAAGAGGTAAACACAATATCCTTGTGATTCATGTGCGATACGTTGTCCTTTAGTAAATGGGTTTTTCAGCTCAAGAGGTTTTTATAAATTGTTTTTACAAAATTATCCCTCTTGAAACCCCAACAGTGGTATCAGAGCGTCTGGTCGTAGTTTGCCATGTATCCTAGGATTGTTTGCCATTGTATGATAACATGTTTATTACTTTTAAATATGATTTGTATGTTTAAAAGCATGTTTGTATGATTTGTATCTGATATAAATCTCTTTGAACATGTTTTGTATGCTTGGTTGTACTCCTGACATAAACAAGGATTCGCTTCTAGAATCCTGCTGCACCGTTTGGCACGGCGGTGCCTAGCACGGCCGTGCTCCCTGTAGCACGGCCTTACACATTTGAGTTAGCGTTAGTGAACGCGTAGCATAGCCGTGTGCCGTTTGGCACGACCGTGCCGACACGGCCGTGCTCCCTGTAGCACGGTCTTGCACATTTGAGTTAGCGTTAGTGAACGCGTAGCACAGCCGTGTGCCGTTTGGCACGACCGTGCCACTTTTGAACTGCGTCAGCGAGTTTTCAGCACGGTCGTGCGCCGTTTGGCACGGCTGTGCACATGTTGGACAGCGTCAACGAGTTTTCAGCGCGGCCGTGCGCCATTTGGCACAGCTGTGTTGATGGACAGAATGTGATTTTGTCCCTTTTTGCATATTTATAAATTGTTTATTAAATGTGCGGTATATGGTTATAGCCCTAGTTTTAGTGTTTAATTTTATTTGGTAAATACGGCCTGCGTGTTGTGATTTATTGTATTTATTTTATAAATACGGCCTGCTTGTCATGACATTTACTTTATTTATTTTATTTTAAATTTTGTAAATTGCTCGGGATGACATGGAGGCAACACCAAATCATGACGCTAGTGGGAGGAACTTTGGAAGTTTGCTCGAGGGTCAAAGATTGTAATAATTAGTTTTAATTATTGCACATTAGGAGGCCATAATCATAATACCTTTTATATGTCTTGTATGTTTATGTATGTGATGCATGAAATGTATGAGATGTATGATTTAAATTTGGAATTTAAATTGTATGATAGCATGTATGTCATTGTATGCTTAATATGTTTTGAATGTATGTAAGCTAGTATGCCATGTATGCTATGAGAGACGTTTATATGATAAACAAGCCGGTGAGATCACTTAATTATTAAATTCCCTCAATAAATTAAGTTATTAAATGCCTCCTGATGCGTGGCCCTCGTCAAGGCCAGAATCATTTAAGTGTGGCTCATGCTATAGCTGAGCACCTTAATATATTCCGGTGAGACGCGAAAGGTGAAATAACCTACTGCCAACCATTAGGTTGAACTTAATTAAGTTTATTCAATAGGATTGAAATGATAGAGGCATGGGGTTGGGCATTAATCCAATGATGGAATAGAATAAGGAGTTATTCACCCAACTGGTCCAAGAATTACATTGGATGTAAATGGAAAGGAGTTTCGTACTTAAATAGCTGAGTTCTGGGCGATCAGCCACAACTAACTCAGAACGAGGTGAAATATGGATCTTGGTCCTACTAGAAAATCTTTCAACGGGATTTTCTGAGTCAATGATGAGGGTCATTAATTTGAGTAGAATAGTGGGAGCGTATTTAATAAAAGACCTATTAAATATGTTTTAAACATGATACTTATATTCTGCATGTTTCTGTATTAAATATCCTTGGCTACAAACACAACTTTTATTTTATTGTTGCGATACATCCTTAAGAAGGATGAGTTATCTAGAATTAATTTTCTGGATTGGCACATATTTTGAGGATTGTCCTCAAGTACGAGAAAAGAACTGTATGTTCTCAAGCAAATAATTCTCAAGTAATTTGTTGCTGCTACCATAAGGGTCGAAAGGGATGCTTAATAGAAGCATCAAGCCGATACCATTGGTGTATGACATCTCATGCTTGCAATCATAGAGACGTGTGATATGATCATGCACCTTATGATGCTCTAACAAGAGCTAGCAAGGCATAAGAGGTACTAGAAAGAGTATAAAGACAAGAAAGGAAGTATAACTTCCTGTTTATGCATATTTGTTACAAAAGTCAACATATCTACTCCAACATTATGGGTATTGGATACCACATATGTAACTCACATTAATGTGAAGGATCAAAGGGAGTAGGACATTGACTAAAAGGTAAAGGTCTACCCTATGAGTGGAGATGAAGCAAAAGTTGCTACATTGACTATAGGAGTTTGAATTTACCATTAGGTAAAGGTCTACCCTATGAGTGGAGATGAAGCAAAAGTTGCTACATTGACTATAGGAATTTGAATTTACCTTTCTACTCTTTGAGTGGAAATGGAGCAAAAGTTGCTACATTAACTATAAGAGTTTGAATTCGCCTTATGGGAATTAATGGAAGTAAATAATTATTATTTTATTCCAGTTGATAATAGAAACATCATTTCTATATCTTGTATAGACAAGAAAGAATTTTAAGTTGCAATAAATGGATAATTGTTGTTCCATTTATTCAACCGATGTCTTCTATGCTTGTATTCATATGAGATATGGACTTTGTGTCCTTGATCTCGATATGCCCATCTATAACATAAATGCGAATAAGGTCAAACCAAGTGATTTGGACCTTATATGTCTTTAGTAATATCTTTGACCATATAAGTAAGAAACACATTTCCAAGCTCCACTAATATGGACTCTTGGACTCATCCAATTTTGAATTGTTTGAAGTCTGCGAATCTTACTTGTTTGGAAAGATGACTAAGCTCCATTCACTAGTAAGGTGGAAGGGCTGGTAATCTTTTGGCATGATACATTGTGATGTATGAGGGCCTCTAAACAAGTTTGCTAGCAGACAAGTTTCCGTACTTCGTCTCGTTTATTGATAACTTTAGTGAAGATGGATTTGTGTAAGACACAAGTCAGAAATCTTTGAAATGTTCAAAGAATTCAAGAACGATGTGGAGAACAAATTTTGGAAAATTATTAAGATCATGCGATAAGATCGTGGTGATAAGTACTTAAGCCAATTGTTTAATGACTGTCTGAAGGAGTGTGAGATTATATCTCAACTCACTCCTCCTGGAACACCATAATGGAATGGTGTGTCCGAGAGGATAAATCGCACCTTGTTCGACATGGTACGATCTATGATGGGTCAATCAGACTTCTCTGACTCTTTCAAGGGATATGCTTTACATACAACAGCTTTCACACCTAACCGTGTTCCATCTAAGACAGCTGAAAGACAGCATATGAGATATGGACTGGCATGCGACCAAGTATGTCTTTCATTAAGATTTGGGGTGTCAAGTTTATAGAAACGTTTGATTTCAAATAAGCTTAGACCCAAGTGTGGCAAATGTATCTTTGTGGGGTATCCTAAGGAAGCAAACGGACACTATTTCTACAACACTTCCGAGGACAAAATGTTTGTCGCTAGGACTAGAGTGTTCCTTGAGAAGGAACACATCTCCAAAGGAGATAATGGGAGGAACGTAGAACTTGGATAAATCCAAGCACCATAGAGTAATGACCCGCCTACAATGAAACAAGAATCGGTTCCACAAGATGTTGTGGTCCAACCACCAGTTCAAGTAACACAAAACTCGGGCAAGTCAAATAGGACACGTCATCAACCTGAGAGATATGGAATACTCCTAACTCAAGAAGTTAATGAACCGCTCATGGATCATGATGAGCCTGTGACATACCAGGAGGCCGTCATTGGCCTAGATTTTGAGAAATGGCTAGGAGCCATGGGATCCGAAGTAGAATCCATGTGCATCAATCGGGTATGGACCTTGGTTGAGTCACCTAAAAGGGGTAAAACCCATAAGGTGCAAGTGGGTCTTCAACACGAAGCCTAACATGGATGGGAAGGTGAATACCTTTAAGGAGTGATTGATTGCGAAAGGTTTCAAGCAAATTCATAGTATGACTATGATGAGACCTTTTGTCCAGTTGCATTGATTCAGATCCCACTTGCTATTGCTTCATAGTATGACTATGAAATCTGGCAAATAAATGTCAAAACAGCATTCCTTGACAGGAATCTTCTCGAGGATGTGTACATGACACAACCTGAGAGTTTTGTCTATTCAGAGAATGCTGGAAAAGTTTTGCAACTTGCAAACATCCATTTATGGATTAAAGCAAACTTCCAGTAGTTGGAATCTTCGTCTTGATGTAAACTGTAAGACAAGTTTGGATTCATCAAGAACGAGGATGGATCTTGTGTGTACAAGAAGGTTAGTGGGAGCATAATTATTTTTTAGTATTGTATGTGTATGACATACTACTTATGGAAACAATATTCCTACACCATAAAATGTGAAAACATGGTTAAGGAATTATTTTTAAATGAAGGACTTAGGCGAAACGTCATATGTATTAGGAATCAGGATCTATGGAGATAGATCGTTGAAATTGTTAGGACTTAATCAAAGGTACATAAATTGACAAAGTGCTTGGGCGCTTTAAATGTCCACGATTCCAAAAGGGTATCTTGCCTATGTCACGCGGCATATACTTGTCCAAGGGACAGTCCCTGTTACATCAGATGTAGAGGGAACGCATGAATAAGATTCTATAAGCTTCGGCAATTGAATCTGTTATGCATGCCACGATATGTACTTGAACAGATGTCTCGTATGCTTCAAGCATGATGAGAAGGTACCAATCCAATCCGAGTGAAGGTCACTGGACTGAAGTCAAGAATATCCTTAAGTACTTGAGAAGAACTAAGGATTCATTCTTGATCTAAAATGGTGAGGAAGAGCTCATTGTAATGGGTTACACTGATGCTAGCTTCCAAACCGATAAGCATAACTTTAGATCGCTGTCTGGTTTTGTGTTTTGCCTTAATGGTGGCATTGTAAGCTTGAAAAGGTTCCACGCTTAAGACAGTTGTTGATTTTATTATAGGGGCCGAGTATATAGTTGCCTTAAATACAGATTTATAGGTTGTTTGAATCAAAAAGCTCATTTATGAACTAATCGAAGTTCCTAACTTTACGAACTCCATTGATCTCGTTGCGATGATGATGGAGTAATCGCCTAAGCAAAGGAAACTTGATCTCACTAGTGATCCGAGCATATACTTAGGTGCTTCCATCTCATTCAATAGATGATCGAAAGAGGAGATGTGAAGATGTGCAGAATGACAACACTAAACAATCCACTATTGAAGTCTCTTGCTCAGTGGTAGCATGACATTCACACTAGACTGATGGGTGTTATATTGATGCCCGATTGGCTCTAGTGCTAGTGGGAGATTGTTGGGGTAAGCCCTAGTGGCCAATCTATTTTGAATAGATAATCATTTGTATCATGACTTTGATCCTATATTTGATATATGTATAAGGCATTTATTTATTATGTTATATTTGATGATCATATATATAGCATAATAAAGTCCTTAGAATAGGTAGTTCATTTAATGGAACATCAAGTATGACTTGACCGAGAGATGCCATTAAATTATATAACACTATTCTTAAATATCCATAGTCAAGTATTATTAGTAATAAGGACAATAATAATATATTGAGACTATTATGTGAGTGTACTGATGATCACATCTCACGGGTCATAGATATAAGATATCAAGTCTTCACATAAGTATAAATATTAGCGGAATATTTATACTGGAGTGACCCGCTATGAGAACGCTGCATAATAGTTATGTATGTGTCATAAGCGATTCTCATGGTGACCATAGTGAAGTAGTCCTTCGACTTGAAGTCACTACGATTCCTAACATATGTAGTTGTAGGCTTTAATACTATTAAACTTTGTCTGTAATAGGATAACTATAAAGATAGTTATTGGGTCTGCAATGAAACATGTTGAGGAATGTGAGTGATGTAGATAGGATTCGCCCCTCATGCATAACAGGAGTAATGTCTATAGGCCTCTTAATAGTATGCGACGTAGAAATGCATGGCCATGCTAAGGTGGGACAATATGAGATATTGGACCCACATGATCGTACGTCAGTTACTAGATCAAGAAATAAATAATTGAACTTAACAAGGATGACACATTTATGCCTTGTGTTCAATTAAGACATTGAGACGAAAGGACGTTGACTTCACATTATAAATGGTTACAACAACGTTTTAATTGTATCACCAATATTCTAATTAATTTGATAGCAATGATATATTGCTAGATGCTGCTCATTGTTTATAATATTAATTGATTATTAAAATGATTAATAATAATTAATATTATTGCCAATTAATTGAGAACCTATAGGGTCACACGCAAAGGACAAATGTTCAGAGAATTAATTTAATTGATTAATTAAATATGATTTAATTAACAATTAAATGGGATTGATTTAATTGATTAATTAAATATGATTTAATTAATAATTAAACATTGGGCCTGTAGCGTACAGTGACCCAAATGGGTTAGGTTAAGTGAGTGACAACTATTAGTAAGCTGTACACGTCACTTAAGTAACACACAACACAGACCACTCATAACGGCCGCTGTACATGTGACACCCACTACCCCGTTCATGATTATTTGTACAAAAGATCATACAAGTCTTTAAATTAAAAACGTGTTAAAAGAAAAACTTGTTTAAAGAGTAGCAAGTATCACATTATCCAAAACAATTAACCGTATAAATCAAATAAGTTTTAAAACATTTAAAACTCAAAGACTGCGAAAGTAAACTAAACTCGAAACCCGATGTCATATATCAGAGCTGGTATATAATACACCGATAATACATCGGAGAAAACGAAAAATAAACTAGCAAACTAGCAACCTAACTACGAGCAAGAGATCTCCTCATGATCACTCCTCAATAGCTTGCTCACTCTCCTCTGCATAAACAAGGTACATGCATAGAACAACAAAAGTAGGGAGTGAGAATTCATATACATATGAATATAAACGGTAACAGAGTAGTTAATAAGATGAGCATACAACACACAATCATACAAACAGAATATATCATGTTAAAGAATGTGTGCAATGCTATGCAACGTCACTACTCCATGCACATGTGGATCCATCAACTCTAACTCTGGAAAGCCGACTAGGAGTACATATCTGTTTGACAAACAGGGATGCATCACCGTACTAGATGATCGCCATAGATACTCTCCCTAATCCTGAAAATGTACAGTGGCTCGTCAGGGTAGTTAGGTTGTCAATAGGACGCTCCGGCCATGGGTTGCAAGTCCATGCCATAAGAAACCTCCTTACCCAACTCTACCCTCAAGGCCGGGATAACACTCTTCGTGGCCTCCACCATCGCGATTAATCGTTTGCTTTCCACCCATCAGACATCTTCTATGCAATGATGTGTGCAATGTCGAACAAACATGCAATCACATGTCCAACCATCCTTCATCGTAATCATTAACAATGATTAATAACCTTGACCATCAACAATGATCACAATCAACATCTGACGATAACCCATCGTTACCGTCTTTATCAACACCACTAATAGTAACACATCGTTACTACTAGCATCATTATCTTTATTAAGTATTATCTGAGTTAACTAAGCCTCTATCCCTATTTTGCTTACCAATATTCTCACTAATGTTCTCATCTTAATTTCGTTATTATCCTCAAACATATTCTTTAGATTATCACATTCTTCACTTACATTCTTTATTTAGATATGTAAGTTCATGTAATTACATTCATGCCCGATAATCGATTATTACCTATTATAATCAATTACTGCTAACTTAGTCATACATTATTGCTAACCTTAAGCATTTCTCACACTCATAGATCAACACTTATGTTTTGGAACTATAATCCTTGGGTTATCATCCTCACCTCTCATATTAACTCCATTTATTATGAACTTTCATGGACCTATAACTGGGTCTATAGCTTGGGATTAATTTAACATCAACTATCAAGGCTTGATCAACGTAGCCACTCATCATAATTCATCATCATCAACCTGAAACATGAATCAACGCATATAATTATGCCATAATAATAACAATTCACATCCAATAATCACAAGAATCAAGAATATCACATATAGTCATTTAACAACACCCCTAGGCATACATGAATACATAGATAAGGTTCACAAGTCATATATCATATATCAACATACAATTAGGGTCATGGGTTAACCCTTCATCTTACGCTACCCCTACATCTATATTCATATTGACCTTCTCCCCCCCATACCTGATATGACAAAACGAAATCCGAGGAAGAAGAGAGTGCGAGATTCGTTCTTGGTTCCGTCTCAGGGCTCAAACGCTTGGTTACAATATTGCACAACGAAAGGAATAGATTCAATTCCTAATCCAATAGAAACTAAAGGAAAAAAGATGAACTTTAGGGTTGGTTATCTTACCTTGATCACAAACTACAAGACTCAAACTAGAACACAGGAGAGGAAAAGTTGCCTTGTCCTTGGTTCAATACACTTGTTGTATGATGGTGCTAAATAGAGCCCAAAAACGTTCATAATCAGTCCCCAAATCAAGAAAACCCAAGGAGAATTGAAGAAGAGACAAGGGTACACGAATTGACCTCAACCCTAACCTATTAAGGTTAACAAGAACGAGGAAGAACGGCTGCACAAAGGCTTCGTATCAGCTGCGGTGATTTTCCAACGAAAACGGGTAAAACGGTTTACGTTATTGATCAATCTCAAAGGGATTAAGAGAGAACCCTAAGAGATTGAGAAAGGAGGTTTTCAGAGGTTTAGAGGCTGCTAAACTAGGGTTTATTTCATGCTCAAAGAGTTATAGAAGGATTTAAGACGAAATGGGCCGAAATAAGGATTTAAAACCCGTTTCTGTAGAAATCATATAATCGATTATGACTGTTCTGACTTGACAATTAGCATTCTCGAATACCCATAATTGATTATCATAAATCGATTATGGCTTCTCTGACTTGTTTCGCTATTATTCATAATCGATTACCGTAATCGATTATGAATGTTCTGACTCCTTTTCACTAACTCTCATAATCGATTATGGTTTGGTTTGTACGTATATGCCCCCTATTCAAGGCTAAGCCACCCAAGACAAATGCTTAAACATCAAACATTAAAATAAGAACATAAATCAACATATAAACATATATTAACGCACGTATAAACGAAAATCGGGGTGTTACAGTACACCCTTGATAGGCGCGCCTTCTTTTCTCTCTGTGTGACATGCCTCTCCCAATCCTGATAGCTAGCACTACGCTATCTCTGACGTTGGTTTCTCGCGTGGACTGCGTAGAGGTATTGCTACTTTGCAATACTGGTGATAGAGAAGAACCTCTCCCTTTGTGGTGATAGCAGTAGTGTTCCTCGGATCTGCTGCTCTGTAGCTGTGTAGATCAAGTTGTCATTCACACCATAGTAGTGTTCGTGATTTACTAGTGCTGCTGACATGCTCACAGTGTTCGTGGTAAAGATACGCTTCAAGAGGTAAACACAATATCCTTGTGATTCATGTGCGATACGTGGTCCTTTAGTAAAGGGGTTTTTCCGCTCAAGAGGTTTTTATAAATTGTTTTTAAAAAATTATCCCTGTTGAAACCCCAACACATAGTTGAAGTATGAATGGCTTTCCGGCTCAAGGCATCTGCTAATATGTTAGCCTTTCTAGGATGGTACTGTAACGTGAAGTCATATTCCTTTAAAAATTCCATCCATCGCCTTTGCCTCATGTTGAGCTCCTTCTGATCAAACAGGTACTTCAAGCTTTTGTGATCACTAAAGACGTCAAACTTAGCACCATATAAATGATGTCTCCATATCTTTAGTGGAAAAACCACTGCAGCTAATTCCAGATCGTGTGTGGGATAATTCCTCTCATGAGTCTTCAATTGCCTTGACACATACGCCACCACTTTCCAGTGCTACATTAACACGCAACCTAAACCTTGATGCGAAGCATCACAATACATTTCGTAAGGTTCACTTGGTTCAGGAAGTATTAACACCGGCGAAGTCGTCAAAAGTTCCTTTATCTTTTGGAAACTTTCTTCGCACTTGGCAGTCCACGTAAAAGGTTGATCTTTCCTTGTGAATTGAGTCAACGGTCCTACGAATTTGGAGAATCCTTCGATAAACCGATGATAATAACTAGTCAAACCAACGAAACTCCTTATTTCCGTTACTGTCTTTGGCCTTTCCCAAGAAAGTACGACTTCCACTTTAGCCGAGTCAATAGTAATCCCTTCCTTCGTTATGACATGTCCAAGGAACCCGACTTCCTCAAGCCAAAACTCACACTTGGAGAGTTTCGCATACAACGTCTTCTCGCGTAAAACTTGCAGAACTTGTCGCCAATGTTCTTCGTGTTCCTCACGACTCTTAGAGTAAATGAGAATGTCATCGATGAACACCACAGCGAACTTATCAAGAAACGGACAACAAATCCGGTTCATGTAGTCCATAAAGATAGCAGGTGCATTCGTTACTCCAAAAGGCATCACGAGATATTCGTAATGTCCGTAACGAGTCCTAAACGCAGTCTTAGGTATATCCTCAGTTCTTACTCTAATCTAATGATATCCTGTCCTTAAATCGATCTTCGAGAAAACAGAAGCTCCTTGCAGTTGATCCATTAGATCATCGATATGCGGCAAAGGATATTTGTTCTTGATCGTCACTTTATTAAGTTGCCGAAAATCTATGCAAAGTCTCGAGCCTCCGTCTTTCTTTCTCACTAAGAGAATTGGCGCTCCCCACGGGGAAACGCTTAGTCTAATGAACTGCTTCAACAGAAGATCTTCGACTTGAGCTTTTAACTCAGCGAGCTCTACAGGTGACATCCGATATGGCGCAATCGATATCGAACCAGTTCCTGGAATCAATTCGATGGAGAATTCTATATCCCTTATAGGCAGCAAACCCGGAACATCGTCTGGAAACACCTCAAGAAAATCCCTCGCAACAGGCATCTTACTCAGCTTGATCTTTCCCTCGGCTTCTAAGTTGGACAGAAGCACGTATTCCTGATCTCCTTCCTTCAAAGAAGTTCTAATGTGGTTTGCAGCTAAAAATCCAGAAATCTCGGTAGGGTTTATGTGCACAATCTAATAGGATATGGTTGGAAGATAACCAATCCATGCCTAAAATTACATCTAATTGTATTAAAGGCAGGCATATCAGATTAACAAGAAAATGACTATCCTGAATAACAATTGGACAGTTCAAGCGTATAGCATTCACAGTAACTGGTTAAGCAGTGGGGGTGGAAACAATTAAGTCATATGACAAGGAAGAAACAGATAATTCTAAACGTTTCACACAATCCAATGAACGAATGAGTTGCACCCGAATCAAAAAGCATGGTTAAGAGATTACCGTCTATGTCGCAATCACCCTGTATGAGATCATCGGATTTGGAAGCCTCAGCACCACTCATGGTGTAAACTCTTCCCTTCGTCGTCGGCCTTTTGGCTCCGCCATTGTTGTTAGCAGCTGGGACAACTTTATGTGCCTTGCAGTATTTTACGATGTGCCCCGTCTGTCCACAAGTGTAGCATCTACCATTCCGCACAGGGCAGTTGTTGGCCAGATGTGATGGATCTCCACACTTGAAACACTTCCTCTCTTAGCCTTGATTTTGATTCCCTTGGCCTCCACTACCTGATGCATTAGCAACAGGACGATATTGTTGTTGTTTCTGATGATTCCCCGGGGGTCGTGAATAAGCTTTCTTCTGACTCTATCTTCCCTTTTGATCTTGATACTGGTTCTTGAATCGGGAAGGTCCTCCAACGTTCGCTCTGTTGTCCCTTCCATGCTTCATCAGTTCCACTTGCCTGCTTTTCTCAACCAAAGCCTGGAAATTTCGGATTCCCTGCGGCAGCACTGACTCTTTAATCTCATACCTCAGTCCTCTCTCAAAACTCTCGCACTTCTAGTCTTCATCTGGATTGTTCTGGAAGAATCGGAAATACTTGGCCAGCGATTCAAACTTGGCCGCATATTCACCAACTGTCATCTCCCACTGTTGTAGCCATAAGAACTCTTGCTCTTTCTCAACTCTAGCACTTTGTGGAAAGTACTTCCCCAAAAATCGGTGCTTGAACAGATCCCAAGTGATTTCTTGTTGATTTGACTCCAGCAGCTTATGGCTCCTCTCCACCAGTATTTCGCATCTCCCAGCAGTAGGAAAGTCGCATACGATACTTTCACCTCCTCAGGGTTATGAATCAGTTCGAAAATCTTCTCAATTTCCTGGATCCACAGATCAGCCTGCTCGGGATCCACATCGCCATGAAATTGTGGCGGATTCTGGCGCCGAAAAGTGGTCAAACTTCGGCCCTCAGCAGCCTGTTCAGCACGAACTTGCTCTTGAGCATTGTGAGCATTCATGGTAGCTGTCTGAATAGCAATTGCCGCTGTCATGTTTGCCATTGCCCGTGCCACGAAGTCCATTCCATTGGCACCGTCAGTGTCCTCAGCATGGACATCAACTCCTCTCCCGCGACCATGTCCACGGCCACGTCCTTGTCCAGCTCAAGTTTCGATTCCTGGTTCCATATTTGACTTACAAGATTGAAATCAGTCAAACTGCAACCAGAAATGAAAACATCAAAACACATTACTTCTAAGAAGTAATTCAATCAAACCTTAATCAGAGATCACACAACATCAACACAACAGACCTATTCCCAAAGATTCCCGAAAGACTCGACCAACTCTGATACCATTAATATGACACCCTAAACTAGCATCACATGGTTACCCAAAAATAGCATAAAATACGAAATAAAATTTTGCTGGTTACTTTCGGAAAACAGAATTTCTTTAGTTAGATTCTTACTAATGACGAAAATCATGATCAATTTTTTTCTTCTTATAGCAATAGATGAAATTACTCAAGAGTATATCCATATAACTCGTATATATATATATATATATATATATATATATATATATATATATATATATATATGCATCAACAGCAAGTTATATACATAAAGAAACTGGGGACAACATGTCCATTTCAAAAGATACTAAAAGAAAATAAAAATACTAACAACTCTAAAAACTAGGCAGCGACAGTCTAGAAACCACATCTAAAACTCATGGCCATCACTAGCCACTAACAGACTACCCAAAAACTGCTGCCTCAAAAATCTAACACTCTAAGCTGGTCCTCGCCTAGTGAAACCCGTTGGACAGTCCCCCGAGGGAGGGTCCAACATCTACGTCAGAGGAAGGATCAAGGGAATCTGCATTCCCATTCTTCTGAGGATGATACTTCGGGGTCTCCTGAGGGTCCTCCTCTGGGCCCTCTCCTTGCCCCTCCGCTACCAAAACAAACGGTGGGGCAGGAGTCGAGGGTGACTGTTGCTGCAAGGGCTGTGTAGCCGGAATGTAGTGCTGCAGCTGCCTCTAATCCACCAAAAACTGTAAAATCATCCAGATGGGCGGTAGAGGTAACCATCAAAAAGACACTCTTAAGGCTCACTAGCACTCTCCCCCAGCCCACTCTCAAAGTACATCAAAACCTTTACACACAGTCCTAGAGACGCACTGGTTGGCTCTCACCCTTAGTGGTGAGGATGCCCTAAGCTACCCTGTCCCTCTCCATGAGTGCGCCTATAAACCTGCATAGGCTCATACTCGGATGAGGAACTCGACACTACTATCCTACGCCTCTAAGCTGCCCTCAGGTACCGCTCCGTACGCCTGCGCTATCCTCTATGCACAAAGCTTCTCCTGCTAGATACTACAGAAGACTAGGGTGCCACCCACAAGTAGTCTCGCTCTCTCTGCCTCAAAGGGTGCCACATCCGAGGAAATGGAAGAAACTGGTACATGGGATAAGGTCCTATGATGTCCACATATGGTGGTGTGCCGCTCCGGAAGATCAAGCTGACAGGTCCAATGTAGACGGCCAAAAAGGTCGAGGGGTCCACCTACCATCCCCTCTCATCATGGTAGACTATCTCAATGTCCCCCAACACCGGCATCCGTGGTGCCCCTGTGATAAACGGGTGAAGCCTCGGGTCCATTCTGATCCTCCGCTAACTTGTCGTCTGTCAGCAAAACCGAATGTACACATACAAAGAAATACAGGGAGATAAGATACACATCACATCTATGACAGGGATGATGCAATGCAGGACATATAGCAAACACAATCATCTCTCAATATCACGACACTACGGTCGTTCCCTAACTAGATGCACACATACTTTTTCCATGCATGTCGGCCGGTACTAAACACTCTACTAAGGGCAACATCACGTCCGCACATCGGACAACAAGTTGGTTTGTTCCGATAATCCGTTCCGCTCGTCGTGACCCATAAGAATGCATCACCACTCAACTGTCCCAGACAAAGAGGGTTAACTGGGCCTCCTCGGAAGATCCATCGGCAACTGGAAAGACTCAGGGCTCTAGTCGGGATAACCGTACTTAGCCCGGACCGCCACGACACGATAGGCACTACTATACCGGTCTCATGTGAGTACACCTGCATCCAGTATATCCCTAAGGTCTCTCAGACCTTCCCTTCCATTTTCCGCACCCGCACTCAGTTCACAAACCTCGTATGCCTCACAACATACGGCTCGCAACTTGGCATCAATGCATATGCTATGCAAGTCATCCATCTCTCTTGAGCTGATATCACAACACATGCAACCTTGCTCTTAGCAACATGAGCTCCAAGCTCCATAGGTACATATACGAGCTCCAAGCTCCACTGTAATCATACGAGCTCCAAGCTCCACTTGTACCCATATGAGCTCCAAGCTCCTATCATGACCTTATGAGCTCCAAGCTCCATTATACCTCAAATCTCAATTATCAGCTCAAGCATCCACCACGGGGTCAAAACCCTATGTATGCTAAACCTCCGAATCTCATACATACACGCATTTCCAGATATAATGCAACAGTTCAGCAATTATCAACATGCTCCTTAAATCAATAAACAGCATACATACCAACATACCATTATCATCAATATATCATACATCTCTTGTAAATACCAAACATCATAAACAGCAAGTACGCATATATCAACACAAAGCACATATTATCATGCATCACAAATCTGCTAACCTAGGGTATCAAATATCACGGTGATAGCCCAAAGTATACTAAACCTAGGGTTTAGGTACTTTGTTAGGGCTCAACCTCACGTAGGGTTTAGGGTTCCCCCACACACATAAAACATACAACACAGCTATATGGACTACTCTTGCCTCCCCGATGTGTGTAACTTTTTCTCCCCACCTGATAGTGATAGTGGTGATAATCACGAACTCAACGAGCACTCCTTTGCTCCTCTCCTTGCCCCACAGCCGCAGCCCACCTGCTCCAACTTGTTCCGCATGCAACTTCCAAACTTGCCCTAATCACGGAAACAACACGTAGACAATAGCATTGACCCTAATACGAAGTTAAAACCGTGAAAAGAAGCTTAATCCAATAGAGAACATTGTATAGGTACAATGTAGGTAGATACGGAATCTCGGCTTACCCTCGTCGAATCATAAAAGTAAACCGGTAGAATTGGAGTAGGAGTCGCGCTGATCACGAAAACACGATCGGAATTGGAATCGGACGAACGAACGGATCACGAACTTAGATTGAAGCTTTCAACCTCTCTCTGGTCTCTAACTCAAGCTCTCTATATGTATGAGGTTTGTAAATCTCGTCCATGGTGAAAAATAAGCAAGTATTTATAGAGGTAAAACTCTGCTGCAAACGCTTTAGCGTTCTGGAACTCCACGCTTTAGCGTTCCAACGTTTGAGCGTTGGCTTCCTCAACGCTTGAGCGTTGACGTTTCCTCACCGCCAAGGCACCGCCCATCATGTGCCAACCGCAACCCGTAACCGACACGTGTCACTTTACGTCCTATCACTGCTAGTCACTGGTCAGAGGGTCCAAGCTTGAGCATCCACAACTCTCCACACTAGAGCGTCAGCACGCTTGAGCGTTCCACTGGTCCACACTTGAGCTTTCTGATCCTGGTCCTTTGTTCTTTATTCTTCTCTCATCCAATTCATTCCTACTCTTAACATACAATCTAAACACCTTTCAATCCAAGGCAACAATTACTAACAAACATATAAATACCCAATTTATTCCGAAAATTGAGATGTTACAATGACACTACGCGATTCTCACATGGGGGCGCAATCAGAGGTACTTAACAATTATAATTAGGTCATACTACATTATCCAATACAAGGCACAATGTGTTTCAAAACGTATGACACCGTTGTCCATCAAGGCACAACGATACACAATGACTTAAAGTCATCACAGGGTTCCCTGCCATCAAGGTTCCCCATCTAGATGGCATGTCTGCCAGACACCCCAAATGCATGAGAAAATCTTTGTTTCCGTAAGTTGTTATTTGTCGTATCATTATTCCCTCGTTGAAACTCAAAGCTATCAACCACCACATCATTTTGACTCTTAAAACTTTATAACATTTCTCAAAAGGTGACACACAGTCCAAAATCCAGAAAGGGACACACAGTCTGAAACAGCTCGAACCCAAAAACCATCAACCGATGCACCAGTCTTAGAGTTTGGGCTCTAGAGCACATAACCCGTCCATAAACCTACAGGACCAAACAAAATGTCCACAAGCCTACAGGACTTTATCACTAACACGGATCCGTGATCCACGAGTTCTGCAGAACCCTAGAACCCCGACGTCTCGGTTCCTAGGTTCACATCCATAAGTAACCATTTCTTTTCGAAAACCAAAAACCAAAACCCATATCTCCGAAGCTTACGCACAAAGCCTTCGGGAATGGTTTTCCACAAAAACCAACACTTAAAGCAAAACCATGTTTCTTTCTGAAGTACTTTGGTAAACCACATCACTTTGAAATACGGTTTGCGAAAAACTCCTTTTTTTTTGGATAAAACAATTTATTTCAAAACTAGATTTCCTTGAAAACACTTTTACTTGAAATGTTTCGCTTTATTACTTTAAAAACGGTCGATGTCTCCAAAACGTACTTTTTACTTTAAAACTTTACTTTTCTTGAACTAAAGATATTTTTCTCCTTTTTCCCTTTATGTCAACTCATTTCTCAATAAAGCATATTTTATTTTCTTTATTCCCAAAAGATATCCATTCCATTTATTTTTCCAAAATTCTTTGAAACCTTAGCCTTTTGTTTCCTTACTTTACGTTCCGAGCTTTTTTGAAGCTTTTAACCTTACTCGATTTTGAGCCTTAACCGATGTTAGGTCCCTTAGCACAGTATCAATCATAACAGACATAAATAACATCATTTACCATAATTAAGCACAACAAAGCAAATCTTGCACAATCAGGCATAATCAAATACGACAAGCATAAAGTAAATCACTCCACAACAACACAGCACATTTAAACTATTACAAACCATATACACAAATACAGCACGCAACTGTCGGAAATTGAATTCCTCAAGTTTATCCCCTTATCTCTTGAAGTTATCCTCCAATTCAAGGTTTTCCGATCGATTTGCGGATTCTCCCGATTACTCTTTCGATTACGCAACAACAACTACACACATACAATCAATCAAATCATCAACATCAAACAACATAATTTTCCTCACTCTCCTCTACCTAGGGTTCGGCCACCCTCTAATCAAATAGGCTAGGGAAGTTTTTTGATCACATGATTTTGGATTCAAAGCCCTCTAAGTGTGATAGAACTAAATCAACACTTCTTAAGCAAAAATTTGAACAAAACTTCATTGATCCAAAATGGGGAGGTTCGGCCATCTATACCCATATGGGTTAGAGGACTCCTTTGGTTACAAGCTCTTGGATTATGAAGGAGGGCAATGAAACTAGCTCATAGAAATTGGTTTGACATTAAAAAGATTTTTCTACAATATTTCATGATTTTATGAAATTTAAGCTTCAACTTGAATAAAGCTTGAAACTCATGATTTCAATGGAGAAGGATGAAGATTGAGAGCTCTAGAATGAAGTCCATACCTCCTAGATGATGAAGATGGATGACGTGGTCAACTTTGCTTCACCAAAAAACGTGAACATTCTTAAGGGAAATGAGAGAAAGTGAAGGAAGAAAATGTTGAAGGAGAAGAAAAATGAAGAGTGATGTTGATGAGGGTGGGACATGGGACTTATGGAGGTGGGGGCAAGGATGTCTCAATTTTTTCACTTAAGGATAGAAAGGTCATTTCACACAAGGACCAAAGGGTAATTTCCATGAAAGTTCAAGGGCATTTTGGTCATTTCGCGTCCAGATATTTTAAAAACCATCATGACACTGGCACGCATTCATAAGTGACTTGACCTGACTTCAAGATTATCCGTTAGCGGGTCCCGGTAAATCCCTATCCAGCTTATATTATTCCGCTTTTTAGGCCGCGAAACCAATTTTAGCAAAAAGGTAAGAAATTCGATTCTAAAACTAACTGTCTCATTCACGAGTCAAAATTAGGTCTTCTAGGTAGTGAAATACTACTGTCAGTGAAAACACAGACCAGGCTCCGTCTGAGTTTTCGACCCAAAATTTGACTGTAACTTCCTACGATAGCATAGGGCGTGACTATGGTCTCAGTTTTTTTTTTTTAATTCACTCTCTAAACCCTCCGATAAAATACAAACTCATACACACAGTTAATTGACCTTATAAAGCTTGAAAAATCGGGGTGTTACAATTCTCAAGTGATTTAATGAACAATAAGTTAAAGCAAAACAAGGAAATAATTTTGAATAAAATACAACCTTGGGTTTGGCCAAAGGGTTCTTAAAACAACTGGAAAGTATTTTGACCTTTATTTATAGCTAAAGTAAATCAAATGATGTTTTGAAATTTAATGAATCAAATGATTTCAACAACAAACAACTTTGAGAAATCGTATATGACATTCGGTCACAATGAAGGTTTTGAACGTAAAACTAATCCTTGATTTTCAATACAATACTTAATTTCAAATTTAAATATAAATGATTTCAAGTTAAAAGGGATTTAGACTTAAGAAGATTTCTCTTCTTTAATTAAAGCAAAAGAGTTTTAAACTCCAAATTCTAACTTTAAGTGTAATCAAAGTTACAAAGCTATTTGAAATAATGTTTTAAGGCTTTGAATCAAAGGTACTAAGACACTTTGCCAAAGTATAAAACAAATGAGTCTATGTACTCACTTTTTTTTACAAAGAGTTTATACACTCATCTATTTTCAACTCAAGCAATTGTACATTCAAATTGAGTATGTGAATAAGTGAGGTATTTGATAAGGAAAAGCTTTTAATTCATCATAAGTGTTTTATATACTAATGATTTGGTTTTATAAATTTAAAAGATGTTTTAACTTAAATAGATTTGAAATTGTCAAATAAAAGACAAAAGAGTTTTGAACTCAAAACTAAGGATTTTCCTAAGTTAAAACCCTAAGTTAAACAATTGACTTAGAGTGAAAGAAAGAGATAAGAAAGTGTGATGCGTGGTGGAACAAGACCATATATTACACTATTGATGATTCGTTCATCAATCGATTCATAAGACTTAAGCGAATCAATATGTATTTCATTACTTGAAAACAAGTAACCTCTAACTTCGAAAAGATCTAAGACTTGACTAGAGGATTCTCAATCCTTCTTCATAAGACATTTCGGACTTGAGAAATATATCATAAGACACAAACACAAACATGAAACGTTTTGGTTTGGAACAGTAGTTCGATGACGAGCCAGTGAGTCAGACCCGAGAACATCGTCTACCTGTATAGTCTTGTGATGGCTCGATCCCGGAGGGATCACGAGATTTATCCCATGGATAAAAATTAAAAACACTTAAAATGTGCGAAGTTCCTAAGTAAGAGAACCTTAGTGAATCTTGAAGTTTATCCGGTGGATAAACATCTTATAGCATCCGCTTTCTATAAGCATTGACATTGTGTTGCATAAGTTAGTAAGGCATTGAATTCATTTTCACTTCTTTTCACTTTTACGTAACAAAGTTTCATCTTCTTCACAGAGAAACTCAGAGAGAGTTCCAGACCACCATTAGGGACTTGTAATGCTTGGTTTGGAGTGATTCAACTATCATAACCCTAACCCCGGTTGTGTACTCATGTTCGTATCTTCGTCTTCTACATTTCTAACCGATCGAATCTTCGTATCGTCAAAGGTATGTCAAAGTTACGTATATGCCAACATTGTCAACATCGACGTGCTTAACTTGTTCTTCATTCATTTCAAGCTTCTATCTTCTTTTTCGATTCGTTCTAGGATTAATGCTATAGCATACGTGTTGTTTTCGTGATTAGGGCAAAGTTCGAAGACGAGATCGTGATCATGTTGGGAGGAGAACTGTGGCTGTCTTGGGAGTTTCGTGAGGATCGTGGTGTTCGTGTTGGTGTTTGTGCAGTTGATATCAGGTGGGAGAAAGAATCACAACTCGTCGGGGAGGCAAGAGTAAAATAGTGTACATTAATATGCGTAGGGCGACCTAAACCCTACTAGTGAACGAGTAACCAACAACACATAACTCACATCGACGACTACCATAATGTGGTACCAATGTAGGTTTAGGAATTGTAGGTTTATCGCCGATAGGTTGATCTGTGGTAGATCGAGGTTGCATGCCTAATATGATATAATTGACTGCCATGACATGTTTGATGATGTATGTGTTGAATGAGATTAGTCGTATGCCTTAGCGATTATATTAGTATATGCTCGCATGATAAATATTTTGAAGGTGATAATATGAACATCTGCTATGTTGTTGTGGATGGTGCATGGAAACTATATGCTTATTAATATCGTTGCGTGATTATAGCTAAGTAACGATCATTGTGGATCGAGTGATATGTGGTGTGAGGGGAATTGATAGTATGTGTAACATAGTACTCAACCCTTTGACTTTTTTGATGTGGTAGTGATGATTAAGGAACGCCCTGATCTACTAGGGGTGTTAGTCCTTAGTTATGTACAGACTGTGGGGTTGAGTTACTAAGCTGCTAATCAAGAAATGAGTCGGTGAGGTTCATGTTGCATCGCTGTTGTATTCATCACTGTGTGACTAGGTGATGGGCAAACATCTTGATTTGCTGGGGATGTGTACCGCGAGATTAGATAGTGGACGATCATCTTGATTTGCTGGGGATGAGTCATCATGGTTGATAGACATGTTGATCTGCTAGGGATGGCATGGTGATGGATGGGGCATCCTGATGGGTCGGGGATGTCGTGTCGTGACCGCGTTCGTTTAAGGTCTAGTTTCATGAGCGAGTGAGACTAGTAGTAAGGTGAAATGACTTGAGGATAGTTGTTATGCCAATATGTGATTATCTGTGCGTGTGCTATCTATGTATATGTTTTATTGCTACTTTCCCATATTATGATATGTTGCTGTTTCTTATCTTCTTTTTCCCCTATGCGATGTTATGTTTATTATTGCCATGAGAAGACCCTGTTGAGGACATTCCAGAGGAAGATGGCACACCATACGAGCCTTATGTAGTGGACGAGCCGCACATCCCAGTGCTGGGAGATGTTGAGTTCCGCTACCACTTTGAGGATGAGACGCGCATCCCAGTGCTGTAAACCCGCAAGGCACGTACTCGGATGAGGAACTAGAAACGACGACCCCCCACCGCCTATAGGTCCTCAGATACTGCTCTGATCTCCTTTGTTGTCCACGTAGCACAAAGCCTCGCCTGCTGGTGACGTGAGATGACTTTGGCACCGCCACTATAAAGTCTTGCTAAGGTTGTCTCGGTGGGTGCCACATCTGGGTTAAGGGGAGAAACTGAATCACTCTGTACGGTCCTATGATGTCCTCGAACGGTGGAGTGCATCTCTTGAATAGTAGGCTGACTGGTCTAGTGTAAACTATCAGGAACATAGAGGGGTTCATCTGCCACCCCTGATCATCATGGTAGATGATCTCAAGATCGACCAGCACCAGCATCCGCGATGCCTCCTGGAAGAAAGGGTGTGTCCTCGGATCCATATGTATCCTCCGATGGCTCATCGCCTTCTCATAAACCGAACAACAAAATAGGCAAGAAAGACAGGGAGATAAGAATACAACACATCATAAGCAAGGATAATGCAAAGTAGGTTATATAACAAACACAAACGTCTCCCGAGTACACTGACACTACTATCATCTCCTAGCTAAATGTACCATACTCTTTCTATGCATGCTAGTGAGTACTAAACGTCCCCCTTGGACAAAGATATCAGATATGTCCGCACATCGGACAAGTAGGTTTATTCCGGTAATCCGTTCCGCTCGCCGTGACCCATAAGAATGCATCATCGCTTTACTGTCCTCGACAAAGAGGGCTATCTGGGCCTCCTTGAAAGATCCACCAACAATTGTAAAGACTCAGGGTCCATTCGGGATAACCGTACTTAGATAGGACTACCACGACACGGTAGGCGCTACCATACCGATCTTATGTGGGCACACCTGCGTCCATTATATCCCTAAGATCTCACAGATCTTCCCTTCCGTTTTCGCACCCGCACTCGGTGCACCGACCTCGTGTGCCTCATGCCACACAGCTCGCCACTTGGCAACTATGCAGATGCTATGCTTGTCATCCATCCATTCGAGCTGATATCGCACCATATGCAAACTCGATACTGGCATATAGCGCAACTCAACATCACGATCTCAGGAGCACCTCACGGCTCCAAACATAACTGCAACTCACGACTACCAGCTCAATTACCAACATTAGATTCTTAGCCCTAAACATGCTAAACCACCAACTACTCATGCATTCACGTAAACAAAGGCAATACAACGATTTATCATTATGCGTATAAAACAATAGCATATCAATCAGATAAACATGTTATAACATGTGTTATACTTCTCACATGGCAGATATCAATTAGACATATAGAAGCAACATACACATTGACCAATCAATCAACACAAGTCTGCTAATCCAGTGTACCAAACTCAGCGGTGCTAGAACAAAGTAAACCAAACCTAGGGTTTAGGTACTTTTATGAGGGCTCAACCTCAAGTAGGGTTTAGGGTTCGCCCACACAATATTAAAACAACCAAACAAAGTTATATAAGCTACTATTGCCTCCACGATGTGTGTAACTCTTTCACCCCACTTGAACTGTCACGCACGCTTTCCTAGCAACTCCAAATCGCAACTCTGAAACTGGCAACCTCGTACGCTTCCCAACAAAGTCCACACACAGCTCCCAAAACTGCCAAAGATGCCCCAGCATGCACATTGGGCCAACAATCGCCCCGAGTACACCCATGGGATCCAGAAACAGCCAGAAACTCATAAACAACAACGAAAAAAACAATAGATGCTCGCAGGGTTTGAATCAATGAACCTAAAGGAATCAAGCCATGAAAATTAGGGGAAAAGCTTACCAAGACAGCACCTGGACTCCTCAAGGGCAGAACCGCGACGCTCTCCTCGTGCGACTCCTCGAACAAAAGATTGGGTAAAAAGATCCATACGACCCTAGTGTGTTAGCAAAGCGACATTAGGTTGGAGCATGAGGAAGAAAATGATAGAAACTAGACCAAATACTAAAAAAAAATTAGGGTCGACGACATCGAGGTCGCACCTTAGGCAAATCCGAAGCTACAATCAAAGAAATGTAGCCAGAATAGGGTTTCAACGAGCGATTGAACCGAAAACACTCAAATACTCTCTGACCTCTCTCTGGAACTTGCAAAGCTCAAGGAAAAAGAAACTTCGAGGATTTTTCGTTTTAAGGGGAAATGAAAAGAAAACTCAACACATTTAGGTATCTGGCCAGCACGCTAAAGCGTGCAAAATTCCCACACCTAAGCATTCCCACGCTCTAGCGTGGGGTTTCTGTAACATCCCAAAAATCTTATATATGTCTTGTTAACTATATGTGTGAATAACTTGACTGATAACACAATTCGATTAATTTCTATCATAAAAATATTTAATAATTGTAAATTCATATTTGAATTTCAATTATGAGCTTAATAATCATAAAATGTTGCTTTGAGCCCGATGTGCTATTTTGGGTCGGAACCGGTAAAAATATTATTATTTTAATCAGGACTGCTTTACCTTGGGATGTATGCCAGGGCCAGGAAAATAATCTGTCCGAAACCGGGAAGTTATGTTGAGTCTCCAAAATGTCTGATGTGCATTTACCTAAGTTTTGATGAAAACTAAACATTTGTTCATTTGTACTCTTTTATGGTTTCTGACCTATCTATTTAGTGTGCAGATTTATATAATAAGTTTTGATCACTTGTTTGTACTAAGTCCAAGCTGGTCTAAGCTTGAGATCACCCGTCTGTACAAGGAAAGCTCACTTGTCTAAAGCTTATAAGAGGATGTTGACTTTCTGGTTAAAAGTCAACCTGTCTAAACAAGCTATTCACCCGTCTGCTAACTTTCGATCAAGAACCTCATTCAAGATTGAAGATTTCTTTTAGCTGTCTAAAAATGGAAGTACAACAAAAGAGCTTTATCCATGAGTACAACTGAGAGTTATACGCAATGGAAAAGTTTGTCTGTGAAGGAGAAAAAGCATATGTAAAAGTCGGAAATGACTGATGCTGCATCAAAAAGCTCTGTCCTTCCTATGTTAGAGAACAAGCAACATTCCTGAAGCATTAATGGCTGCCCAGAACGACTCTATTTGCATTTAATAAAGACTTGCGAAAAGCCAAGCTTTCAAGGAATGTCTCTAACAGCTTCAATCCTTTGAAGACTATTTAATGAAGAAGACATTGAAGATTCTACAGAGAACCATCACAACATTCAAAGAGCAATTACTCTGTGCATTTATATTTTCATTCTTTCATTCCTTATTCTTCAATCATTTGAAGTTAATACGCAGTCTTTCAAACCTTCACATTCAATACACTCCTCCAAGTGCTTGTGAAAGACTTGCAAGTTGTAATTAATTTACATCTTCTCTTAAACAAACCCGAGTGAGTCTGAAGAGGCTAAGTGAGAAAACAATACTTGTGTTAGAGCCTGAAGAGGCTAGGTGCGCAAAGAATACTTGTTTGTCCTGTAACCTGATCAGTTATAGTTGAAAATACTTGGTGCTGCCAAGGACTGGACGTAGCCTCAGTTGTTAAGGGGTGAACCAAGATAAATCTGTTGTGTTTAATCTCTCCCTCCCTTATCTCTTTAGTTTGATTATTTATCTTAACTTTTTTCCATCTTGCATGATTGTGTGTTTTTTTGTGAAAACCTTCAGACAAGTTGCTTGTCTGACTGCTCTGTTTTAAACACTCTTCTGCTCCCTGCTGTGCTTGTGAAAAAGTTACTATTTCTCTTTTAAATCTGGTAAACACAATTCAACCCCCCTTATAGTGTTTACATCTGTCTATTTCAGTTGGTATCAGAGCTCAACCTTTGGGTTGAGCACCTAATAGTGTAGAGAAAAGATCCTGAAGATTAGACAATGACTACAGGAGCAAGCTCAAGTGGAAGCACCCAACCTGAAGGAGGCTCCATGACCAGAACTCCTTTCTTCAATGGTGAAAACTACAACTATTAGAACGAGAGATTTAACAGGTTCATTCTGTCAACAAACTTTGACCTCTGGGATGTCATCACTGATGGTCCTTACACTCCAAAGAATGATGATAAATCAGATAAGCCAAAAGCTTAGTGGACACCTGCAGAAAAGACAAAATGAGATCTAAACCACAAAGCCAGATATGCTATAATCTGTGCTTTCAGTCCAGAAGAATTTGAAAAAGTTTGTGCTTGTGATTCTGCTAAAAAAATGAGGGACTCTCTATCTATCACACTTGAAGGAACTGCCAAAGTAAAAGAATCAAAGATTTCTATGCTTGTCAGAAAGTATGAACTATTCACCATGGATGAAGGTGAATTTTTCGCTCAGATGATTGGAAGATTCCAAACTATTAAAAATGGTTTGAAGTCTCATGGTAAAACATATACAAATGCTAAGAAGGTTGCCAAAATTCTCAAAAGTCTTCCAAGGCAGTGGAGACCTGTTGTCACTGCTATATCTCAAGCCAAGGATCTCACTACCTTGACTATGGATGAACTTCTTGGCACCCTCATTGTACATGAACAAGAGCTCAATGAAGATGTGTCAATCAAGAAGGACAAGGCCATTAAGCTTCAAAGGCAAACGAGTCTGCTAGTGACGCAGACGAGTCTAAAGATGAGGATTCTGATAGTGATGAAGAGACATCTCTCATGACCAGAAAGATGAGAAAGCTCTAGAAAAATAAAAAAAATTTAGAAATGAGAAGCCTTTCAGAAAATTCAACAAGGAATCCACATCAACAAACAAGAGTTCTATTGTCTGCTATGAATGCAAGAAACCTGGTCACATCAAAGCTGAGTGCTCTCGTTTAAAGAAAGTCCCCCAAAAGAAGTTCTTAAGAAAGAAGAAGAAAGGTATGATGGCCACATGGGAAGATCTTGAGTGTACATCTTCTGAAGGAGAAGAGATAGAGGAGGAAACGAATCTTTGTCTAATGGCCAACGTAGATTTAGAACCTGAAACTGAGGTATATTTTGAATTTGAGGAATTGCATGATGCCTATGATGAGTTAATAGAGGAATCCAAAAGTTTATCTAAGGCTTTCAAATCCCTCAAGAGAGAGTATGTAAAACTCCTAAGTGAGCACAAACAAAAATCTCAAGAGTGTGAAATGCTGGCCAAAGAGAACAGTCAGCTGAGGACTGAAATGTCTAATAAAGCTAAGATCTCAAGTGAAACATCACATTCTGAAGTTGTTAAGCTTCAACAGAAAGTAAAAGAGCTCACTTCTGATCTTGCCAGATTTGCTAATGGCAAAGATAATCTAGCCAAGTTGCTTGGATGTCAGAGAAAATCTGAAGGTATTGGATATGATCATCAAGTTCATCATGAAGTATCAACAAGAATCTCAACAGTATCTGTTGAATCTGTTTCAGTTAAATCTAGACCTATTTGTAACTTCTGTGGAAAAGTTGGACATGTTATGTCTAAGTGTATTCACAAGAAGAAAAGGAAGTGTTCACAGACTCCTAGAACTAACAGAAAAGGACCCAAAAAAATATGGGTACCTAAAGATAAAATAATTCCTATTGCAAATATTCTTAATAGGACAAAGCATACACCTTTGGAGGCAAGAGAAAGGTCTATGTTCCAAGATCTCCAACCTAAGAAAGGTGGACATGTTTCCTTTGGAGGCAACCAAAAGGGAAAGGTAATTGGTGTTGGTACCATTGGTGTAAACCCCCTCTTCCCTCAATATCTAATGTCCTTATGGTTGAAGGATTAAGACACAATTTACTTAGCATAAGTCAATTATGTGATAGTGGATTTGATGTCATCTTCACTAAGAATGAATGCATAGTCAAAGATAAGAGTGGCAATACCCTCTTTTCAGCTAGTAGGTGGCAAAATCTTTATAAGATTGAGCTAACTGAACTCTCAGATCAAAGTGTAACCTGTCTGATATCTAAAGAGGATGAAAGATGGTTATGGAATAAGAAACTAGGACATGCTAGTATGAAACTAATTTCGAAATTGAAAAAGGATAACCTAGTGAGAAGATTGCCTGATATCAATTTTAAGAAAGATGTTTTGTGTGATGCATGTCAAAGAGGTAAACAAGTAAAATCAAGTTTCAAATCTAAAAACCTAGTATCAACCTATAGACCTCTTCAGTTGTTACACATGGATCTGTTTGGACCAGTTAGTGTTGCTAGATTAGCTGGAAGGAAATATGGATTTATCATAGTTGATGACTACTCTAGATTTACATGGGTACTTTTCTTAACCCACATGGATGAGGCTTTTAAGGCTTTCTCTGTATTCTGTAAAAAAGTACAAAATGAGAAAGGTTTATGTATTTCTACCCTTAGAAGTGATCATGGGGGAGAATTTGAAAATGAGCAATTCAGACTGTTCTGTGAGGAGAATGGAATCTCTCACAACTTGTCTGCACCTAAAACTCCACAGCAAAATGGAGTGGTTGAGAGAAAGAACAGATCTCTGCAAGAGATGGCTAGGTCTATACTCAATGAAAATAATCTCCCTAAGTACTTCTGGGCTGAAGCAATAAACACTGCATGTTATGTACAGAACAGAATACTTATAAGGCTTTTTCTAAAGAAGACTCCTTATGAACTATGGAAAGGAAGAAAACCCAACATATCTTACTTCCATGCATCTGGATATGAATGTTTCATCATGTACACTAAGGATCAACTTGGAAAGTTTGATTCCAAAGTGGATAAAGGTATCTTCATTGGATATTCTGAAATGTCTAAGGCATGTAGAGTTTATAACTCGAGAACCTCTGTGGTTGAGGAATCCATTCATGTGAAATTCAATGATGGCTTAAAGACTGATAGGGAACTATCAGATCTAGAAGATGATCTTGCAAGACTTGACTTGATCAGACAAGATAGTCAACAACCAGACATATCTAAAAATGAACCTGTTGAAGAGTCTATCACACAAGTGGAGCAGACAAGTCAACAAACTAGTCAAAATCAGCATGATGATACAAATTTCAAAAGAGACTGGAAATTCAAAGTTCATCATCCTGAGTGTAACGCCCTTCGTTGCATTAGTAACCCAAAATAATTAATTTAAATAAAAGAAAGTAAATAAAAATTTTCTTAAATAAATGTTGAATAAATACTTAATATAATAATAATCCAAAATAATTGTTTACATTAATTCAAAAATTGAAATAACATAATCAGTTTCAAAACCTCAAAACAGAGCGTCTCCAACATTTCGAGTGAGAAAATAACTAAAAGACAATAAATGTCCTCCTGGCATATGCCGTACAATACTAACCAAGCTCTAAAACTAAAGAGATAGTCTTCAAGATGTCTGGTTACTCAATAGGGACTTCCTCAGGCTCTGAAAACAATACTCCTAATGAGATATAATATCCCAGTGAACAGAAATACAGTTTAAAAGGTTTTCGTAGAAGCATTGTTCTCAGCCGGTGCGGTAACCGGAAAAACTATCCATGGTACCCGCTATTTTCAAAATAATGTATAATAATAATAATAATAATAATAACAATAATAATAATAATAATAATAATAATAACAATAATAATAATAATAATAATAATAATAATGATATAAATTATTATTGACAATAATCAATCATCATCAACACATCATAATTCAAGCATGTCAAAGTCTCATATATCAAATAATCTCAACATCCTCATATGTCATATGACTTTCAAACTACACATAAAAATGGCGTCTCATTGCCTACTTTACTCATGAAGGTATTTCAATGTCACCTTCTCTTCAGCGACATTACTTTTTTCGATACCAACCATTGTACACTTATGGTATTACTCATTTCAACATCCCAACGTGTGGCGATGTTGCTTTCGATACCCCATTATGGCGGTATTTCATATTTCGACACCCTAATTCATTGGCAGTGTTATTTTTGATACCCTTATCATAGGCGGTATTGTAGCAAACAACAATCATCACATTTACAGTTATTAATTAATGTCATAAACCCCAATATCATCATATAGTCAAATATAGCATGTCAATCAACCAAATCATGTACACATCATTCATATCATAACATCGATATCAATAATAAACATTTAATTGACAGCAGAAACACCTTAGAAGAAAAACCCCCAAATTTGTAAAATTAGGATTTGACCAAACGCATGATTATTTTCAAAAAAAATCATATTTTGAAAGCATAACCCAAACCCAAGACAATTCTCACCATGGATAGGGTGAGAAAGAGTATTTCTACTCACCTCTTGAAGATCTCCAAGAATCTCCAAGCATACCCCATGGCGAATCCTAGATGTCGCCTTCCTCAACCTTGAATCTCCTTCTCCTTCTCCTTCTTCTTCATCTTCATCTTCTACCTCTTCTTATTGTTGTGGTGGTTGTTGTTTTTGTTCTCCTTCCAAACTCATTGTTTGTTGCCACCCCATCTCCCAAGCATGAGGATGCTCCACAGTCATTACTAAGGTGTTTTAGGGTGCAAAGAGGGTTTCTAGCGTACCCCATGGCGAATCCTAGATGTCGCCTTCCTCAACCTTGAATCTCCTTCTCCTTGTCCTTCTTCTTCATCTTCATCTTCTACCTCTTATTATTGTTGTGGTGGTTGTTGTTGTTGTTATCCTTCCAAACTCATTGTTTGTTGCCACCCCATCTCCCAAGCATGAGGATGCTCCACAGTCGTTACTAAGGTGTTTTACGGTTCAAAGAGGGTTTCTAGCCGCACTAGGATGTTATAAGATGGTATATATATAGTGTTGCACTAGTTCCCTATTTTTAAACTTATTTTTAACGCATCCTGACATAGAGCACAGGCGTGCTCGTGATTGGCATGGCCGTGCCAATCAGCGTCAAAATTGTTTATTTTCCGACACGGGCGTGCTAACAATTAGCACGGCCGTGCTTGTCCGAGTAAAGGCGTACTCAAACGAGTCAAGGTGCGCACATGAGCACAGGCATGCTGATATTGAGCACGGGCGTGCTCATGCACCAGGAAGTGAATTTCCCTTAGAAAATCACTCTTAACAACTTTTAATTATTTTTAATCACTTTTATTTTATTCAAGGGCTTAAAACATATATTTTAAACCTCCCAAAAACTGTATAATAATCCTCATATTATAATCTCTATTTATTTTATTTTTTTAGGATGTTACACTGAGGATCTCATCATTGGAAGTCCCTCTGAAGGTGTTAGAACCACATCTGTCTTAAAAGAATCAAGCAATACGGCTTTTCTATCAGAAATTAAATCGAAGCATATTGAAAAAGCTATCGAAGATGAAATCTGGATTCTTGCCATGCAAGAGGAACTAAATCAGTTCATAAGGAATGATGTCTGGATACTTGTCTCCAAACCAACAGACAAGTCTGTTATTTGAACAAGATGGGTTTTCAAAAACAAGTTAGATGAAGATGGAAAAGTTCTCAGAAACAAAGCAAGGTTAGTAACTCAAGGCTATAACCAATAAGAAGGTATTGACTATACTAAAACTTTTGTACCTGTAGCTAGGATAGAAGCTATACGCATACTTATGTCATATGCTGCATAACATCAAATTACTTTATTTCAAATGGATGTGAAAAGTGCTTTTTTAAATGGAATAATTGAAGAAGTATATGTTAAACAACCTCCTGGTTTTGAAGATTCTGAAAAACAAGATTATGTTTTCAAAGTTAAAAAGGCTTTATATGGTTTGAAACAAGCACCTAGAGCATGGTATGATAGGCTTAGTTCTTTTCTCATGAATAATGGTTTTATTAGAGAAAAAGTTGACACAACCCTGTTTAAAAAGTTCTCAAAAGATAAATTCATAGTAGTTCAAATATCTGTTGATGATATTATTTTTGGAGCTACTAATGAAAAGCTTTGCAAAGAATTTTCTAAGTTGATGCAAGCAGAACTTGAGATGAGCATGATGGGAGAATTGAAGTTCTTCCTTGGACTACAAATCAAACAGACGAGTGATGGTATCTACATCCATCAACAAAAATACACTAAGGAAATTCTAAAGAAATACAAAATGGATAGCTCAAAGTCTTTGAAAACTCCCATGCAACCCAATGCATATCTAAGCAAAGATGAGGAAGGTAAAAAGGTAGACCAAACTGTCTACAGAGGTATGATTGGATCCCTACTGTACTTAACTTCTAGCAGACCTGATATTCAGTTTAGTGTTTATATGTGTGATAGATTCCAATCTGATCCTAGAGAATCCCATCTTAAGGTTGTTAAAAGAATATTCAGATATTTGCTTGGAACAACTAATCTTGGTTTACTGTATTTGAGAACACAAGAATACAGGTTAGTTGGTTTCTGTGATGATGACTTTGCTGGAGACAAACTTGAAAGAAAAAGCACCAGTGGAGGATGTAACTTCATTGGAGGAAAAGACAGACTACAATTGCACTGTCAACTACAGAAGCATAATATGCCTCTGCTACAAGTTACTGCTCATAACTTTTATGGGTAAAACATCAACTTGAATATTACTCTATATTTGAGCATAACATATATATCCGGTGTGATAATTCAAGTGCCATATGTCTAAGTAAAAATCCCATACAATATTCTAAGGCTAAGCACATAGAAATTAAACATAACTTTATAAGGGATTATGTTCAAAAAGGTGTGTTTGTTGTTAAGTTTGTTAAAATTGAAAATCAGTGGGCTAATATCTTCACAAAACCCTTAGCTAAGGATAGTTTTAAATATATTATAGATAATTTGAACGTGCATGGCATTGTTGAATAACCTATCTAATGAGTGTTGCATTACCTGTTTGTGCTTACGTGTTTGACCCTGCTGAGTCATACTCGTATGAACTCAAAAGTTTTAAATGGCTATTATTCCTTAATACCATTTAATTATTTGAGGCAAAACATATACATGACAGTTGTTCTTTTTGAAACCATGTTTTCCTTAAATGTCTTAGTGGGCGTTGTGTTTCCCCAAAGGACTTAAACCGTTTTTAGCATTAAAATTTCCTTTTCTATTTCTTGCTTTTAAGTCTTTAAAAGTTCTCTTCATCTGACATTTCTTTCTTCCGTTCTAAACACTCTTTCTCTATCCCTTCATCTCCCTTATCTTCCCTCCAAAACTCTCTAACCCTAAACCTTCTGCAATGGCACCAAAAAGAAAGCTCTCTTCTGCTGAAATCGTACACAGGTACGCAATGGAGGTAGAGGATGTTGAAAAGATTGTTGCTGGAAAATCTGTGGATCTTGAGGCTATGAAACGTCTGGGAATAGATGTAACTGAGGAGCTTGAATACTCTCAATGGACTCCATTCTTCAAGATGAAGGAACTCGTGCACCCTAAGATGATGATAGACTTCTGGACCAGCGCAATAGTCGTTGATTCCACCAATGGTCTTCTCACTGAGATACAAGGACGTGTTCTTTGACAACGCTTCTATTTTACCCTCAACACGCTAGGGATTACAACTGGCTACCCTAGAATTGGAGTTGGATTCACAGAAGAATGGGAAAGTACAGTTAGTGAAGATGATATTAATATCGCCTTATACGGTGTTCCTCACCCTCCAAACTTTAAATCCATAACCCTAGTTCCCAAATGCCGATTCTTACTGAAGCTTCTACAAGAATATGTGATGCCTAAGAAGGGATCTAGAGACAATGTCTCCAAGATGGACAAGTTTGCCCTTTATCATCTCATCCACAAGATCAAGGTTGACTTAAACGATCTTATATTCAAGCATTTCCTGGCCATGGTTAGGAGACCTAGCTCCCCTACCTATCCTTATGTAATGCTTCTGACCAAACTCTTCGTAGTCGAGATTTTTGTCCCTCAAGATGCTGCCTTTATGGACTTGGCTCCAGCTCTAGACAAAAAGACTTTGTCTATGATGAAGTTTCCTGTCCCATCTCAACCTTTATCAGATCAAGCTTCTGAGGAACAGTAGAACAAGGCTCCTGCTGAATCAACAGGCGAGTCTGAAGTCCCTGCAGCTGAGAAGTTGTGGGAATCTACTGGAAAAGTTGCCAGACAAGATTAGAGGCCTTCATCTACGAAGCCAACCCTTTCTACTAAGACAGAGGAAAAGTTACACTGGCCCAAAGCCGGGAAAATTTACATTGGTAAACACAATTCAACCCCCTTCTAGTGTTTACATCTATATATTTCAAGTTACACTGGCCAAGAGCCGGGTAAATTATATGATTGCTTTTCACACTTCAAGAGACGCCACCTTTTAACCAAATCATGTCACCTTTATGTTAACAATTTATCACCTTTACTCACATCACCTTTTTATTTTCTCTTTAACATTTATTTATGCCTTAATCCATTGGACAAAGAAGCTTCTACTTTCTACAAATATGGATAAAGCAAAGTTTCCATATCTAGTAAGTTTGTACTTAAGCTTTCCAAGGTAGACAACACATTGTCCTTTGTACATCTTAACCATCCATTTTCTTACACCTACATCACCTATTTTACATTACTAATCGAATTAAAGTTTTTTGCTCAAGTTGAAGTAGGCCACACGGCCAAGTGATTTTAGATCACTAAGAACCACTTTGTTTCTCATTTTGTAAGATCAACACACTCTTTATTCAAGAAAATAGCATTTTTGCTCTTTTCGCTCTCTAAGTTTCAAAAACTCAAAACCTCCTTCTTCTCCCTAGAACTTCAAATTCAGCCATGGCTTGATCTCCATGAGCCAATCTTCTTCTCATCAAATAAACCATATATTTGTGATCACCATCTCTTCTACTTCAACTTTGGTGAAGAAAGTTTTCTCGTTAGAGCAACTTCAATTTCAAGCTTCAAATTCAAGACTTCATCTTTTCAAGTTTGTTCTTCAAGGATAAGTCTCCTACACTTCTAAACCTATTCATTTCTCCTTTTAGAAGTTAAAAATAATCACTTTTGTTCAACTGAATTTCGAAAATAAGATCTCTTTAAAACTTAATCACGACCTTTTATACTTGGTGGGACTTGATCTCTCATTTTATTAGGTTCGACTTCTTTTGTAATAGATGGGGTCTGCCTAATTTTAGATTTAAGTAACTTTTTTTCATGGGTTTTGGTCTCGTCCCCCCATGCTCTTGTCTTTCTTTTCTTTATTTCATTAATAAATTCTTGGTGTGCTGCAAATGATTGGTGGTGGATTTGGTGCCAACCTAGTGGAGATGATTTCCACCGCAGTGATGCTTTCGCAAGCCAACTCTTTGTTTAAAAAAAAAACTTGAGGGTTTGTCTTGCTAGGATCTTTCCTTTTGGAGCATTTTCTCAACTTCTTTCAAGAGCTTTTTGGTGGATCTACAAGTGGTAATGATGGGAGTGAACCACATCACACCATATTGGTGGTTGTGAAAATGGTTTATTTGTTTGGTTTGGGAAAACCCTAAGCCAAGGGTTTTCTAATTTGTCTATTTTGGTTCTCTATGAGAACAATTTTGTAATAATCATTTGTTGCTTGATTTGTGTTCATTAATGTGTTTGAATGGTTCCTCCGTTTATTTGTTGAAAAGAGTTTATGAAAATGTGATTTTCGAATATGACCTTTTGTGAGGCATTTCTGTTTTTCTCTCAACCTAGACCTCGGATTTCCAAACTTGTTTTTGATCCTGAAACTAGACATCTTGGGCTTCATTTTGATAAGAAATTGCATTGGTTTCATGGAGATTTGACCCTTCAAAACCTATTTCAATCTAAGCATAAGTTTTTGACGTGGATTCTGACTGCAGTGGCGTATTTAGTGAAACTATACTAATTTGGTTACTTTTTGTGAAAACTAATTTTGTAGGAAAAAAGTAGACATCCTAAGCTTTCATATGAGTTCTCATGTGCTCAAATCCGAGTTTGTTTGGTCAGTCAAATAATTGTCACAAGTATATGGTTGAAATGCTGAAAATTCTGTATAGGGTTTTCTGTTTGTTATTGAAAATGAATGTTGTATTGTTGTTTATTTTGGTGTATTGATGATCATAGTTGTTATGGTTGATGTTGGTGAAGCAAAATATTCATAGAAAACATGCGCACACACACACACACACACACACACACACACATATATATATATATATATATATATATATATATATATATATAGCTTCGGCCATGGTTGAGAAAATGAGGAAGCCAAAGCTTCCAATCTTAAATTATGATGCTTAATGAACTTAAAACACCTAAGAAATACTTGAAGCAAGGAAAGCAAAGAAAAACATCCAACCTTTTTGATGATCATGGTTCGGTCATGTAGGGATCTTAGGGTTTGAAAAAGTTGTTTTCTTAAAACCTGTGTTTAAAGTGTTTAAAACAATGTATAAACAACATTGAAACATGTGTTTTCAAGAATAAACAACCTTTGAAAAAGTATTAGATGACATTCAGCCATATCAAGGTTTTTAGGGATAAAGTCAATCTTTGATTTTCAACTAAATGTTTTAAACGTTAAAATGAAAAGTTGAATCAAGTAGGAATCATTGATAAAGAGGAAGGAAAACCTATCTTTACACTTTGAGTATAATATAGTTTTAACAGGATTATTTGTGAAAATCCTTGTTGAAATTATGCTAAATTTTTTCATTACTTAATATCAAGTTTAAATATAAATGATTTGAAGACAAAATGGATTTAAACATAAGAAGATTTATGCTCTTAAGTTAAAGTAAAGAGTTTTAAGCCCAACTTCTTTTTTTTTTTAAAAAATAAAAGTAAATGGAGCCTCGTTAAAACCTTTTGATGCAAAACCCTCCTTAGGGAAAAAACATCAATAAGGAAAAAGAGTACTCCAGATACCTATTTTATTAAAAAAAAAAAATGAGAAAAGAATTACAATAGAGCATGGGGGGCATATAACCAAACCCATGGAAAGAATTACTGAAATCTATAGTTAGGCATTCCTAGTCTATTTCCATAAAAATCCGCTAAAACAAAATTGGGGACTAAATCCCACCAAGTTAAACCATGAGATTGAATTCCAAAATTAGCAAGTTTGACAACACAAGAATTGCTCTCTCTATATATATGAGAAACCAAAAATCTCATTTGCTTAGTAAGGCAAATGCAATTTGACCATTTGTTTCTTAGCCGCCAAGGAACCAAGCTGAAATCTTGAAAGGCAGAAATCACCAACTTTGAGTCACACTCCAACCAAATACTATGCCAACCTCGGTGATAAGCAATCTCAATAGCATACATAGCTCCAAAATTTTTTGCTTCAAAGGCATTTAGTAGCCCCAAATGTATCGAGAAACAACCTAAAGCAGCAGAACTTGTGTCTCTAAAGATACCACCACAAGCATTTGGACCAGGACAACCTTTAGCTGCCCCATCAGTATTGCATTTGATCCAATTCACCGAAGGAGGAGCCCAATTCACTTGAATAATGCAAGGAGCTCGAGTAAGATGAGAAGCAACTAAGAATTTGGTTAATAACCTGTCATCGGAAGAAAAGAAATGAGTAGCAGCATTGCTTGAATTACCTGCTAAAGAAACATTAGCAATAACCAAGTTTATAGCAGCATGAATAGAAATCAATTTCCCTTCAAACTTGAGTTGATTCCTACAATACCAAACAGTGCAGAAAACATTTATAATACTAGCAATAACCACATCAAAAACTTGTTTGCTCCATCCTTTAGAACATAAGGAAAGAACAGAATCGAAGGAGCTGCAGTCAACACCTCAATTTAGCATGAATCCAAGCCAATCCCAAATAGAGGCTACAAAGTCACAATCCAAGAATAAGTGCTTGGTGGATTCTGCAGCTTTACCACACAAAGAGCATATAGAAACCACAAAACAACCTCTAGATCTTAAATTTTCTTCAGTAGGCATCTTGTTGTGATGAATTCTCCAAAGAATAAAAGATTTGGATGGAGGAATACATTGTCTCCAAATTATCTTAGACCAAGAAGCAATTTCACCCACAGGTTTAACAAAATTATAAGCATCTTTAAAGCTCAACTCTCCCGAGGTTGAAGAGGTCCAAACTAGTCTGTCATAGCAAGGCACAACACGAATAGCAACCTTTAAAATTTCCGTCCTCAATGCAGGGCAGTTCTGCAAAAGTAAAGAAGGGAGAGTCCATCTACCATTAACTATGAAATCACTTACTTTGTATTCTAACAATGGATAAGAATGTTAAGGAAAGCCAATGAGGTCAACAACTGGTCTAGACAGCCACTGATCAGACCAGAAATTGATGGAATTGCCACCACCAAGCTGCCAAGAGGAATTCATCATAATCAAAGATAAGTTTCCTTTAATACCATGCCATATAGAAGAAGTGATGTGATAAGAGACAGGAGAGGAGTTCCTAAATGCTCTAGCCTTCAAGAGAACAGTCCAAGGACTAGAAGAAGTAATGAATTGCCAGGCTAATTTCAGTATACCAGCCTTATTTACTATTTTCAAAGACTTGATTCCAAGACCTCCTTCAGCAATACGTCTACAAACTTTCTTCCAAGCCACTGTTACAATTTTCCTGCAAGAAATATCACCAGACAAAACAAAGTTCCTTACACAAGCATCCACAGATTTCAACAAAGAAGCAAGCTAGCAGTCAATTTGAAAGCTGTATAGTAGCATTCCAGTAATCACAGATTTGACAAGTTGAATTCTTCCCATTATTGAGAGAAGAGCACCTTTCCAAGAGGCAAGTTTCATCTTAACTTTATCAGCAATCGAAAGCAAATGAGTTTTTCTAGGTTTCCCTTTGAAAAAAGGAACACCTAGATTAGAAAAAGGCAGGCTAGCAACATTAAAACCAAGCAAACCAGCTATGAATTCAGACCTTCTATGAGAAACAGCTCCACTGTAAAACTTTGACTTATCCCTACTAATAATTTGGCCTGATACAAGTTCATATTCTTTAAACAGTTTCGTTAAACTAGTTATACTTTTGGTAGAAGCTCTACAAAAAATCATCACATCATCAGCATATAGGACATGACTAATCATTTTAAAACCTCTTGGCCCAGACATAAGTTGCAGACTGCCATCCTCCACCAATTTAGAAATCCCTCTACTCAAGACTTCCTCTGCCAGACAAAAAAGGAGAGGAGACAAAGGATCATCTTATCTTACCCCTCTCTTGCAACCAAAATAGCCAACAAACTTACCATTGATAGAAAAGGATAACTTTGCTGAGTGAAGAATAAGATTTATCCCTTGACAAAATTTGGCATCAAATCTAAAAGCTTTTAGCACATTAAGCAAAAATCCCCAATCAATAGTATCAAATGCTTTTTTAATGTCAATTTTCAAAGCTAGCTGCCCTCCAAATGCCTTCTTATAAGGCAAATTCATAGATTCAGAAGCAATGCCAATACAATCAGAAATATGTCTGCCTTTAATAAACCCTCTTGGATTTTCAGAGATGATATTAGGAGCTATTATGGCTAATCTATCCGCCAAGACTTTGGATATAATCTTGAATTGAAAATTGGCCAAAGCAATAAGCCGAAATTGGTCAATCCTATCAGGACCATTAACTTTGGGAATGAGGATTACAAGATTAGAATTCAAGTTAGGAAGTAACCAACCTTCTGAAAAAAATTACAGAACTGAATTGAAGACATCTTGAGCAATGACATCCCAGTAAGTATGAAAGAAGTGTCCTCCAAATCCATCGGGTCCAAGTGCACTATCTACATTTAAAGAGAATACCGCATTCTGGACTTCTTCCATAGATGGCAAATTAGTGAGCATAGCATTGTCTTGTGTAGAAACCAAAGCTGGAATGACTTGATCGATTAAACCACTCTGCTGACAGGAGTTTTCAGTTGCAAAAATACCTTTGAAGTACTCAATGATGTGAGATTCAATATCTTCTGTATTATTATTAATAATCTGCTCACCTGACTTCAGAACAGATGTCTTTTTTGTAACAGATCGAATTTTGGTCATTCTGTGGAAAAAAAACCAGTGTTTCTATCCCCCTGAGCATGCCAAGACACTCTGGACTTCTCCCTCCAGAAGGCTTCTTCATAAGACATAGCCTGCTACAATTCAGGCAAAGCGTCCTTTTCCTGATCAAACAACCGAGTGCTACCTCCATCAGTGATGATTTGCATTTGAATCTCATCAACTCTGGCCATTGAATTTCTAGCTTTCATGTGCACATCTCCAAAAACTTCTTTATTCCAAGATTTCAGCTTTAACTTCAGATTTTTTAACTTCTGAAAAAGAATATGCATTGGGCAGCCCACAATAGGATCTTTCCAAGCATCAGAAATAAGCCTCAAGCAATCCGGATGCTCAGACCACATTTTCATAAACCTGAAACTAGTACTATGCTCCTTATTTCTCTTCTGCAAATTCATCAAGATAGGGAAGTGGTCGGATTTACTCCTTGTAAGAGTACAACAATCCACAGAATTCCAAAAAGTAATCCAGGCTTCATTGCAAACTGTTTTGTCTAATCTTTTTTCAGTATATCTACCTCTAGTTCTCCCATTCGACCAAGTGAATTGAGCCCCTCTAGTCATAACATGAACCAACTGATTTGCTTCAGACCAAGACCTAAACTCCTCACAAGATAATCTGCTAGGAGTATTCCTTCCCCTATACTCATGAGCTCCCAGCACAGCATTAAAATCTCCAATGAAACACCATGGAGAAGGATGATCAACCTGTAACTGAATCAACTCTGTCCATAACTGCCTTCTAACAATATAATTTGTTAATGCATACACAGCAGAGATGTATATTTGTTGCCTATCTCTCTCCACAGAAAAAGATACATTTTGCTCAGAATTCATGACAATGACTGGATTATATGAATCTCTACACAGACACCAGATATTAGAGTTCAAAGAACCTCTATCATTCTCCACAAAGAGTTTTAAGTTTAAACTCTTAATATAATTTCTAGGAAGCTTGGATAATGGAATCCAAGGTTCTGAAATAAAAAGGAAACCAGGCTTATGCATTAAGCAAAGCTGTTTAAGAACCAACCTGGAATCAACCAATTCCTCTTAGATTCCAATAGAGGATCTTCATTAATTCTTAAGTGTTTGAAAACCACCCTTAGATCGGGTTTGGTATCCTGCATTATTGTCACAAACATGCTTCTTGTTTCTAGCATTTTGCCTTTGCAAATTTCTTTTCTGAGACTTTTTAAAACATTTGTGAACTCTGAATTTCATCCTTGGTTTTCAGAATTAGGATCAGCCATATATTTAGAGGCATTTGATGCTGGATCAACCAATGTATCCTCTACAATATCAGCTTCTTCTTCACTATCATCGAAGACTTCTTGACCAGAATTTGCCCAAAGTCTACCACTTATAACTTTCAAATCTCTTTCAACAACCTGATTAACTTGACCAGGAGTTTGGAAAGGATCACCATTAATAGCTATCTCGGGAGACTTAAACTGAATGTCTTTGTCAGCTGGAGATTGAGTGGCACCATTCAAAATAGAATTTGCAACAAAAGAATCAGAATTCGAACTTCCACTGTAGTTATTATCAATATCAACATGATGCACTGCTTCCACCACATAGGGCACAGAATTTGGTAAATAAGGGCCTACACTTGCCACCTTCACAGGGATCTCTTCAATTACTGGTTGAGAATCTGCTTTTTGGTCCTAACTTACATATTTATCAGCAACTTTGCTTGAATTAATGGGAGTAACCTCATCAACAACCTTCCCTTTTTCCTTCAAGTTAATAACTGCAGGCTTATTAATGCTTTTAGGGACATATTTAGTAACCAATTTTTTGTGCTGCACGAAATCCTGTTTCCTGAAGTCCTTATTCTGACTTCTGTTACACTCCGAAAGAGTATGACCAATAACACCACATGAAGAACAAAACGGAGGGAGGTACTCATATTGGATATCCACCAGGAACGCAAACCCATCTCTTTCAACTAAAACCTTTTCTTGAAGCTGTGCTGTTAATTCAACATCTACTAACACTCTAGCAAAATGTCCTAAAGATTTATTTTTCGTAGCATCATCCAGGGCCAAAGGAGAACCAATGCCTCTTGCAATAGAGAAGATTATTTTTTGTCTCCAATATTCCTGAGGCAAGCCATAAATTCTGATCCAACACTGGCAATTTGTGTGCTCCATTCTATTTGGATTAAAATCCCGAGTCCATGCAAATAATCTTAGCATTCCCGGATGCAGAGCCCATGAACCCACTGCTAAAACCTTCCATAAATCTTCAATGGAGCCAAACAAGAATTCAAAATATCCTTTGCCAATAGGAGTGATTTGCCACTGCCCTAAAGGCTTCCATAACTTCATTAGTTTCTCTCTCAGATCATTTAACTTAATTGGGTATCCCCTTTAGTTAATATTAATCTGTCGTGCAAGTTGTTTTTACAACTATCAAGCTCTACAACATATTGCAGAATCTTAATGGCAACCATTGGCTTAAAGGGATGTCACATGCATTGTTCAAAGCCTGCGCAAATGTTTTTGTGATGGCTGGAGAAGAAGGCTGAGCAGAGGATGGTGGAGAAGAAGAAACAAGAGGCAGAGGGCGAGGAAGAGGGGGCGCAAGAGAGATATCAGGGAATAAAATCTCCTATGGACAGTCGGATAAAGAATTCATGGTGCAATCACCATGCAAACCCTAGCAAAGCCGTCAGTCCCTCTTAGGATGTTGAGTTTCATATAACCTAAGCCCAACTTCTAATTTTAAGGGTAATGAAATTTATAAAAGTAATTTGAAATAATGTTTCAAGGTAGAAGATTTTTTTTTTTTGTCAAAAAAAAAAAAAAGATATAATATTTTGAATCAAAAGATACTAAAGCATTTTGCCAATGTATAAAACAAATGAGTTAAGTACTCATCCTTTTTACAAATAGTTATACCCTTATCTATCTTCAAATAAAACATTTGTACGTTCAATTTAAGTATTTGAATGAAGTAAGATATTTCGAAAGTAAAAAGCTTTAGGACATTATAAGTGGTTAATTTACTTATGATGGGGTTTTACGAAGCTAAAAGATGTTTTAACTTAAAGAGATTTGAATTTGTCAAATAAAAGACAAGACTTTTGAACTCAAAACTAAGGATTTTCCCGAAGTCTAAAACCCTAAGTCAAATAATTGACTTAAAGTGAAAGAAAGAGATAATTAAGAAAGTATAGGGTATGGTGAAACAAGATCATATGTTATATCATTGACGATTCACTCATTAATCCATTCATAAGACTTAAGTGAATCAACATGTATTCCATTTCTTGAAAGACAAGTGACCTATAACTTAGAAAGGATCTAAGACTTAACTAAAGGATTCTCGATCCTCCTTCATAAGACATTTTGGACTTGAGAAATATATCATAAAATACAAACACAAACACGAAACATTTTGGTTTGAAAAGTTGTGGTTCGATGACGGTCGGAGAGTGGACACGAGAATGGAAGACTCAAGACAAGTCTTGTGGAAAGATGGATTTCGTGGAAATCATGTGGTTTATCCAAGGGATAAACATGTTTGAATATTATTTCTGTTGCAATTGGTTGCATGTATATGCATTTGTTTTTTTTTTTTATTCCAAGAGGCATGTAATTCTTTTTTCTTTCCTTCATGGGTTTTGGTTATTGTCCCCCCATGCACTCTTTGTTTGCTTAATTCTTTTTTTATTCTATCAATTTAATTGTAGTGTGCTGTAGATGATTGTTGGGAGTTGTGGTGCCAACCTAGTTAGGATGGCAATCCTCATAGTGATGCCTCTGCATGCTACTTATATAAAAAAAAATGTATATGCATTTGTTGCATAAGTTTGAAAGGCTTGTGGCCTAGGAGTTGAGCTTACACCTTTGTGCGGGTGCGATTGTTGGAGGTGACGATCTTGGAGATCTTGAGAACGTTGGGGTTGGGATGACCACATGTGGCCAGAGAGTAGCTCCTCTGTGTCGTGGGTACCTGTCGAAAAACACTGACGTCCTGACTGGACACCAGACAAATCACGATTTGAGTAAAGAACGTCTGACGTGAGCAGTAAAAGCGAATTCGCAATGTTGTTGAGATAACACATGTTGGACTGAGATAACGCAGACAATTTTCTCCCAATCATTCTTTCTGAAATGATGTCTAGCTTCATGGAGTAGGGATTCGAGTCACGTTCATGTGCATTGGTTGCATCGTGTCGATTATGTTCATGGCTTGATTAATCATTGTATGCATATTGTTATTGTTGCTTATGCTTGAGGTGATTGGTATTGCTATCTTGTTTAAATGTAATATAGTTTACATGGTGATTTTCTGATAGCATGACTATTGTTGTGATATATGTTGTATATGTGTGTCGTACCGTTTTTACTTTCTGCGGCCATGTGTTGTGTTGACGAATGGGAACCTCACCTCATTACTTTGTATTGCATCGCTGTGTGCTTCTCTAGTTGTCTCCCGAGAAGGTCATGATACCGAGACTTCAACCGACGCTTCGGATGCATCCCTTTGTTCAGTTCCGCAGTGGTTTCGGCGTTTGTAAATCTAGCCATGATGGGCGTCTAGTAAAGTACATGGGAAGAGCACACTCATCATCAGCATGGGTCGCAGAGGAAGGGTTCTTCATCGCTTCACCACTTGTCTTCGTGTTGTCTGTGGTGAGGTTTGTAGTCGTAAGTGGAATGCTAGGTGGACCTTTCCACCGGTGTGTTCTGTGCCTTCACCTTCTCTTAGGGATCGACCGCTTGTTGCAAAGTTGCCCCTGAGGCAACTCCTATGATGTGTTCCATAGGAACGCCAGCAATAGTCCTTCCTAAGGTTTCTGTTAGGCCTCGTTTGACGAGTCCGAATTGGAAGGCGATGAGCGAGGATTATAGGAGGGAGGTGATCCATCCACATCTTCCTATCCCTTTCGCTTGTCTCTCAATTAAGGAGATGTCAGAGGAAGAATCCAACGGTTGATCCGAAGGATGTCTTCACGTGTAGTCTATTGTCGGCCAGTGTAGGATGTTAGAGTGTCTGTAGCTTTCTTTTATCTTTTATGGAGCTGCGTCTCCAAGTACCTTACATTTAGGAGCTGTGTCTCCATTTCCTTATGTTGAGTCCATATCTTTCTGTTTTTCTTTCTCTAGTCGGGTTGGGTTTTTATGTAAATCTTTTATGAACTTATGACCTTATATTATGTAATGTTTCTCTTTTACCTCGCACGTATAAACGGTTACAAGCTTTTATATTCATGTCTTGCGAAAAGGAAAATTTTATCCCATCTTTCTTAAATGATTTTAATTAACCCATTTTTCGGCCTTATAGTTTTATAAAATGTCCGTAAATGTGATGCCCCAGAAAGGGTGTTACAGTTTCTCCATGCTCGAGCGTGAAACCTCGTCCACTTCGCCTTCTCCAGGGCCTAACACATGTCCAACACACGTCAAAACTCATAACAGCTGGCACAACCACTCAACACGCTTGAGCATGCACTTCTTCCTCGTCTAAGAGTTGGCAGGCTTGAGCGTGCACCTCTCCCACGCTTAAGTGTGCTGCTTAGCTAAGAAGGAGCTTCCAAACCTTTGATCTTCCCCCGTTTCTCATGTTACGCCTTAAGAACTTCCAACATGATTCAAGCCTAGTGCTAAACATCCAACTAGACTTATAACTAACACACAAGCAATCACACAACTAAGCCAAAACCCGATCAAGGTTATCCACCTTAACTAGGGTTACAAAAAGTAGGGATGTTACATTACCACCCTCCTTAAAGAAAATTGTCCTCGAAATTTCCATTTCATACCTGCAAACAAAGATGGATACTGCTGGCGCATCTGTGCTTCTCGCTCCCATGTTGAGTCTCCCGTCACTAGGTCCCATTCCACTCATATCAACAGAATTTGCTTGCCGCGAAGCTCCTTGATCCTTATATCCACTATCCGAACCGGTAAAGTCTCGTATTCAAGGTTCTCTCTTAGTTGGATTGATTCGGGCTCCAACACATGCGATGGATCAGGGTAGTACTTTCTAAGCTGGGATGCGTGAAAGACGTCACGGAGATTGGATAAGTTAGACGATAAGGGTATTTGGTAGGCTACTGGACCAATTCGGCAAAGAATCTGAAATGGTCCAATGTATTTGCTTGCCGCGAAGCTCCTTGATCCTTATATCCACTATCCGAACCGATAAAGTCTCTATTCAAGGTTCTCTCTTAGTTGGATTGATTCGGGCTCCAACACATGCGATGGATCAGGGTAGTACTTTCTAAGCTGGGATGCGTGAAAGACGTCATGGAGATTGGATAAGTTAGACGATAAGGGTATTTGGTAGGCTACTGGACCAATTCGGCAAAGAATCTGAAATGGTCCAATGAATCTGGGGGTAACTTTCTGGATTAAATTTTCCTTCTAACGCTAGTCCTTGGAGTAACTTTCACAAACACGTGGTCGCCATCCTGGAACTCTAAAGGTCTCCTCCTTCTATCAACATAGCTTTTCTACCTATCCCTTGCAGCTTTCATCTTTTCCCGGATCAACCTCACTTGTTCTGTTGTCTGTTGCACCAACTCAGGACCTGATAACTGACTCTCTCCGATCTCAAACCAGCACAACGAAGTTCTACACTTCCTTCCGTACAAGGCTTCATATGGCGCCATTCCGATGCTTGAATGGTAACTGTTGTTATAGGTAAACTCAATCAGTGGAAGAAACTCAACCCAACTCCCTGTGTGTTCCAACACACATGCTCTTAACAGATCTTCCAATGATTGAAGTGTCCGTTCTGACTGACCATCCGTTTGCGGATGATAAGCAGAACTCATTCTTAACTTAGTTCTCAATGCACCGTTTAACCTCAAGTCTCGGTCTGAGATCACTACGCCAGAGTATACATTAAGTGGCGCACCTTTAATGGCGTTTATAAGTGAAACGCTATTAAAAAAAGAGGCGGAGGACTTTAGATAGCGCTTCCTTAAGGAAGCGTTGTTATAGGTTCACTTTAGATAACGGAAGCGCTATCTATTCCCATTTTCAAATATTTTTAATTAATCACAATTACTAAAACTTCCCATTATCGTACACTTTCCCTCCTTACTTTACTCCTCACTTCACTCCGCGAACCCCTAGCTCCTTGCCTCCTCCTCGCACGAACCACCACCACCACCACTATGCGAACGCCACCACCTCAAACGTCATTAGGACAAGTTGACAAGCCACCACTACCGCCCACGTACCTTGCCTCTCCCTTTCAAACAACTAACAGAAAACCCGAAACCTCTTGTTCACTGCTACCACTCTCCATTTCCATTTCGCGTTTTTTGGGCGATTGTGTGACAGTATTTTCACAAGTTAGGGGTCGCGCTCTTAGGGTTCACAAGTTAGGTATGTTTTCCTCCCTTACCTTTATTATTTTGTTTTGAACATTTTCTTCTGGGTATTGGTATTGGTATTGGTATTGTATATGAAGTTGTGCATTGGTTTCTTCTGAAGTTTTTGTTTCTTCCTCTGCTCTGTGCACCTAATCCAGCGCATTGTGAGCCAAGGAAGCCTCTGCTCTATCTCCTCTCCCTCTCCTTCTTAAACCCTCTCACCACATTTCTGGAAGGTCTGTCTCTCTTTAATTTTTTTTTTGTTCCTTGGTTTTACTTTTCTGTGATTGTTCTTTGATTATTTTTTGTTCTTTGGTTACTTTTGTTCTTTAATATTAGAAGGTGTGCTCTGTGAGGGTCCCCTATGCACTGTGAGGACTCTATCTCGGTGAGTTTCTGTCTCTCACTTTTTTAAATTTTCTGGAAAAAATTCTATAATTTTTTGTCCTTCTCTCTTACTTGCATTGTAAATGATTTAGTTTTATGTGTTGATTTCTAAAGTGGATATTGTGGTTGACTTATTTTTTAAATTCTGTGTTGGTTTTTAATTTTTTTTTTTTATTTAGTGATTTTATTTCGTTGGTTTTTTAATTTAGATTAACATGGATTGTATCTGGGAATATGTATTTTGATTACTATTAGTTATACTTCTTGGTGTGCATTAATTGACCTTCCAACCTCTGCTTGATTTCAGTTTTAGTCCAAGTATTGGTGTTTGCTTGATTTGAGCAAACTTGGATTTTGGATTCTCTCAGGCACTTCTATCCATCACCTCTCTGCTATTCAAGTTGCTCGACTTTACTCTGGTACACATGTTATTCCCGTATGTTTTATAGCAATAGGCATGTTTACTTTTTATTGGTATGCACATGCATTAAGCTTAGTTTCCTATTCAAGAACGATTTGTATATTGTGTCATGGCACATTATACAACTTGTTCTTGAATTGTCCAAAGTGGACAGTCTAAGATTGTAAACTTTGCATTCAATACATATTATTTTATGTCTAAGATTGTAAACTTTGCATTGAAATTTTGGATGAGTGGCGTCGCGAAAAAGATTTATGTGATTCAGAGGAGTCGCCACCAATTTTATTTTTTGGGAAAATATTGAAAAACCTATTAATTAAAGGAAAACTGGTCTTAAAAAAAGAGAGAGATTGAGTTTGGGAGTCGGTTACCAGCATGGAAGGTATTAGCACCCTACATCGCCCGTTCTAAGAACGGTACCTCAAGTTAATTGTGCAAATTTTTTAATATCTTTGAAAAGATTAATTTTACCCATCTTAAAAATAAAAAAAAATAAAATAAACAAACAAATTATGAAAATTTAATTTTGGCTTGTTAGAAAATTGATTCTGCTCCTACATATTCCCCGGTACGATGGAAAATTCAAAGCCACGTAGTTCTTAGAAAAATTTGTTGGTTTGGTTGATTTTAATTATTTTTTATTTTTTATTTTTAAATAATCCTTAATTGGGAAATTTTAGGATTATCAAGTTGTCACAAATCAGGTGTCCAAAAATCAAGGGTTAACAAGATGTCACATCTCAGTTAACCTATTTTATTTAAGTGAGATTAATTTAATATTTTTTATTATTATTTTCTAGCATAGGATCACCTAGTTGTCACAACTCAGGTGCCCCAAAACCAAGCGTTAACAAGATGTCGCATCTCAGTTTACCCTTTTATTATAAGAGAAATTAATTTAGTATTTTTATTATTATTTTTTAGCTTAAGCTCACCAAGTTGTTACAACTCAGGTGTCCTAAAATCAATGATTAACAAGATATCGCATCTAAGTTTACCGTTTTATTATATGAGAAGTTAATTTAGTATTTATATAATCATTTTTTAGTTTAGGGTCATCAAGCTGTCATAACTCAGGTGCTCTAAAACCAAGGGTTAACAAGATGTCTCATCTCAGATTACCATTTTTATTTAAAACAAGTTAATTTAATTTTTTTGTTTTTAAGAGATTAGGATCATCAAGCTATCACAACTCAGATGTCTTAAAATCAAGGGTTAACAAGATGTCGCATCTCAGTTTACCCTTTTTATTAAATGTTTTTTTATTTTTTTAAAAAAACAAGGGTTAATAAAATGTCACATCTCAGTTTACCCTCGTTTAAGAAAAATGTTAATTTAGTTTTTTTTAATTTTATTTTTTTAAGACAATAAATAAATAATGGTATATATATGTGTATAAATGATGATAAGCAAGGATACTATCACGTGCACCTGTTGCAACGTAACAATATTATAAGAAATAGTGACCAAGTTCCAACATGTTCCATCATAGCAAAAGGATACAAATTGATTCAACCACCTAATTGAATCGTGCAACACACAAAAGAGTAGTGCATTGTCCAGTGGCATTGATCATCAAAGCAAATAATAGGACGACTACCTGAAGAGAAGACACAGGGTCCAAAGGCTGAGAAACCGAAATCCTCGCTAGGCTCTTTCCTCCTGAGTCGTTTGGCAAGCTTAAAAAAATGTGTCCCTCTGTGTATGAAATGAAAAGAAGCCTGTTTTCTTTGTCGAAAGAAAAGTTCCCCTCTGTTATGTTTGTCTGCGTATGTTGCGAGTCCTCCCTCCCTCTATCAGTTGGTAAATGACGATAGTCGAGAGAAGGATGGAGAGAATAAGGAAGTCCTTCCCTTGTGGAAAGAGAGTATTCACGGATCAGAGTAGAGAATTTGCTATGGCGAGAGTCTTTTTCAGCAACGACTCAGGGAAAATAGAGAACAACAGTGCCAAAGAGGCAGAGGGGCGTTGGCCGGCTCATAGTAAAGAGTTTGATTCTAAGAGAGCCTCCTCTCAAGAATTTTTTTTTTTATTCCTATTTATAATTACCATTTAGGTTTTCTAATTAAGGAATTTTATTTCAATTTCAAATCACAATCAATTTATTGAAATTAGAATCAAATCAATTTGATTGAGTCAATTAATCAACCTCTTTTTTATTTGAAAACTTACCATTCATGTCTTTTAAATTCATGGAATCAATCTCAATTATATCAATTTGTTCAAAAAAATAAAAAGAAAAATCCAACTTATTTTATTATGACCAAATTGAATTGATGAGGATCAGCTTTTGAAAACTTACCAATTTGAACAAATAACATTATTTATTAGTATTTTTATTTTTTGTTATTATAATTATTGTTCATCCATTTTTAGTCCAAGGTTCAGTGGACCTGCTTATGACTCTCTCTGATCCAAATTTATTATTGTTATGTTTTAACCGGACAAAATTAGATGTTCACAATTATGAATCACGGTAATTTTGTCTTTTTAGTGTTATATTGAAGTTGTGAGTTGTGATGATTAGATTGAATTATACTTCAAGTTCATTTAGTAGCTTGATTTGTCTTCAATTTTGGAGTTTGATGCTTTGCTGGAAGTTTTGGTTAATTAGTAGCTATAGCTAGTGTAGCGTATTGTATTGTCTGGGATTGTATATTGTTATATGGTTGAATTAGGTTGAATTATGTATAGTACTGTACTCTAGGCGTATACTGTAACATTTTTAATGAATGAAATAAATTTATTTATGTGCCAATTATGTATACTGTATACTGCTGTTTGGGTTTTGCTGAGTGCAGGAAAGAGTAGGAGAAAATAGAGCTTATTATTAAAAAAAAAAAAAAAAAGGGAATAGATAGCGCTTCTTCAAGGAAGCGCTATCTAAAGCATAATAGATAGAGCTTCCTTGAGGAAGCGCTATCTAAAAGGAAGCGCTATCTAAAACACAAGAATAGACAGCGCTTTTTTGAGGAAGCGATGTCTATTCCCGGGTTTTAGATAGCGCTTCCTCAAGGAAGCACTATCTAATCCTGGGTTTTAGATAGCGCTTGAAGCGCTATCTTTTCTACTTTTCATAGCGCTTTTTTAAACGTTATTGTTTATTCAACCTTTAATAGCGCTTGATTTAATAGCACTTAAAAGCGCTATTAAATATAAAAAATAAACGCTATTAAAAGCGTTTTCTGTTGTAGTGGATAATACTTGAAGGTACACCATGCAGCCGCACCACTTCCTTCTTGTAAATCTAAGTCAATCTTTTCGGGTAATAGTTCTAGTTCATAGGTAATAAAATGAGCACATTTCGTCAACCTATCTATGATGACCCAAATTGCATCACACCTTTTCTAAGTCCTTAGTAACCCAAAAACAAAGTCCATTGCAATATTGTCCCACTTCCACTCCGGGACATCCAGTGATTGGAACAATCTTGCTGGCTTCTAGGGTTCAATCTTCGTCTTTTGACACACCAAGCAGGATAGGACATACTCCTCTACCTCTTTCTTCATCCCCGGCCTCCAGAACAGATTCTTCAAATCTTGGTACATCTTGGTAGCCCCCGGATGTAAACTCAGCTTGCTTTTGTGTGCTTCCTCTAAGATCATATTCTTAACTTCGCTATCCGCAGGCACACAAAATTTGTCGCCAAACCGGACGAGGCCATCCGTACCTCTTATGAACTCAGATGTCTTACCTTCCTCTATCAACTGATTGACCTCCTTAAGGTACTTGTCCTCAGCTTGCCTTCTCCAAACCAAATTCAGGAAATCGCTAGTTACCTCGATCATCCCAAGATTCAGCCTATCCTCGACGATTTCCACTCCAAGATTTAGATCCTTAAACTGCTCTAGCAACTCAATTTCTCGTACCATCATTGCAGATACGTGTAGGGTATTCCTACCGAGCACATTCGCTACAACATTCACCTTACCTAGATGGTATTGCAGGTTGAATTCATAGTTCTTTATGAATTCCATCCATCGATGATGCCTCATGTTCAACTCCTTCTGGTCGAGCAGATACTTCAGGCTCTTATGGTCGCTAAATACATTGACTTTAGCACCATACAGATAGTGTCTCCATATCTTCAAAGCAAACACTATCGCAACTAGCTCCAGATCATGAGTCGGATAGTTCCGTTTATGCACTCTCAACTGCCTGGAAGCATACGCCACCACACTTCCTTCTTGCACGAGGACGCAACCCACTTTGATATGACGCATCACAGTATACGTCAAAACGTCCTAAGGGATCTGGCAAAGCCAACACTGGCGATGTGGTCAACCTCTGCTTCAACTCTTGGAAACTCTGCTCACAAGCCTCCGACCACTCGAACGCCTTCTCCTTTCTCGTCAATTTCATTATTGGTAACGTGATTTTTGAGAATCCCTCTATAAACCTTCTGTAGTTGCCCGCCACACCAAGAAAGCTTCGAACCTCACTTACTGACTTCAGGCTCTCCGAACCAACCACAGCCTTAACCTTAGCAGGATCCATCGTGATTCCATCCTTGTTGATCACGTGTCCTTAAAACTGCACTTCCTCCAACCAGAATTCACATTTTGATAGTTTAGTGTAAAGTTGTCTGTCCCTCAGCACTTGCAGTGCCACTCGAAGATGCTCATGGTGTTCCTCTTCACTCAAAGAGTAAATAAGGATGTCATCGATAAACACGACAACAAACCTATCTAGGCACGGTCAGAATATCCTGTTCATATAGTCCATAAACATAGCTGGAGCACTAGTCACACTGAAAGGCATAACCAAGTACTCGTAGTGGCCATACCAACTCCGAAAAGCAGTAATCGATATATCCTCCTTCTTCAGCCTGATTTGATGGTAACCACATTGTAGGTCGATCTTGGAAAACACATTTGTTCCCTTCAACTAATCCATCAAATCATCTATCCTTGGCAACAGGTACTTGTTCTTTATCGACACTCTGTTCAGCTGACGACAGTCCACACACAACCTTGAACTTCCGTCCTTCCTCTTGACGAACAGTACCAGAGCTCCCCACGGCGACGCGTTAGGTCTGATGAACTCTTTACCTAGCATCTCATCCAACTGCTTCTTCAACTCCGTCATCTCTACTGTAGACATTCGATAAGGTGCTATCGAAATAGGTCTAGTCCCCAGTATAAGGTCTATAGCAAACTCGATCTCCCTTTCTGGCGGCAGTCCTGGAACATCGTCTGGAATCACTTCTGGGAATTCTAGCACGAAAAGAAGCGCTCCCACACTCGGAGTTTCCTTTGCTTCCAAGAAGAACAACACCACATACTCTTTAGATCACTCACCCGTTGGGATACCTTCGTTAGCAGGCATCAACCCAGATAGCTTGGAAAAACAAAGGGTCTTTTTAGCACAGTGCAAGACTACATGGTTAGCCGAAAGCCAATCCATGCCTAAGATAACATCAATCTGTTGCATAGGCAAACAGACTAGGTCTACAAAGAAATGTTAGGCAATTTAAACATACAAACAACATAGTTAAGGTATCACCTACAGGCGTTGAAATAGTAAGGTCATATGGTAAAGAAGAAACAAGTAACCCTAGATGATCCATGCATTCCAAAGCAATAAACGAGTGGGTAGCCCTCGAATCAAACAGCACAAATAAAAGTTTGCCTGAAACTAAACACTTACCTTGAATCAGATCTGGGCGTCGAGTGGACTCAGCTCCCCTCACAACAAACACTCTCCCCGTGGCTTGTGGTCTTGCATTTTGCCCCGCCACACCGGATGGTTTTGCATTCCCGTACCTACAATCCTTTGTCATGTGTAGCACTTGGCTTCTGTAGTCTCTAGCCAAATCTGGTTCTCCACACTTGAAGCAACCTTGTAACCCTTGACTTGTACTCTGTCTCTGACTTCCTGCCTCTTCGACCCTCTGCACTGGACGACTGTATGGTCCCCTGACTAGATTGGAATCTTCTGCCTCTGCCCCTCTAGTTGTTGCGGATAGGTGCTCAGTTCCTAGGGACCAACTCTCTCCTTCAGTCAATGTTTTCCATAGCTGTACATCGGTCAAGCATCTCTGGAAATCTGGTAATTCCCAACAGTACAATTTCCCTTTGAACCTCATACTTTAACCCATCTTCAAACCGCCGACACATCCACTCTTCGTCGGGGTACCTCTGGTAAAACTCAGAAAACTTCAGCAGCGCCTTAAACCTTGTTGCATACTCGCCAACTGACATATTTCCTGGTTTCAGATTTTGGAAGTCCTTCTCCTTCTCTCTTCTGACCAACCTTGGGAACTATTTCTCGAGGAAACACTCCTTGAACAACTCCCAGGTGATTGCCCTTCTTTCATCCTCAAATAGTCTCTACTTCCCTTTCCACCACATCTCAGTTCCCCCGACCAGCATGAAGGAGGCATAAGTAACCTTATAGGCCTCGCTGCAATGAATGGCCGTGAAGATCTTCTCCAACTCTTGCACCCACAACTCAGCTCCTTCTGGGTTGTAGCCTCCATTGCACTGAGGAGGTTTTCCCTTCAGGAAAGCTGATAGTCCAGAATCCTCATATTTTGCACCCCTCTGTTGCTGCTGCTGCTCACGGGTTAGCTGGATGAGCTGAATGTTTTGTTGGGTCTATTGTAACACCACAATTGCTAACTCCCTTACAGTTCTAAGGTTTTCCAAAGATTTAGCTCCATTCCCGGTATGTGAAGCTTCAGCCTCCTGACCTCCGTTTTGTCCGTTTCGACCTCTACCTCTTCCTCCCCGAGCCATTGGTTCATGTTTCAGAGTAACCATTAGCTCAGAGTTCAAACATGATATGTAACATAGTTACATATATCTACCTATCATTCATACATCATTCAAACAACGATCAGTTGCACTCCTCCTACCCTTCTAGTCTATTCTAGGATCGTGAAGGTGATTACGCAAAGGTTCGTTCTTGGAACGCTTTGGGGACATTTTAAGAGGTCTATAAGAAGTAAGTAAAACACCTTTTTCAAAACCTCCATTGCATGATTTCTTGAAGGATGTGATCTATGATTTTGTCTACCTTAAATAATCTTGTATATAATATTAGTGGGTATATTTATTATGATTGCCCTTCGGTTTGAAGATTTTTATGCCATATTTGTGTGTTTTGTTCATGTGGATGTATGTCAAGATGCAATGGAGGCTGAATGGATTATTCTTGAAAATATCTATAAAAATGTCAGATTAGATTATAAATGTTGATTGTTCAAAATCTGGCGTTGTTTGCTGCTGCTGCTTAGTAACTATCACAAACGGGTTAGAAAATTTGAAGAATCAGATTGCAGGCTGAAATCGTTTGCTGGAAAAAAGGGAATGCCGCGATGCGCCATTAACATATCAGGCATCGATCTAAATATAATTTTCTCTTATGTTTTATCCAAGAATTACATGAATGCCTTGATAATTGAATCAGGGCTTCTATGATTTTGTTTTATATACCTTTTAAGAGTAAATGTCCGTTTAAGTCCCTAATAATTTTTGCGGTACCACTTTTCATCCATGAGAAAAAAAACTCAGCGAATAGTCCTTGAGAATGACAAAAAATGGACATTTTAGTCCCTCCATTTATATCCGTTCTGAACACACAGTTAGAGTGCTGATGTGTATCGTTAGTATGTCAGGTGCCTAGTCAATAGTCCCCGCATGAAGAATAAACAATGAGAATGATTATGCATTAACCAATAAAGTCCACTACTATTGTTTAAGTAACCCAATTTAGTCGCTGGCAATTTCTATCGTGGGACAAATTAGTCCCTACATGTTACAAGCAACACACCACATGCACCTGATGCACCATACCAGATGCACCAACACATGTCATATTGGCGAGTTTAACGGACACCTAGGCACACTAACGGTACATATCAGAATTCTAACACCGTGTTCAAGATGGAGACAAATAGAAGGACTAACATGTCCATCATTTATCATTCTCAGGAACTATTCGGTGATTTTTTTTCTCAGGGATAAAAAGTGGTATCTCAAACATTATCAGAGACTAAAATGAACCTTTAGTCTACCTTTTATTATACCATTTGATTTCACTCAATTCCTTCTGGTTGTTGTAGGAGCTTATCTATGATATATATAGGTTTTAATGAGGCCCCTTATGTTGCTTACTTAAAAAAAATATATCTATGATATATATGTACATTCTATATTATATTAAATGATTTTTGTCAACATGCTGCCATTTACTATATATATATATATATATATATATATATATATATATATATATATATATATATATATATATATATGTTATGCTTAATTCGTATGATCTTATGGTTGATTGGCTTGTCTTTATATGATATATGATGAATATGGTATTGAATTGGCATGACGACACTTGACCAATGTTACTGATGCAATAACTATGCGGTGTTATGCTTATTTTGTAAGATTTATAGTGTTGCTTTGACGTGACCTTTTACCATCTCTATTGATGCATGGAGCATGAAAGCATGATTGGTATGGGATGACATACCACATTACGCATGAGTTGATCATCGCCTTCCGCGAATGGATGACGATTAAATATTCTATTTCGTGAATAGGATGAAAGACATCACCTTCCAGGAAGGGATATCAGATACCTCCTTCTGGGAAGGGGAAGATGGATACCTCCATCAAGGATGGGAAGTTAGATACCTCCATATGGGATGGGAAGACAGATACCTCCATCTGGGATGGGGAAAATAGATATCTCCTTCTAGGAAAGGGAACGCAGTGGGACGCCATTGCAGGGATATGAGCTCAAAGACCTTAGTCAATCTGGGATTCACATCGGTTATGGGAACCAAAGAGTCGAGTCAAGTGATTCCGGGAATCGCAGTGTCACGTTCATGGAGTTACTGATTTAATTTCTTGACAAGATTGAATGTATTGAGATGATTGTTTAATTGAATTTTGATGCATGGTGTGTTCTTAGTATATTTGCTTGCTTTAAATGTTATTTCTAAAATAAATGCTATTTTTGAGATTTGTGTGTACCATAGTTAATTTTCTAGTTACCGCGCCAGCTCAGAACAACACTTTTGCGAAAACCTTTTAGAACTTGTTTTTATTCAATGGGATTCTCATCTTATTAATATTGTTGTTCTCATTGCTCGAGGACAACATTGCTAAGCAAGATGAGACTTGAAGAGTTGGTTTACTTTATTTATTTATTTATTTCTTAGTGTTGATTAGCATTTGTTTAGAATAAGGTGACCTTATGGCAAAGGTTACGTTTATTCCATATCGTTAGGTTATTGTTATTAGACGCCATGTTTTGACGCAATGAAATTTTATTAATTTAAGGATTTTTAATATTATTTATATATTATGGTTTGATTCACACTATAATTATGGAGTTTTAAATTGTTCATATTTATTTAGAATTCTTTAAAAAGACAATTTCAATGTTTTTTATTATGGGTTACTAATGTAACAAAGGGCATTACAATACTGGTCCAACTAGAGATGATGATATGTATATGGGATATGATCATGACTTGGGGCTTTGCATCAATCCATCATTTCGTATTAATAAGGGACAAACAAGTCTGAATCCAACGAGAAAAAGGAAAAGATTGACTCGAACAAGTCTCATTTCGTTTTTTTTTCTTGATCATTTAAATTTAAATTTATTGATTTCTCTCATTAAATATGTATGATTGTCCACTGACGTTTTACTTGTATGTCAAATTTTGTTGCTAGTAAATGGCATCTCTCAATCATGATATTGCGGGCAATACCCAGAAAGTGGTGAACCGACGTGGGCCGACTGTTTTGAAGGATGCAATCCGAGCTTGGAGTAAAGGAATAAAATTTGAGGTCATATACTTACTAATCTAACAGTTTTATTATGTTGTTCGTTATCTAAATTTATATATTGTATCCTTTTTATTATGTTGGATGGAATTCTAAGTGTCAACCAATTGGGCCCAACGCCCAAAAATTTAAGAGTTACATTGGATCCATTGTCCGACAGAAGGTCCCAATTACCTTGGCTAATTGGAAGGATGAAGCTTTGGATGGTTAAAAAGAGGAAATCTGGGCTGAAATACAAGTAATTAACATTGGTGAGTTACATTATTTCTTATGTAAACATACTTACTCTCACAGTTTGTTTACAATGTTTTGCAAATGTCTTTTCTTGTTGATAAGACCCGATTGAGATATTTAGTTCATGAAGCCAGAAAACTACATCGAGTATTCAGAAGTTTCTTGACAAAACATTATCTAAGAGATGCCGATGAAAATCTCAATGAGGAACCTCCATCAAAATAAGCTCTTTTCATATCTGAGGATGATAGGATAAGTTTTGTAGAAAAACGCGCGAGAAATGAATATTTCCAGGTATGTACAATATCCTTATAATTTGCATATCTAACGATAACCATGTATTGACATACTACTATGTGTATAATAGAAATTACGTTATGATAATCGGCAGAGAACGTCAAATCCTACCTACCCTTACAGAGGATCGCGTATGGACTATTCCGGCACTGAGACGACCCGTTGTTGATAACTCTTTTTATGAAGAGTTATTTGTACCTTTTTCACTTGTGTTTTTGTGGTCTTTGAGTATTTTGAGTTTATGTCTTTAGTGTTTTAGTGTGATTCTGTGTAAAGTGTGTTTTATAAGAGTCTTTTGTGAGTTTTCATGTTTTGGTGTCTTTTAGAACTGTTTTGGTGACTAATTGAGAGTTTTTTTGTGCAGAGCAGTTTTTGGAGAATCAGGAGCTGAACTGGAGACATTGCTCTGGGATTTGCTGTAGCAATCGTAGCTGAAGTTGGTTTGGAAAAAGGACAAAAGCTCAAAACATTCTCTTACATGATCAGTTGTCCTTCGCTGATAAGGACAGTGAACTACACGTGGGGCTAGCATTTAGTGCATTAAACTTAGGAAATTGGGCCAAGGACACTTGTACTAACCTGCTTTTAGCCCAAAAAGGATGAGAGAGGAAGGGGCCTTGAGATATTTTTAGAAAACCCTAAATAGGGGATAGCTGAGGGGACAACACACAGACATCATCTTACCTATTGGAGTAAGGACAGCAGTTGCGCCCCTTTCTCTCTCTCCTCCATTGTAATGGCTTTTTCTTCCATTTCTTGTTTTTTTCTTTGTTTTTATAAGCTCAATATGAGCTAAACCTCTTGTAGCTATAGGATGTTGAACTTGTAATGGATTTCTAGTAAATGTTATGTTATGCTTTGCTATTGCATTTTCTATAAATCTGATTTGGTTGTGTTCTAATTAAACTTGATCACCTTAGTTAGAACTTGAGCTCATGGCTGCTTGGAAAAGCTAAGTGTAGCAGAACTGTTTTATAGATAAGAGTAAAATCATTAATTGGAAAATTATGATGAAGAATTATCTAGGAAAGAACATTCTATCTCTTAGGCTAGCTGTAACGAGCTTAAGTGAGCCATGAATGTAACTAATATGGACCTAGGAATAGGAGACGTTTAGTGAAGTTCATCTCAGAACTGTTGGAAAACAAACTTTCATTTCTTGGAGCCAATTGCCGTAGCACTGCAAACGCATTGCTAAACTAGATTGAAGTTGCAAGCAAAACTTCCTCATAGCTGTTTTACCCATTCTGTTAACAAATATGTTTTTGTTCATCTAGCATTTACTTCCCAAAACTGCTCTGGACACACGCACACCAACTATTTGCTACTCTTTGTTAATCTTAATTAATAGAACCATTAATTCGAACTTGGTACTTGATTCACCATACAATCCTCGTGGGAACAATCTTACTTACACTTTATTACTTGTTAAACGATTGTGTATACTTGCACATCACCCGTTTTATAGCAACAGGTACTCTTACTCTGTATGCGCAGGCATAGCACTCCTAAATACCAGTTAGACCTTAAAATTGAAAGAACATTCAGAAGGTTAAATAGGCAGAACCAAGGTTTAGTTGAGTTGGGGAGACTGATTTCTAAATCCCCTGACAGTTCCAACATTGCTACTAGTTCTACAAATTCTGAAATGGGTGATGAACCTAACAGCATGGCTTTAGCCAATGATAGAACCAGTTCTATCAGAGGCTATGCCTTGCTTGATCCTGATACAATGAGCACAGGCATAGTGGTGCTTGAAATCACAGCTGGGCATTTTGAGTTCAAGCCTGTCATGTTCTAGATGCTGCAACCAATATGGCAGTTCAATGGTGCTGCAACTGAGGACCCTCATTTGCATCTAAAGCAGTTTCTGATTGTGGCTAATAACTTCAGAAACCCAGGTGTCACTGACGATTCCTTCAGACTAAGACTGTTCCCATTTTCTCTGGCTGGCAAGGCTAAGAACTGACTCAATTCTTTGGAGCCCAATTCTGTTGATACTTGGAATAGGATGGCTGAAAAGTTTTTGACCAAGTTCTTTCCCCCTATGAAGAATGCAAGGCTGAGAAATGACATAACCTCCTTCAAGTAACTTGATGATGAGCCTTTGTATGAAGCTTAGGAGAGGTTTAAGGAGCTTTTGAAGAGATTTCCCCATCATAGCATTCCAATATGCATTCAGATGGAGCACTTTTACAATAGAGTGCTGCCAACTGCTAGAATGATGCTTGATGCCTCTGCAAGAGGCACTCTTCTGAACAAGTCCTATAATGAAGCATATAAGCTGATTGAAAGCATTGCTGCTAACAGTTATCAGTGGCCTACTGCTAGGCTTACCTCTGGAAAAAGTAAAACTGCTGCCGAAATTCATGAAGTGAATGGAGTTACATCATTTACTGCTCAGTTGGCTTCCTTGACTAACATAGTGAAAAACCTAGCTACTACAAATCAGAGTAACCAGGCAGCTCAAGCAACTGTGACTGAACTAGTTGTAAATGAACAAGTGCACCAAGCTAAAGCTGTTTCTTGTGTGTACTGTGGAGGAGGACATCTGTTTGAGGACTGTTTCATCAATCCTGCTTCTGTTAACTATGTGAACTACAGCAGCAATAGTGGAGACAATCCCTATTCTAATACCTACAATCCAGGGTGGAGGCAACACACCAATTTTTCATGGAGTAACAATGCTAATGCCCCAGCAGGGAGCTCAAACTTTCCTGCCAGATCCACAAATGCTCCACCTGGATTCACAAATCAGCAACCAAGGCAACAAAAGCAAGCCCCACCTGCAAATCAAGAAATGTCCTTGGAAGCTGTCCTAAAGGCATTCATGTAAAAAAATTAGGCATAGTTCCAAATTCAAGGAGTGTCTATGAGGAACCTTGAAAATCAGGTAGGCCAGCTGGCCAATGCACTGAACAGCAGACCTAGCGGCACACTGCCTTCTTCTATTGAAACTCCTTCATCATCAAGCCCCCATGGTAAGGAGCACTGCAAGGCAATACACCTGAGAAGTGGAACTAAGTTGCCAACTGTTGTAGATAAAAAGATCTAGGTGAGAATTGAAGAGACCGAGACAGTTCCAGCAACTGATGAAACTGTTGAGAAGACAACTGAGAAAACTGCTGACAAGCCTGAGACTGTTCCAGAAATTGAGCCCTTGCCAGATTTGTTCCTGAAAGGCCTCCTCCTTCTTTTCCTCAAATGTTGAGGAAGGTGCACCAAGACAAGCAGTTCAACAAGTTCATGGAAATCCTGAAGCAGTTGCACATCAATATACCTTTGTTGAAGCTTTCCAACAGATGCCTAATTATACAAAGTTCATGAAGGATGTGCTAACCAAGAGGAGAAGGCTTGGAGAGTTTGAAACAGTTGCCATGACAAAAGAATGTAGCCTAATGCTCCAAGCCAAAATACCTCCCAAGTTGAAAGACCCCAGCAGTTTCATCATCCCCTGTTCCATTGGAGATACCTATTGTGGCAGAGCATTATGTGATTTAGGTGCTAGTATTAACTTAATGCCTATGTCCATTTTCAAACAATTGGGCATTGGGGATGCTAGGCCTACCACTGTGACACTTCAACTAGCAGACAGGTCTATTGCATATCCAGAAGGAAAGATTGATGATGTGTTGATAAAGTGGATAAGTTTGTATTTCCTGTGGATTTTATTATTCTGGACTGTGAAGCAGATAGGGAAGTTCCTATTATTCTGGGTAGGCCTTTCCTTGCTACAGGAAGAACTCTCATAGATGTACAGAAGGGAGAGTTAACCATGAAGGTTAATGAGCAACATGTGACTTTTAATGTGTTCAATGCCCTGAAGTATCCTGATGAGGGAATGGAAGGATGTTCATTTGTGCAGTCATTTGATAATTTGTTGCAAGGACGGTTCCTGACAAGAAGAACATATTTGAGTAATGATGAGCTTAAATTGGGCCTTGATGACCCTTTGTTGAAAAAACTTACTGAAATAAAGGAAGGCACTGCAAGGCAACCTATGTGGGCCAGAAAATTTGAGTCATTGGAAGTCACTAATGAAACTTTCAAAGACAATATACCCTCAATTGTAAAGCCACCTGTTCTGGAGCTAAAACAGCTCCCAACTCATTTGAAATATGTTTATTTGTGAGACATGGAAACCTTGCCTATGATTATTTCATCTTTCCTCACTACTGATCAAGAGAATAGTTTGGTAGAGACCTTGACAGAGGCATAAGAAAGCAATTGGTTGGCAAATGACAGACAGTAAAGGCACCAGTCCTACTATGTGTATGTATCGAATATTACTAGAGCCTGAAGCCAAGAACAGTATTGAGAGCCAGAGGAGACTAAATCCCACCATGAAGGAAGTGGTGAAGAAAGAGGTGATCAAGTGGCTGGATGCTGGGATTATATACCCTATTTCTGACAGTGTTTGGGTAAGCCCCGTTCAGTGTGTGCCAAAGAAAGGGGGAGTAACAGTTGTGCCTAATGAGAAAACTGAGCTAATCCCAACCAGAATAGTCACAGGGTGGAGGATTTGTATGGATTATAGGAAATTGAATAAAGCCACTGAAAAGACCACTTTCCCTTGCCTTTTATTGATCAAATGTTGGGTAGGCTATCTGGGAAGGAGTTCTATTGATTTTTGGATGGATACTCTGGTTATAATCTAATTGTTGTAGCACCCGAAGACCAATAGAAAACCACCTTTACTTGTCCCTATGGCACCTTTGCCTTTAGAAGGATGCCATTTGGCCTCTGTAATGCTCCAACAATGTTCCAAAGATGCATGATGGCCATATTCTCTGATATTATTAAGAAATCCATGGAAATTTTTATGGATGACTTCTCAGTATATGGAGAGTCATTCTAGGGGTGCCTTGGAAATCTGGAGCAGGTCTTGGATCGTTGTGAGGAAACAAACTTGGTGTTAAACTGGGAAATGTGTCACTTCATGGTTCAAGAAGGAAATGTGTTGGGTCACAAGGTTTCTAAGAAGGGTATGGAGGTAGATAATGCCAAGATAGAGGTCATTGAAAAGCTGCCACCACCTACCTCAGTTAAAGGAGTGAGAAGTTTCTTAGGACATGTTGGGTTCTATAGAAAATTTATCAAGGACTTATCCAAAATCTCCAAACCCCTGTGCCAGTTGCTAAAGCATGACAGGATCTTTGATTTCACACCAAACTGTCTGGAAGCTTTTGAGATTCTGAAGAAGGCTCTAATCACTGGACCAGTCATAACTGACCTAGATTGGTCTAGGCCATTTGAGTTGATGTTTGATGCTCGTGACTTCGCAGTGGGAGAAGTCCTGGGCCAGAGGAAAGATAAGGTATTCCACTCTATTTATTATGCTAGCAAAACATTGATTGAAGCTCAATTGAACTATACCACTACAGAGAAAGAGTTGTTGGCTGTTGTGTTTGCCTTTGACAAGTTCAGACCCTACCTTGTTGGCACAAAGGTCATTGTCTATATTGATCATGCTGCCATCAAATACTTCATTGCCAAGAAGGATGCAAAGCCAAGACTAATTAGATAGGTGCTTTTGTTGCAAGAGTTCGACTTGGAAATCAGGGATAAGAAGGGAGTTGAGAATCAGGTGGCAGACCACTTGTCAAGACTATCTGAGGGGAATGAGGCCACAAAGAATTCTGAGATCAAAGAACTATTCCCTGATGAGCAGTTGCTTTTTCTGGAAGATGTTGAAGCACCATGGTATGCTGATCTAGTAAACTATACAAAGAAAAAGGTTCTTCCATCAAGCAAAGCAGTTCTGCTGGGATGAGTCATACTTGTACAAGAACTGTGTTGACCATTTGCTTAGAAGGTGCGTGGCCGAAAAGGAAGTCTCAGATATTCTCTTGCATTGTCATTCATCCCCATTTGGGGAACATTTTGGAGGAATGAGGACGGCTGCTCAAGCCCTTTAGGCCGGGTATTTTTGGCCTACATCATTCAAAGATGCTTACAGCTTTGTTAAAGGCTGCAACAGATGCCAAAGGGTAGGGAATATTTCAGATAGAAATGAGATGCCCCTCAATTCCATCTTGGAAGTTAAGTTGTTTGATGTATGGGGCATAGACTTCATGGGTCCCTTCCCCCCTTCTTTTGGTAATCTGTACATTTTGGTGGCTATAGACTATGTGTCAAAACGGGTAGAGGCTATAGCTCTTCCCACCAATGATGCTAGAGCTGCTGTTAAGTTTGTTCAGAAGCAGATTTTTACAAGATTTGGCACCCCTAGGGTCTTTTTACATCAGTGATGAAGGTACTCACTTATGTAACAAGCTGTTTGATGGTGTCCTAACAGAATATGGGGTAAGGCATAAAGTTGCTACAACATACCATCCACAGACCAATGGGCAGGCTGAGCTATCCAATAGGGAAATAAAAAGAATTTTGGAAAAAGTGGTGAACCCAAGCAGAAAAGACTGGTCCCTTCATTTGGAAGATGCTCTTTGGACGTATAGGACTGCCTATAAGACCCCCTTAGGGATGTCACCCTATAGGCTGGTCTATGGAAAGGCATGCCATTTGCCCATTGAGTTACAGCATAAAGTCTTCTAGGCTGTTAAAAAGCGCAATCTTGACCTAGCACAGGCTAGAGCAGCTCGCATGCTGCAGCTCAATTTGCTTGAGGAGCACAGGCTATTTTCATATGAGGGAGCATAAGTTTACAAGGCCAAAACAAAGGCCTGACATGATAGAAAAATTCAGAAGAGAGACTTTGCAAAAGGAGAGCAAGTTTTGCTCTTCAATTCCAGGCTGAAGCTGTTCCCAGGGAAGCTGAAATCTAGATGGTCTGAACCTTTCACCATTGTTCATGTCCACTCTCATGGAGCCATTGATTTGCTTGATGCAGCTTCTGGTAGAACCTTTAAGGTAAATAGGCAAAGGGTCAATCATTACTACGGTGAGCCATTTGCTAAGGCACAGGCCACCACAGTCATGGATGATCCTTGATGTTCCACATGGTCTAAGTCAGGATGAGGACTTGTAAACCAAGCGCTACTGGGAGGCAGGCCAGCAAAAATTTCCTTAGTTTATTTTGTCATTTTTTGTTTTTATTTTTATTTTGCACTAACTCAATAAAAAGAAACAAAGAGGAATGGAAGTTGTGGATGCAGGTGGTATAACTGTCCTAGGTGGTGGTGTGGTTGTTCATTGGGATGAAACAGGTTGGAGGCCCAAGTAACTGATTTGGGCCCTGCGCTGGTTTTTCGGGGGAAGTCACATCAGTTTGAAATTTGGAAGAGAAAAAGGTGGAGCGGTTTCTTGTGCAGATACAACTACCCAAGCACACCTCTCACTCCACTTATTCCCTCTTGATAACTGAGCCTCACCGTCACCACACATTCTCAACCACCCCCATCAATCACCATCACTCACCCATCACTCCCCTCTCTATAAAACCAACCCACTCTCTTTGCCATACTCACTCACCCACATGCTCTTCCACCTTTCTCTTGCCCGAGCCCTAATTGCTCCAATTTCCCCCAAATTTCTTCATCTCCATCCTTCATCCCTTTCTTCCATCACTGCTCCACCATGCCTCACATGAAGCATTGCGTTGTAAAGAGGGCCAAGGCCACGTCCAGTGATGAATTTAAGGCATATGAGGTGTTCGTGGATGCTAAAGCTGTAGCAAGGTAAACCAATGTCACTATTCTAAGGGAACTCCATGCTGAAAAGGGGTTCACCATCTCTGACAAGGCTCCCTATGGTCTCCCTGACGAGGTTGCTGTAGTGATTGACAAGAATAAGTGGAAGCGGTTCGCAAGTCACCCAACTGGGTTTTGCACTCCCCTTGTTCGCGAGTTTTATGCAAACACTGGAGGGGCTGAGAAAACCTATTCCATGGTGTGTGGGTGCAAGAGCAGCTTCTCTGTAAAGACCAATTTGAAGTTGCACTTGGCTGAAGAGGAGGATGAGTACCAGCCTCTGCTGAAAAAGGCCACTGTGAAGCAGCTGACTGCTATGAAGGATGTTGTGACTGTCCCAGGGATGCAATGGCTGCCAACTTCTGGAAATCAAATGAAAATTTCCAGCTCTGCTCTGAAACCCTTAGCCAAGGTTTGGTATCACTTTCTAAGGCAGAAACTCTCCCCCACTGCTCATACTGAAACTATTAAGAAGGAGCATCTAGTGCTCCTCTATTGCATCTTGGAAGGAAAAAGTATTGTGAACACCCCATTTTGACCGGGTTCCTTTTGCTTTTCACTTAAATTTACCAAAAAATACCAAAAAATTAAAAAATTTAAAACCATAAAAATAATGTTGAATTTTGAGAAAAATCCGAAAAAGAGTGGAGTTTTATTTTATTTCTTCATAAAAGTCCAAAAATGATAAAAGGAAAAATCACAAAAATATTTTGAGCTTCATTTATTTATTTTTGCTTGCATTTAAAATATAGAAAAAATCTAAAAATAAGATATAAATCACAAAAATATTTTAATTTCTTGTTAACGCAGTTTCTTTTATAGATGAAGAAATAAAAATGAAACATTTTGTTATTTTTAAGTTGTGTCTTGTTTATAAAAATAAAAATAAAAAATAAAAATAAAAATAAAAATAAAAATAAAAAAAATAAAAATAAAAATAAAAAAATAAGAAGAAAAAATGTCTTTGGGCCAATAAACCAAGTTTCAGCCCATAACCCGTCTATCTCCATAACCCGTCTATCTCCTCCATAACCTGTCTATCTCCATAACTTGTCTATCTCCTCCATAACCCGTCTATCTCCTCCATAACCTGTCTACCTCCATGACCTGTCTATCTCCATAACCTGTCTATCTCCTCCATAACCTGTCTACCTCCATAACCTGTCTATCTCCATAACCCGTCTGTCTATCTCCATAACCCGTCTATCTCCTCCATAACCTGTCTACCTCCATGACCTGTCTATCTCCATAACCCGTCTATCTCCTCCATAACCCGTCTATCTCCATAACCTGTCTATCTCCATAACCTGTCTATCTCCTCCATAACCTGTCTCTCTCCTCCATAACCCGTCTATCTCCTCCCTCACCCATCAGAAACCCTAGCCTCCACCTCATTTTCGCTCTTCCCCTTCCCTTGAAGCCCTAGCCGCACAACAGCCTCCTCCATGCGACAACTTCCCCTTCAATCACGCCAGCAGAATCCTTCTTCTCTTTATTGGCTGAACACGAATCCTCCCGAATCCGGAAGACTCTCCTCCCCTGGCTGGACATGCATCTTTTCTAATCTCCGAAAATATCTCAAGCAGTTATGCTCGAAAAAATCAAGGAGGGCGTGATTAAGATGTGAAAAGGGGAAGGCGCGATTTCTTTCCTTCCTTGGATGGTTAACGCATTGCAGCACAAGAATTTATGAGGGGATTGAATGCAGAGGAGGACGAAAATTCTACCCATAAAAACCTAGAGGCAGACATGAAGAGAGAGGGGGGATCAGAAAACAAAACACCCATGGAGAGAGGGGAACAGATAGAGAAAAAAGGGGACTCTTATACTCAGAGAGCAGCCACTGATAAAAATCACAGGATTTCAAAAGCCTATAGAGGACGTAACCACGGTAGAAGGGGAGAAGAATGTAGCTGCAAAAAGAGGGACGAATGGACAAATTGACTGAGTTCGAGCAGAAACATAGACCCGCAGAAGATTCTTTTTTCTCTGTTTGATCAGCGAATTTGTGGGTATTATTCCCCATTTTATTTTTCTCTTCTCTGTAGGTTGGAGTTTCAACCAAACAAATGAAGGTTGCCTTAATTTTTATCAGTTCTTGCACTATGTATGTTTGCATAACTTGAATTGATTCATTTACTGGAATATAGAGTGATGATGTTGTTAACATGATTTAATTGTTGTTGGACACTCTGTGATATGGAGAAAATAAGAGTTTTGGTAATCAAAATGTGTTTTTTTGTGTGTACTGCATATAACCTGTTCGATGGAAAGCTTGAGTTATAGTTCCTTTGCTTCCTATTTTGTTCTCCTACAAATTACCAATTGGAATATTTGAGTTTGTGGAGGAAGGTGAATTTTGATCTTGTCATCAATCCCTATATAGCAATGTTGCATTGGTTATCAAAATTGAGAATGTCATGGTCATACTGTTGAACTCTTTGTTCCTGCTGTCTGGGCGCTTTAGAGACAAAAATTGTGAGAACAAAGTGCTATGTCTTGAGGTGTGCTCACAAGAGGAACGTGTCTTTTGCTTGAATGCATTCTAAACGTGTCTTTAATTGGTACTTAAGGCTAAATTGTGATGTTGATTGGGTTATTTTCTTAGCCTGTAACATGAAGTTGTAATGAGTTTGATGGAATCACACCAGCTGTTCATTGAAATGCTCAGATGTTATTCTTTTTAGAGTGTTGGCACATTTTTTTTTTTTTGTTTTATGGATGAATCTGTAGGTGCATTGGTTTATGCAACGTCATCTTGGATTATGCTAGCATGCAAATCTTTTTGAATCCAATTCTGTTCATGAAGTCTTGAATGCATCCTAACTACTGAATGTTTGACATATTCTCTTGGATCAAATACTCTTGTTGATTGTCATCTTCACACTTGAAGAGGTCTGTAAGTGATGCTCTGTCCATTGCTAAAAGCCTTTGAATCTTGTTTCAAAGCTTTGTGATTAGGCTTGAAATAACATAAATATAACTTCCTGTGTGAACTTCCTTTGTTCGTTGTTATAAGCTTATGAATGCTTTTATGGATAAATGCTCAATCTATACCTCCCACTTCTTTTATCATTTTGGAATAAATTACCATTGTTTTCTTCTTTAAAAAAATTAAATAAAAATGGGTGAAAGATGTGTTTAGTTTTTTATAGTTTCTTTAAAAGGGTCAAATAAGTGTTCTAAAAATTCATTAATGATTTGCACCACTAATTTGGGTTAATCCATTTGAGCTTGCGCTATCTTGGGATTTCTCTATGAAAAGTATGTTTAATCCCTTAGATTTGAGGTTGCCCTATGAACCTATGTGTCACGTTCAACCTCATTTAGGACTCGTAAATATTACAATATTAAAATTAAAATACAAAATCAACAATCACTAAACAAAAAATAAGTTTCTTATTTAAACCCTTTGTTTTCTTTTGTAAATATTGACTCGTAGTTCTTTTTATATTTTTGTAAATAATTTTTGGGGTAAAATAAATACGTTAAAATTTATTAATTATTTGTGCAATTAATTTAGGTAACCGTTTTTTGACGGGTGCACTAGGGGTGCTGTGGGGTTAAATCCTCATCCTTCCCTATGCGCAATCGGCTCCCGAATTCAATTCTGGTTTAAAAGGTTTCTTTTTTTCTTTTTAAAAGGTTTTCCAATTTTTCCTCAATTAAATAAAATTGGTGGCGACTCTACTCTCTTAAAGATATTTTTCTCGCCGTTTCCTTCGCGATTCCGGTCGCGACAGATGGCGACTCTACTGGGGACAGTTAGAGAGTCAAGCCCATTAAAATTAATTGTGCAAATTTTTAATGATTTTTTAACTTATTTATTTTACCCCCATTTTTTTTGGCTTGTTTTGCTTTTTTTTTTAAAGAGAAAAAGTAAGGAAAAAATGAAAAAATGTTGAAAAATATCATGTTTTTGTGTGTGAATTTATTTAGCTTTTTTTTCATTAGTTATTTGTTTATTTATTTATTTTTATTGTGTGCTTTATACATGATTTTTTACTTTCTACTTCAACCTTTGGGTAGATGACTTTGGATCCTTTTTCTTGCTATTTCAACTCTAGGGCAGATGACCTTGATTCTGTTTCCTGTATATATGGGTAGCTTTGTTTTTCAGGTGTGTTTTTTTAGTTTTTAGGATTATATGTACGGAGCCCTCCACACACGTCACCGTCATTTACTGCACACACTTATCAGCTCTGTACCCGAGCTTGTGGAAAACCAAGGATTAGGAGGTGCCTCAGCATTGTCATTGAAAGGCCTTGTGCCCCTCTGATATTTGTTGTTTCACCACTCAGATTGTTATTGGTATCATGGACTATACATCCTGTAAGGGTTTATCCCTACTTGTGGCTAGGATCATGAGCCAGCTCCTTGCCTTTCGAGACAGGGACAATCTAGGGACCATGACCTTTAGAAGTCTAGGCCCACCTTGACGTCTGCACTGATAGATCGACTTAGTGGCTATCCCACTTAGAGTCATGACCCTAAGACCCTTGTATAGGTTGTTCCTTTTAGGACAAATGGGAGCATACTCTTTCCTCTTCTCTCTTGTTACTCTTTTTCTTTTTCTCCTTGCTTATCTTCTATTTTGGATCTTATAAAAAGAAGAAAAAGAGAAAAGGGGTAATTGGGATCCATAGTATTTCAGTGAAAAATTTCCCTTCGGGGTCGGAGGATCTACTGGAATAGATCATAAGAGGGCCATTCATTAGAGGATCATCCATATCCTTTGGGTTTATGACCCTATAAGGACCCCTTTCCGTGTTGCTCTGTTTTTTTTGAATGTGTTAGGAGAATTCTGTTTGTGAAGAAGAGACTCCATTACCATTCGCGTAGCAAGAAATGGAAATGACTCTGTGATGAGAAGAAAGTTAAAAATGCAAGCAACTCGAAGATGGATATTAGGATTAATGTGAAAGTCAACAAGGTGAAAACTTTGATGGAAATAACCGATGCAAGTCATTGAGGGAAAAATGCGCCCATTGATCGGTCATCATCCATGCATAACCTAAGGGGGACGTGCTCCTAGAGTTGGGCATGAGATGAAAATTTCTTCTTATAAAGGCAAATTTTCCTTGATAAAAAGATTTCTTTAGTGTGAAGAAGGCGATCTTTCCCTGAATTGTTTTTTTCCTTCACTTGTTATTTACTTAAAAAAAACAAACAAAAACAAAAAAAAAAACCAAAAAGAAACAAAGAGTGCAGTACGTTCGTCCTTATAATGTGGATAAATTGAATCGTTGTGCTTTCAAAAAAGTTGATACCAATCAAACCTTGTTTCTAAGGATGGAAGTTGATGGACAAAGAGTTAAAAGAACTTCAAGTCATGAGGTGGAGGAAATAAGAAAATAAATGAGCAAGATAGTAGAAGGGCAAACTAAGATTGAAGACATGCTGAGGACTTGCAGGCCCGTCAGAAAAGTTTGAGTCAAAATGTTAGAAAAGTAAGAAGGATCATACAATCTTAACACAATTGATGCTCGTGAGCATTATGGGATGACATAATCTTATAGCTCACCTATGTCATCTAAGAAGGAAAAAGCTACAAACCATATGATTGGGTAAAGTCAGAAGATGTTGATGAGCTATAATTGCCACATAAAGATTGCTGGATCGTATTGTTCCTGTGTTTGACTTATTCTGAAGCTTTATGGTAATGGACTTGCATGGATTGTTTTTATGTCCTCTATCTTTGAATAGGAGTTTGTGTCCTTTCATGATTGTGATGAACATGTATAGGAATTAGAAGAAGTTTCAAATCCCCTCTTCAAAAAAAAAAAAAAAAAAAAAAAAAGAGAGAAGAAAATAATGAAAAGAAAAAAAAAAGAAAATAAATGGGAGCAAATAAATGAAGGTGTGGTTTTTACCGTGTATTAATTTTGTCTCAAGATTAATTTTTATGTGAGATGAGTAATCTGGATTTGAAATGAGGATTGGCCATCTTTCTCTACCCTCCATAAAAAATCATTTTCCCTTGTTACCCCTGTTGGGCCTTACAAATTCTTTCAAATAACCTTAGACCAGGATCACCCCTACGCTAGGGGTTGGCATTAGTTAAAGGTTGATTGAACCAACATCGCGTGAAGGAAAGGAGGGAAATGTGAAAGAGATGCAAAAAAAAAAAAAAAAAAAAAAAAAAAAAAAAAGAGAAGAAAAGAAAAAGGATGATAAGGATGGAGGAGATACTAAAAAACAAAAATTGAAGGATGAAACAAAAAGGGAGAAGAAATGATCAAAAAAAGAAAAGAAAAAAAAAGGAAGGACTTTTTGGGTTCAAGATAAAAACAAGTAATGTCCTTGATGATGCGAAAGTAATCTTACCTTTGTAAGAAAGCCAAAGATCATGAGTCTCATTCACCTTTAAACACTTGTTTGAGCCTCTTATACCTTTGTTTTCTTAAACCCTTAACCTTGGCCACGTTACAACCTTTAAAAGTCCATTCGGATCAATGAGGGGTTACTCTTATTTTCATAAATCTTAATCTTGAGACAAAGATAAAGTAATTACACCTTTTTGAAGTATTTGATTTTGCTCCATGAAAAAAAAAGAAAAAGAAAAGCCTGCTAGACCGAAAACCCGCAAGGGCGGTCTAAGCAAAAGTTAGGGCAAACAAAAAGGAAGAGGAAAAAAGAGGGATTTACGCAGGGACAACCTTCTCCATAGTTGAATCCAACCCTCTACTGGGGTAGATCTTTTGGTTGAATGTGGCCCTACACTGGGGCAAATTTTCGCGTTGTTAATTCTGCTCTACACTAAGGCAAGTTCCCGCGTTGTTTAAGCAAGCCCTACACTGGGGCAAATTTCTGCGTTGTCTAATTCAGCCTCACATTGAGGTAAAAATCTTGTGTTGTTCAATTTCACCATAAACTGGGGCAAATTTTCTTTATTGATCAATTTGCCCAACACTGGAGAAAATTTTCGTGTTGCTCAACCGGCGTAAATTTTCAAATTCGAGTTGGTCTTGGACTAGGGCAAATTCCCCTTTGTTCAATTTCGCCCAACACTGGGGCAATTTTGTTTTACCCTTCAAAGGGTCACATGAGTCGGTAATTCTTGATTTGATTTCTTTGTTGTCCCGCCTTGTATGGTTATTCATTCATTGCACTCAAGCCTTCAAAGTCCTCAAGGAAGCTCTTTTAACTAATCTCCTTCATGAGTCACTTGTCGATCCATAGATATCCATTAGGTAATGCTTCAAGATAAGAGAACATAGGTTCAACAGTATGGTTCAACAATCTAATGGCAATCTCCCCAGGAATCATTCAAGCCACAAGAAGCTCAAAGATCTTAAGTGGAGATGATAGATGATATTCTCATGAAGGAATCAAGATTATAAGGTAGCTTGATGAAGACAAGTGGTGTTTAAGATGTTACATCCCAAGGCAAAAGGAACGGGGTTTCACATAGATTCAGCAAGACCCCGAGATAACTGAATAAAGGGTTTGATTGGTCGACGCTTGTCAAGAAGCACCTGGTTCAATTTATCTGCAAGGTTACTCTTCAAACTCTTTGTTTCCCTTTTACAAGTCGGTGTCGAGTTGGCCCGCCATTGCAAATGACCAAAATCTAAGTTTCTCTTTAGCGAGTCGGTGCCGAGTTGGCCCGCCATTGCAAATGGTCAAAAAGTGATGAAAGTAAGAAATAAGAAACTGTGAGTCTGAGTCAAGTTGACTCCAAAGTTGATAAAGTTTTTTTCAGCTCAAAGGCCACCTGCAAAAGTTTTGGGCTCAAGGCCTATTTTATAATTTTTTTTTTTTTTTTTTTTTGCTCAAGGCCCTATTCTTATGGTTCATGGCTCACTCATTCTAGCTTAAGCCCCACTACATAAAGTTCTACCTTACTGCTCAATTCATAAAGTTTATGGCTCAAGGTCCATTGCATAAAATTCTCGGGTCATGGCCCAATTCAAAAAAAATCTGGCTCAAGGCCTTTGTTTTTACAGCTCATGGCTCACTTGTTTTGGCTTAAGGCCTATTGCATGAAGGTTTCCAGCTCAAGGCTCAGTTGATAAAGTTTTTTGGCTCAAGGCCAATTTTAAAGTTTTTCTTGGCTCAAGGCCTGCTGCATAAGCTCATGGCTAAACTGATAAAGTATTTCTTGGCTCAAGGCCCATTGCATAATTCTCTTTGGCTCAAGGCCACAACATAAAATCCTCGGGTCATAGCCCAATTCATAAAGAGTTTGGCTCATGGCCTAATTCATCATTCTTTGGCTCAAGGCCTATCTCAAAATTTTTTGGCTCATGGCCCAACTCAATTTTTTCGGCTCAAGGCCAATTACATAATTCTGCTTTTGAGCTAGGAGGCTCGCTGCATTCTTTTGGAGCTAGGAGGCCCATCACATTTTTTCTTTTTTTTGGAGCTAGGAGGCCCGTCGCATTTATGAATTTGTCCTTTAATTTTTGGGATCAGAGGCCCACAGTCATTTAATTTTCGAGCTCAGAGGCTCATTGTCATTTAATTTTTGGGATCAGAGGCCCACTGTCTTTTAAATTTTCGAGCTCAGAGGCTCATTGTCATTTAATTTTGGGATCAAAGGCCCACTGTCATTTAATTTTCGAGCTAAGAGGCTCATTGTCATTTATTTTTTGGGATCAGAGGCCCATAGTCATTTAATTTTCGAGCTCAGAGGCTCATTGTCATTTAATTTTTGGGCTCAGAGGCCCACTCTCTTTTAATTTTCGAGCTAAGAGGCTCATTGTCATTTATTTTTTGGGATCAGAGGCCCACTGTCATTTAATTTTCGAGCTCAGAGTCTCATTGTCATTTAATTTTTGGGATCAGAGGCCCACTGCCTTTTAATTTTCGAGCTAAGAGGCTCATTGTCATTTAATTTTGGGATCAAAGGCCCACTGTCATTTAATTTTCGAGCTCAGAGGCTCATTGTCATTTAATTTTTGGGATCAGAGGCCCACTGTCATTTAATTTTAGAGCTCCGAGGCTCATCGCAATTTATTTTTGGGATCAGAGGCCCATTGCACTTTTAATTTTCTATCATTTACTTTCGGGATCAGAGGCCCATCGTAATTTTAAATTCCTGCAATTTACCTTTTGGGATCAGAGGCCTATCGCACTTTTAAATTTCCGTCATTTAATTTTAGGGATTAGAGGCCCATCGCATTTTAAGTATCTGCCATTTGCTTTTGTGTCTACATCGTTTGCATTTAATCCTTTTGTATAGTGGCATGCATTCCCGGACAAAATGCGTGTTCTTTTTCTTTACTCGTCCCTTACTATGATCACATGAAGGGTCACGACCCTTCATGTCTTATAGGAAGCGACAAGTAAAGAGGGGCAACTGTGAACACCCCATTTTGATCGGGTTCCTTTTGCTTTTCACTTAAATTTACCAAAAAATACCAAAAAATTAAAAAATTTAAAATCATAAAAATAATGTTGAATTTTGAGAAAAATCCGAAAAAGAGTGGAGTTTTATTTTATTTCTTCATAAAAGTCCAAAAATGATAAAAGGAAAAATCACAAAAATATTTTGAGCTTCATTTATTTATTTTTGCTTGCATTTAAAATATAGAAAAAATCTAAAAATAAGATATAAATCACAAAAATATTTTAATTTCTTGTTAACGCAGTTTCTTTTATAGATGAAGAAATAAAAATGAAACATTTTGTTATTTTTAAGTTGTGTCTTGTTTATAAAAATAAAAATAAAAAATAAAAATAAAAATAAAAATAATAAAAATAAAAATAAAAAAATAAGAAGAAAAAATGTCTTTGGGCCAATAAACCAAGTTTCAGCCCATAACCCGTCTATCTCCATAACCCGTCTATCTCCTCCATAACCCGTCTATCTCCTCCATAACCTGTCTACCTCTATGACCTGTCTATCTCCATAACCTGTCTACCTCCATAACCCGTCTATCTCCTCCATAACCTGTCTATCTCCATAACCTGTCTATCTCCTCCATAACCCGTCTATCTCCTCCATAACCCGTCTATCTCCATAACCTGTCTACCTCCATAACCTGTCTATCTCCATAACCCGTCTATCTCCTCCATAACCTGTCTATCTCCTCCATAACCCGTCTATCTCCTCCATAACCTGTCTACCTCCATGACCTGTCTATCTCCATAACCTGTCTATCTCCTCCATAACCTGTCTACCTCCATAACCTGTCTATCTCCATAACCCGTCTATCTCCTCCATAACATAACCCGTCTATCTCCTCCATAACCCGTCTATCTCCATAACCTGTCAACCTCCATAACCCGTCTATCTCCTCCATAACCTGTCTATCTCCATAACCTGTCTATCTCCTCCATAACCTGTCTCTCTCCTCCATAACCCGTCTATCTCCTCCCTCACCCATCAGAAACCCTAGCCTCCACCTCATTTTCGCTCTTCCCCTTCCCTTGAAGCCCTAGCCGCACAACAGCCTCCTCCATGCGACAACTTCCCCTTCAATCACGCCAGCAGAATCCTTCTTCTCTTTATTGGCTGAACACGAATCCTCCCGAATCCGGAAGACTCTCCTCCCCTGGCTGGACATGCATCTTTTCTAATCTCCGAAAATATCTCAAGCAGTTATGCTCGAAAAAATCAAGGAGGGCGTGATTAAGATGTGAAAAGGGGAAGGCGCGATTTCTTTCCTTCCTTGGATGGTTAACGCATTGCAGCACAAGAATTTATGAGGGGATTGAATGCAGAGGAGGACGAAAATTCTACCCATAAAAACCTAGAGGCAGACATGAAGAGAGAGGGGGGATCAGAAAACAAAACACCCATGGAGAGAGGGGAACAGATAGAGAAAAAAGGGGACTCTTATACTCAGAGAGCAGCCACTGATAAAAATCACAGGATTTCAAAAGCCTATAGAGGACGTAACCACGGTAGAAGGGGAGAAGAATGTAGCTGCAAAAAGAGGGACGAATGGACAAATTGACTGAGTTCGAGCAGAAACATAGACCCGCAGAAGATTCTTTTTTCTCTGTTTGATCAGCGAATTTGTGGGTATTATTCCCCATTTTATTTTTCTCTTCTCTGTAGGTTGGAGTTTCAACCAAACAAATGAAGGTTGCCTTAATTTTTATCAGTTCTTGCACTATGTATGTTTGCATAACTTGAATTGATTCATTTACTGGAATATAGAGTGATGATGTTGTTAACATGATTTAATTGTTGTTGGACACTCTGTGATATGGAGAAAATAAGAGTTTTGGTAATCAAAATGTGTTTTTTTGTGTGTACTGCATATAACCTGTTCGATGGAAAGCTTGAGTTATAGTTCCTTTGCTTCCTATTTTGTTCTCCTACAAATTACCAATTGGAATATTTGAGTTTGTGGAGGAAGGTGAATTTTGATCTTGTCATCAATCCCTATATAGCAATGTTGCATTGGTTATCAAAATTGAGAATGTCATGGTCATACTGTTGAACTCTTTGTTCCTGCTGTCTGGGCGCTTTAGAGACAAAAATTGTGAGAACAAAGTGCTATGTCTTGAGGTGTGCTCACAAGAGGAACGTGTCTTTTGCTTGAATGCATTCTAAACGTGTCTTTAATTGGTACTTAAGGCTAAATTGTGATGTTGATTGGGTTATTTTCTTAGCCTGTAACATGAAGTTGTAATGAGTTTGATGGAATCACACCAGCTGTTCATTGAAATGCTCAGATGTTATTCTTTTTAGAGTGTTGGCACAATTTTTTTTTTTTATGGATGAATCTGTAGGTGCATTGGTTTATGCAACGTCATCTTGGATTATGCTAGCATGCAAATCTTTTTGAATCCAATTCTGTTCATGAAGTCTTGAATGCATCCTAACTACTGAATGTTTGACATATTCTCTTGGATCAAATACTCTTGTTGATTGTCATCTTCACACTTGAAGAGGTCTGTAAGTGATGCTCTGTCCATTGCTAAAAGCCTTTGAATCTTGTTTCAAAGCTTTGTGATTAGGCTTGAAATAACATAAATATAACTTCCTGTGTGAACTTCCTTTGTTCGTTGTTATAAGCTTATGAATGCTTTTATGGATAAATGCTCAATCTATACCTCCCACTTCTTTTATCATTTTGGAATAAATTACCATTGTTTTCTTCTTTAAAAAAATTAAATAAAAATGGGTGAAAGATGTGTTTAGTTTTTTATAGTTTCTTTAAAAGGGTCAAATAAGTGTTCTAAAAATTCATTAATGATTTGCACCACTAATTTGGGTTAATCCATTTGAGCTTGCGCTATCTTGGGATTTCTCTATGAAAAGTATGTTTAATCCCTTAGATTTGAGGTTGCCCTATGAACCTATGTGTCACGTTCAACCTCATTTAGGACTCGTAAATATTAAAATATTAAAATTAAAATACAAAATCAACAATCACTAAACAAAAAATAAGTTTCTTATTTAAACCCTTTGTTTTCTTTTGTAAATATTGACTCGTAGTTCTTTTTATATTTTTGTAAATAATTTTTGGGGTAAAATAAATACGTTAAAATTTATTAATTATTTGTGCAATTAATTTAGGTAACCGTTTTTTGACGGGTACTAGGGGTGCTGTGGGGTTAAATCCTCATCCTTCCCTATGCGCAATCGGCTCCCGAATTCAATTCTGGTTTAAAAGGTTTCTTTTTTTCTTTTTAAAAGGTTTTCCAATTTTTCCTCAATTAAATAAAATTGGTGGCGACTCTACTCTCTTAAAGATATTTTTCTCGCCGTTTCCTTCGCGATTCCGGTCGCGACAAGTATCAATGTAGGGAGGTTGATTCAGCAGGAGATTTTCAATTGTGCCACAAGCACAAAGGGTCAATTGGTTTTCCCCTGCTTTATCACTGAACTATGTATGCGATGTGGCATTGAGTTTCACAAGAGGGATGGAGAGGAGAGGAACTCAGGGAGCATTGATATTGGGCTAATCAATAGGTTTGTCTCCAATTCAGCCAAAGCAACCTAGGCCAAGGATAAGGCAAAGGTTATGGAACCAGGAGAGCCCTCAAAGCAGTAGGACCGCTCTGCAGGGCTAAAGCAAAAAGTGGAGCTTCTGACTCAATTGTTGCAGCACCACATGCTGCAGCAACAATTGTACTGGTAGTTTTCCCTGGACCATTTCAATTAGCAAAAGAAGGGGTTGGAGATTAACCAATGGAAAGAGGTGCACCAAATACCACATTTTCAAGAGCAGATTCTACCTGAGCAGCACCATGCATCAAAGCAAGCCACCCTTGAGAAGCACCCCAGTCCTAGTGCCCAAGCAGTCTTGGATGCATCAGACTCCTCTGATTGGATGCCACCAGCACCTTCACAACAACAACAGCCCACCACCACCACTGAAGACCTAAGCAGCAAGAAGAGAAAGAGAACTGAAAGCCCCATGCAGGAATTGGGGGCTGAAACGGAAGAAAATGAAGAAGCTGACCCTGAAGCAACAACAGCAACCCATTCCCCCTCTCAAACTCCGCAGAAAAAGGCAACAGAAACCCCTTTAAGGGATGTGATCACAAATATAGCTGTTGATTACCCTGCCTCTAATAAGGATGAAGAGGACATTGTTCCTCTTGCAACAAGAAAGAGTAAGTTGTCTGAGCCAAGTGCCTCCAAGGGCAAGGGTAAGAAGTCAGCTGCTGCAGAAGCTGAGGGGACAAGGGAGAGTGATAAGAGCACAACAGTCTTGGAGACTGAAGAAGAAGAACAAGCATACTTGGTCCTAGTTGAAGAAGTGGGGTCCTCTACCCCAACAAACAAGAAGACCCCCGCTAAAAAAGGGAGCATGAAGAGCTCCCGCATCAAGAAATTGAGCACCTGAGCCTATCTGAGCATGTTGTTGCAACATATTGCAACAACCCTATCAGGAGTTTCCCTGCTTTCCTTTAGTTCTTTCTCTTGGTTTCTAGTTTAAGTTCCTATAAATGTTGGTATCTTGTCCTGTTTGTTGTTTTTAGATTGAAGGTTATAGTTGAAAAATGGGGGTCAGCTGACTTTGACCCCACTTGTTTTCTATTTGTACTTAGTGTCCTTTATGTTTGACTCCACCATGTGCACAACCATCCCCATCGTGGGGTTTTGTTTAATGAAACTTGTCTGTTTTGAAATTCCACGAGTGCACCTTTTTGGCAGGTTTGACTTGATTGTTTTCTTTTGGGCTTGTGTGTTTGGATTTAATTGTTTGAAGCTCGAGGCACATGCTATAGCAATTCTGATCTACCTTGTGAGCTTTTGAGCCAAAATAGTTTTATCCTTCTTTCTGTGTGAATACCATTCTTGTGCATAATTCTCTGATTTTGCCTTGTTTCCTTCATACTTGCACACACTTTTGCTAGAGCCACATTTTGCTTTCTTGAGCCTAGTATTGCCTAAATAGCCTACCCTTGGATGTTACCTTTGTGTGAACCCTCTGGCCTGCAAGCCCTTTGTTTCTAATGAACCCACATTATAAGCCATATCCTGAAAGACCAATGCCCTAACTAGTTAGAGTGGCTGGTGTGTTTCCTGTGCTTACATGCTGTAAGATAAGTTTGGGGGTGCTCGAGGGCTAGCACAGTTTTAAGTTTGGGGGTGCTATGCAGCTGTTATGTGGCAAAATATTAGAAATTGAACTATTGCTAGTAAAAAGCAATGGTTTGTTTAAAAAAAAAAAAGAAGAAGAAGAAAAAAAAAAAAAGGAAAACAGCAGAGCAGTTGCAAGGAAAAATGCTGAAATGTTGCAACAACTACTCTGAGGGCACAAATGAGGAAACAGAATTCAAAGAAGTGTAAAAAAAAGGGAAAGGAATTACACAAAATGAAAAAGATCAAAAAGTCCTCCCTAACTTGTGTGAGCTGGGCCATGAAAGAAATAGTTGTGAAGCAAAAAGAGGAAGGATACCTAAGCTCCATCTAGTGTAGCCACCTTCCCATAACTGTTCCTACCTGAACCCAAGCCATATTGCAACCAAATAAAGTCCTCTAGCTGTGTACAGTTTTGATTTTGAGTGGTGTGTTTAGAAGCTTGTCAAGGTCGTGTTTGAATGTGCATTTGAATAATGATTGAGAGTACCTATCTTAGCGTGAGAAGAGAGGAAGAACACACTGTTCTGAGAGAGTGTAGTGCTGTAGCATGTTGTCGAGAGTTGAAAATGAGGACATCCATGAATGCTTACTTGATTGAATTTCATGATTGTTGATGCATTGTCAAGTCTGCCTTGTGAAAAAATTGGTTTGAAAAGAAGAAAGTTTTGTGTTTGAGCTAATTTGAGCACATGTGTGGAGGTTTAGAAAAATTTGTGTCTTTTCTTTTTTAGTTTCTTTTGTTTCCATTACTTGAGGACAAGCAATGATTCAAGTTTGGGATGTGATAACTCTATTTATGAAGAGTTATTTGTACCTTTTTCACTTGTTTTTTTGTGGTCTGAGTATTTTGAGTTAATGTTTTTAGTATTTTAGTGTAATTCTGTGTAAAGTGTGTTTTATAAGAGTCTGTTGTGAGTTTTCATGTTTTGGTGTCTTTTAGAACTGTTTTGGTGATTAATTGAGAGTTTTTCTGTGCAGAGCAGTTTTTAGAGAATCAGGAGCTGAACTGGAGACGTTGCTCTAGGATTTATTGCAGCAGTCGTAGCTGAAGTTGGTTTAGAAAAGGACAAAAGCTCAAAACATTCTTTTACATGATGAGTTATCCTTTGCTGATATGAACAGTGACCTACACGTGGGGCTGGCATTTATTGCATTAAACTTAGGGAATTGGGCCAAGGACACCTGTACTAACCTACTTTTAGCCCAAAAAGGATGAAAGAGGAAAGGTCCTTGAGATATTTTTAGGAACCCTAATATGAGCTAAACCTACTTTTCTATTTGTTTTTGTAAGCTCAATATGAGCTAAACCTCTTGTAGCTATGGGATGTTGAACTTGTAATGGATTTCTAGTAAATGATATGTTATGCTTTGCTGTTGCATTTTCTATAAATCTGATTTGGTTGTGTTTTAGTTAAGCTTGATCACCTTAGTTAGAACTTGAGTTCACGGCTGCTTGGAAAAGCTAAGTGTAGCAAAACTGTTTTATAGATAAGAGTAAAATCATTAATTGGAAAATTATGATGAAAAATGATTTAGGAATGAATATTCTAACTCTTAGGCTAGCTGGAACGAGCTTAAGTGAAGTGTGAATGTAACTAATATGGACCTAGGAATAGGAGACGTTTAGTGAAGTTCATCTCAGAACTGTTGGAAAATAAACTTTCATTTCCTGGAGCCAATTGCCGTAGCACTGCAAACTCATAACTAAACTAGATTGAAGTTGCAAGCGATACTTCCCCATAGCTGTTTTACCCATTCTGTTAACAAATCAATTTTTATTGCTCTAGCATTTATTTTCCAAAACTGCTCTGGACACACACACACCAACTATTTGTTACTCTTTGTTAATCTTAATTAATAGAACCATTAATTCGAACTTGGTACTTGATTCACCATATAATCCTCGTGGGAACAATCTCAGTTACACTTTATTACTTGTTAAAATTGTGTATACTTGCACATCACCCGTTTTATGCAACAGTTGTCCCATTAAAGAACCTAAGATATTAACTAACCTTAACCATATTATAAACGTTAGCGCGCTTTATTAACAACACGAAACGAAGCGGAAAAGGTAAAAGCGAAAACAAAAACTAACTAAAGCACGCATGCATTAGAGTTACGCAGTTCAGAAACATAAAAGATAAATATATGCATGCTTCTCATGCACCATCAGTAAGGATAGAGTAATATATACATACTGAGTACATCGAAATTGACCATAAAAAAAATATATCAAAGGTAAGAGAAAAACTATCAAACTAACAGCACTCATCATCCCCACACAAAATACATCAAAAAGCCCTCACATCACATTCCTACGACAGACGCAATGGCGGGATCGCGCCATCAGCGACGCGGATACCCATAGCTACCCCGTCCCTTACCATAAGCGCGCCTATAGACCCGCAAAGGCACATACTCGGATGAGGAACTAGATACGACGATCCATTGTCGTCTATAAGTCCTAAGGTACTACTTCGTCCTCTGCCTCTGTCCGCGTAGCACAAAACCTCGTCGACTGGTGACATGAGAAGACGCTGGCTCTGCCCACATGTTCTCCCGCACTGGTGATCTCGGCGGATACCACATCTCTGTAAAGGGTAGGTGCTGCACAACTCGATAAGGCCTGATGATGTCTCCGAAGGGTCTAGTACAGTTCCTAGATCGTATAATGATGGGACCAATATAAACGGTATGGGACGTGGCAGGGTCAATCAGCCATCCTCGATCATCATGGTAGATGATCTCTATATCTCCCAACACCTGCGTCCTCGGTGCCGTCTTCACCCACAAGTGCTTCCTGTTGTCCATCACCCTCTAGCTGCTCGTTGCCTGCTATTGAAGAGCGGTAAACATACATAAATATATAGAGGGAGATAAGAAACATGTACACCATCGAATATGGGAGAGGGGTAATAGTATAGCATATGCACATGTAGCATACAGCACATAGAAAACATGCAACACTCAAACAACCATCTCTCGAGTCGTACATCACATCCATCTCAAAAGTCATTCTCTCAGATCAAACCTCTATGACGGATACCGGTCCCTATATGTATGTCAGCCGATTTCATCACGTCCCCAATTGGACATCCCCATCGGAACAAATACATCACATAACGTCATTTCATATCGTCCCCAATTGGACATCCCGCTTTGGGACAGGTGGTACACGTCTCGTCCTCATTTGGACATCCCCCATTGGGACAGGTGGAATTCATCATATAAAATTTCACATATCGTCCCCAATTGGACATCCCGCTTTAGGACAAGTGGTACACGTCTCGTCCCCAATTAGACATCCCCCATTAGGACAGGTAGAACATCATGCTATGATATGCAGCAAACATCCATCACAGGTTGATACCGGAACCTCACGCCTAAGCACTTGGCCACAACCACGATACATTGCATCCAAATCAACATTAACAGCATCATGACGCCTTGCGTCCACGAGCCACAGCTCCACATCCAGAACCACGACGGTATCAACCCGAAACACACAATAACCTCACCATACTCTCATAAAAAATCCATCAATCACAAGATAACAACATCATAGCAACAGGCATGCCAACATATACATCACAATAAAGACAGATAAAGAGATAGTCACATAGGCAGTTTAGCATGCACAACACATCAACCTCAATAACAACGTTGTCTAGCCTAGGGTATCATCTTAGCGGTGATAGCCCCAAAGATACCTTTACCTAGGTTTAGGTATTTTGTCATGGGTTCAACTGCTAGTAAGGTTTAAGATTCCCCTACACATATATACATTCTATACTATGCTTGCCTTCTCGACGATAACAGTTCTTTCTCCCCACCTGACAATTTGCGCGAGCGCAATCATGAACACAATCATGATCACATCAACACCATAGCCACCACCACGCAGCTGACACCACCACCAATCTTCAGCCACAGCCTCCTCTTCCAAAGTTAGCACCACCATGACCTTGAACTTTGCCCTGATCACGAAAACAACGTGTAAACAACATTGTTAACCCTATGACAATTCCAAAACCAAGAAAGATTCAAGGGAAAAACTCGAAGAACACGAAGAACGTCGAGGTCGATGTGTTAGGGATTTGAGCTTACCTTCGAGAAATCGAGAAATCAATCGGTGGAACTCGAAATACTTGAAGCCCTGATTGCAGTGCTGAAGTCGGAATCATGATTCGACGCCTTGATCTTTCCCGGGATCAACTTTCTCACTCTAATACCTTAGTTCTCTCTCTCTCTCTCTCTGACGTTCTCTGGCTCTGAAACTTCTAAGTTTTTCCTCCAAATGAAAATGAAAGAAGAAACTTAAGACTTCATGGTCTGTGCACGCTCTGACGTGCTTGTCCTGGACGCTCAAGCATGCCCACGCTTAAGCGTGGTGGCGTGCTGATCGTCACGTCTCTGCCACGCGTCGCGTGAGCGCTGACACGTGTACCTCCACACGCACACCCTCCATGCTTTGAATTGAAACTACCCATGCTCAAACGTCAACAGTCAATGTTTGAGCTTGGGGTTTCTTCACGTCTGAGCGTTGGACACTAATCAGACCAGTTCTTTCACAATTTTCCACTTTCTGGACTCGTTCCATGGCCAAATTGTCCCAAATTTGAACCATGGCTTCCTCAACACATAAGGAACATAATTAAGCCCTTAAACAAGCTTAATAATGTCCCACACCATAAACAAAAAAATGGGGTGTTACAGGCACTGAGGAAGACCTGTTATGTATACATATATATTTATATTTATAATATATACATAGTGTACAACATGGTAAGTATAATTTTTAATCAATTTGGTTAATATTGTCTCAATGTACAATTGCAGGATGCAAGATCAGTTGTTACATCTATACCCCGCCATATTTTGTGGAAGGAAGCCCGCGTGAATAAGGAGGTTGTGATTGAAAATGAAAATGTTCAATAAGTGTGGAAAAAATGTGTAAGTAGGATAGCCTAACATTTTCATTTGTTATTTTCTTATGATAATAACAATGTTTAAAATTTGTTGAAGATAGTGGTGCCAACCTAGTTGGGGAAAAAATGTTTAACATTTTTTCACTAATATACAGTCAAGAGATCCTATCACAGTTTGTATCATAGGGGGAGGTACAAGATTGTGGCCACCAAGACATTCTTGCCAGATCCTTAAATGTGCCAGAGTACCCTGGTTGTGTTAGGGATACGAGATTTTTTTGTCTCTCAAAAAGACTACTTCCCACCTCCAAAGCGCCTAAAACAGACAGATGTAAGTGAAATGCAAGGCATGAGGTCAATGAAGGAGTGGCTCGTAAAAAAATTTGAATTGTTGGAAAGTAAGCATTAGGAGAAGGAGGAGGATAAGGAGAGACGTCAACCTAATTTAGCAACCCTAAGCGCCAAAGATAGTTGAACTCTTGTGTCACCCACCAACCTTCCCGAGGTAATTATTATATTGCTTTCTTTACTAGTATTGCATACACAGTTAAGTACATTCAACTGGGTACATTAGTTCATAGTTTATTTTTTATCATTGTTTTAGGGCACCAACTTATGTCAATTATATTTATCAAGCCGAACTCATCTCATGGTCAGTAAGGGGAAAGTGTATAACCAGGCATGTGAAAGACTGCATACCATACCACTACCCCTCAACCATGTGAAATTTGGAATTGAGGTTGCACTTGAGGGGGATACATCATTGCCTGTACCTATTGATGAGGCAAGTGTGAAGGCAATGAGAGATGCAATAGGTACCTATGTGTCATGGCCAATTGGACTCGTAGTTGTAAATGATATGGTATGTTAATAGATATGATCCCTTATCATATACTGCATATATTTATTACATTAGTTGATCACTAACTGATGTACTGAAACGCAAAATATCCAGGTACTCGTAAAATTCAAAGGTAAGGGCAAAGTGTCGAGGCACACAAAGGAGTCAATTACAACCCCAACAAAGAACAAGGGCAAATCACAAGCCTCCCCTCCTACAGTTGGTGTGGGGCACAACAAAAGGTCAATGAAACTCCAGTAAAGAACAGGGGCAAATGCCATCCCTCCCCTCCTACAGTTGGTGAAGATAGTCTGTAATATTGCACTTATCTTAGAATACATGTACTAAAGAAGATGAGGGATACTACATCAAATTTTAAGTGATATCTTTTTTTAGTCTTTCCACTTAAATATTGATGTTATTGACAATCCATTTGTATATAATTTTTGTGTAGATAATTTTTGGTCCCAAATCAAAGGACGAGGAGGTTCTTGTTCTTATCCCCACATCGAACATCGATATTTGACAAAAGCAGGCAAACACAATATGTAGCTGGTCGCTTGACAATTGCAAAGATAGATTATCATACCCTGTTTCTGGCACCTTGCAATATAGCGTGAGTCACTTATCCTATAGGACTTAACTAACGATACTAAATTCTATGAAATGTGAGCTGTTTAGGATTTGTAACTCAACATTTTTGTAGGGATCATTTGGTGCTGGTAGTGATCAATCCCAATGAAGAGATTGTTTATTATTAGATCCCTTGCATGTTGATCCTAGCAATCGCGATGCACTGAAGAATATGTTCAATCAGTAAGCGTATGCGTTTATTTTTAATACACACACACACAGAGATGGATAAATATATTTGTGTGTGTGTGTGATGATTCAAAATATGTACTTTAGTGAAGTTAATTTGTTTGATTTTGCAATCAGGGCTTTGAAAATTTATTGTGTATGCAGCAGAGCCAAGGTGTCCCGATCTAATTATCAAACAACATTAGATGGATACAGATAGAGGTATATATTTACAAAACTTCATGAGAAATTATTTTAAAAAAAATTAATTTATTATTTTTGGTTTTATAGTGCCCCATCAAACCAACAATATAAACAGTGGCTATTATGTCATGAGATTCATGAAGGAAATTATCTTGTAAAAGCAAATTAATATCCCAGTTGCAGTATGTAATTTCAGTTCTAGTATGTAATTTACTCTTAAATTTGACCATTCAAATTAATGTACTTTAATTCTGAGTTGAAGAAGCTTTATCTTTAGTGACAACATCTTTTAATAACGGGAGAATAGATAGCATTTTTATTAAAAGCCACACAGAAGCGCTATTAAAAGCCTATTCTAACGTAGTGAGTGGAATTAAATAGTTCAATAGGAGTCAAGGGTAACCAATGCATAATGCAGGCCCACCTATGCACTCACCATTCCAGCCATGAACAAAACAAAGGATCATATACCCCATTACAAGCAAAACAGAGAGCAATAGGTATAATAACCCAAAAGTTCAACCCAACATACAAATGTCCAAGACCAAGGCTCATTCCCACAATAGAATGTAAAATGTAATTCAAATGGATGCTCAAATGAGGAGAATTAAACCCAAAGTTAGTTGAGTTCTTTTTTCTTTCATTTGAATTTTTTATCACTAAAATTAGAATTTAAACCCTCAAAGTTACCTACAGGTTGTCATAACTCAGCTAACCCTTTTCTATTGCAGGTGAGTGAAGCTCAAGGAATTGCTAGAGACATCACTAATGTACGTTGACTTACGCTCAATATCTCATTCTTTTTAGTTGTCCCTTGAGGTCTTTTAAGTGCAGATTGAATTGTTAATTTCATAGGAAATATCTAAGCTAATAGAAAGAAGAATAAAAGCAAAAATGGCAGCTTTGCAGAAGTAACAATCTAAAATAAACTTATGCCAAAATATTTTCATTTTCTTTTGTCCCACAAGCCAAACAATTCAAATTAAGCAAACATGGTGCAATCACAAGACATCAAAGCTAGACTTCAAGTTCTAGGAATCAAAATTCATTTTATAATTCAAATATTTATTGGTTATGTGCAGACCAATAATTCAAATATCAAAAGACCACCAAAATGCTCATGCCCACGTCTTGCTTCAAAATAAAAATATTCAGTGTGGGATGAAAAATATGCAGGGCATCAACAAAAAACTACGAATACGAATTCCATAAAGTCAGGAGAGTAATCAAATAAACTCAAAATTAGTAATCTGTAATTGAAAAAAAGAAATTGGAAAGCACCATCAAAACAAATTAATAGCATTTTATCATACACCAAACGTGCAATTGGGATAGGAACTAAGAAACCCTAATGGTAGAGAGAGGGAAATAAGATAGCTTACTTGTGAGAGAGAGGGGCCAAATGAGACAGCTCCCACGATGGCTGGAAATGACCAGAGTTGAGATGGAGAGAACACTACCAAAAAGGTATTTTAGTGACCACACTTAATCGGTCGCTAAATATGGAAATTTGGTCACTAAATTGTTTAGTGACTAGGCAATCTACCACCACATTTGATGGTCGCTAAATCGGTCGCTAAATGGTTTAGCGACCAAATTTCCATATTTAGATTTAGCGACCGAATTTCCATATTTAACAATCGAATTTGGTGATCGCTAAACACTGCTTTTTGTAGTGGAAGTGTGTTCCCTATTCGTACGAGGGAGAGAGGAACATCGTTCTCTGTTCATACGACGAAGGTAGAAATCAAACTCAAAATCAAATGAGGAAGAGAAAAGGGAGGGAGGAAGAGAGAGGGACTTACCAGAGACAGTGGCCGGACAGTGACAAATTTGAGAGAGTTGAGATGAGAGGGGGGAGAGAGAGTTCTGAAAAGCAAAGAGAGGGATTTAGGGCTTACCGTTCTCTGAGGGAGAATCAAAATGCAGTCGCAAAAAGAAGGAGGGAAAATCACAAATGAAGAAGAAAGAAGACTTGAATCATGTTTTTAGGGATTTTAGACTGAGACCAAATATTTTGGTCGCTAAATCGGTCGCAATAGACTAAAACTAAATTGTCGCCAATTCAGCCGCTAAATGGCTACCATCACCTTTTCAGAAACGTAGCTTTGCGAATGAATTTACATTGGTCTCTAAATGGCACCATAACTTATTTCGCTCGTGCGTTTTAGCGATCGATATAGAGTCATTATGAGTAATCGGTCGCTAAGAGTTCCATTTCTTTAACTTTCAAAGTTGACATTTTAGCGACTGATTTAGTAGCTGATTGTGTTGCGACCACCATAATTCGTTGCTATTTCGATCGCTAAATATATTTCATCAACCAATTTTGGAAAACAACTCATCCATCACAAATTCGGTCGCTAGTTGCGATGGAATACATTTGGTAGCTATTTTCGATCACTAAAACTTGTTTTTTTTTTTTTTTAATAGTGTAGAACCTTGCGCAAGTGTGATAATGGCTACTTCCTAGCCCCTTTGTGTATGTGTGGCAAGTATCACCAAGAATCTAAAACCATTTATGAAACCATGTGCAAAAAGGAAAACCATCTTGAAATACACAAAACCACCTTGAAGAAAACAAAACCATGTTGGGAAGAAGTGAAACCACATTGGAGAAAGTGAAATAATGATGAAAATCACAAAACAATGTACCAAGATATCCAACCATGTGCAATGTGTATCAAACCATGTGCAATGGTCATCATGACCTATATTTTGAGTGATTTACAAGTTATATAGACTAGGATTCTTCATAATAACCTAAATTCTTGAGGGATCCACAAATAAACACTATATTTTGGAGAGATTTTCAACAAAGATAAAGATATATTCATAATAAATAATAAACAAAAAATAATAAATTGAATAAATATTAAATAAAATAATAAACAATAACGGCATCCCTAGGGGTCGGTCGGTTGACCTCTTTGGGCAAATGATGATGTGCTTGGATCATTGGACCCATTTGCTGGATCTGCCCGGCTCCAAAGCTATTTGGATTGACCTATTTGGACATTTATGCGGTCCGGAACAGCTACTAATCGCTCAAGCTTGCTTTATTATTTAAGTTGGAACATGTTAGTTCATTTCAACATATAGGGTTACATTGAATAAACTGAAAAGTATTACACTATGTATAAATGTTTTAAATGCGTGATTATGTTTATAAAAATACCCATTACCGGATAGAATTTTACAATAGACATGTACAATTGGAAGGACATGTTGCCCCTTGTACAAAATCAACGAAACTTTGCTAGATATTTTTCTATTAAATAATTTGAGACTATCTGACTTGTTTTTTCTGAGGGGTGGAAGGCATCCCAAAATACATATTTATTTGCATCAGTGCATGTAAATGGACTTTTTGGGTCGCATAAGTAACTCATCTCAAATCTCCCTGTTCCACAGCATCCCACTCTTACAACCTCAAAACCTGCTAATTCAAAAATGCTTATAAATACAGTGTTCGGACTGTCAAAATATTCACTTCTTTGAACTTAACAATAACTCCACCTAATGCTCATATTGGAATTTGCCTCGGCTGATCATGCTTCATCAGGATGATATGCAGATGGATAAAAATTTAAAATTTATTTAGAAACATTCTTGAATCTTTGTTTAACAACAAAATTTTAGAATATAATTTATTGTTTAATTTGATGTCAGATTACATTTATTTTTTTTGACAAAAGATTAAATTTTATATATTCTACTTTGGTTTATAATTATATTTTGTCATACTTTTTTTAATATTTCAAAAACCACCGTAATCGAGTTGTGAAGAGTAGTTATTTTCACTACAACAAATTTGTCATATACCTACGAACACTTTTAATGACAATTGTTAAAACTGTAGCTATAGGTAGTAATGTTAGTCAAACTGTAGATGAACCATAGTTAAAGCCTATTTACAGTTAAATACAACTGTAGGTAAAGATATCTGGACCGTAGGTAAAACCTATAGTAATAATCATTGTTAGTTGGTGTTCGTCGCTCATAATGAACGATTGGACTAGCCGTAGATGAATGTATGTTTTACATATACCTACGGATTTTAAATATATAGTGACAGATTTTATCTGTCACTAAAAGATAAATTTCTTGTAGTGTTTGTCACGTTATCCTTGACTTTAAATTTTTTCTTTTTATCGGCAAATGTAATTTTATAGGGGGGAGTGGGGATTTGAACTCCTACTCTCCAAGTGGGGACTCCTTGGGGTCCCTTAGCTCCCCAATTGTGCTACCTAAGTGGAACTACCCTCAACATTAATGAAATACTAACAAATTACAACTAAAATAAAAATACTTTTAGCATGAATATTTTATAGTAATGAGTGATAGACTATAGTACAATTGAAAAACAAAAAGATACTTTTTTTAAAAAGGCAAAATAACATTAAAGAGAGTGCAAGTGGTACCTACTCTAAACCCATTTATAAGGAAATATGTATATGCAACCTACCTAAAAGTTTGGTACATTTAAAAAAGGGTATGATACATACCAAACTAAAATTTGGTACATTAAATGGCATCCAACAGCAACCTACATAAAAGTTACTTGATCAAATCATAAAAACTTGATTCTTAACTTTATATGTCTTTATTTCATTTTTTTTAAATTGAAAAATTGTTACTTTTAATTTTTTTCATGTACTGGAAATTTTCATTTTAATCACTGCTAGTTCACATTAGTATAAACTCGAATACTTTCCTTAATCTTTGTGGAAAACCCCTTTCATCATTCTCAACTGAAAAGCCTGAGTATTATAGTTAAACAAGCCACCCATGAGTCTGTTTCTTTTTTGGGTTAGACATGATCCTACAAACTACTAACAACATCCAGATTCGATACTCTAGTAGACTCTCCTCTCATATTTGCTATATATATATATATATATATATATATATATATATATATATATATATATATATATATATATATATATATATATATGAGGAATCAAATTATACAGGTGTAATATTCGGACATTATTACACCATTCAATAGCATCCCTTCGAATAAATAGTTTTCAAAATCAACCGTTGGATTGAAAGTTATTATCATACAGATCATATATATAAATTTTTTACACAAATTTATAATCATTTGGTATGTCATCAAGATACGTCAAGATCAACGTCAACGATGTAATTGTGTATAACGTTAATTTTGATGCATCTTGATGACATACCAAATGATTGTAGATTAGTGTAAAAATTTATAGATATGATCTATATGATAGTAACTTTCAATCCAACGGTTGATTTTGAAAAATATTTATCCGGTGGGATGTTATTAAATGGTGTAACAATGTCCAAGTATTATACCGGTGTATAATTTGATCCCTCCAATATATGTATATATATATATATATATATATATATATATATATATATATATATATATATATCTATAAGATTTAATTGGTAAACACTGTCAGTGTAAAGATGTTTTACACAGACAACCAATTAGAAATTGCCACATAAGGTAAAGTGATTGACTCTTATCCTAACTACCTTAAAAGTCACACATACCATGATTTTTGATTGGTTGTCAGTGTAAAAATCTTTACACTGACAGTGCATAGCAATTAAACTCATATATATATATATATATATATATATATATATATATATATATATATATATATATATATATAGACACATACGGGGCGAGCACTCAAGTGAGAGGAGTATGTTACTGTGAGGGTGAGAGGAACAAATCTGGGCCATTAAACCATTCATGGATGGTTATGATTTGAAGTTAATTAGTTGGTGGACATGTGATCACTTAAAAAAGTCACATGACTTTATATTTTAATCTTGATCATTCATGTGTGATCTAAAGGTCTGGATTTACTCCTCTCGTCTCTCACAATAACACACTCCTCTCATTTGAGAGGAGTGTTTCTATATGAGAGTGGGTGGAGCAAATCTTAATCTTTTGGATCAAACTATGAATGGTCGATATTAGAATATAGTGATCACATGACTCTTTTATGTGATTACATGACCACTAACCAACTTTTAATATTGATCATCCATGTGTCGTTTTAATTGCCAAGATTTGCTCCTCTCACTTTCACATAAAAAATCCCTCTCACTATATATATATTCTACATCAAAATATAATATATAACTTAATATTCTCTCACACTCATATTATAGTTTCTATATTGAATGTAAATATCTGGTTATCAATAAAATATTTTCTAAAACCCTCATTTCTTGTCCTGCTACACTCATATTTTGACACGTTAATTAAACGGGGTGAGATGTGAGATTTTAATTGATGTATCTAAATATGAGTGGAAGGAGACACAAAATGAGACAACATATTTCTATTCCAATTAAACGAATAAAGTTTTGTTGTTCCATTTTCTTGTCTCGTTTTCTGTCCCACTCCACTTATATTTTGACAAGTCAATTAAATATGAGTGGGATATGAGATTTTAGTTGATGTGTCAAAATATGATAGGAAGGAGAAAGGAAATGAGACATCGTATTTCTATTCCAATTAAACGAATAAAAATCCGTTGTCCCATTTTTTTTGTCCTGCTTCACTCATGTTTTTACACGTCAATTATATATGAGTGGGATATGAGATTTTAGTTGATGTGTCAAAATATGAGTGGAAGGAGACAGGAAATGAGACATCATATTTCTATTCCAATTAAACGAATAAAAAATTGTTGTCCCATTTTCCTGTCTCGTATCCTATCCCGCTCCAGTCATATTTTGACACATCAATTAAATATGAGTGGGATATGAGATTTTAGTTGATGTGTCAAAATATGAGTGAAAGGAAACATGAAATTAGACACGAAATGTGTATCATATTTCTATTCCAATTAAACAAATAAAGATCTGTTGTCCCATTTTCCGGTCTCGCTTCCTGTCCTGCTCCACTCATATTTTTGGCACGTCAATTAAATATGAGTGGGGTATGAGACAACATATTTCTATACCAATTAAATGAATAAAAATCTCCTGTCCCATTTTTTTGTCCCGCTTCACTCATATTTTGACATGTCAATTATATACGAGTAAAATATAAAATTTTAATTGATGTGTCAAAATATGAGTGGGAGGAGACAGGAAATGAGATCACATCATATTTCTATTCCAATTAAACGAATAAAAAACTGTTGTCCCATTTTCCTGTCTCGTTTCCTGTCCTGCTCCACTCATATTTTGACATGTCAATTAAATATAAGTGAGATATGATATTTTAATTTATGTGTCAAAATATGAGTGGAAGGAAACAAGAAATTAGATAGCATATTTCTATTACAATTAAACAATAAGATTACAAATTTACGTGCTTTACTAATTAAACTAATTAAATTAGACAAAATAATTTGATTATTCCTATAAGTTTTTTTATTTTTCACATCGGTCCTTTAAGTTTTTTTTTTCAAATTGATCCTACACGTTATGTTGCATTTTCACGTCAGTTCTTTCCGTCAATTTCGACCTTACTGCGTCAGATCAAAAGCCACGTGTAGGACTAGCATGATAGCCTCGTCAGGTCAAAACAGACGGCGTTTGGTCGAACTTGACGGAAATGATTAACATGGAAATAGAACATAACGTGCAGAACCAATTTGAAGAAAAAAAACTTACAAGACCGATGTGAAATGTAAAAAAAAATATATAGGACTAATCAACCTATGTTTCCATTAAGTTATTACATATAAGGGAAGTATATAAATGAGGTTCTCATGAAAAAGATGGATTTACTTGAGTAACAAATTAAAGGAGGCAAAACTATATATAAGCATGGGCAATTAATAAACTTACCAAAACGAGAAGGTTGCGTAACGATTTGCAGTATGATATCATATGCATTTGCATTAACCAATTGAAGCCCAGGGTGGTCCTTGTTCAGCTTTGTCACCAACCTTCCCAACTTTCCATTGAATTCCAAAGCCACATTATTGTATTCCCCCACACAACCATGATAGTCCAGAATATTTATGGCCCTCTCCAGTGGCAGGCACCCCATGGGAGGCAACCCTGTCAGGGAAACTTTCCTTGCTCCAAGGTCATAAATTTCCCTAAAGAAATTTTCAGCAAGACCAATGAGAAAATCCTCATACTGCTGAACAGTAATGAATTCGCACCTACGTTCAGGTAATATGTAATAGTTTTCAAGGAAGTCATTTGTTCCTATGCTAACCAAGTATAAAGCCTCCCGTAATATTTCATTAGCCTTCTCATCACCAAGATGCGCTCTCAATTTCAATTGGTAGTCCTTAAAATACTCAACTTCTTTCCATAGAGGTATCACATCCTGCAAAACACAAACTTAATTGGTTTAGTTGTAGAAAATATTTTGATGCATGAAAAAATGATTTGGATAATAATTAAGACTTCACATTATCTCAATTAATTAAATTAAAGAAAAATAATACTTGCACAGAAATGTTTCTTAAATATCAAAGTGAGGGATATCTTATATGACACCATGTATAGAATATCTTTTTGTAACATTGAAATAATATGACGGGAGAAAAAAAAAATAATAAAAAAGTACAAAAGTATAAAAGTACGGTGTTAATTTTATTTTGTTGTATAGACAATGGGACTCAACTTTTTTGAATGGTCTAGAACTAGATGAGTGATGAGTCTACCTTGAAGTCTATGAGTTTTGTGAGGATGAAATCTGTGCAAGTATTATTAGTACTCAAATAAAAATGCATAGCAAGATGACGTAGTTGAACACTTACAGCAACATTTGAAGTAGCATTGTCAAATCCAGTTCCAGCAGATGCAAAGCAAACACCAGTAGCAAAATCTGATATATTATAAGCTGGATCCAAGTAAGCAGGAACTGTTGGCTTAAGGCCAAAGGCCTCAGAGATGAAGTCAGGAGGAATGCGGCCATTGGAGAAGCGGCCAGTAGGGTTGCCATCAAAAAAATCACGACCATATGGCTCAAAGTTGCTCTTTGCCATGGTTGGAATGAAGTTGTTGTTACCTGAATCCACAGAGGAGTCTCCAAATACTATTATTGCTGGAACTTCGCCACTGCTAGATATGGAAAACCGTACCAAGATTTCAATAAAGAAGAGCCACAATGTATACATTTTTCCTATTCTATTTGGTATCATCAAGCAGGTGCTGCCACAGAGATAATGATTGCAGAATGCAGCGTGCTTTTGACAGGTATACTATTCATGGGAGTATAAAAGTTGTCATGTATTCCGGAATATGTGGAAGGGACACTTATTTGACAAAATTAGGTGGCAGTTTAAGCCATTAAGGATTTGTAATGGAAGGTAAACTTGCCACATGCAAGCGTGATTGACCCGTTACATGTAACATCTATGACATTTGAACATTTAAAATTAACATTTTCAAAGGATACTTCATTCACCTTTCTTCTCTGTTTCGTAAAAAATAGTTCATAATTAAGCTAGTTGAAAGCTAAAAATCTAGCTGATAGTTGAAAATCTAGTTTTTAGCTAAAAAACTAGCTGATTGAATTGAAAATGTTTCGTAAAATTAATTATTAAACTAACTTATAAATATAAAAATGATATAAAAGCACATGTTCTATAATATTTTTTACATAAATTCAATTATTACTTTAAATACTTTAATTTATTTGTCCTTTTAAAAATTAGAATATCAATTTTTAATTTTTGTAAAATATTTTTATTAAATGAAATAAGATAATATAAATGAAATGACATGTTTATATCATTTTCTATATAAATTTTAATTTATGAGATAGGGATTGGGTAAAGTGGAAAATTTGTTAAAATAATAAGGATAAAATGAGAGAAAAGTTAATATCCTATCAACTATAAACTATTTAAAATACCTTCTAAAAATATTATAATGAGATAATCTTCTTTATCCAACACTTCTATCTTAGTGAAAAAAGCTTATAAGCTAATCGAATAAGCTATAAACTAACTTATTTTACTTATCAAACAAAGTTATAATATAGTTATCCTAGTTATATATACACAATACAACAATATTCAAACTCATTTATATAAAAATTTAAGCTTTCTCTCAGGTGTCAAATTCCACGGTACAAAAAATATTTTCTTATTACGTGAAACAGAACATGAAATGTTCTGATGCTTTTCATTCCAGAGATCTTGGGAAACAAAATGAATACATATTTGCTACGAAAGATTTTGGGGAACAGCAATTGAATCAAGATGATTAATTGGAACCATCAAACATGTAAAAATAGATACAAGACGGATGATTTGATTATGAAAGTGACACAACAACAAGTTTTTGCAGGGAATTTATTTCTTATGGGACCCGATAATACAAAAGGCAGCTTAAGATGAAGGTAGTGCAACCATAGATCCAAAAGATATGGGCACCTATGACCTATCTTCTTAAATTTCTCAATGTAGTTATTAAGAGACCTGCAGGCATTAAATTCTTATTAAGCAGAGAATTCTCTAATTGCAGGAAAATATTCCATTGATTGAATGAATTAATGTACAAGCAAGTACCCTTTATATATTGGGAATCTAAACTAAGTAACTAACTCAGTAACCACCAATAGATACATCTAACTAAATAACTAACTTGAGAATAACAATTAAGTAACTATTTGCTGCTTCTTAATACCCCCCTCAAGTTGGAAGGAAAATATTGTGTACCCCAACTTGGAGATAAGTGACTGAAAAAGTGGTTTAGGCAATGCCTTATTTAGGGGATCTGTTAACTGGTCTCGGGAGTTCACGTGTACCAAGTTAAGGAAGGCCCGATTGAACATGTTCTCTAATGAAGTGGCAATCTATATCCACACGTTTAGACCTCTCATGACAAGTGGGGTTACTTGCCAATTGTATGGCTGACTTGCTATCGCATAGGACCATCGATGTTTCAAAGGGGACACCAAAGGCACGTAGCAGTTGTCTTAGCCATAATAGTTCAGAAGTAAGTGTTGCCAATGCTCGGTACTCGGCCTCTGCTCAAGATCGGGCAACAGTTGTTTGCTTTTTTGACTTCCAGGCTATCAGGGAGGTGCCTAGAAAAACACAGAAGCCCGTGGTCGGTAGTTGCCAAAGGCACGTAGCAGTTGTCTTAGCCATAATAGTTCAGAAGTAAGTGTTGCCAATGCTCAGTACTCGGCCTCTGCTCAAGATCGGGCAACAGTTGCTTGCGTTTTTGACTTCCAGGCTATCAGGGAGGTGCCTAGAAAAACACAGAAGCCTGTGGTCGGCTTTCTTGTGACAGGACAGCTCCCCCAATTTGCATCCACATATGCAGAAATGCGTGCTGAAGAGTTTCTGGGAAATAAAATGCCTTGCCCTGGTGATGTCTTCAGATACTGAAGCAGGTGGTGAACTGCCTGCAGGTGGGGTGTTCTTGGCTTACTCATGAATTGGTTGAGCCTGTTTACTGAGTATGCAATATCAGGCCTGGAAATAATCAAGTACATAAGCCTTCCAATGAGTCTTCTATACACTGTTGGATCAGGTAGGGGATCACCATCAATATCATTGAAGTGTGCATTGGCTTCCATGGGAATGGGCATAGGTTTGGCTGCCAAGAAACCAATGTCTTCAAGTAGCAGCAAGGTGTATTTCCTTGGACAAAGGTAAATCGATCCCTTGATTGGATTTGACAATTTCTAGTCCCAAAAAATACTTTAGGTCCCCAATTATCTTGAGCTTGAAGTGTTGTTCAAGCATGAGTCTTGCCTGTTGCACCAATTTGGCATTCGATCCAGCAATGACTATGTCATCCACATATACAAGTAGCACCACAAGGCTGGAAGCACTACCTTTTGTAAAGAGGGAATGATTAGCCGAGCTCTGTGTAAAACCATGTGTCAGTATGGTGGAGGAGAATTTTTGAAACCGCTATCTTGAAGCCTGCCTGAGTCCATAGAGAGATTTGGTGAGTTTGCATACCAAGTTCTCCCCCTCACTAGGATACCCTAATGGCAGTTGCATATATACTTCCTCGGATAAGTCCCCATTGAGAAAAGCATTATTAATGTCCAATTGAAGGAGATGCCATTGATGTTGAGCTGCCATGGCCAAGAGAACTCTAATGGATGTGAGCTTGGCAACAGGGCCGAAAGTGTCAAATCTATCTCGAATTGCTGAGTGTAGCCTTTAGCTACTAGCCGAGCCTTGTACCTATTGAGGGAACCATCGGCCTTATATTTGACCTTGTACAACCATCTACAGCCAATGGTTTGTTTGGCGGGGGGTAGAGGTTGTAGGGTCCATGTATTATTGGCTTCAAGAGCTGCAAGTTCTTTAGCCATTGCCTTTCTCTATTCAGGGTACTTGACTGCTTAGTGGTAATAACACAAAGTCTCGGTAGGATGGGGAAAGCTTGTCATATGTGAGATGGTGTTGGATAGGGTGACTAACTTGACATGTGTACTCTTTCAGGTGGGAGGGTGGTTTGTGTGTTCTGGTAGATCTGCTAGGTTGTGGGTTGATAGCAGGGATGTTGGGATCATATACTGAAGATGCAGGTGGATTTGGTGGGTCAGTGTTTGGGGATGGGTGCATTTGGGGTGAGGGTTGAGTGACTAGTGTATGAGGCTGAGTATCGAGTGTATGGTCGAGTACAGGGTGGGCAATTATTGGTCGAGTACAGGGTGGGCAATTATTGGTGTAAGAGGCTGGGATGACATAGGAGGTTAAGGCTAGAAAGGAAATGTATCTTCAGAGAATATAACATCTCTTGAGATAAGGAATTTCTTTGCCTCAATGTCATACAATTTGTAGCCTTTGTACCCTATGGATATCCCATGAAAACACATGACACGGCCCTAGGATTGAATTTTGTCCTTTGAGAGACTATAGTAGCTGCGTGGCAAAAACAACCAAACACCCTCAGTGCTGTGTAGTCAGGCTCTTTGTTGTATAAGAGCTGAAAAGGAGAGCAATTTTGCAAGATAGGAGAGGCAATTTTGTTGATGATATAAGCAGCTGTAGAGACAGCTTTTCCCCAAAACTTAATAGGCATGTGTGACAACATTTTGTAGAGAAATCAGATGAACATGAAAACTGAATTTTATTACTCATGATTTTGAGCACATGATCAGACAAATGACCAAATCGAGCATGCCACAATTTGGCATCATGCTCTCTAACATAATTACAACAAGATGTAGGGAGACAGTTATTCAAACTATTTTCATGTAGTAGGTTGCATGTTGAGGCAGGGATATCAGTACACAGCAGAGGCTTGTACAGGAATAGTCCTTGGCACAGACTACCCCTTCCAATCACCTTGTTCAATTTATTGTCCTGGATCAAAAAACAATCATCATGAAACACAGTAGAAACATTAGCATGTTGTAACAAGCTACTGACAGAAATTAGGTTGACATGAAAATCGGGTATATAAAGGACATTCTTTAGTAATAAGGATCTGCCTAAAGATATAGTACCTATGGCTACAACTCTAATCTTGGCATTATTAGGAAGAATGACAAATTTATCATACAGAGACTCATGGTGTCTAAAGAAAGACAAGGAATGACATATATGTGAGGTGGCACCAGAATCTATGATCCAACTATTAGAAGCAACACTAGAATTGACAGGTTTTAGGAAGAAACTCATACCAATAGTTGATTCATCCATCTGTGAGATGGCAGATACATTTTGTTTTGTCATCTGATCTTGCAAGAAAGTGATCAATTGTTGAAAGTGCATTTGGTTCATGTCAGTGGTGTCATGGGAGGATTCACCAACAAGATTAACTGTAGATCTGCTCTTTTTGTGTTTCGTAGGATAGCCATGCAACTTGAAGCACTTGTCTTTAGTGTGCCCAAGAAAACCGCAATGTGCACAAAGGGGTCTGTCTTTCTTGACAGGTTTGGACTTTGCACCTGGATCAGTTTGAACAGCATAGGCTAATTGACCCTCAGAACCATTGGACATGTTCCTAATTTCTCTTTGCTTTTCTTCTTGCAATACCAGAGAGAAAACGCGGTTGATGGAAGGGATAGGGTCCATGAGCAGAATCTGGCCTCGAATTTGACTATATGTCTCATTAAGCCCCATGAGAAAAATCATGACATACTCAGATTGCAAGTGTTCAAGAAGAGGTTGGACACCTCCACAATTGCAAGTATGAACATGTTTATACTCACCAAGCGCCTCCCATAAGGATTTGACTCTGGTGAAGTATGTACTAACAGATATGGAACCTTGGCTACAAGCATGCAGGTCGCTCTTCAACTGGAAAATTCTTGGTCCATTGCGCTATTGAAACCTTTCTTGAAGATCATTCTAGATATCAGTTGCAGTGTTGGAGTAAATCACACTCGGAGTGATTTCTTTTGAGATCGAATTGATCAACCACGAGGCCACAATGTTGTTGTTTCTGAGCCGCGAATGATACATTGGATCAGTTTCAGGTGGTGTGGGGATCGATCCGTCGACAAAGCCAATCTTGTTCTTGGCTATGAGACCTATTTTCATGGCACACTTCCATGAATTATAGTTCTCCCCTATGAGAGGCTGAGAAACCAACACCAATCCTAGGCTATCAGACGGGTGAAGTAAGTAGGGATTGTTGTTCTGATCTTCCATGGTGTGAACCGGATGCAAGAGTCAGAGAAGAAGAAGAGGGGAAGGAGAAGAAGAAGAATGGAACAGAGTAGTTATGCGGAAAGAAAATCCGATACCATATTAAGTAGAGAATTCTCTAATTGCAGGAAAATATTCCATTGATTGAATGAATTAATGTACAAGCAATAAGCCTTTATATATTGGGAATCTAAACTAAGTAACTAACTCAGTAACCACCAATAGATACATCTAACTGAATAACTAACTTGAGAATAACAGTTAAACTATTTGCTGCTTGTTAATAACTACCAATAAAAAATAAAACGAAGGTAACCATGTAAAGGAGCCTACGCGTTGGTAAACATTGAAATATTTCAGGTACACATCCACCACTCCGTCCAACCAAGGAAATATTCCAGTCCAGATCACAAAATAGCCTTAATTATCTTTTAAATGTCTACTTAATCAAGAGAAATTCCAATGTCCTTAATTTTATATCCTCAATCAAATCTCAAAATTCTCAAAACAGATATTCAACAAATAAATTACTCATATGTGTGAAAGATGTATAGTTTATGTTTTAGTTAGCATTTAATTGTTGTATACTTGAGCATATTTTCTGTTAATTTTTAGCATTTAGCATAGATTTTGATTCTCTTAGTTCGGATGAATGCGGTTAGTGTTTTTATTGCACAAGAAGGTGGATTTTTTTTTACCTTAGACCATGAATTGGAGAGCTATACAAGAGGAGAAGCCAAGAAGCATTTTCAAAGGGCCACAACAATTAAATTATAACATCGTAGAAAGATCTACGGCTTGGCTAGCCGTGGAATGATCCATGGTCATGGAACCTGCTGCTTAAAAAAGGACAAAACAGAAAACCAAACACAACAAGATCCACAGTCTAGGTCGTGGAACATTCCATGGTCATGGACCTTGCTGACCTTTTGAGCCAAAATTAAAAGAAAAGCCAAAGCTCCACAACCGTGGATCGCGGAACGTCATCACACTTATTTCTAGTTTTCTACATTATTGCTCCTTTACTGATGGGAGAGATATTACAAAGGCTTGCTGAGGTACAAACAAAGTCCCACATTGACTAAACAAGGGGAGGAACATGAGTTTGTAACCACAAAAAATGTCTTCATTGGTATTAGGCCTTTTGGATGATGCCCAAAAGCAAATCCATGATGCTATAAGCCCAAAGTGGACAATATCATACCAATGTGGAAGACATATGGGATCCCTTGGCACCCTACAAGTGGTATCAAAGATAGTGGTGTCGGGTTGGACGTGTATTGGAATAGCTATCAGGGATCTGAGTCAAATATCCTTGTGTCGAAAGTCTTCCTGGCGTTGTGTCTCGTTAGTCGGCAGTAATAAACAAGCTAAATACTTGGAGGCTTCCGCTGGAGGGGAGGATGAAGGATGGTCCTTTGTTTGAGGGGAGGATTGGTGAGGTACAAACAAAGTCTCACATTGCCTAAACAAGCAGAGGGACATGAAATCATAAGCATAGAAAATGTCCCTATTGGTATAAGGCTTTCTGGGTGATGTCTAAAAGCAAATCCATAAGGGTATAGGTCCATTGTGGACAATATCATACCAATGTGGATACATGTTGGATCCCTCGGTACCCTAGAAGGTTGAACTCTCAAAAGGACGTGCGAGGCACCTGGAAGGTTGGAGAATACAATAGAACACCAAGAATTCGAGGATTTTGCAAGGAAAAAGAGAGGGAACGACAGAATTCTCTACTGCAAATATCAACGTTCTTCTTACCTTCTCTTTTATATTTTATCCTTGCTTCTGAATGTTCTCTTGAATTTTTTGAAATAAAAAGGTGAAACACAAGAAGGGGGTTGAATTGTGTTTCTTATCTTTTGTTAAACTTTTCGCAAAACAGATTGGACGATGAAAACATTAAGAGATAACTAAGATGACAATTGGACTTACAGATAAAAACTTTAAGTAAAACCCTGAAAGAAATGTTAAGTACTTGAAATTGCATTCCCCAAACGTTAGTGATAAATAAATTAACACAAGAGATGGGGAAGAGAGAAGCACACAAGCAAATTTATACTAGTTCACTCTGAAGTAAGCCGTTGAAACACAAGAAGTGGGATTGAATTTTGTTTCTTAACCTTTTGTAAATCTTTTCGCAAAACAGATTTGGCTAAACAAAACTTAGAGACTAAAAATAAGGGTTTGGACGCAAAACGCAGTTTAACATAAAATGATGGACGCAAGTTAAAATGCTTTCTTTTAAACGCGGTTAAGTAAAACAATTGCAATTCCCAACGTTAGCGATAAACAAATTAAGTGCAAAGATAAGAGAGAGAAACACACAACAAAATTATCTCGGTTCACTTTTAACCCAAGAATTATGTCTAATCCCTTCTACGTGAAGGCTTTATCCACTGAAAACTTAGCAACTTACAAGTATTTTCCACCTCTTCAGGTAACAAGTACTCTCAATCTCTTCAGGTTTCTCAAGTATTCTTTTATAGACAAGCCTCTTCATGCTCAACTCAAATTTGTTTGAAACGGTTTGGAAACAAAATGATCTAATTCACTAGCATAATAAGAGGGGAATCACTATAGCTTTGTTAATATTCATTGCGGTGAACCTGAATCCAAGAAATTTTTAAAACAAATCTTTTTGTCCATTTGCGAAACTAATTTTCAAAGTTTTTCTGAAATTTTTATTCTCTGCAATTTTTTCTAGTCGCTATTATTCCACCAAAATCGATTTTGTCTAAATAATAATAATTGTACATAATTAGTAATCATCAACTCAATCTTAGTGGAACAATAATTTTACTACTTGATTAAATCGTGCACTTACGATTTCACAACAATTACTGTACTATTTTTGTCTTTTTTGTATGGCAAAACAATTTGATTGGTCCATTAAGTTTATTTCTTTTTTCGATCTGATCTCCTAAGTTTATTTTATGTCAAATAAGTCCCTTAAGTTAGGTTTCAGTGACAAACTTAGACTTTTTTTTACCATTCCTTCAAAATTTGTCATCTGCTGACCTATGTGGCACTCCGAACCTACCCGACATTGTTAATGTGTCAATAAATTAATAATTTAAAAAAATTAATAAATAATTTTTTTTTAATATTCTCTTCACTTCATCTTCTTCACCTTCGTACCCTCATTCCCACCTTCTCTACCCCTCCCCATCGGTTACCCCCAAATCCACCATCACCCCACCACCACCAACACAAAACCGAAACACTGGCCTACCCCCACTCTTACCCACACAAAACCAGCCACCAATGCCTCAAAACAATAGATATGCCTCGGTCAAAAAAATGTCTCCAGCCGAGATGCAATTGCGAAGGCACAAAGGCCTTTGCTACACATGTGATGAGAAGTTCTCCTTCAATCACCGCTGCCCCAACAAACAATATCTGTTATTACCGGGAGAGGAGGAAGATATTCCCAATGTTGAACCTGATCCTCCTAATTCGAATAGTTCTGAGCTGTAAACCACTAACATTGAACTCCATCTTTCGTTCAATGCCTTAAAAGGGTCCCCTGGCCTGGGCACACTGAGATTTCAAGGGCACATTCAAAGAGTGAAACTGCAAATTCTTCTTGATAGCGGGAGTTCTGATAATTTTTTGCAACCTCGGTTGGCTCACTTCCTTAAGTTGCCTATAGAACCTGAAAAACAATTTCAAGTGTTAGTTGGCAATGGCAATAGCTTAACAGCTGAAGGGTACATTAGCAAATTGCAGGTTGAGATTCAAGGGCAGTTGTTACACATGCCTGTCTACTTATTGCCTATAGCTGGTGCATATTTGGTGTTGGGAGCAGCTTGGTTAGCCACTTTGGGACCTCATATTGTTGATTATAGTGCCCTCACTATCAAGTTTTATTTGGACAACACTTTCATCACACTATATGGCGAGCCACCTGTTCTGCCTAGTCCAGCACAATACAATCACATAACCAGGTTGCTTCATACTCATTCCATTACTGAGTTTTTTGCCTTACAAATTAATTGCTCCACCACTGTGCACAACGAGCCTATTGCATTACCTGCTGATTTGGACCCGGCCTTACATTCATTATTACAAAATTACATGGACATTTTTGATAAGCCATCCGGCTTACCACCTAACCGATTTCAGGACCATGCCATTACTCTCCTAGAAGGGTCCAATCCAGTGAAAGTTAGGCCATATAGATATCCCCATAGCCAGAAAACACAGATGGAAACAATGGTTACTGAAATGTTGCCTCAAGGTATTATACAGCCCAACAATAGCCCCTTCTCCTCACTAGTACTGTCAGTAAAAAAAAGGATGGAACATGGCGATTTTGCAGAGACTACAGGGCATTGAATGCTATCACAGTGAAGGATAGTTTCCCTATTCCTACTGTGGATGAGTTATTGGATGATCGATGCCACGCATTTTTCCAAACTGGACCTTCGTTCGGGTTATCACCAAATCTTAGTCAAACCAGAAGATGTGCACAAAACGACCTTCCGTACTCACCAAGGTCATATTGAGTGGCTTGTCATGCCGTTTGGGTTGACAAATGCCCCTACTTTTTTTCAGATCCTTATGAATCATGTCTTCAAACAACAACTGTGCAAGTCAGTTTTGGTTTTCTTTGATGATATACTGGTTTACAGTCCTTCTTGGTCCACTCATCTGGTTCACTTGGAGGAGGTTTTTCAACTACTAAGGCAACATTATCTTTTTGCCAAATTGGCTAAATGCATTTTTGGCCTCACCAAAATCGATTATATAGGCCACACGGTATCAGGTAAAGGAGTTGAATTGGACTCCGCAAAAATCGATTTTTGCAGTGGCCTTGTCCAACTAACCTGAAACAGTTGCGTGGTTTTCTGGGACTTACCGGGTACTACAGACGTTTTATAAAACGTTATGCTTCTATTGCCTTACCCTTGACCTCCCTGCTCAAGAAAGATAACTTTAAATGGGATGTCGAATAATTTGAAGAAGGCTATTACTGAGGCACCTGTCCTAGCCTTACCCAATTTTGCACAACCTTTTATCTTGGAAACAGATGCCTCTGGCTTAGGCATTGGTGTTGTGCTCAACCAGGAAAAACACCCGATAGCCTATTTTTCTAAGAAGCCAAGTCCCAAGTTACAAAAACAGTCAACCTATGTGCGTGAACTCTATGCTATTACTGAGGCCATTGCTAAAGTTCGTCACTACTTGCTAGGCAATCAGTTCATAATCAGAACTGACCAAAAAAGTTTGAAAGCTCTGACTGAACAAGCCATTTAGACCCCGAAATAGCAGGCTTGGCTGCCCAAGTTTTTGGGTTACAATTTCACCATTGAATACAAACCGGGTAAGGAGAATATAGCTGCCGATGCTCTGTCCCGATCCTTTTTCATGGCTGTATCCACACCTCACAACGCACTGCTGCAGCAAATCAATAATGCTATCCGTCAAGATCAGTACCTTCATGCCAACAAGAATCAGTGTTGACAGGGTGCCTGTCGCGACCGTAATCGCGAAGGAAGACGACGATAAAAATAGATTCTTAAAAAAAGAGTGTAGAGTCGCCACCAATTTTATTTAATTCGGAAAAATTGGAAAACCTTAAAAAATGATCTTTGGAACCATATCGAGTCCGGGAGTCGCTTGCGCATAGGGAAGGATGGGGACTTAACCCCACAACACCCCTAGTGCACCCGTAAGAAAACGGTTACCCAAATTAATTGTGCAAATGATTAATGAATTTTAACATATTTATTTTACCCCAAAAAATATTTACAAGAATAAAAAAAGCTATTAATCAATATTTACAAAAATAAAATAAAGGATCTTAGGACAAAGAAAAGAAACGAATGAATTGCTTTGTTTCATGATCTACCATTTTTTATCGCTATTTATATATGAGAAAAAGGCTCTAGACGAGGATGAACATGGTACATATCCACAGAGCAACCTCGAATCTAAGGGATGAACATGACATTCAAATCTATAGAGCAATCTCCAATAACACAAATTGAATTTAAAAAAAATTTTAATTTTAATTTGGCCACCCATGAAAGAAGGGCTAAAACCTATTACAAGAATACTTGTCAAAACAATGGTTAGTAAATACTCAGAAATTGGTAGAACAATGAAAATAGACTAACCTCCTTTCTAAGCTTTTTCTCGAGCCACCCAAAGCAATTTGGCACCAACAATTGGCAAGGTCCCAATGTATATATTAGAACCCCAAAACATTCTTTGGCAAACTGGTGCACAAGTACAGTTGCAAAGACACACAACACAGTTCTATTTCACATCTAGTTCATTAGCATAGCTATTTTGCAGCGTGAATGAGTTATGAATGTAGGCACTAGCTCATTTGCAGGAAATGTTCACAAAGTAACACATCATATTAACAACATCAATAACCATTAGTAAAGGAAATAGGAAGGCTAAATCAATGCACACACTGAAGTGTGGTGTCAATCTAATAAATAAAACAAGTAACAAAATTTAAGAGGAAAGGAATCAAGTTAGCAACTCAATTACTCCTACTAACATCAATACAGTAATTCAATTACCATTTCCAACATGTAACCATATGGATTAAACAGCAGTATGAAGCTGGGTTAATATGTCACAAAAACACATTGATCATCAAGATCATTCATGTATTCTCTTCAAATAGATTATGCCCAATTTAAAATTTCCTAGAATTGAATCCAAACTAGGCAAACAAAATATTACCCACATTCAATAAACAGCACATAGTCATCAATGCTATCAAAGTGGATAGGAAAAGCTAAACTTCTGATTCGATTTCATATAATAAGCAAAGAACAACCAAGTTAGCCTAGGCATTTTATCAAACAAATTGTAAGCACCCCCACCAGACTCAGCTAGAAAAAGAAGATAGTGCATAAAAAGACAACAAAATAAAAAAAAACAGAGCATAGAAGAGTTCAAGGAACATCATAAGGATAGCTAATAGAGTCAAAATCCATTGATACTCAAGTTCCCAAACTGTACAATGTATCAACAAGATAATAAATTATACAAAACCAATTGAAAGCTACTTTGTTGAATGTATATAGTAGCTACATTTTATCTTTGCAGTTTCAAACTCCCAGCCTAACCTTTACTCAGAAAAAAAAGAAGAAGAATTCTCTCAATACAAAAAGGAGTTTTCAAGGAGTTACAACACAAACTTTATCACCCCATTTCCCTCGATGTGTATGCCTTCTTCTCTACCACTCTCCCCTTTAGTGATCTGTGTCTGTCAAAGGGCCCCCCTTCTTTTTTTTTTTTTTTTCCCCTTTTGCTTTTTTTTTTTAGCTTTTTTTTCTCTCTTTGGCGTCTCCCCTTTCTGTATGCGCTCTTTCTAGGCTTTTATGGAGCTGAAAACAAGTGTCCCTTCATTACTCCATTTTCCTGATTTTTCGTGATTGCAGACAAGAAATTGAAAGCGCAATCTCGTTGTTGAGCACGAAAAAGGGATGAAATCCCATCCTGTGATCACGCACTTGTCGCAATACAAAAACAGGGAGCAAAGAAACGAGATTTGTGGGATGAGGCAGATACGTTGCCAAGAATCACGATTTGGTCATGAAGGTTGTTGGTGGCGCGCGATTTCTGGAGCTGGAAGAGTTTAGTGTGCGGCTGTGTTTTTGGGTAAGGGGAAGAGCGAAAATGAGGTGGAGGCTAGGGTTTCTGATGGGTGAGGGAGGAGATAGACGGGTTATGGAGGAGATAGACGGGTTATGGAGATAGACAGGTCATGGAGGTAGACAGGTTATGGAGGAGATAGACAGGTTATGGAGGTAGACAGGTTATGGAGGAGATAGACAGGTTATGGAGATAGACAGGTTATGGAGGAGATAGACAGGTGATGGAGATAGACAGGTTATGGAGATAGACAGGTCATGGAGGTAGACAGGTTATGGAGGAGATAGACAGACGGGTTATGGAGGAGATAGACAGGTTATGGAGATAGACAGGTTATGGAGGTAGACAGGTTATGGAGATAGACGGGTAATGGGCTGAAACTTGGTTTATTGGCCCAAAGACATTTTTTCTTCTTATTTTTTTATTTTTATTTTTATTTTTATTTTTTATTTTTATTTTTATTTTTATTTTTATTTTTTATTTTTATTTTTATAAACAAGACACAACTTAAAAATAACAAAATGTTTCATTTTTATTTCTTCATCTATAAAAGAAACTGCGTTAACAAGAAATTAAAATATTTTTGTGATTTATATCTTATTTTTAGATTTTTTCTATATTTTAAATGCAAGCAAAAATAAATAAATGAAGCTCAAAATATTTTTGTGATTTTTCCTTTTATCATTTTTGGACTTTTATGAAGAAATAAAATAAAACTCCACTCTTTTTCGGATTTTTCTCAAAATTCAACATTATTTTTATGATTTTAATTTTTTTAATTTTTTGGTATTTTTTGGTAAATTTAAGTGGAAAGCAAAAGGAACCCGGTCAAAATGGGGTGTTCACAGTTGCCCCTCTTTACTTGTCGCTTCCTATAAGACATGAAGGGTCGTGACCCTTCAGGTGATCATAGTAAGGGACGAGTAAAGAAAAAGAACACACATTTTGTCCGGGAATGCATGCCACTATACAAAAGGATTAAATGCAAACGATGTAGACACAAAAGCAAATGACAGATACTTAAAATGCGATGGGCCTCTAATCCCTAAAATTAAATGACGGAAATTTAAAAGTGCGATAGGCCTCTGATCCCAAAAGGTAAATTGCAGGAATTTAAAATTACGATGGGCCTCTGATCCCGAAAAGATAAATTGCAGGAATTTAAAATTGCGATGGGCCTCTGATCCCGAAAGTAAATGATAGAAAATTAAAAGTGCAATGGGCCTCTGATCCCAAAAATAAATTGCGATGAGCCTCGGAGCTCTAAAATTAAATCACAGTGGGCCTCTGATCCCAAAAATTAAATGACAATGAGCCTCTGAGCTCGAAAATTAAATGACAGTGGGCCTTTGATCCCAAAATTAAATGACAATGAGCCTCTTAGCTCGAAAATTAAAAGGCAGTGGGCCTCTGATCCCAAAAATTAAATGACAATGAGCCTCTGAGCTCGAAAATTAAATTACAATGGGCCTCTGATCCCAAAAATAAAATGACAATGAGCCTCTGAGCTCAAAAATTAAATGACAGTGAGCTTCAGAGCTCGAAAATTGAATGAAAGTGGGCCTCTGATCCCAAAATTAAATGATAGTGAGCCTCTGAGCTCAAAAATTAAATGACAGTGGGCCTCTGATCCCAAAATTAAATGACAATGAGCCTCTGAGCTCGAAAATTAAATGACAGTGGGCCTCTGATCCCAAAATTAAATTACAATGAGCCTCTGAGCTTGAAAATTAAACGCAACGAGCCTCCTAGCTCGAAAGAGAATGCAGGAGCCTTCTAGTTCGAAAAAGAATTATGTAATTGGCCTTGAGTTGGGCCATGAGCCAAAAAATTTTGAGATAGGCCTTGAGCCAAAGAATGATGAATTAGGCCATGAGCAAAACTCTTTATGAATTGGGCTATGACCCGAGGATTTTATGTTGTGGCCTTGAGCCAAAAACTTTATGAATTGAGCAGTAAGGTAGAACTTTATGTTGTGGGGCTTAAGCTAGAATGAGTGAGCCATGAGCCATAAGAATATAGGGCCTTGAGTCGATTTTTTTTTTTTTTTTTTTTTTTTTTTATGAGTTGGGTTATGACCTTATAATTTTATACGATGGACCTTGAGCTAAAGCAAGTGAACCATGAGTTGGAAAATGGAGCCTTTAAAAAGCAATGGGCCTTGAGCCACAAAAGTCAACAGAATTACACTTTTTTCTTCCTATTATTTGCAAGTTAACTAGACATGGGCTCGAGATTTTTGAAAACAAAGTCTCAACTTGGAGTCAATTTGACTTAGAGCCATGATTTTTCTTTCTTGCATTTTTTTCTTAAACATATATGCTGGCGGGCCAACTGGACACCGACTCACAAGAGGGAAACTTAGATTTTGGTCATTTGCAATGGCAGGCCAACTCGACACCGACTTGCAAAAGGGAAACAAAGAGTGTGAAGAGTAACCTTGCAGATAAATTGAACCAGGTGCTTCTTGACAAGCGTCGACCAATCAAACCCTTTATTCAGTTATCTCGGGGTCTTGCTGAATCTATGTGAAACCACGTTCCTTTTGTCTTGGGATGTAACATCTTAAACACCACTTGTCTTCATCAAGCTACCTTATAATCTTGATTCCTTCATGAGAATATCATCTATCATCTCCACTTAAGATCTTTGAGCTTCTTGTGGCTTGAATGATTCCTGGGGAGATTGCCATTAGATTGTTGAACCATACTGTTGAACCTATGTTCTCTTATCTTGAAGCATTACCTAATGGATATCCATGGATCGACAAGTGACTCATGAAGGAGATTAGTTAAAAGAGCTTCCTTGAGGACTTTGAAGGCTTGAGTGCAATGAATGAATAACCATACAAGGCGGGACAACAAAGAAATCAAATCAAGAATTACTGACTCATGTGACCCTTTGAAGGGTAAAACAAAATTGCCCCAGTGTTGGGCGAAATTGAACAAAGGGGAATTTGCCCTAGTCCAAGACTAACTCGAATTTGAAAATTTACGCCGGTTGAGCAACACGAAAATTTTCTCCAGTGTTGGGCAAATTGATCAATAAAGAAAATTTGCCCCAGTTTATGGTGAAATTGAACAACACAAGATTTTACCTCAATGTGAGGCTGAATTAGACGACGCAGAAATTTGCCCCAGTGTAGGGCTTGCTTAAACATCGCGGAAACTTGCCTTAGTGTAGAGCAGAATTAACAACGCGAAAATTTGCCCCAGTGTAGGGCCACATTCAACCAAAAGATCTACCCCAGTAGAGGGTTGGATTCAACTATGGAGAAGGTTGTCCCTGCGTAAATCCCTCTTTTTTCCTCTTCCTTTTTGTTTGCCCTAACTTTTGCTTAGACCGCCCTTGCGGGTTTTCGGTCTAGCAGGCTTTTCTTTTTCTTTTTCTTTTTTTTTTTTTCATGGAGCAAAAACAAATACTTCAAAAAGGTGTAATTACTTTGTCTTTGTCTCAAGATTAAGATTTATGAAAATAAGAGTAACCCCTCATTGATCAGAATGGACTTTTAAAGGTTGTAACGTGGCCAAGGTTAGGGGTTTAAGAAAAGAAAGGTATAAGAGGCTCAAACAAGTGTTTAAAGGTGAATGAGAACCAGGATCTTTGGCTTTCTTACAAAGGTAAGATTACTTTCACATCATCAAGGACATTACTTGTTTTATCTTGAACCCAAAAAGTCCTTCCTTTTTCTTCTTTTCTTTTTTGATCATTTCTTCTCCCTTTTTGTTTCATCCTTCAATTTTCTTTTTTAGTATCTCCTCCATCCTTATCATCCTTTTTCTTTTCTTCTCTTTTTTCTTTTTTTTTTTTTTTTTTGGCATCTCTTTCACATTTCCCTCCTTTCCTTCACGCGATGTTGGTTCAATCAACCTTTAACTAATGCCAACCCCTAGCGTAGGGGTGATCCTGGTCTAAGGTTATTTGAAAGAATTTGTAAGGCCCAACAGGGGTAACAAGGGAAAATGATTTTTTATGAAGGGTAGAGAAAGATGGCCAATCCTCATTTCAAATCCAGATTACCCATCTCACATAAAAATTAATCTTGAGACAAAATTAATACACGGTAAAAACCACACCTTCATTTATTTGCTCCCATTTATTTTCTTTTCATTATTTTCTTCTCTCTTTTTTTTTTTTTTTTTTTTTGAAGAGGGGATTTGAAACTTCTTCCAATTCCTATACATGTTCATCACAATCATGAAAGGACACAAACTTCTATTCAAAGATAGAGGACATAAAAACAATCCATGCAAGTCCATTACTATAAAGCTTCAGAATAAGTCAAACACAGGAACAATACGATCCAGCAATCTTTATGTGGCAATTATAGCTCATCAACATCTTCTGACTTTACCCAATCATATGGTTTGTAGCTTTTTCCTTCTTAGATGACATAGGTGAGCTATAAGATTATGTCATCCCATAATGCTCACGAGCATCAATTGTGTTAAGATTGTATGATCCTTCTTACTTTTCTAACATTTTGACTCAAACTTTTCTGACGGGCCTGCAAGTCCTCAACATGTCTTCAATCTTAGTTTGCCCTTCTACTATCTTGCTCATTTATTTTCTTATTTCCTCCACCTCATGACTTGAAGTTCTTTTAACTCTTTGTCCATCAACTTCCATCCTTAGAAACAAGGTTTGATTGGTATCAACTTTTTTGAAAGCACAACGGTTCAATTTATCCACATTATAAGGACGAACTTACTGCACTCTTTGTTTCTTTTTGGTTTTTTTTGTTTTGGTTTGTTTTTTTAAGTAAATAACAAGTGAAGGAGAAAAACAATTCAGGGAAAGATCGCCTTCTTCACACTAAAGAAATCTTTTTATCAAGGAAAATTTGCCTTTATAAGAAGAAATTTTCATCCCATGCCCAACTCTAGGAGCACGTCCCCCTTAGGTTATGCATGGATGATGACCGATCAATGGGCGCATTTTTCCCTCAATGATTTGCATCGGTTATTTCCATCAAAGTTTTCACCTTGTTGACTTTCACATTAATCCTAATATCCATCTTCGAGTTGCTTGCATTTTTAACTTTCTTCTCATCACAGAGTCATTTCCATTTCTTGCTACGCGAATGGTAATGGAGTCTCATCTTCATAAACAAAATTCACCTAACACATTCAAAAAACAGAGCAACACGGAAAGGGGTCCTTATAGGGTCATAAACCCAAAGGATATGGATGATCCTCTAATGAATGGCCCTCCTTGTGATCTATCCAGTAGATCTTTTAGTCCCGAAGCGAAATTTTTCACTGAAATACTATGTATCCCATTTACCCCTTTTCTCTTTTTCTTCTTTTTATAAGATCCAAAATAGAAGATAAGCAAGGAGAAAAAGAAAAAGAGTAACAAGAGAGAAGAGGAAAGAGTATGCTCCTATTTGTCCTAAAAGGAACAACCTATACAAGGGTCTTAGGGTCATGACTCTAAGTGGGATAGCCACTAAGTCGATCTATCAGTGCAGACATCAAGGTGGGTCTAGACTTCTAAAGGTCATGGTCCCCAGATTGTCCCTGTCTCGAAAGGCAAGGAGCTGGCTCATGATCCTAGCCACAAGTAGGGATAAACCCTTACAGGATGACTAGTCCATGATACCAATAACAATCTGAGTGGTGAAACAACAAATATCAGAGGGGCACAAGGCCTTTCAATGACAATGCTGAGGCACCTCCTAATCCTTGGTTTTCCACAAGCTCGGGTACAGAGCTGAAAAGTGTGTGCAGTAAATGACGGTGATGTGTGTGGAGGGCTCCGTACATATAATCCTAAAAACTAAAAAAAAACACACCTGAAAAACAAAGCTACCCATATATACAGGAAACAGAATCAAGGTCATCTGCCCTAGAGTTGAAATAGCAAGAAAAAGGATCCAAAGTCATCTACCTAAAGGTTGAAGTAGCAAGTAAAAAATCATGTATAAAGCACACAATAAAAATAAATAAATAAACAAATAACTAATGAAAAAAAGCTAAATAAATTCACACACAAAAACATGATATTTTTCAACATTTTTTTTTCATTGCAAAACAAGCCAAAAAAAAAAAAATGGGGGTAAAATAAATAAGTTAGAAATCATTAAAACTTTGCACAATTAATTTTAATGGGCTTGACTCTCTAAATCTCCCCAGTGGAGTCGCCATCTGTCGCGACCGTAATCGCGAAGGAAGACGACGATAAAAATAGATTCTTAAAAAAAGAGTGTAGAGTCGCCACCAATTTTATTTAATTCGGAAAAATTGGAAAACCTTAAAAAATGATCTTTGGAACCATATCGAGTCCGGGAGTCGCTTGCGCATAGGGAAGGATGGGGACTTAACCCCACAACACCCCTAGTGCACCCGTAAGAAAACGGTTACCCAAATTAATTGTGCAAATGATTAATGAATTTTAACATATTTATTTTACCCCAAAAAATATTTACAAGAATAAAAAAAGCTATTAATCAATATTTACAAAAATAAAATAAAGGATCTTAGGACAAAGAAAAGAAACGAATGAATTGCTTTGTTTCATGATCTACCATTTTTTATCGCTATTTATATATGAGAAAAAGGCTCTAGACGAGGATGAACATGGTACATATCCACAGAGCAACCTCGAATCTAAGGGATGAACATGACATTCAAATCTATAGAGCAATCTCCAATAACACAAATTGAATTTAAAAAAAATTTTAATTTTAATTTGGCCACCCATGAAAGAAGGGCTAAAACCTATTACAAGAATACTTGTCAAAACAATGGTTAGTAAATACTCAGAAATTGGTAGAACAATGAAAATAGACTAACCTCCTTTCTAAGCTTTTTCTCGAGCCACCCAAAGCAATTTGGCACCAACAATTGGCAAGGTCCCAATGTATATATTAGAACCCCAAAACATTCTTTGGCAAACTGGTGCACAAGTACAGTTGCAAAGACACACAACACAGTTCTATTTCACATCTAGTTCATTAGCATAGCTATTTTGCAGCGTGAATGAGTTATGAATGTAGGCACTAGCTCATTTGCAGGAAATGTTCACAAAGTAACACATCATATTAACAACATCAATAACCATTAGTAAAGGAAATAGGAAGGCTAAATCAATGCACACACTGAAGTGTGGTGTCAATCTAATAAATAAAACAAGTAACAAAATTTAAGAGGAAAGGAATCAAGTTAGCAACTCAAATACTCCTACTAACATCAATATAGTAATTCAATTACCATTTCCAACATGTAACCATATGGATTAAACAGCAGTATGAAGCTGGGTTAATATGTCACAAAAACACATTGATCATCAAGATCATTCATGTATTCTCTTCAAATAGATTATGCCCAATTTAAAATTTCCTAGAATTGAATCCAAACTAGGCAAACAAAATATTACCCACATTCAATAAACAGCACATAGTCATCAATGCTATCAAAGTGGATAGGAAAAGCTAAACTTCTGATTCGATTTCATATAATAAGCAAAGAACAACCAAGTTAGCCTAGGCATTTTATCAAACAAATTGTAAGCACCCCCACCAGACTCAGCTAGAAAAAGAAGATAGTGCATAAAAAGACAACAAAATAAAAAAAAACAGAGCATAGAAGAGTTCAAGGAACATCATAAGGATAGCTAATAGAGTCAAAATCCATTGATACTCAAGTTCCCAAACTGTACAATGTATCAACAAGATAATAAATTATACAAAACCAATTGAAAGCTACTTTGTTGAATGTATATAGTAGCTACATTTTATCTTTGCAGTTTCAAACTCCCAGCCTAACCTTTACTCAGAAAAAAAAGAAGAAGAATTCTCTTAATACAAAAAGGAGTTTTCAAGGAGTTACAACACAAACTTTATCACCCCATTTCCCTCGATGTGTATGCCTTCTTCTCTACCACTCTCCCCTTTAGTGATCTGTGTCTGTCAAAGGGCCCCCCTTCTTTTTTTTTTTTTCCCCTTTTGCTTTTTTTTTTAGCTTTTTTTTCTCTCTTTGGCGTCTCCCCTTTCTGTATGCGCTCTTTCTAGGCTTTTATGGAGCTGAAAACAAGTGTCCCTTCATTACTCCATTTTCCTGATTTTTCGTGATTGCAGACAAGAAATTGAAAGCGCAATCTCGTTGTTGAGCACGAAAAAGGGATGAAATCCCATCCTGTGATCACGCACTTGTCGCAATACAAAAACAGGGAGCAAAGAAACGAGATTTGTGGGATGAGGCAGATACGTTGCCAAGAATCACGATTTGGTCATGAAGGTTGTTGGTGGCGCGCGATTTCTGGAGCTGGAAGAGTTTAGTGTGCGGCTGTGTTTTTGGGTAAGGGGAAGAGCGAAAATGAGGTGGAGGCTAGGGTTTCTGATGGGTGAGGGAGGAGATAGACGGGTTATGGAGGAGATAGACGGGTTATGGAGATAGACAGGTCATGGAGGTAGACAGGTTATGGAGGAGATAGACGGGTTATGGAGGAGATAGACAGGTTATGGAGGAGATAGACAGGTTATGGAGATAGACAGGTTATGGAGGAGATAGACAGGTGATGGAGATAGACAGGTTATGGAGATAGACAGGTCATGGAGGTAGACAGGTTATGGAGGAGATAGACAGGTTATGGAGATAGACAGGTTATGGAGGAGATAGACGGGTTATGGAGGAGATAGACAGGTTATGGAGGTAGACAGGTTATGGAGATAGACGGGTTATGGGCTGAAACTTGGTTTATTGGCCCAAAGACATTTTTTCTTCTTATTTTTTTATTTTTATTTTTATTTTTTTTATTTTTATTTTTATTTTTATTTTTTATTTTTATTTTTTATTTTTATTTTTATAAACAAGACACAACTTAAAAATAACAAAATGTTTCATTTTTATTTCTTCATCTATAAAAGAAACTGCGTTAACAAGAAATTAAAATATTTTTGTGATTTATATCTTATTTTTAGATTTTTTCTATATTTTAAATGCAAGCAAAAATAAATAAATGAAGCTCAAAATATTTTTGTGATTTTTCCTTTTATCATTTTTGGACTTTTATGAAGAAATAAAATAAAACTCCACTCTTTTTCGGATTTTTCTCAAAATTCAACATTATTTTTATGATTTTAATTTTTTTAATTTTTTGGTATTTTTTGGTAAATTTAAGTGAAAAGCAAAAGGAACCCGGTCAAAATGGGGTTTTCACAGTGCCCAATCCAACAGCAACTATCAGGTTATAAATAATGTACTGCTGTGGAAGTCTAGACTGGTACTACCAAATCAACTTGATCTGATTCAAGCAATTCTTAAAGAGTATCACTCTTCACCACTTGGTGGACATGCTGGCATTGCCCGCACCACTACTAGGATTGCTAATCAGTTTTATTGGCCTACTATGACCAGAGACATTAAGTTGTTTGTGTCCAAGTGTCATATATGCCAGCAAGCTAAGACTTCTAATTCTTTACCTACTGGCTTGTGATAGGGCCCAAAATGAATTAGAAGGCCCAAATGTGATGCTAGGTCCAAATATGCATCATAGGCCTAAAATATGGAAGGTTTATACTAGGAGGAAAAAAGGGTAGTTCTGGCATATGCTTATGTGGCAGGGAGAGAGAGAGAGCTAGGGAAGTTGGTTACGTGAGTATGGGAATTGGTTATTAGGAGGTGGTGCTGAATGAGGAGGGCATCTTTTTGTAATTATTGAGTATGAATATGGATGGAGAGCTCTAGCTCTCTATAGGAGCCTTGCTCTGTGGCAGCTAGGGTGAATTCTCTACTGTAAACCCCCCCTCAATTCTGAAATAATACAAAATCTCTTTCTCTTTTATTCATAACTCTGTTCTTCTTTAATTTTGAGTTTTGGTTCCCATCATACTGGTCCGACCTGCCGGATTCTCATTGGGGAAACAGTGACCTAAGGTGTGGAAGAAGTGAATGCCAAAGAAGAAAACTGCTAAGGTGATGGAGGAGAAGGTAGCAGCGATGGAAGCTGAGTTATCGGAAGTTAGGTTGGCTCTGACAGATACAGAGCAAGGTTGACCAGAATCAAGAGACCTTGATGGCGATGTTAGAAAAGTGCTTAAGGGGGAAGGTCCAAACTGAAGGCGAAGGTGACTCTCTCGAGGAATTTCGCCAATCATTGAAGAAGATAGAGTTGCCGATGTTCAGTGGCGATGACCCTGCAGCTTGGGTTTCACGAGCAGAGATTTATTTTCGGGTACAAGAGACAAGTCCAGAGGTACGGGTGAGCTTGGCGCAACTTTGTATGGAAGGCCATACCATCCATTTTTTTAACTTGTTGCTGGAAAATGAGGACAAGTTAACCTGGGAACAGCTCAAGAGGGAATTGATTGAGCGATACGGCGTAGTCAGAGAAGGAGATGTGTATGAGCAACTTATGGCGCTGCGTCAAAGAGGAAGTGTGGAGGAGTATATTCTGGAGTTTGAGAGATTGACTGCCCAGGTGCGAAAGCTACCCGATGAGCAATATTTTGGATATTTTCTCCATGGGTTGAAGGAGGAGATATGGGGGAGAGTGCGAAGTCTGAAGATGTTGGGGCCCCTACCTCGACCGCGACTGATGAACTTGACCAAAGCGGTGGAAAGGGAACTACAGGCGAAGGGGGGTCTTGGTTCTTCTTTGGCTATGAGCGGGTCGCGCATTATGGGAACACGGAGCGGGTACGGGTCGGGTTTTGTTAACCGATCCAACCTAGGGAATGTTAATCGTGGAACTGGCTCTGATTGGTTATATGTACAAAGGGGGAAAGAGGCTGTTGCAGGAGATGGTAACAGGGCTAATAGAGGAGGCCAATTTGGGCCCAATACGAAAATGGACCCAAATATTGAGAAGAAAAAAATGGGCCCAAGGGATAGAGGCTTTAAACACTTATCTTATCAAGAGTTAATAGAGAGGAGGCAGAAAGGCCTCTGTTACAAGTGTGGGGGACCTTACCATCCACTCCACCAATGTCCAGATAAGCAATTGAGAGTGATGGTGATTGATGAGGATGATGAGGGAGGTACAGAGGAGGAATTTCCAGAAATCATAGAGGAGGAAAATGAAGCTGATGGGGCATGCAGTATAATGGGACTCCACAACATGGTGACTGAACAGGGAGTGAAGCCACAAACCATGAAGCTGCGAGGGGCAATCCAGGGAGTTCCAATCCTCATTAATAGATAGTGGAGCTAATCATAACTTCATTTCTCAAGAATTAGTGAAGGCTATGGGGTGGCAAGTAGAAGATACCAAACCTTTAATGATCAAACTGGGCGATGGGCATAAAGCAGTGGCTCGGGGAAAATGCCAAGGAATTACTTTGCAACTAGAAGGGGCCATAATAATTGATTCGTTTCTGTTTGAGTTGGAAGGGATAGACATGTCCTTGGGATTTCTTGGCTAGCAAATCTAGGAGAGATGACAGTGGATTGGGGAGTGCAAACAATGAAGTGCCAATTAAATGGGAGTTGGGTGGAGCTTAAAGGAGATGGCAGAGGGTTGAGCAATCAGGTAGCTCTGCAAAGTTTCTTTGGGAGGCCAAAGAAGTAAGCGGAGGGGCTGTTTCTATCAACCGAGGTGACACTTGCCAATGAAGGTAATTGTGAAACAGAGAATGAGGGGTTTAGCTTGTTGCAGCAAGAACTAAAAAAATTGTTGGGGAAGTTCTCTAAAGTTTTCAGTGAACCCAAGGGGCTACCACCAACAAGAGGAAGAGCACACGCTATAAATCTCCTGGAGGGTCAAGGTCCTATAAATGTAAGACCTTATCGCTATCCTCATCATCAAAAGAATGAAATTGAAGAACAGGTCAAGGAGATGTTGAATTATGGAATTATTCAGCATAGCCAAAGTGCTTTCTCTAGCCCAGTCATCTTATTCAAAAAGAAGGATGGGACTTGGAGGATGTGCGTAGACTATAGAGCTTTCAATAAGGTAACAATGCCTGATAAATTCCCAATACCTGTAATTGATGAATTGTTAGATGAATTACATGGGGCACAATTTTTCTCTAAACTGGACCTCAAGTCCGGATACCACCAAGTGAGAGTTAGAGGTGAGGATATGCACAAAACGGCTTTTAGAACTCATGAAGGGCATTATGAATACTTGGTAATGCCATTTGGTTTGATGAATGCACCCTCTACTTTTCAAGCTCTTATGAACGAAGTTTTTAGAAAGATGTTGCGAAAATTTGTGTTGGTGTTCTTCGACGACATTTTAGTATACAGCCCTGATTGGAAGGCTCACATGCTCAATTTGGAAGACTACAGAGTCAGAATTTGTTTTCAAATAAGAAGAAATGCAACTTTGCTCAACCAAATGTGGAGTATTTGGGACACATAATTTCTAAAGAAGGGGTAGCTATGGACCCAAGTAAAATAAGGAGTGTGATTCAATGGCCAACTCCAAAGAATGTGAAAGGAGTTAGGGGGTTCTTGGGCCTTACAGGATACTATAGAAAATTTATTAAGGATTATGGGAAGCTAGCTAGACCTCTTACAAACCTCACGAAGAAAGAAGGATTCAAATGGGGATCAACTGAGTAGCAAGCCTTTGAGGTGTTGAAAAGCAAATTAACCTCCACTCCTGTACTTACACTGCCATATTTTTCCCAAAGGTTTGTCATTGAATGTGATGCCTCTGGACAAGGGCTAGGAGCCATTCTTATGCAAAATGGTAAGCCTATTGCCTTTTTTAGTAAGGATTTAAGTGAAAGGAACCTTGCTAAATCTGCGTATGAAAAAGAGTTGATGGCGGTGGTCTAAGCCATTCAACATTGGACACCATACTTATTGGGAAGACAATTTACTGTTCACACGAATCAAAAGAGCTTGAAACAACTGTTACAACAAAGAATAACATCCATAGATCAACAAAATTGGGCTGCCAAATTGTTGGGTTACCAATTTGACATTGTTTACAAACCGGGAGCAGAGAATAAGGGAGCAGATGCATTGTCTAGAATGCTGGAAATAGGAGAGTTTGTAGCTCTCATTTCTTATCCTACATGGCTGGAGGGTAGTGGAGTCATGGAAGAAGTCCACAAGGATGATAAGTTGAGGAAAATTATGAGGAAATTCAGCAAGGAAGGGAAGAACACCCTGCATTTTCTTATAGAAATGGAGCTTTGTTTTACTATGACAGATTGGTTATTTCATCCAAATCTGTTTGGATCCCTCAACTCTTACATGAGTTCCATGCCACTCCTCAAGGTGGACACTCGGGTTTTTATAGGACTTACAGGCGCTTGGCTGCAAACCTGTATTGGGTGGGAATGAAGAAGCGAATGCAAGAGTTGTCAAAGAATGTGACATATGCCAAAGACAAAAGTATTTGGCAGCAACTCCTGGGGGCTTGTTACAACCCTTAAGCATTCCAGAAATGGTTTGGGAAGAGCTGTCTATGGATTTTATCACAGGGCTGCCCAAGTCTAAGGGGTACGAAGCCATATTGGTCATAGTGGATCGACTCTCCAAGTATAGTCACTTCATCCCTTTGAAACATCCCTATACTGCTCGCACTGTAGCTGAGGTTTTTGCTAAGGAGATTGTGAGGTTACATGGTATCCCCGTAGCAATAGTAAGTGACAGGGACCCCATCTTTGTTAGCAACTTTTGGAAAGAACTCTTTAAGCTACAAAGGACTCAACTCAAAATGAGTTCAGCTTATCATCCGGAAACGGATGGCCAAACGGAGGTGATTAACCGATGCTTGGAGACTTTTCTGCATTGTTTCATCACTGATCAGCTGCGGAATTGGGTTCAGTGGTTGCATTGGGCCGAGTATTGGTACAACACCACTTTCCATAACACTACAGGTGTGACCCCTTTTAAGGTGGTGTATGGGAGAAAGCCTCCTATCATTACACGATTCTTAATGGGTGACACAAGGTTAGAAGCTGTACAAAGAGAATTGACTAATCGTGATGAGGCACTTAGACAGTCAAAACATCATTTGCAGAGGGCACAAGGGCAAATGAAGAGCCAAGCAGACAATAGAAGAACCGAGAGGAATTTTGCAGTGGGAGAATGGGTATTTTTGAATTTGAGGCCTCACAAACAGCAATCTGTTGCAGGCAGAATTAATGCCAAGTTGTCTGCATGATTTTATGGTCCTTATCAAGTGTTAGAGCGCTTGGGAGGGGTCTTTTATAATCTCCAGTTGCCTCCTAGTTCAAGGATCCACCCTATCTTTCATGTGTCCCTATTAAAGAAGGCAGTGGGCAACTATCAGGTGGAACAAGAATTGGCTCTGGGGCTGGAAGGGGAGTGCTCTGATATGCTGGAACCTGCTGAAATTCTAGCATACAGAACTGTCAAGAAGGGGAATGACACTATGGGACAAGTGCTGGTCCAGTGGAGGGGTAAGAAGATTGAAGAAGCAACTTGGGAAGAGGAGTTCACCATTAGAAGCCAATTTCCTCAATGCAACCTTGAGGGCAAGGTTGCAGCTGAAGCAGCCGGCATTGATAGGGCCCAAAATGAATTAGAAGGCCCAAATGTGATGCTAGGTCCAAACATGCATCATAGGCCTAAAATATGGAAGGTTTATACTAGGAGGAAAAAAGGGTAGTTCTGGCATATGCTTATGTGGCAGGGAGAGAGAGAGAGAGAGAGAGAGATAGAGATAGAGAGCTAGGAAAGTTGGTTATGTGAGTATGTGAATTGGTTATTAGGAGGTGGTGCTGAATGAGGAGGGCATCTTTTTTGTAATCATTGAGTATGAATATGGATGGAGAGCTCTAGCTCTCTATAGGAGCCTTACTCTGTGGCAGCAAGGGTGAATTCTCTACTGTAAACCCCCCCTCAATTCTGAAATAATACAAAATCTCTTTCTCTTTTATTCATAACTCTGTTCTTCTTTAATTTTGAGTTTTGGTTCCCATCAGCTTGCTTCAACCATTACCCATTCCCTCTCAAATTTGGGACGATGTGGCTATGGACTTCATAACTGGCTTTCCTATTTCCCAAGGGCAAACAGTGATCCTGGGAGTCATTGATAGACTCTCCAAATACTGTCATCCGGCTCCACTTAAGGCTGATTACTCGAGCTTCAAGGTAGCAGAAGTTTTTCTGCATTTATTTGTCAAATTACATGGGTTTCCTAAAAGTATTGTCTCTGACAGGGACAAGGTTTTTACTAGCAAGTTTTGGCAACATCTTTTTAAACTGAGTGGTACTTCTCTAGCCATGAGCTCTTCCTACCATCCCCAAACAGATGGACAATCCGAGGCTATGAACAAGTGCTTAGAACTATATATATCTCCGGTGCTTTACAGGAGAAAAATCCTAAATCTTGGTTTCAGCTGCTACCTTGGGCTGAATTTTGGTATAATACTTCTATGGAAAGCAGCATTGGCATGACTCCATTCAAGGCTGTTTATGGCAGAGACCCACCTACTCTGATAAAATATGTTCCTTCCTCCTCGGATCCACCTACATTGCAAGAACTACTGCCTGAAAGAGATGCAGTGCTACTGCAATTGAAGGCTAATCTGTCTAAAGCTCAACATTGTATGAAAAAATATGCTGATAAAAATCGCAAGCACCTGGAATTCAGCATTGGAGACATGGTCCTAGTGAAACTCCAACCTTATAGACAACATTCACTTGCCCTTTGCAGGAATCAAAAATTGGGTTTAAGGTATTTTGGACCCTTCCCAATAATTGAGAAAATTGGCTCTGTGGCATACAAACTATTACTTCCCTCTACTGCCAAGATTCATCCCATTTTTCACATCTCACTATTAAAACCTTGCAAGGGTGAACACTCAACTCAGTATTTGCCTCTACCCTTGTTGACCAATGAGCAGGGCCCATACTTATTCCTAAGCACATTGTTCAATCCAGAACCTTACTCCGTAATGGCCAACATGTGCAACAAGTGCTGATACAGTGGGAAGGGCTGTCTACCGAGGATGCTACTTGGGAAGATTGGCTCCCTTTACAAGCCAATTACCCTTCCCTCAACCTTGAGGATAAGGTTGATTTTAATGGGGGAAGTAATGTTAGGGGTGAAATGGGAATTGTTGACAGCACACAAGGAGCATCAAATTCGGTTAGAGAAATGGGACAGGTGGCAGCAGATCCTATTATTCAAGAATTGAGGAAAAGCAATAGAGAGAGGAAAAGCAATGGGAAATATGCTGATTATGTCACATAAAAGGGAGAAAATGAAAAAGAGGAGGTTATGCAGAAATTGGAAGGAATCGTCCCCCTCTTCTCTGAATTCTATTCTTCTGAACCCTTTCCCTTTTCTTCTGCTGATACTGCACTTTTCCCCTTTATGATGTATTTCCAGATTTAATCTAAAGTAGTGCATTAGTGTTTACTGTGCGTACCTCATTAGTACTTCTTAGCTTAATTGTACTATACTGAGACTACTATCATCAATAAAGTGATATTCAGTGAACTATTTGTCCTTATTATAGTACTGTGCCCTTACATTGGTTGAAATAACATGTTGCCGAAGTAACCTCTGTTGCATAAATTTGATTCAATTAAATCTACAAAAGATGTAGTATGGAATTATTCATGAGAGCTGTTGTCGGCTCGAAGGAAGGGACAACTTGGCCGGATAATTACAAACCTGTGATGGTAAATGTGTGGTGATTATAAAGTATTTTTCATGTGGATAATGGGATGCCCGAAGGTGACCCTTATTTGACAGGACTTATTACCAATATTTGATCATTGCGTTGAGAGTATCACTTGCAGTTAATTCTTACAATCCGAAGATTCGGGATTAATGGTGCGCTTGATATCTTGTTTGGGTCTACAATTTGCCTATTTGGATTTCGAGTGAGTCAATTAAAACATGAAGTCGCCAATGTGACCTCTCTTGTGGAAATCACTCAAAAGATATATTAAAGGTTATGTGGGTGTACATCCATGCAGATATTAATTGGCCCAAAGGAAGGTTAATATTTGGCAGGTTTGCATTCATAGCTGTGATGGTAAAGACATAATGATTATAAAGATCTTTTTCCCATGTGAGTAATAGAGTATCCAAAGATAACTGTTGTTTGACAGAAATTATCACCAGTGTTTGATCATTACAACAAAATACCACTAGCAATTAATGTTATTGTCCAAAGATTTAATATTAATGTTGCACTGGGTATTTTGGTGAGTATCTTTACGGTATTTGTGTTCTCTTTAAGCTAATATTGCTTATATATCTGCTGATTTAATTCAATTTCGATCCTCAAAAGTTCTGACATTTTGGGATTGAAATGAGAAAGTTATGATTGTTCTTGGATCTAGACCTTGCATAAGGATGGAGAAAACCACCTTCTCTCACGCATTCCAGTACCTTTGAAGAGAGGATCAAGTATAGGAAGTGAGACCGCTCCAATTGCACGACTCTTATGATCATAGAGCACGATATTCTAGAGACCTTCAAGGTGTTATTTTGGATGGCATAATTAATGCCATAGATTTCCTTGCTGAAATTGAAAAGTGCTTTGTGAAAGCAATAAAGACGAAAACAAGCACTCATTAGAGAGCTAGATAAACTTAAGGCACTAAAACGTGGGTTCTCTAACGACTTGCCTGTGCACTTATCATTTGGTATCCCTTCATGCACAATTCAGTCAGTTTAAGTCAGCTTATAGCTGTTATAAAGAGAAATGATATCTGAATGGATTCATTTCATAAGTTGTGCAAGAAAGGAAACATTGAAGCAAGAGACGACAAATAATGTTCATTTGACAAATACCTCTACGGATAAGGGCTAACAAAAGAAAACTAAGGATAAAGCTGCTGAGGGCCCGTCTCAAAAGAAATAACTAGGGTCACAATTATTTCTTTTATAAGGACATCGGGTATCTAAAGAAGAAATGTCTCAAAATATCATGTTTGGCATGCCTATAAAGGATTATCTGAACTGATGAAGGTTAAGTGGTGCTGAAAGATGCATCTATACTGGAGTTGACCAAGTCAGTAAGGATAAGACGATTGCCGTTTCAGGTTGTTGTTACTAGCTAATATTTGGAATTAAAAAACATCTTGGTTTAGTCATTATTTATATGAAATTTGGTTTTAGTTTCTTATTGAATAAATCAGGATAATTTTGTTCATTTAGAAACGATGGATTCAATTTGTCTTTTAAAATTCAAATATTGTAGGAACCAGTCAAGCTATGGGCTGGACATACTATAATTGCTTGGTATTGAAATATCTTGTTGTAAAACATTGAGTGAGGAATCATATGACACTAAGTGTAAAGTTGATAGTAAAATTAAGGAGCGCTATGATACAAACATTCAAGGCACATCTCTATAAATAGAGTTGGGCAACATGTATGAGGGAATCCTAGATTCCATTGGTCTTATACATTTTATTGTTTGTATTAAATGCATTAAATAGATCAGAACATGGCTATCAAGAATAAAGTTAAGTCCTACTAATGACTCTTAAAGGTATGGTGAGGAGTATGATTAGTCATTCTACCTTATCAGAGTCACTATGGGAGTAACACTAAAGATTGCAGCTTAAATGCTTGACAGAGTACCAACTAAAGTAACCGACCAATCACTTTCAAGTATTGGAACATCCAACTAAGGCAACGCCTTATAAGCCTTGCGAAGGAAATTGGAGCCCCCTAAATAGTGAACAGCAACCTTATTGATACTTTGAAAGGTCAAAAGGGTATGTGAATTTGTTAATCCCAAATTAAAGAAACCATGAGGCAGGAACTGACTAGTTCTTTGAGGATATTGAGTTTGGGAGAGATATGATTAGAGACATTATCTTTGAGGAAGAATTGGTTCTAATCCCTGAATCAATTCATGTAGTTGCTATTGGTGTAGCAAATTTGGATCTTTGTGAGGATATTGTTGTTATTCTTCCCATTCAAGATAAGGAAATTATTCCTGAAGGTCTAACTCAACACCCTCAAGAACTGGAGCATCAGGAGCCGATGCCTTTTTTCCATGATCCACTAAAGAAAGGATGAATACTACTTTGGATATAGCATTTCTCCAGGAACATAAGATAAAGTATAATGAAAGATGATTCTATCAACTCCCATCAAACCATATGAAGAGTCTATTCGAAACAGTGGATTGAAGGTATGAGTACAAGCTCAAGCTAGACAATAATGTTTGAAACTTATCCCGTTACCTGAAGCTTTCAAAGGCTAATATGGAGAGGTATAAGGTTTGTCTAGTGGCAAAAGGCTAAACTCAAAAGAAAGGATTGCTTATAAAGAGACATTCTCTTCAGTATCATTGAAGACTCTTTTAAGGACAATCATGGCTCTTGTTGCTTGGAGCTTCACAAGATGGATGTCAAGACGGTGTTTCTCAGTGGCAACATTGATGAAAGAAATGTATATAATGCAAATCGGGAAACTTTGTGGTGAAAGACATAAAGGAGATGGTTTGCAAATTGACGGAATCTATCTATAGGCTAGAGAAGGCGTCTCGTTAGTGATACCACGAGTACCATCAAGTGATTGTCTCATTTGGTTTCGAGATGAATATCGAGGACAACTGTGGGTATCATAAGTTCAGTGGGAGTAAGTTCATATTTCTGGTATTATATGTTGATATTATTCTATCCAAGAACGATATATGCTTGTAGCGCGAAACCAAGAAATTTTTGACAAAGAATTTTGTGATGAAAGAGCTTGGGGATACTTCTTTTGTCTTAGGAATTCGATACTTAGGGATCATCTTGAGGTATCTTTGGGTTATCACAAAAGATCTATATCGATATAGTTTTGGATAGGTTCGACATGAAAGATAGTAAACCAGGAGATACCCCGGTCACTAAGGGAGACATTTTAGTCTCAATTAAATGCCCAAAATAAAATGTGGAAATTCAGTAAATACAGAAGATTCCCCATGCTTCGGTTGTGGGAAGTCTGATGTATGCTCGGATTTGTGCGCATCCGGAAATAGCGTACATAGTAGGATTATTAGGCAAATACTTGAGCAATTCAAGGATTATTGGAAAAGCAACCATAAGGAATGTGAGATACTTAAAGAGAATAAAAGGGCATATGCTCACATATCAGAGATCTGACAGTTTAGAGATCATGAGGAGCTCTGACTCCAATTTTACAGGATGCCAAGATAATAGGCATCCAACTACGGGATATGGCTGAAGTAGTTTTTGTCACTTGGTTGCATATAGTAAAAGGTATTGAAATACCACTCAAGTCATGTTGTGAGAAATAAGTCACTCATATTGTACTTCAACAACAACATGAGTTCTACAAAGTCGAAGTTCATCGACATCAAGTATCTTGTAGTTAAGGAAAGAGTTCAGGAAAAATAGTTTTCTATAGAGCACATAGGGACAAATTCTATGCTAGAAGATCCAATAACTAAGGGCTTAGAACCTAAAGGTTTTTCAGGACCATGTTGCTCATACGGATGTTGTCATTGAAGATGCCTTAGTTTAGTGGGAGTCTCTATTTGTGTTTTATGTTTGAGATACAAACCTTATGTTATTTCGGATTTTTTGCAGAAATAAAGTTATGTTTATGAGTTCATTATGAACTTATTTGTATCTTGTTGTGGGTAAAATTTATTTTCACATTAAGGACTTTGGTTGCAAAATTGATATCACTAAAGACTTAAGTTGGACCAGTTGGAAATAGGCATGATTCAGAGATCAAATTGCATGAAATTTCCATGCCACTAATCCATATTGATCTATGTCATCAAGTGCATTGATGTGGTGGTCATCGGGGTTTAGTCACAATAGATGCTAGTGACAACTATCGCGGTGGTCCCATTTTTGGAGTATGAGGTGGACCAGATTATAAAGGGGAAATCTAAAGATAAATAGCATTCAGATGCACGCCTAAAGAATTATGATATAATTATTATGATATATTGCCCAAGTGGGAGATTGTTTGAATATCCTTTATTTAATTATATTCCAATGTCATAATGTGGGCAGATATCGTCAATTAATTATATTGGCTATTTATCAATTAGGAGCATTAATTGATACGTGATCAAATTAAGTGATAAGGCTAATTAGATTTCTGATTTGATAATAAATTAGTTAATTGATATGGGATAAATATGAGTGGGTGTCACTGATGGTCCATTTTAGAACAATGGGAACGATAATTGGCCGTCACCCTATATATAGGCTATAGTCCCCAATACACCTGACAATAACGCATACCGTTTCTTCTCCCTATCTGAAGAGCGACTAAGGCATAAGGAGTCCAGGTTGAGGAAGAACCATAAAGCCACAACTAATCATCTTTGTTATCACCTGTGTTGACAGTCAAAGGTATTCCGCACAAGAAGATTCGTGATAAATTGCCGGTAAAGGTTGGTGATCAAGTTCACCCTTTGAAGAACGCTTAAAGTCAGGAACATACGATGGATCCAGGTATTCCTAATATCTTTGATAAACCAGCATGTTGTAGATCTTAAGGGTATCAAGTTTTAGTTATTTTTGATAATAAAGATGCATATTATATACGGTTATTATGTCTTCGAAATAAATTTTATGATAGCATGCCTTGAATGAGTTTAATTCTAACAAGTGGTATCAGAGCGGGTCTTCATATTTGATTTATTGGGATTATTTTTGCTTGGGGTAAAAACCATGTTTGTATGAATCCTGATTTTGAAAATTAGGAAGCATGAAAGAAAATAGATTCTTTGTTAGCTTTTGACGTGTTTTGATCCAAAATTGTATTGCCGATGAAAGAGTATGTGCGATTGGCCTATATATATATATATATGAATTGTTTTTCAATTTGGTCGAGATTGGTTGATCTGTAAATGAAGGCTACATGATAAAAGTGAAAGTGACTTGATTGTTCCCCTTTATTCAATACTTGGTTTTCATGTTATACATATGAATATGAATTGAATGTGGATTCAGAGCGAAAAACGAGCAGTTTTTCTTCTTGAATAGAACAATACGGCCACACCGTGTTTCGAATGGTGGATTGCAGACTTTTGACACAATAAAAATTAAAGGTTTTTTTCACAGTAAGCATTCAGGTTTTCATGTTTAGTGTTAAAAGGGTAAATTCGGGACCCCCCATTTTATTAAAATTGTCTGGTAATTTTGGTTGAGTAGGTTGAAATAACACGTTGCCGAAGTAACCTCTGTTGCGTAAATTTGATTCAATTAAATCTATAAAAGATGTATTATGGAATTATTCATGCGAGCTGTTGTTTGCAAGGCACAACTTGGCCGGATAATTACATACCGGTGATGGTAAATGTGTGGTAATTATAAAGTATTTTTCATGTGGATAATGGGATTTCCGAAGATGACCATTATTTGACAGGACTTATCACCAATATTTGATGATTGTGCTGAGTGTATCACTTGCAGTTAATTCTTACAATCCGAAGTTTGGGGATTAATGGTGCACTTGATATCTTGTTTGGATCATCAATTTGCCTATTTAGATTTCGAGTGCGTCAATTAATGCATGAAGTCGCCAATGTGACCCCTCGTGTGGAAATCACTCAAAAGATATATTAAAGGTTATGTGGATGTATATCCATGCAGATATTAGTCGGCCCAAAGAGTGTACATCCATGAATTGAAGTAAACAATTATTATTATATTAAGTATTTATTCAATATTTCTTTAAGAAAATTTCTTTTTACCATGTTTATTTAAATTATTATTTTGGGTTACTAATGTAATGAAGGGCGCTACATTTTTGGTATCAGAGCAGTTCAATCCTAAATTGGACTGTGGTTATGGGTTTTTTCTTAAAACAAAACTTGAGCGCATATGATGCTTGTTAGAGTTATGAATGTTGCTTGTTGTGCTTTGGGATATTGAGCTTGGCCAACTCAGTGTTTCATTGGTAGTGAGCATATTTATAGCAACTAATAGGCGATGGACGAATGATGCACTTGCAGCAGCTTGGGATAGTGTGACCAAAGCTGTGCAAGAGCAGATGGAGACTCTCTGTCATATGAGGGGATATGGGGTGGTAGCACCCCATGAACCTCATTACGTGGGGTTATTGCTTTTCGAAGGATGATCCGTCATCTTTCCGGGACAACTCAGATCCAGTAGAAGCTTGAGAAGCCGAAGTGGAAAAGTGGAACACATTGCTAGAGTCGAGGAGGACAATCTCAGTCCAGACCCCAGAGCTAAGAAAGAGTCTTCACCATCCAAGGATAGGAAGTGAATGAGTCCGATGGTTTGATCCAAGGTATGGGTTTAATTAAAGATATAAAAGTTATGATATTGTTTGATTCAAGAGCAACTCATTCTTTCATATCTCTTAGTCGTGTTAGAAATTTGAAGTTGCCTATCTCTAAACTGCCTTTTGACTTATGTGTTTCTACCCCTGCCAAAGATAAATTGGTTAGTTCTATTGCCTGTTTGAAATGTTCCTTAATATACCAAAATTTATCTTATGATGTTGATCTGATATGTTTACCTATTTCGGGTTTAGATGTCATACTTGGTATGGTTTGGTTGTCACATAATAATGTTGTTATAAATTGTTCTTCTCGAACCATTTCTTTTCTTCCATAACCAATGTCTATTGACCCTTCAGTGTCAGATTGCTTTTTATCTGTTGTGTCTTGCCACAAGAACTTAGTTGAGGGGGCTTAGGGATACATACTTCTCTTTTCTGCTAAGATAGAGGCTGAAAGTGATATAACGACATTACCTGTTGTGTGCGTGATTTTAGATGTGTTCCCTAAAGAGGTCTCTAGTTTACCACCGGGTAGAGAGGTAGAGTTTAACATAGATCTTATGCCTGGTAGTGGACCTGTATCTGTAGCGCCTTATAGAATGGCACCTCTAGAATTGAGCGAGCTTAAGAAACAGCTAGAGGAGTTATTAGATAAGGGGTTTATTATACCGAGTGTGTCACGTTGGGGAGCGCCAGTTCTTTTAGTGAAAAAGAAAGATGGGAGTATGAGGTTGTGCATTGATTATAGGCAGCTAAACAAAGTGACCATAAAGAATAAGTACCCTTTACCTAGGATAGACGACCTACTAGATCAGCTGAGGGGAGCGGCAATGTTTTTTTAAAGTAGATCTAAGATCGGGGTACCATCAAATCAGAGTTAGGAGTGAGGACATCCCGAAGACAGCCTTTAGAACAAGGTATAGGTACTATGAGTACGTAGTGATGCCCTTAGGAGTGACGAACGCTCCAGCCGTTTTCATGGACTACATGAATCGAATCTTTAGACCCTTCTTAGATAAGTTTGTGGTGGTGTTCATAGGTGATATCCTGATATACTCTAGGACTCTTGTGGAGTATGACAAGCATCTGAGGGTAGTGTTACAGACCTTGAGGAATGAGCGTTTCTAAGCTAAGCTAGAGAAGTGTGAGTTTTGGTTAGATGAGGTGAAGTTTTTAGGACACACCATTTCTAAGAGTGGTGTAGCGGTTGATTCCTTTAAAGTGAATGTAGTGCTAGAGTGGGAACCACCTAAGATGGTAACTGAGGTGAGGAGTTTCCTAGGATCGGCAGGTTACTATAGGAAGTTTATAGAGGGTTTTTCTAAGCTAGCTTTACCTTTGAGCCAGTTGACTAGGAAAGGAAAACCTTTTGTTTGGGACTAAGAGTGTGAGGATAACTTCCAAGAGCTTAAGAAAAGATTGGTGACAGTGCCTGTTTTAACTATATTGGACCCTTTAGTGAGTTTCATAGTTTATTGCGTCTGCCTTGAAGGTTCCTGGGATAAGTATCTTCCGATGATTGAGTTTGCGTACAACAACAACTATCATAGTAGCATTCAGATGGCGTCCTTTGAGACATTGTACGGTAGGAGGTGTAGAGCTCCTGTGGGTTGGTTTGAGATAGGTGAGAATAAGTTGCTAGGTCCCGACTTGGTGCAGGATTCGATTGATTAGAGATCGGTTACAAATAGCTCAGAATAGGCAGAAGGTACAGGCAGATGTGAGGTGACGAGACCTTGAGTTTCAGGAGGGTGAGCATGTGTTCCTAAAAGTCTCGCCTTTCAGAGGGACATTAAGGTTCAGTCAGAAGGGCAAATTAAGCCCTCAGTATGTGGGGCCATACCAAATTACCCGTTGTGCGGGTAGGTTAGCTTATGAGCTTGCTTAACCACTAGAGTTGTCTCATGTACATCCAGTTTTCCATATTTTCATATTGAGAAAATATCTCCGAGATGAGTACCAGATCCTTCAACCACAACCTATTGAGATGAGTCATCAATTTGACTTTTGTAGAATGTCCATTACGCGTAGTGGATCGTCAAGTTCGTAAGCTACGTTCGAAGGAGGTAGCTTATGTAAAAGTAGCTTGGAACCATCCTAGCGAAGAGGAGTTTACATGGGAATCTGAGCAAACCATGAAGGAAAAGTATCCGCATTTGTTTGAACCTTGTGAGTTCTCTTTCTCTTAAATTCGAGGACGAATTCTTTTAAGGGGGATAGAATGTTATGTTCGTTAATTTTAATAATTATGAATATGTCTTAAATAATATTTTATTATAAATTAGAGTTTTATGAACATTAATAAATTAAATAATTGCTTTATGACATAATATGGTAGTTCACAATCTGACATAACCTTAATAATTTAATTAATGATATTACGCTTTAGCCCAATGATTTTATTTATATTTTTATTGTACTTATTTCAAAATTGAAAAGAGGGAGTTGATCCCCTCCTCATCGCTTTTTGGCAAAAAGAAAAGAGAAATCAGAAACCCTAAAGAGTGAAAAAGAGAGATAGCCGATTGGGAGAAAAGGGCCAAAGAGTAGGGACCCCAAACTCAAGGTGGGGGCATTTGTCTATCTTTTTCTGTAACTGGTGGGAATCTACTGTGATGTCTTCATATTCTTTTTTTCCTTCCTTCTCATTCGTGTACTGAACGGGTAGCAGGGATTTTTTTTATTTCTCTCTTGTCTTGTGTGTATAGGTGCCTTCTATGGTGCACCTTGTAAAATATGGTGCACCGTGCACTAGTTTAATGAAGCATTCAAGACCAATCACAAAACCAAGGTGGCCTTCACTTACCTCTGACTTTTTCACTCAGTCAAACACAAATTCAGCTTTTGTATTTGCACACATAGATCTTTATATTTGCACATTGGGGGCTTTCAAAAAAATTTTTCTTCTGAAATCATCGAATCCCATGATGCACAGTGAAGATCAGTGCAGCTGTGTGGTGGAGCCAGACTTGTGGTGGTCGTGTGGCGGTGACTGAGGTGTGGAGGATCTGGACGCAGATCTACTGGTGTAAGGTGGTTGCCGCGACGGTGGTGACGCAGATCTGCTGGTGCGAGGTTGTTGTCCCGGCCGCCGTCGTTCTCCGTCTTCGCTGCAGTTGTCTCATTCTCCATCGTTCCATCACTCATCTCGTTGTCCCATGCATCATCCAATTTCCATTGAAGATAAAATTGAACCAAACCCTAATTCTCAATTTCCATTGACGCAAAAATCAAAATTTCTGTAAGTCGTGAAAGAAAGCTAGCCTCGTTGTAGCTTCCACTATTTTGAGACCATCTTGAGACTTGTGGCAGATTGACGGATCTGATGTGGAATCGCGGTTAGAGGTAGGGGCGAGGTGGTTGGGGGAGGGGAGGGCGTGTTCAGTGCGGTGGGCGAAGATAGGGGTGGCGCGATGGAGGTGGTGGTGGGGCGGAGGGGGAAGGGGAAGGGGAAGGGGAAAGTGGAAATAGAAAAAAAAAACTGAAGGGAAAATAGAATATACATAAATACAACAAAGTACGGTCCTAAGTTGCAAATACAAAATATGAAAAGTACATTTGACTAAAACAAAATACTTGGCCGGATCAAATACAATACTCCACATGGACGGCTGAGATTACTTCATACAAATGGTGCATGCTGCACCACTTTCTTTATGGTGCAAGGTAGACAACACCATATGTATATAGATGAGAACATGTCGCTCCTCCCTGCAATGCGAGAAATCTCGGGTGATTGGCACTATTGAATTAGAAATGTAGAAGTTTGGACTTTGGGAGGGGATATGTGTAGTAGCGTAAGCCCCTGGGAGGGAATAGTGCAGTACCGTGGCTCAATTTTGTTTGAGCATTGTAGCTTTGCTGTTAAAATATCTACTGCGGGTAAATTAAAAATAGAATACAATAAAATAGAAATAAAAATAGGTAATTAGGTGAAAATATATTGTATTAAGATATATGTATATGCAAACTAAATACTTATTTAATGATCATGTATAGTTACAATTTATATCAACCTAATTGTTATGTAATTTATGTTAATAGAATTATGTCATTCGGGTGTTAGAGATATACTCTTGATTTGTGAAATGCAAAGAACTTCAGTGATGTTATTTATTGTTTGGTTTATAATTGTTGATTTGTGTAGTATGGGAATATCATTTCATATATATTATTTGTCGATTGTCATTGAATATAGTTTACTACCTTCATTATAGAATTATGTTAATGTGTATCCTTTGGATTTTTTTTTTTGTACTTGGTGGAATGGATTGGCTTGTTTATGTGAAACTTTGGGTATCCGATCGGATGAGGCGGAAATCTCCGGGATATAAATAAAAACCGTCGAGGTTAGGGACCTTAGTGAGCAACTCCGGAGTTGAGGAGGAAGTATGATGGCCGGAGGGGGTGGTATCTCCGAAATATAAAATAAAAACCGTCGAGGCGGGTGACCTTAGTGAGCAATCCCAAATGGGACCCAAAGGTTTAATACATGCATAAATGACTATGGCTTATGTCCCCTATTCCTTTTCTGATGAAACTTGTTGATTTTCTTTTGAAAAAAAAAAGTTGAGAAGTTACCAAGCCGAGCCACAAGTATACTAAATGTTGTTTCTAAATGTTGCTTCTTACCTTTGTTATGGTATTAATATGCCACTAATTGTTTTTTTGTGTGCGTGGGGGGGGGGGACCCTCACTGAGTTTAATATTCACCCCCTGATTTTATGTGATTGTAGGCACAGGTAATGATCTGTCTGGACCTTCTCATGTTTAGGAGCTGTTGTGGAGCTTTGATTTCCATGTGGGAGTCGTTCCTTTTTTTTTTTTTTTTTTTTTTTTATGTTTTGAGTGTTTGCACCCAGTTCTATTAAGGGTGGCAAACCTTTTCCTTTTTGTTACGTTCAGGACTTGTAAATGTTTAGGTTTTGTATACCTTTGATAATGTTATTCAATATTAAGAGGTACTATTGAATGATATTCTCTATATTTTGATTGAGACGAATTTAGTAGGTGATAGGCTGTAAAAGGGAAGGTTTCGCCTGTCTCTTTTGGCCGGTTATGACTACGAAATTCGGGTCATGACAGAACGTCACTCCTAAGACTGGGGTGGGAAGGTCGATGACAGTTAGAAAACTTAATCCTCGCTTCATGGGTCCCTTTCAAATTCTAAAAAGAGTCGGGCATGTTGCTTATCAATTGGCTCTTGCACCACAATTGTCAAATCTCCATGATGTATTCCATATCTCACAACTCAGAAAATGTGTACCTGATGTGTTTCATATGATAGCTCCTGAGTCAATACAATTAAGAGATAACTTGATCTTTAAGCCCAAGCTTAGTCAGATCGTCGACAAGAGCACTAAGACTCTACGGAACAAGACTCTTCCTTTGGTGAAGGTGGTTTGGAAAAGATTAACTCCTGAGGAAGCTACTTGGAAACTTGAGGAGGATATCGTGCGCCAGTATCCAGATCTTATCAATAAAGGTACTTTAAACGTTTCGCTCTGTGCATATGTTAAGTTTTTGAATGAGTGTGTTTGGAGTTAATTTTGGGGACGAAATTCTTAAAGGAAGGGAGAAAATGTAACATCCTAGAAAATAAATAAATAGGATAATAATATGAGAAAAATTAAAAAGTTTTTGGGAGGTTTAGAATTGATGTTTTAAGTCATTGAAGTAAATAAAAGTGATTTAAAATAATTAAAAATGGTTAAGTGTGATTTTCTGAGGGAAATTCACTTTCTGACGCATGAGCACGCCCCGTGCTCATGTAGCGCGCCCTTACTCGTGTGAATACGCCCATACTCGGGTAAGCACGACCATTAATATGATCATGGAAAGCTTCCAAGAGGATTTCTCCACTAGTTTTAGGACTTTGTAATAGAATAGGAAAATATGTAATAAAAGTAGGACTTTGACTTTTTGTGGTTTAACTTTTTAGGACTTTGACTTTTTGGTCATGAACTTGTAAATGGATCAAGATGTAGCCATCAGGGCCACACTTCATGAAGGAGGCGCCCATAGCTTAGAAGCTTAGGCAAATAGGCGCTAGCTTCATTCTTTGGGGAACATATAAATACCCAAATGTAAGCCATTTGAATTATAATGTGAAGTTTAGAATTTTATCTCACACTTGAGATCTAGAGAGAGTTGAGAGAGAAAGTCTCCTCTTGAGGGTTCTAGAGTAGAACCTTGTGCTTCTCATCAAGAGCTTTATACTCTTGTGGCGGATCTTCCTTGAACTTATCACTCCATCTAATCCATGGAGTTGTGGCACTTTCTTCCATTTCCCTTCCCCTTCATCTTTTTCCTTTCTTTTTGTTGTTTTTGACTTTTGCCTCACGCACATAGCCATAGGCTTTGTCTAGGTTCAGGCTATTTTACTTTGAATTTGCCTCACGCACATAGCCATAGGCTTTGTCTATGTTCATGCAATTTTAGTTTGAATTTTCAATTTTGGATCAATTCTCCTAGAACGATCCTACATTCAATAGATCCACCTTGGATCATAACAGCCATGATCAAGGGGAGCACGCTCGTGTCGGAAATAGTGGAAAAGTGACGTTGTTTAGCGCGTTCATGCTTAGATCAATACACCCATGCTTAACAAGGAGCACGGCCGTGCTAAATAGGAGCATACCCGTGCTCGACATCGGTAATGTCAGAAACGTGAGGGTTTAAGCAGGGAACAAGTGTAACATTATTTATACCATCTTATAACACCCTAGTACAGCTAGAAACCCTCTTTGCACCCTAAAACACTCTCTTGCTTGCCTTTGAGGATTAAAGAGCCTGGAGGAGGCGATTCTAGAGTGGAATAAGCTTAAAGAAGGAAGGAAAGGGGAGATTCTTGAGGAGTTTCTTGTCGTGTTCGTGAAAAATGCTTGGAGCTTCTTGGAGGTCTTCAAGAGGTGAATAGAAATACTCTTTCTCAACCTTTCCATGGTGCAAATTGTCTTAAGGTTGGGATATGCTTTCAAAACAAGGTTTTTGGAAAATATTCTTGTGTTTGGTAAAATCCTGATTTTCTAAATTTGGGGGTTTTTCCTTTAAAGTGTTCCTGTCATGAATTATGTGTTTATTCTTGAGATTGATGCTATGATATGTATGTTTTGCACATGATTTGGTTGATTGACATGCTATATTTGGAATATATGATGATATATGTGGTATTGGCATGATTAATTAACTGTTATATGTGATGGATGTTGTTTGTTGCAATACTACCTATGATAGGGGTATCGAAAGTAACATCTCCAATGAATTCGGATGTTGAAAATATGAAATACCACCATGATGGGGTATCGAAAGCAACATCGCCACTTGTTGGGATGTCAAAATGAGTAATACCACCAGTGTACAATGGTTAGTATCGAAAATGAGTAATGTCACTGAAAAGAATGTGATATCAAAATACCTTCATGAGTAAGGTAGGCAATGAGACGCCATTGTTATGTGCAGTTTGATAGTCATATGACATATGTGGTATTGGAATTATTTGATATATGAGATTTTGGCATACTTGATTTATGATGTGTTGATGATGATTGATTATTGTCTATAATAATTTATATTATTATTATTTTTATAAAGCTATTATTTTGAAAATAGCGGGTACCATAGACAACTTTTCTGGTTACAACACCGGCTGAAAGCAATACTTTTGTGAAAACCTTTTAAAATTGTATTTATGTTCACTAGGATTATGTATCTCATTAGTAGCGTTGTTTTCAAAGCCTGAGGATGACCATATTGAGCAGTCAGATGCTTCAAGACTTTATTCTAGTAGTTTAGCTTGGTTAGTATTGTATGGCATATACCAGGAGGACCTTTATTATCGTTTAGATATTTTTCTTTATGCGAGTTGTAATAGACGCCCGGTTTTGAGGCTTTGAAACTTAATATGTTATTTCGAATTTTGAATTGAAGTAAACAATTATTATTATATTAAGTATTTATTCAGTATTTATTTAAGAAAATTTCTTTTTACAATGTTTTATTTAAATTATTATTTTGAGTTACTAATTTAACGAAAGGGCGTTACAACAAGCGCACTGTTCATGGTGGTCGTAGGAAAGGCGTCGCGACGAAGGGATGCTGTGAAGGACGAGCGACGAAACGAGACTGGTTCATCATGGGCGACAATGGGCAGTGGTGGTGCTGTGGACTCTACTTCACGGTGGTTCCTGAGCGGCTCGCGGAGGTTAGATGGTGTGGGGCTACGGCGGTAACTGGCAACCTCTCTTTGATTTTGTTGTTATTTTCTTTTATGGTTTTTGTATAGTGTTGAGTTGAAACAATGATGTTGAGTGTAACACCCCTCCTTCCGGTGTTACTTCCGTAACCCAAAACAACATAGAGAATGAAATAAAGATTTGCTGGTTTACTTTCAGAAAACAAATTTTGTTTACTTAGATCGTATTTACCTCGAAAATCGTGATAAAATTTTTCGCCTTACAGCAGTAATAAACAATTACTCAAGAGTACATCAATATAACTCGTATAGGTATATATATATATATATATATATATATATATATATATATATATATATATATATATATATACACACACACACACACATACATACATAATCAGTTAACAATGTACATAGTGAAACCTTCGACAAAACTCGTCCGTTTCCAAAAGGTACACTAACAGAAGTAAAACGCTATAAGTCTAAAAACTAGGTAGTGATAGTCAAAGAATCACCTTTAAAAAAACATGGCCTTCAGTAGCCGATAACAGACTACCCAAAATCACTACCTCAAAAGAAACCCTAAGCTGGTCCAACTCTAACAAAAGATGTACTACCTAGTATACGCCGTACCAATGAGACTGGGTCTCGTCTTCAACCATCCATACCTCTTTGTCGTCAGCATCGAGCATTTCATGCTACAGGGTCTCGAAGTGACCCAGAGGACTATTGATAACCATCTGTACATGTATCTAAAAACACAACAGGGTGTTCAACATGTACAGGCAAGGGTGAGAAACCATTATATGAAAAAGGTCAGGGGCATTTTGGTCTTTTCACGTCCAGATATTTTCAAACGTCATCATGACGCTGGAACGCCTTCCTAGGTGATGTGATCTGATGCGACTTCAAGATTATCCAGTAGCGGGTCCCGATAAATCCCTATCCAGCTCCATTCGTCACCCGGTTTGAGAATCTGCCCGAATAACTTATATTATTCCGATTTTTAGTGCGCGAAACCAATTTTAGCAAAAAGGTAGGAAATTCGATTCTAAGCCTAACTGTCTCATTCACGAATCAAAGTTAGGTCTTCTAAGTAGTAAAATACTACTATCAGTGAAAAACGCAGACCGAGCTCCGTCTGAGTTTTCGACCCAAAATTTAACCGTAGCTCTCTACGATAGCATAGAGTATGAATATGACTTCGATTTATCCAAAATCATTTTCTAAAACTCAGATAAAGTATAAACGTATTTATATTCATTTCCGACCTTAGAAAGCAGTGAAAATCGGGGTGTTACATTACTATCCCACTAAAAAAAAATTTCGTCCTCGAAATTTCGTGACTCAAAACTAGACAGAATTTTCTTAGTCCTCACAGGAAATTATGTAGAAGTAATTTGATCATCTCGAAAAGAATACAGGAATATCCAGTATGTAAAAAGATTCTTCAGTGGATTCGTGAGTGGAAAAATGCAAAGCTAATACATGTTTACAACCGCAACTCTAATAAAGTCCCTTCTTTCACAAAAATCTCCCAATCGATTAGGGAATCAAAAGATGAATAGTCCGATCGAAATTAGACAGGATCACATTTACCAAAAGTAAAAGTGGTCAGACTAGGTTTCATCAAGAAACTTCCAGCATCAAGAATTGTTTGTGTCATAACTCAAGAAATAGTCATAACAAACCCTTCAATGAAATACTATGAAGATATCCGGACCAATGGATATTATTAAACCAATCCCTTAAATGTCTAATGCACTAAGGATTATGTAGGAACATGAGTACAAAAGCTCATTTAGCAGAGGTAAAACTGGTAATTCTAAACATTTCACACAATCCATCGTAATAAAAGGAAGGGTTGCACCCGAACCGAAAAGTACAATTAAGGGATTACCGTCTTTGTCGCAATTACCTTATATGAGATCGTCGGAATTCGAAGCCTCAGCACCGCTCATGGTGTAAACTCTTCCCGTTGTCGTCAGCCTTCTGTTTCCGGTACATTATCGGCAGCTGGAACAGATCCTTGTGCCGTGCAGTATCTCGCTATGTGCCCTGTTTGCCCACAGGTAAAACATTGAGGACTCCGCACAGAGCAGTTGTTGGCCATGTGTGATGGATCTCCACACTTGAAACATTTTCTCTCTCGGCCTTGATTCAGATTCCTCTGGTCTTCACTGCCTGATGTGTAAGCAACATGATGGTACTGTTGTTGATTCTGATTATCCCTTGGGGGTCGGGAATAAGGCTTCCTCTAAGTCTCTCCTCCTCTCTGATTGTGGTATTGCTCCCTGAAAGGGGAAGGTCCTCCAACATTCCCTTTGTTGGCCCTTCCATGCTTCATCAGTTCTACTTGTCTACTTTTTTCAACTAATGCCTAGAAATTTCAAATCCCCTGCGGCAACACGGACTCCCTGATTTCATACCTTAGGCCTCTCTCGAAATACTCACACTTCCAGTCTTCGTCAGGGTTGTTTTGGAAGAATCGGAAATACTTGGCCAGCGATTCAAACTTGGCCGCATATTCTCCGACCATCATCTCCCTTTGTTGCAGTCATAAGAACTCTCAATCTTTCTCAGCTGTGGCACTTTGTGGGAAATACTTTTCCAGGAATCGGTGTTTAAACAGATTCCAACTGATTTCCTGTTCATTTTCCTCTAGCAGCTGTCTGACTCCTCTCCACCAGTATTTCGCATCTCCTAGTAGTTGGAAAGTCGCATACGGTACTTTCACCTCTTCAGGATTGTGAATCAGCTCGAATATCTTCTCAACCTCCTGGATCCACAAGTCAGCCTTCTCGGGATCCACATCACCATGAAACTGTGGCGGATTTTGGCGCCTAAATGCAGTCAGGTTTCAGCCCTCAGCGGCCTGTTCAGCACGAGCCAGCTCTTGAGCATTGTGAGTAATCATGGTAGCAGTCTGTACAGCAATATCAGTTGCCACGTTCCCCATTGCTTGTGCAGTAAAGTCCATCCCATTAGCACCGTCAGTGTCCTCAGCATGGACACCAATTCCTCTCCCGTGACCACGTCCACGGCCACGTCTACGTCCAGCTCTAGTTTCAATTCCTGGTTCCATATCTGACCTACAAGATTGAAATCAGTCAAACTGAAACCAGAAACTAAAACATAGGCTCACTTATCCACATACATTACTTCTAAGAAGTAATTCAATCAAGTCTTAATCAGAGATCACACAACATTAACACAACAGATCTATTCCCCAAAGGTTCCCGAAAGACTCGACCATCTCTGATACCACTTGTAACACCCCTCCTTCTGATGTTACTTTCATAACCCAAAACAACATAGAGAATGAAATAAAGATTTGCTGGTTTACTATCGGAAAACAGATTTTCTTTACTTAGATCGTATTTACCTCGAAAGTCGAGATACAATTTTTCTCCTTACAGCAGTAATAAACAATTACTCAAGAGTACAACAATATAACTCGTATATATATATATATATATATATATATATATATATATATATATATATATATATATACATAATCAGTTAACACCGTACATAGTGGAACCTTGGACAAAACTCGTCCGTTTCCAAAGGTACACTAACAAAAGTAAAACGCTATAAGTCTAAAAAACTAGGTAGCGATAGTCTGAGAAACATCTTTAAAAAAACATGGCCATCAGTAGCCGATAACAGACTACCCAAAATCACTAACTCAAAAGAAACCCTAAGCTGGTCCGACTCTAACAAAAGATGTACTAGCTAGTATACGTCTTACCAATGAGACTGAGTCTCGTCTTCAATCATCCATACCTCTTCGTCGTCAACATCGAGCAATTCATGCTACAGGGTCCCGAAGTGACCTAGAGGACTGTTGATAACCATCTGTACATGTATCCAAAAACACAACAGGGTGTCCAACATGTACAAGCAAGGGTGAGAAACCAATATATGAAAAAGCTCAAGGTGAGAATTTTTTTTGTCCCCTTTCAGTGTAGAGTGAGCTCCAATTTATAAAAAAATAGTAACTGAAATTCAACTCAGATACTAAAACCGCTAAAAGGTTAATTGATAACCATCTCTCAAGATAGAATGATAGCAACACTAGGCACCTTTTGATTTTCGTTTGTTTTTATCATTATTATGTCATTATCTTTTATCCAACTGAATTTTGTTTCCTTCCTTTTTATTTTTATTTTATTTCTTTTTATTTTTTTTGAAAAAAAGGTAATGAGCATTCCTTCTAAGATTTAGGATAAGATCCAATTCATTCTTATTATTATTTTTGGTATTTTTTATTTTTATTTATTTTTTTATTAATTAGCCCGAACATAATTGGGCGTTCACAGTTGCCCCTCTTTACTTGTTTTTTATTAGATTAGATAAATTAGATAATACGTGTAACCGTAGTTAACCTTTTATTGTTATAAGATACGAGTAAAGACGTGAACTACCATTTTGTTCGGGAATTTGAGATTTCTACGAGTAGGATTTCCCGTTGAAACTCAAAGACAAAAAGCTTGCGGGGTGAATCGCCTACGAAGGCCGGATAAAAAGGAGCTTATGGGATCTGGTACTCGTCGAAGCTTGACAAAAAAGAAAAAGAGCTTAAGGGGTATGGTAGCCGTCGAAGCTTGACAAAAAGAATAAAAGAGTTTATGAGGTATGGTACCCGTCGAAGCTTGACAAAAAGGAAAAGATCTTATGGGATATGGTACCTGCTGAAGCTTGCAAAAAATAGCAAGAGCTTACGAGGTATGGTACTCATCGAAGCTTGACAGAAAAAAAAGAGCTTTACGGGGTATGGTACCTGCCGAAGCTTGCAAACAAAAAGAAAGAGCTTACGAGGTTTGGTACCCGTCGATGCTTGACAAAAAAATATGAGCTTAAGGGGTAGGGTACCCGCTGAAGCTTGACAAAAAAGCAAAAGTGCTTTCAGGGTATGGTACCCACCGAAGCTTGACAAAAAGATAAAAGAGTTTACAAGGTATGGTACTCGCCAAAGCTTGCAAAAAAGAAAAAAAGCTTATGGAGTATGGTACCCACTGAAGCTTGCAATAAAGAGAAAGAGCTTATAAGGTATGATACTCATCGAAGCTTGAAAACAAAAAGAGCTTACGGGGTATGGTACCCGTCGAAGCTTGCAAAAAAGAGAAAGAGCTTATGAGGTATAATACCTGTCGAAGCTTGACAAAAAAACAAAAAAAGCTTATGGGATATGGTACCCGCCGAAACTTGATAAAAAGATAAAAAGAGAGCTTACGAGGTATGGTACCCTTGAAGCTTGACAAAATGAGCTTACGGGGTATGGTACCCGTCAAATCTTGACAAAAACAGCTTATGGGGTATGGTAACCGCCGAAGCATGACAAAAAAAGAGCTTACGGGGTATGCTACCCGCTGAAGCTTGCAAAAAAGAGAAAGAGATTACAAGTTATGGTACCCGTCGAAGCTTGACAAAAAAACAAAGAGTTTACGAGGTATGCTACCCGCCGAAGCTTTATAAAAAGAGCTTACAGGGTATCGTACCCGCCGAAGCTTGGTTAAAAGATAAAAAGATTTTACGGGGTATGGTACCCGCCGAAGCTTGACAACAAGATAAAAGAGCTTACAGGGTATGGTACCCGCCAAAGCTACAAAAGAGAAAGCAAAGCTTATGAGGCCTTGTGCCTACTAAAGCTAATAAAGACAACAGCTTATGGGCCCTGTGCCATTTAAAGCTGAACGAAAAGAAAGCTTATGAGGCCCTGTAGCTGCTAAAGCTAATAGAGACGATGCAATGATGTTGATTTTTTTATGCATGTATGATGGAAGAGATACTTTTGAGAAAAACTTTGAAATTTTTATTTGAATCTATCATTTTCAATGTATGACGCAGAAGACGCAAGAGATGATTTATATTTTTACGATTGATATTTTTTCAAATGTATGATGCAAGACATACTTTCTATATTTCATGAAAACTATGATATTTTACTGATTTTTATTATTTTTTCACTGCATGATGCAAGAGATGATTTTTATGATTAATGAAAACTATGATATTTTTATTTATTTTAATATTTTTTTTTCAATGCATGATGCAAGAGATGATTTATATGATTGATGAAAATTATGATATTTTATTTATTTTTAAATTTTTCGATGCATGATGCAGGAGATGTTTTGATGGAAACTTCTTCTTTTTTTTTTTCCTCATCCCTTCTTTGGTCCTTGACTTTGAAAACAAGACTCGTTGACTTGCTTTGTCAATTGCACTTGATGCCTTGCTTTTTGATAAAGATATGCTTCTTTCAAAATGGTTGTCCCAATAGGTGAGATTGCCCTTGATCAAGAGACCACTATGCTCCTATGATCTTTGATAGGAATTCGCTTTGAGATTCATGATTAAGATGTTCTCAAATGGACATGATGAGATGGATTTCAAACTTCTTCAGGTGACACTCCTTAAGATGATCTTTATTAGTCTCTCATGCATATGGTCTCGAACACCGCCTTAATCAGCTTCAAGGAAATGGCTTGCCCCAGTCTTCATGCATTGAGACATTTCATGATTTGCCCACATAAAATTAAACTACCTCAATTTATGAGCTTGATGTGGCTTTGTTTGACCCTAACTTTTGCGTAGGTCGCTCTTTTCGAGTTTTCAACCTGCCAGATTGCTCTAATTTTTGTCTGACCAATATTTGTTGGATCATTTGGCACTGTCGAAACCAAGCCAGATTTGAAAACAAGAGTATTACTTTTAGAGCTGCTATTAATTTGGTAATTGCTATGTTCATCTCACTGGTTGCACTTCTTCTGGTACTATGCACTCATCTGTTTCAAATTAAATGATATTGAAGAAGTATAACATCAAGGTGCATTTGAACAAAGCTCCTTCTATCATTCAAGTAAATTGGTATCCTCCATTGTGTAATTGGATAAAGGCTAACACTGATGGTGCTGCCAAGGGGTCCCCAGGTGCAGCTGGATATGGGGGCATTTTTAGGGACAGTAATCTGCTGTGTTGGGTTGTTTTTCAGCAAATTTAAGGAATAATTTTGCTCTCTATGCTAAATTTGTAGGGGTTATGAAATCTATTGAAATAGCTTATGATAAAGGTTGGCATAACCTTTGGATTAAGTGTGACTCCAAGTTGGTGATTGATGCGTTTGACTCAATAAGTCTAGTCCCTTGGAAATTTCTCAATAGATGGAAAAACTGTTTGTTCCTAATTGATAAGATGAATTTTAGGTACTCTCACATTTATAGAGAGGGGAATTCGTGCGCTGATAAATTGGCAAACTATGGGACTTCCATTAATGGTTTTCAATGGTGGGATTTAATTCCTAGTTTCATTAAGGATGTCTTTTATTATAATAGATATGGTCGTCCTTGTTATAGATTTAGTTAATTTTTTCCATGGGTTTGGTTTATGCCCTCCATGCTTTATTGTATTCTTTTTCTCTTTTATTAATAAATTTAGGGTGGAGTACTCTTTTTCCTTCTTGGTGTTTTTTCCCTAAGGAGGGTTTTGCATCAGAAGGTTTTAACGAGGCTCCATTCCTTTCTTTATTTTAAAAAAAAAAAAAAGATTGCTCTAATTTTTGTCTAGCCCGTCTTATCAGGTTTTCAGCCTAGCGAGCTATTTTTTTTCTTTCTTGGAAGTGGATGATTTTTGCCGCCCTTATTTGCGAGGATCAATGCTCTTGCTTGAATTGCTAATTGAGGAGGTCATTTTCCTCCTTGTATTCAGAATTCTTCTAACCATGACCAGAGTTTTTCATCAAAGTATTACCATTATATGGTTAAATTGTATTTTGAACTCATGTTTACCTTACCTGAAGCATCATGTAATAAACATGCATGGATTCAAAAGTATGACAGGAAAGGACATTATTGATTGAAGAACTTCTTGATTAATGTTAGAAGTCCCAAATGGTATTTATAGTGGACAAGGACAAAATAAGACTCAAGGGAAGTTATATGGAAGTCACAGGGGTGTTGCCCCAGTTTGTATTGATTTGATCTTGGATATCATGGCTATTGTGTACAAAAATTTTCCTTAGTGTGAGGCCTATCGAAATGAAATTGGTCTGACATATGTCACTTGCGAACGACATTTCCCTAGAGAAGGACCTTTGAGAATTGACTTGCCCCAGTGTAAGACATTTGAGAATTGTCTTGCCCCGGTGTCGGGCACTTGATAATGAAGCTTCCCCAGTGTAGGGCTTTTGAGAATGGACTTGCTCCAGTGTCGGACACCTGATAGTGAAACTTGACAATGGAATTGCCCCAGTGTAGTGCCTCTGAGAATGGAATTGCCTCGATGTAGGGCATCTGAGAAGGAATTGCCCAGTGTAGGGCATCTAAGAATGAAATTGCCTCAGTGTAGGGAACTTGAAAATGGAGTTGCCCCTGTCTAGGGCGCTTGATAAGGAAATTTTGATAATGGAGTTGGCCTAGTGGATGCCATGTCAATCTTGCCTTGACTTTTACTTAGACCGTCCTTACGGGTTTTCAGCCTAACAGGCTTTATTTTTTTTTCTTTTTATCTTTTTTGGGAGTAATTAACTAAAAACTAAGAAGAGCCTAAACCTTTTTGTCTCAAAATTAAGGTTGAAGAAAATAGCAATCATTCATTGATCAGAATGGACTTTTCGAGACTTGTAATGTGGCTAAGGTTGAGGGTAATGAAGGGAAAGATATTAGGCTCAAACAAGTGTTTTAGGGTTGAATAGGACTAAGGATCCATGTCTTTTTCTTAGGAAAGTGGACTCGGTGAAATTATCTGTGCATTTCCAAGAACACTTGCTTTTCGCTTTTATCATTTGTCTTTGTCATGAACTTTTTCATCCTCATTCTTTCTTTATTTTTCTTTTTCGTTTTCTTTTTTAGATTTCCACCTTCTTAATTTATTTCCATTTCTTTCATGCTTGCCCATTGTTTAGGGGTGATCCTTGTCTGGGGTTCTTTGGAAAGAATTTTAGGTTCAAAAGGGGTAATAAGGGATAATGATGATATTTTGTGAAGGATATAGAAAAACGGCCAAACTTCATTTCAAATCATGATTGCTCTTATTTTTATTCAAAAAATGAGACAAAAAGATGGCATACACATCAAGTGATTATTTAATTGCTCATTTTTTCTTCTTCTTCTTTTTGCTATTTTATTTATTTATTTATTTTTTTTTTTTTGGCAAAGGACACCTGCACATGTGGCCATCACAAAGGATTTCTTTGAATGTAAGTCCCATGAATCAAACAATGGGAGGTACTTGGAGAAGAGTAGAGGAAGATAAGAGAGGAGAATGATGAGAGAAACACCATGACACGACAATAAAATGTGGATTAAAGTGTAAAGAATATACGAGAAAGGTATGCATGCAAATCCATTACATTGATGCTTCAAGAGAGTAAGCATAGTTCAAGAATCAAATGATTCATCATTGAATAGACTGTGGGTCAGTACAATATAACCATCTTTCATGACAAACCACTGACTTCTGATTTCTAAGAAACAACTTTGAAAGTCTCTTTGGCATTGACATCTGATCCTCCATGATTGGGCATAAGGTTGTGTTCCACATTTCTTTCGAGTCTTGTTTCTTGAAGGGAACATAGAAGCACAATTCATGAGATGCATAAAAATGATTTTTTTTATTTTTTTATTGACACGAGACAAATAGGTAAAGAAGAAACATGCCCCCTGTGTCCTAGAATGAGTTACTGTATTAGATTCTACCTTGAGGGTCTATGGACTTTCTAATTCGTGAACTCTCAATAGGATGGTCCTACAATTCCAAACGTTTTTTGGCCTCTAGAGTTAAGATCCCAATTTAGAATGTTAACCACAATAGTAGGTAATCTACTAGGTGTGGGATATCATAAAAAGGTCACACTCTAGATGAGGTTTTCATGATACCCAAACAAGACGTACATCCAAAGTGGCTATCATTACACAACCTCTCTTAATTCTAGGTTATATCAAGACCCGGGTATAGGGCCCCACTCATAAGTGTGTGAGTAATGTGTAGGTGCGGTGTGTGAAGAGAGCATACAAACCTGTACAGCCCTAAAAACTAGGACCTACCATGCAAAATAAAGTCACATATATGAAGGAGATGTCATATGCCCTATGGTTACAAAAATATGTACAAACGCAAATTTATAAAAGTATAAAAATATTTACAAAACAACAAACAAATGGGTAAAAATAAATAAATAAATAAATAAATAAATAAATAAATAAAAGTTATTAAAGATTAGCACAACCAACTATGATAGGCCTGACTCTCAAAAGTCCCCAGTGGAGTCGCCAGCTATTGCGACTGTCCCGTCCGGGAGTCGCGATGAAAAAGAAAGAGGAGTCGCCTGTAATTTTTATTTGGGAAAACATTGGAAAACCCATAAGCTTAATGAGACTAGTCTTTTCTAAAATAAAAACGAGATTTGGGCTTGGGAGTCGGTTACGAGTAGGGAAGATGTTAGTACCCTACATCGTCCGTTAAAATAAACGGTACCACAAGTTAATTGTGCATATTTTTAATAACTTTGAAAATATTTATTTTACTCATTTTAAAAATATTGTGTGTGAAGCTGAGCATCATGACAGAGACGTCACTTCAAAAATATTTTTATATATTTTGTATTTTTCATATCACTTGACTCAAAATGCCCAAAATTGATTTTACAAAAAAAGGGTAACGCCAGTAAGGCTAAACCAATTATTAGTGAAGCTTAGCGTCTTGCCAGAGATGTCACTCAAAATTTAACTTGCATATTTGAATTAAAGCGGAGAGTTAGAAATTAAGAAATATTAAAAAGAAAGGAAACATATACTATTGTGAAATTTTAATTTTGGCTTGACAGAATGATTATTGAGCTCCTACGTATTCCCTGGTGCGATGAAAACTCAAAACCACGTAGTTCTTAATAAAAATGTTTAATTGGTTGATTGACTTTATTTTATTTTTGAAAATATGTTTTTGAAGGAATCTATTTGAAGCACTTCAAATCATCAAGCCGTTTCGACTAAAATGATTTGAAAAGAAAATGGGATCAACAAATTATCTCGGCTAAATTGATTCTTTTTATATTTTTGAAATGGATTTTGATTTTTTTTTTGGAGCATTTCAATTCATCAAGCCGTCTCTGCTAAAATAATTTTGAAAAGATGTAATGGGATCAACAAGCTGTAGCGACTAAATTGATTATGAGTGAAGCTCAGCGTCTTGCCAGAGACGTCACTCAAAAGAATAATATTTATATTTTTCTTAAAAATACAGTTTATTCTATAATATTTTCATTTTTTATTTCAAGATATCTTCCTTTTTTTTTTTAGATTTTTTTTTGGGAAAAATATTTTTTTAACTTTCTAATTTTAATTAAGGGAAAAATTTTGTTCTTTATAAAAAAAAAAAGAAGATTACTTTTATTTATATTAAATTTTTATAACTTTTGAAAAGAAACAAAAGAAAAAGAGTTGGAGATCAAAGCAACCAGAACGAAAAAACAAAAGGTACCTTTGCTCTTTTGGAGATGATGCAAAGGTCACCCAAGAATGACAGCGGCGGCCATACTTGTGATGGGGTGCGCTTCTGTCGGCGTTACAGTGGCTCACGGTGGCTCATAGCGCTGTGGAAGTGTGGCAGTTCGCAGATCTAGGTGTGTTCGTGTATGGTGGCTGCTGAGTGCACCTCTACTCGTGGGTCTTGCTTGTAGGTGACAGTGGCTGGTCGACGAAGGTGACAGAAGCGCACTGTTCGTGGTGGCCGGAGGAAAGACGTCGCGATGCCGTGAAGGTCGAGTGACGGAACAGGATTGGTTCGTGATGGGCGACAATGGATAGTGGTGGCGCTGTGGACTCTGCTTCATGGTGGCTCCTGAGCGGCTCGCGGATGTTGGACTGCGTGGGGCTACGGCGATGACTGGCAACCTCCCTTTGATTTTGTTGTTGTTTAATTTTATGGTTTATGTATAGTGTTGAGTTGAAACAATGATGTTGAGGAGGGATGGAAGAATGATAGGAGGTTGATGGTGAGGTCAAGGTGAAAGATTGATGAATGGAGTTTAAGGAAATAAGAGTGAGAGATTTGGGTCAAAGAGTCTGCACTTTGGGTTTTTGTGTATAAGGTAGTATGAATACAGATGAAGGATGGTGTGCATCGATGGAGTGTGAGTTGAGAAAGAACAAGGAAAATATGAAAAGCCAAGGGAGACTGATGATTCAGAATTTTTTTTGTTTCACTTTCAGTGTAGAGTGTGCTCCAATTTATAAAAAAAAAAATAGTAACTGAAATTCAACTCAGATACCAAAACCGTAATGAAAATAAGTGAATCCAAAACCGTTAAAAGGATAAGTGATAAACATTTCTCAAGATAGAATGATAGGAACACTAATCACTTTTTGATTTTCATTTGCTTTTATCTTTATCATGTCATTATCTTTTATCCAATTGAATTTTGTTTCGCTCTTTTTTATTTTTTATTTTTGTTTTATTTATTTATTTTTTTTTGAAAAAAAAGGTATGAGTCCTCCTTCTAAGATTTGGAATAAGATTCAATTCATTCTTCTTTTTTTTTGTATTTTTATTTTTATTTATTTTTTTATTAATTAGCCCGGAAAAAATTGGGTGTTCACATCTATCACCATTGAAAGATGGGGGTCTGATGGAATGTCCCTCGTGATTTAAGCCATTTGAAGTCATGTTATCTCTTGAGGCGATTTAGCCCTTTAAACAAGAGTTAAGCTGTGATGCCACTATTTGACAAGTGACTTGAAATACAAGAGGGGATGAATTATGTGTGATATGTGTTTTGAAAAACCTTTAAACAATAAAGCGCTTAAAAGAAAAATAACTTGAAATTAAAGCATGATAAGGTAAATTGCTTGAATATTAAATTGCGGAAGGTAAATGGCAATAAAATAAATTCATTAAAGTAAACTTTGACAATAAAAGGATAGGGAAAGAGAAGACACGCAGTTTTATCCTGGTTCGGCTACAAATACCTCAGTAGCCCACGTCCAATCCCCAAGGTCAACCACCAAGGGTTTTCACTCAATAACTAGCTTTTATATCATGTTCAACTAGAAACCTTTACAACCAAGAGCACCTTCCACACAAATAATAGGATATCACCTCCCTTTGTGCAAGAGCCTCAAATTCAAGAGATATCACCTCTCTTTGAACACTATGAGAGTCACACCCAATAAAAAGATAAGAACTTAAAGCAAATGTAGAACTCAAATAGTGCAGATAAAAAATCACAAATTGAAGCATTATACAATTTCTCTTATGTGGAGTATCGAGCTCTCAAATTAATATAATCAAAGTCAGAATTAGTGAGAGAGATGAGAAATGATTTTGACATAATTTTAGCACAATTAGGATTAGAGAGTTGTATTCGAAAAGCTGCATATGCATTCCTATTTATAGAGAAAGAGTTTTAGCTAATAGGAATTTTGGTCAAGCCCATTTAAAACAATTTTGTCGCGCAATAATCGATTATTTCATTCTCATAAGCGATTTTGATCATTTGAAAAAGGCGTTGAAGAGTTAATCACATACCATTCTATTATACTAATCGATTATGAACTTTGTTTATAACACGTGAGCACTCAAAATAACGTAATCGATTATGATAATCGATTATGATCTCTTTGTTTTGAAACCCAACTTTTCACGGAATGATAATCGACCATTGAAAACCACATAATCGATTATACTCGTTTAAAAATAGCAGATTGAAAAACTTAACGGCTATAGCTGATTTAAGTTTTACACACACGCACACATAACGGCTATATGTGTGTGTGTTTGTATGTGTGTGACCTTTATATTCCCTTACCGCATCTTGGAAGACTTGATTTTCATGAAACTTTTTTCCGCTTTTCGCAGTCTAGTTCTTCTGGGACTTCCTTTTATCATTCATCAAAACTCAAATATTCCTTTTAAGGCATATGTTCACAACCAAAGGTGTAAGATTAACACAATGATTTACCTCGGCTAATGGATCTGTAACTTCAATACAAGGATGTTGTGCCAAGAAGTCAACTGAAGCCTGTCATTTGACAGCTCTTAGTGGTACATACTTTAATGCAAAAACATTTAACTTAATGGCCTGTTTCAGCAACCTACCTTGTAAAATTGACCTATTAAGCAAATACCTCACAATATCAATCTTGCACATTACCAACACTTCCTTTGGCAATAGGTAGTATTCCAATTTGGCGCACACATGATACAATGATAAGCATAATTTCTCTATGGGTGTATACCTTGCTTCAGCATCATTCAACAACCGGTTGTGATAATATATGGCCTTTTTGTGCCATCTTCAGCATCCTAGGCTAGCAGGCAGCCGATTGACTCTTCAATAGCTGATATGTACAGCTTAAGTGCTTTCCCTAGTATTGGTGGCACTAATACTAGAGGATTAGCCAGGCATTGCTTGATTTGATCAAAGGCTTCTTACTGTTCTGCCCCCCAAATCATTTCTTCAGCGTCCTTCATTCTCAGCAAAGGAGAAAAAGCTTTCATCTTGCCAGCCGAGTTAGCAATGAACCTTCTTAAGAAATTGATGATTTTATTGATCAGGCTCTGTAATTCTTTATTATTTCTTGGAGGACTTGCTTCTAGAACAACTTTTGCTTTATTTTTATCCATTTCTATTCCTCGTTGGTGCACCAAGAAACCCAGAAAGTTTCCAGTCGATACCCCGAAGGCACACTTAGTTGGATTCATCCTCAGGTTATGAAACCTCACTTTTTCCAAGGCTTGCACTAGATTGGCTAAATGTTGATCCAAGTTTTGGGATTTCATTACTACATCATCAATGTAGACTTCCATACTTTTGCCAATCAACTTATGGAAGATGGCATTCATTGCCCTTTGGTACGTGACTCCTGCATTTTTCAATCCAAATGGCATAACAAGCCATTCAAAAATTCCAATGGCACAAGGACACCTAAAGGTAGTTTTATGAATATCATTTTCAACTATAAAGATTTGATTATACCCAGAATATTCATCCATTAAAGTTAAAATGCCATGATTGGGTACAGAATCTACTAACATATCAGCAATTGGCATTACATATTCATCTTTTGGAGTGACAAGATTTAAATTTCTATAATCAATGCAAATCTTAACTTGCCCACTCTTTTTAATAACAGGTACAATATCCAACGATCATTCCACATATCTAGTCGTACGAATAAAACCAGCCTTCAGTAGCCTTTCCATCTCTTCTTTGATCTTTGGTAACAATTTTGGGTTAAATCTTCGTGGCAGTTTCTTGTAAGGCTTGAATCCCTCCCTTGTCAGCAAACGATGCTCAACCAAGTGCCTAGACAAACCAGGCATTTCATGGTAATCCCATGCAAACCAATCTTTATACTTCTTGGTGAGATCAATCAGTCGATGTTTATCTGACTCCTCTAACAAACTGATGATTTTTGTTATTCGTGGCTCTTTCTCAATGCTTAGATTAACATCCAACAGTGGATCCTACGCCTCAAAAGTGGAATTTTTCTTTCAACAGGAGGCTCACACTCATCATCTTCTATACCCATATCTTCTTGCTCTTGCCCCCCAACATGGTGACTTTTTCTTATTCAGCTTTGATATTCTCTAACTCTAGTGACATGGCTTCTCCAATCCTTTGTTTAGATAGGAGAGAGGTCAGCCGATGCCAGAGATCTTCGACAATCTTGGGTGTACTATTAATTGATCACTAATTTCTGGGGCCTTACATCGGCCTGAATCTTCACACTAAAACCTGCTGCACTTAAGTTGCATGATTCCCAGGATCCCTCTTCATATTCTTTTGGAATGGCAATAGGTTCTAGCCGTCAACGGGTTTTGATCAATTGCTACTGCTTCTACTTTATCCCCTTCCCAGAGCATTAGCACTTGGTGAAGAGTAGACGACACACATTGACTAGAATGAATCCAATCCCTACCCAGCAAGATGGTATAAGTTGATTTGACATCCACCATAAAGAAAGCTAAACTCAAGGTCTTGTTTCCTACTGTAATATCAGCTACCAATATTCCTAAAGCAGTCATTGCATCACCAGTGAAATTAATCATCTTCATATTTGTAGGAGCTAGATCCTCTTTTGACTTCCCCAACTTTTTTATAGAGCTAGACCCTCTTTTGACTTCCCCAACTTCTTTATAGTGCTAGTGGGCATAACATTCAAAACAACTCCCTCATCCACCAAAAATCGGCTAATCATTTTTCCATTAACCTGAGCTCTGATGTACGGATGTTTAATATGCTTAGTCATCTCTTTTGGAAGGCTTTTGGAATATCATCTTTGGCTCTTTTGCAAAAAGGGCTAACATAGCCCATTTTGCTTCTTTTGCAAGAACAACTCCTTCTAATTGCTCTGGTTGCTCTCCTTGTACCCAGAATTCACTAGGGATGACGCCCACAACATTTTCTTCAGTTGAGGCCAAATATTCATCTTCTTCTCCCAACATTGAATCCAGATAGAATCTTCCAACAAAAAGTTCAAACCCATGTCTTCATCCATGCCTTCATCTGTTGATGGCTTCTTATCATCAAAGAATTCTCTCATTGTGTCATCAAACCCAACTAAATCAACCTCATTGATGATATTTTTAATTTTTTGTTCTTCCTCCATAATGCAATCTAGGTGGTGAGATACAGATGTCGGTTGTTCTGACTTATTACTCTCTTCAGGTGTTGTTTCTTCTTTTGGGTGCCCAAAAGCCACCTCAAGAATCTCGACTACCTTAGGAGATTGTATTTTGTAACATCCCGATTTTCTGTAACTCTAATCGAGCTGGTTAATCTCGATTAGGCTTCGGATGCGTGTGTGAATTGTTATGTGCTAGTTTAAGGCTTAGTTAGAAGCTTAGGAATAGGATTGAATAAGATTGGAGGTGCCTAAGGTGTTAAATGAGAAGTTGTGGGAGTCAGAAGTTTGGAAGGTTCTTCCCAGCTGAGCAGCACGCTCAAGCATGGGAAGGGGGCACGCCCTAGCATGCCAACACTCAAGCGTTGGTATGTTGCACACTCAAGCGTGCTAAGTGCTTTTTCCAGCTGGTGTGCTTTTTGACGCGTGTGCTACGCATGTCAGGCCAGGGTGAAGGCAAAGCGAACAAGGTTCCACGCTCAAGCGTGGAGAGAACCCCATGCTCAAGCGTGAGCACGCTCAAGCGTGCTAATGTTCCACACTTTAGCGTTCTCAGCAGTTCAACATTGGTGGAGTTTCCTTTCTTCCTCATTTCTTTCACGAAATATTGTGGATACTAGAGCTGTTCCAGAAAGTTTAGAGAGAGAAACAAAGTTATTTAGTGAGGAAGCTCATTTTTTAGGCGATCAAAGTACTGGAACGTGATTCCGACTGCACCGTTGTGATCATGATCAAGTCTTCTACGACTTTCACAGATTCGTTTCTTGATTCGCCAAAGGTAAGCTCGAATCCCTAACACGCGTTCTTCGTGTTCTTGGCGTTCTTCAAGTTTCTACCTTTTTCTTTGATCTTTGACCTTGACCTAGGGCTAACACTATTGCATATGTGTTGTGCTCGTGATCAGGGCAAAGTTCGCGCTTGTGGTTTCTCCCGGATTGGAGCTTAAGGCCGCGGCTGTTGGGGAAGCTTGGGACTATTCTTCGTGTTGGAGGATGCGAGCTTGGTGAGCCGGTGATTCGCATGGATTTGCATGTCGACTGTTCAGGTGGGAAGAAAGAGTACTGCTGTCGTCGGGAAGGCAATAGTAGTGTAGTCGTGATTATACTGTGTGTAGGGAAGCCTTAACCCTACTAGTGGTTGAGCCTTGACAAAGTACCTAAACCCTAGGTTTAGCATACTTTGGGCTATCACCATTAAGTTTGGAAACCCTAGGTTAGCAAACTGTTGATCGAGGATGATCTGCTTCGTATGATTGCTGTGATATGAAATTATGTTATTGCTATCTGTCTAAGTGCCTATATGCTACTTGGTATGTGATATGTTGCTATGTGCTGTTGTTGATATTACTGTTGTTGTTATTGATGCTGTTATGCTATTTATTGATGCTGTTATGCTATTTATGATAAGTTTAGTTGTGTGCCGCGTTGTTGTCGGGTGGATACCGTGGATGGTGTCGTTGTTGTCATGCTGACTATTCGAGGTTGTGGCCATGTTGTTTGAGCTGTGGCTCGTGGATGTGCGGCGTCGAGGCTGTGGCCGTGTGGATGCAGTAGCATCGTGTTGTTTCTGATTGAAAGTTTAGGCGTGAGATCCGGTATCAAGCTCGTTAAGGATGTTTATTGCATATCATCAGCTGCCAAGTGGCGAAGCCGTATGACAGGTAGTATGGGTTGCCAGCGTCATATAAGGTTAGTTGTACTTGAGTGTGTGTACGGAAAGTAGATGGGGCGATCAAGTGAGTGACCTTAGGGACGTTGCCGGTCACGGGAATAGTTTACAGTGACGGATGAGGTAGCTCTTATCCTGTCGTGATGCCCGATCTAGTCCGGTTTGCCCGACTAATCCTAGAGCTTTCCATTGTTCTAGGCTAACGTTCCGAGGCGACCGAGATACCCCGGTTTCGGTGTGGAAGGGGGATGCATTCTTATTGGTCACGGCGAGCGGCTCGGTTTCTTGGACAAACTAACTCCGTTCCGATACAGAACCTGTTCCGGTGTGGACTTGTTCAGGTGTGGAACCGTTCCAGTGTGGAACTAGTTTTCGTGAGCTTTTGGCCGACATACTGCATGGGATTAGTATCCTGATCTAGAGGATTGATCTAAGTGTGAGACTCATGGAGATGGATGCTTGTTGCATGTGTTGTATTGGGAGACGTATGGTTGAGTGCAGTAACTGCCATAGTTATTATACCTGCTACCTGCTATATGATGTTTACTGTACTGCATTACTGTTATTTTCCGACATTGCTAGCGCTGTATTTCTTATCTCCCTATTGTTTTCTCTGTTTGTCTATTTCTGGGTTCGCTTGATGACGACGAGCCATCCAATTCACAGGATGGACTCGAGACTTCACTCGTTCATCACGGGGACACCGCGGATGTCGGTGCTAGGTGACATTGAGATTGTCTACCACGATGAGAGGGGATGGCGGGTGGACCCCTCGACCTTTTTGGTGGTATATACAGGACCCGTTAGCTTAATCTTTCGCAGCGGTACACCACCGTACGTGGACATCATTGGAACCTATCGCTTGTACCAGTTTCTTCCCTTCCCTAGGATGTGGCAACCTCCGAGATAGAGAGAAAGAGACTACATGCTGGTGGCACCCTAGTCCTCGGCTGCATCCAGCAGGAGAGGCTACGTCTACCGAGGCCAGTACCAGAGGACAGAGCGGTATTTAAGGACCTACCATCGGCGTAGGATTGTTGTGTCCAGCTCGTCATTGGAGTATGAGCCTTTGGTGCGGTATAGGCATACTCATGGCGAGGGACAGGGTAGCTCAGGACATCCTCACCACTGATGGTGGGAGCCTGCCAGTGCGTCCTAGGTTGTGAGTTGAGAGCTTTTCATGTATTTTGAGTGGGGACGGGTTGTGCTGGTGAGCTGCGAGAGTCTTCTTTTGTTGTTTTGATGTATTTTAAGTTTTTGCTTCTACAATATGTATATGTATGTACAGTGTCCTGCTGATGGGGCTACGATATGTATGGTATTTGTATTGTTATCTTTATGTTGCACTTGTACTCTGATGGTTTTCTATGCTTGTCATTATTGTTTATTTGTTTATTGTTTGTTTCCGTGACGCTGTTTGAATACCACGCTATCGCTTTAAATATGACTAGGCATAGTTAATAATATAATCTTGGGACTAATGGGATTATCCTTCTGAGAAAGGAGGGTTGTCTCATATTTCCTCCCTTACGACTTTCATAGCCTCGGTATTTCCTCCCTTACTCCTTTTTTCTGACAGTAATTCTAAGAGCTTTCATCCAATTCTCAACATCAAACCCTACTATTCTTTTCTTACCTTCGGGTATAGGCGAATTACCCACCATAGGCATCTTTTCTTTATCGATTGACTGAGGTACTGGTTGACCCTTTATCAACTGGCCATTCTTACTATTTGTGACCTTTTTAACTACTTCCGTCAGGTTTGAGGCAACTGACCTAAGATGTCCATGTTCTTTGGGGTCCGAGAAACCTTGAGGAGAACGAGAAAAATAATGTCTAGCTAGTACACACTGTTGTCCCATAGTGTGAATATGCCTTCCCAACCTATCAAATACATCTGATTTCTGATACCGTATGCTTGATATATGACCCCTTACTCCATCGTAAATCAATAAAACAGGTCCATATCCACAGCCATCTCGGCTACATTCTTGTCAGATAGCTTAAAGTGATTGCATAACAAAGACAAAATTGCAGTATAGAAAGTAAAGTGCATAAAGACAAAATTGCATAAATGGTTTGTTTGATTGATTGTTAGTGTCTTTCCCTAATTTGTACAACTCATATTTATAAGCGAAACATAAACAATTCTAGAGCTATACCCATTGGCCACCAACTCCTAAATTTAAGTGGCTGTATGTGAGACAACCAGCCGTCCCATTAAAGAACCTAAGATATTAACTAAGCCTTAAATCGTATTATAAACGTTAGCGTGCTTTATTAAGACAAAGCGGAGCGGAAAGATTAAAAACGTAAACAAGGCTATACCAGAGCATGCATACATCAGAGTAACGCAGTTCAAACGTAAAGGATACAGACATGCATCGGTTGCCCAATCAGTAGGGCTACAGTAGTAATGTATACATACAGAGTATATCGGTACAGACTATAAGCAAATACATCAAGAGACAAAGCGAAAACTCCTAGGCTAACAGCGCTCACCACCCAACCTCTCGAGTCATACAGCACAACCATCTCAAAAGTCATTCCCTCAGATCAAACCTCTATGAGGGATACTAATCCCTATATGCATGTCAGCATCCCTATATACATGTCGGTCGATTTCATCACGTTCCCAGTTGGACATCCCCGTCGGGCTTAATAACATCACTTCCCCAATTGGACATCCTCGCAAGGATCAATAACATCACGTCCCCAATTGGAAATCCCGCCTCGGGATCGGTGGTACACATCTTGCCCCCATTTGGGCATCCCCGATTAGGATCAAATATGCCATGATACGCAATGCTATGATATGCAACAAACATCCATCACAGGTTGATACCAGAACTTCACAACTAAGCACTCGGCCACAGCAACGATGCCTTATGTCCACATCACATCACGACGCCTTGCGTCCATAAGCCACAGCTCCACGGTCAGAACCACAACGGTATCAACCCGAACAACATCACAATCTCACCACACTCTCATCAACAATCATCCAGGCAGTCACAAGAATAAAATATCACAACAATAAGTATGCCAATATAGATATCATCACGTCGACAGATAAACAGATAATCACATAGGCAGTTCAACATAACAGATCAACGGATAATCACATAGGCAGATCAACACATCGAATAAACAGATAATCACATAGGCAGTTCAACATATCAACTTCAACAATCACATCATCTAGCTTAGAGTATCATCTTAGCGGTGATAGCCCAAAGGTATCTACACCTAGGGTCCAGGTACTTTGTCGAAGGCTCAACCTCTAATAGGGTTTAAAGTTTCCCTACACATGTATACATTCTATACTACGCTTGCCTTCCTGACGATAACAGTGATTTCTCCCCACCTGAAATTGCTACGAACTGCTACACGCGCGCCTTCCCTTACAAGCTTCCGAACACAGCTCCACAACCGGCACTTTAGCACACTTAGAACGATCGAACACAATCTGATCCTTCACAACAAGTCACAACTAGAAATTAATAAAATCCAACAAAACTCATCTAGTTCATGTGGGCTATGGTTCGGCCTTCACTAAGTAATTAGGCTAAGGATGTTAAAATTTTACTAAATCTTGAATTAATGATCCTTAAGTATGATAAACACATAATCTGTAATCATTTATCAAATATTTGAATTGAAACCCATCCAACTAACTAGGTTAGGGTTTCAGCCTTCTTGAGAAAAATAGGCTAGAATTTTAATCATAAGAATGAAAAAGGTGAAATCAAGTATCCTATAACAAAATTGAAGCAAAACCCATTTTCACCAATATCCTAGGGTTCGGCCATCATGGAGAAAATAGGGGGGAAATTTCTTTTGGGTTCTTGCTTCTAGATGATCAATATACACATCAAGGGGAGTTCATAGAAATTGGTTCCATGATCATAGGATTTTTCTATGATTTTCTAGAGACTTTTAAACATAAAGCCGTAGATTTGAAACATGATGTTCATGGCTTTGAATCAAGAAAATGAATGAAGAAAAGATCATGATTGATCATAGAGAGAAGAGATTACCTCTTGAATGAAGGAAAATGGCAAGAAATCAAGTAGGTTCTTCACAAATTTGGCCTAAGGTTCACTTCAGAAAAAGAAAGAAAGTGAAGAAGATGATGAAGAGAAGAAGAAAAATGAGTGAATGGTCTCATGGTGGGAGTGAATTAGGCGTGGAATAGGAGGGATAAGGAGGTCCAAAGTTGTTCATTTTAGGGGCAAAAAGGTCATTCCACCTAGGGACAAAATTGTCATTTAGGAAAAGATCAAGGGTATTTTGGTCTTTTCCTAGTGTGAACGCGTTTCAGATATTTTTAGAACGTAATGATGGCGGTGGTGAGTCATACGGCACAATTGTAATTTCATTAGTTCCTAGGAGCAAAATGGTCTTTTCTCGTCCTAAATATCTTAGATATTTTCAGAATTCCATAAATATCTCAGATATTTTTAGAATGTCATGATGACTTGTGCTGAGTCATGGTGGTGACTCACCCTCTGACTCACCGCACTCAGGTGACTCGTGTCCCTCATCCGGTGTCCGGTTTCGTCTCTACACGTCCGTTCTCGACTCCGTCGATTTCCCGATTTAGGTTTTATGCCGGAATAAAGTGTAAAAACTTATTTATTTTGTAAATTTTCAAAATAACCAATATCGTTAGAAATGAGGTATAAAACCTAACTGTTTTATTCACGAGTCAAAATTAGGTTTTCTGATCAGTATAATCTTATTGTCAGTGAAAATGCAGAACGGGTTCCCTCTGAATTTTCAACCCAAAATTTAACCGTAACTCTCTACGATAATGTAGAGTATAAATATGTCAATGGTTTATTCAAAATCATTTTCTAAATATCGGATAAAATATAAACTTATTTATATAAATTACCGATTTTAGAAAGCAGTTAAAAATCGGGGTGTTACATTACTACCCCCCTTAAAAAGAATTTCGTCCTCGAAATTCAATGTACCTTTTAGAACAGACTCGGATACTGTCGTTGCATGTCCTCTTCTCTTTCCCAGGTAGCATCTCCTATTGTAGCATCCCATATGACCTTGACTAAGGGAATCTGCTTCCTGCGGAGTTCTTTCACTCTCCTGTCTTCAATCTATACAGGCATTGCTTCATATTCCAAGTTCTCCCTTATCTGAATTGATTCGGGCTCTATCACGTGCGATGGATCAGGATGATATTTTCTGAGTTGGGATACATGTAATACATCATGAATATTGGATAGGTTGGGAGGTAAGGCAATTTGGTAGGCAACTAGACCAATTTGGCGAAATTTTTGTAACACCCCCTCGGTGCTATGTCTCAAACTCGATGCGGAAAACATATTCAATTAAAAATGCTGGTTGCTTTTTCGAAAAATACTTTAAGTAATTAACTATGTTCGAAAACGTAAGTTTTAACAAAAATACTTCACACTATAATCATTAAGGTACAGGGAAAGATGAAGTAAACCTCATAACATACACCAATATTAAACATCCATGACAAAATAAACATAAGGTATTTATGCCAGAGCATATAGGTTTTCTAGAAACAAAGTTTAAACTAGTAGTAGAAGTTCTGGTCTATTATCACAGATTACAGACTTCAAAACATTAAATCAACATAACTACAGCAGATAAGATACGACTGCTTCAATAAAACAACACTCTAATGCTAGTCGGGCTAAAAGTAACCATTGGGGAAGAACCCCAAAGTCAGCTCCGATTCCCGGAGGAATTCGAAGGGATCCTCCTTCTCTTCATCTTCATGAGACTCCATCATCAGAGTCCTCAAGTGTCCGCGAGGACCTCTAGGCAACATCTATCCAAAAACACAACAGGGTGTCCAACATGTACAAGCCAAGGTGAGATACTCATTCCACAAGTTTATCACGGTAGCCGCACAAGCGACAAACAAAACATGCATCCACATATAAATACTGTTGCATTGACAGATATTCACATAACATAATATCTCAGACATCATCATGAGTTATAATAATGCATGAGACTCCAATATCATCTTTCTAATTCATGTTCTCCGGAGATTCTTAACTTCCGTTCGTCGAGTGATAGGCCGTAAATACTCCCATAAGACAATTGTCCTCATGAGTCGGCCTCTCAATTTATGTCCAAACTCCAATTTTTCAAGGGTATCACGTCTCAACCATATCGTGAATAGTCCAGTCTCTGATTAAGTTCATCCGTGTTGGGCGACAGATTACCACAGCACGGGGTCGAGATGCCTGCGGCCTCTTGTGGTGTCTCGAACACAGGATGCCCCTATAGACCAAATGGTATTAACTGGCTCATATTCTCAACCACAATGGATTATTTCTCGATTTCGTGGCACATCTGTCGATTCATGTTTGTAAACAGAAAGTTTTCTGTTTTCTTTTTGGCTCATTCTTTCTATCAAGGCACACAGCTCATGACTTGTTTTAAAGGACATTTAGCCCATTCATTCAAAACACAGGACACATAGTCCGAGTGCTCAACTCACAAAACACTAGCCCGACGTCTCGGTTACTAGGTTTGTAGACTTCACAAAGTGAAAGGGTAATCACCATTTTCCTTTTCGGGTCTTATTTTCGTACATAAAACTTGGAAAACAAAACTCAAAACCTCAATGGCATGAACTAAAGCATTTTCTCAAAAGAAACTATTTTCAAGAAAACTTTTTCTTTGTAAATCTACTTTCTAAGAGGTTTCGTCATCTGACAACATTTTTCTAAAAAGCAAGCGTTTGAATGGATTTTTCTTAAACAGACTTTTTCTTTTGAAAAGGGGTCTAACATTTTAAAAAGAAGTTTCTTTCCTTGATAAGGCAAACCTATTCTCAAAATTTTTCCTTGATTCCAGAATACATTTTAAAACTTTGATTAAGGCTTTTAAGCGTTTTAATCTTCATTATCAAGCTATAGCTGATGCTATGCTCTCAACCAATACAGTCAAAATCACAATCCAGGATATATATATATATATATATATATATATATATATATATATATATATATACATCAAATCTTAAGCCAACATCATACAAATATCTCATCGGCATCAATGCCACAATTCATTTTCAAACATCCAATCACATACTTATCAATTAAATCAAGTACATATACTATACTTAGTAAATTCACAAAACACCAATCATCTTATGATTCTAATCAAAACAACAACACATCTAACAACCAAGCTCATGAGACTATCAAGCTTATTATAAGAAATCTCCCTTTACCTCTTGAAGATTCCAAGTTAGTCCTCGAAGGGTTTTCTGTTTCGACTCCAGTTTCCTTCGCATCGCCTAGAACAATCAATCACAGCTTGATCCTTCACAACAATCACAACTAAAAGTTAATAAAATCAATCAAAACTCACCATCCACTCTAGGTTAGGTTTCGGCCATCCTATAGAAAATAAGGCTAGGGATTTCATTTGATTTCAATCTCTTGGATTCAATACATAAAGGTAATGGAAAGATGAAATCCATTGTCACTTTCTAAAAATTGAATCAAACTCTTAGCTTCCCTAAAAGTTAGGTTTCGGCCAAAAATTAAGAGAAAGGGCTAGGAGCTTTTGTTGATGTTTTGCTCTTAAGATTCAATGTCCAAAGACATCAAGTAGGTTAGAACAAGTGCCATATAGTCAAAAATTGAAGCAAAAACCATCCTTTCACCATTCTTAGGATTCGGCCCTCTCATAGAAAAATAGGGAGGAAATTTCTTTTGGGTTCATGCTTCTAGATACTCAATGTATACATCATGGTAGGTTCGTAGAAATTGGTTTCATGATCATAGGATTTTCTACAATTTTACAGAAATTTTTGAAGATTGGATCTAGAAGTTGAAACCCATTTTGAATCATGGTTGAAAACAAGAAATAGGAGAAAAACTTGAAGCTCATGGATCAAATGAAGTTATTCTACCTCTTGGATGATGAATAAGCAAAGGATTCAACACTTTTCCTTCACCAAAATCAAGTTTTCTCTTGAATGAAAATGAGAGAAAGTAAATGAAGAAGATGAAGTGAAGGAAAGAAAAGGGAGGAATGGTTTCATGAAGGGGTGGGGGGCGTGAGGCTTAGGGGAAAGGATGTCCAAAATTTTCCATTTAAGGGCAAAATGGTCATTTCACCTAGGGCCAAAAATGAAATTACAAAAAAAGTTAAGGGTATTTTGGTCATTTCGCATCCAGATATTTTCAAACGTCATCATGACACTGGTAAGCCTTCCCTGGTGATGTGACCTTTTGTGACTTCAAGTTTATCCGTTAGCGGGTCCCGATAAATTCGTATTCAGCTCTGTTCTTCACCCGATTCAAGCTTTTGCCCGAATAACTTATATTATTTCACTTTTTAGTGCGAAAAACCAATTTTATCAAAATTGTAGAAAATTCGATTCTAAACCTAACTGTTTCATTCACGAGTCAAAATTAGGTCTTCTGATCAGTAAAATCTTATTGTCAGTGAAAACGCAGACCGGCCTCCGTCTGAATTTTCAACCCAAAATTTAACCGTAATTCTCTACGATAGCACAGAGTATGAATATGATCTTGGTTTATTTAATTTCATTTTCTAAAACCTCAGATAAAATATAAATCATTTATATAGATTATCGATATTAAAAGCAGTGAAAATCAGGGTGTTACAAATTTGAAATGGTCCAATGATTCTAGGTGTAAGCTTTTTGGATTTGGTTCCCCTGCCAATTCCAGTTCTTGGAGTGACTCTCATAAAGACATGATCGCCTTCCTGGAAATCTAAGGGTCTCCCCCTCTTATCACTGTAGCTCTTCTGCCAATCTCGTGCGACTTTCATCCTTTCCCTAATTTTCTTAACTTGCTCTGTTGTTTGCTGCACTATCTCTAGGCCTATCAACTGATTCTCCTCGGTTTCAGACCAACAGAGCGGTGTTCTACACTTTCGTCGATACATTACCTTGTATGGCGCCATGCCAACACTCGAGTGGAAACTATTGTTGTATGTGAATTCAATTAGTGGAAGGAATTCATCCAAACTTTCTATGTTTTCCAAAACACATGCTCTTAAAAGATCCTCCAAAGATTGAATCGTCCTTTCAGACTAACCATCTGTCTGCGGATGATAGGCTGAACTCATCCTTAGCTTAGTTCCCAAAGCACTGTTTAAACTCTGCCAAAATCTGGAAGTAAATCTTGGATCCCTGTCCGAAATTATGCTTGAAGGTACTCCATGCGATCTTACCACTTGCTTGATGTAAAACCGGGTTAATCTTTCCAAAGAATACCTCTAGATGATCGGCAAGAAATGAGCACATTTTCTAAGCCTGTCAACGATTACCCAAATTGCATTGCACCTCCTTTGCGTCCTTGGTAGTTCGGAAATAAAATCCATTGCAATGCTATCCCATTTCCATTCTGGGACATCCAGTGATGGCAATAACCCTGCTGGTTTCTGGTGTTCAATCTTTGCCTTTTGGCACACCAAACAAGATTGGACATACTCTGCTACTTCCCTCTTCATCCTTGGCCACCAAAACATTCCCTTTAGATCTTGGTACATCTTTGTAGCTTCGGGATGAAAACATAGCTTGCTCTTGTGTGCCTCTTCCAAGATCATGTTTCTAACTTCGTTATCCTTAGGCACACATATTCTGTCCCCAAACCTCAGAGTTTCGTCAGCACCTCTCTTAAACTCTGAAGTCCTTCCTTCATCTACCATCTGGTTCCTTTCCCATAGGTATTGATCTTCTCCTTGCTTCTTCCAGATCAAGTTCAGAAAATCACTAATGATAGTGACCATTCCTAAACTTATCTTATCCTTACACCACTCCACGTCCAAGGTCAGATCTCTGAACTGCTTTAACAACTCCAACTCTTTCACCATCAGAGCCGATATATACAAAGATTTCCGACTCAATGCATCTGCTACCACGTTGGCCTTTCCTGGGTGGTACTGTAGATCAAATTCATAATCCTTTATGAATTCTATCCATCCTCTGTCGTATGTTCAACTCCTTTTGGTCGAACAGATACTTTAAACTTTTATGGTCGTTAAACACACTGAATTTAGCGCCATAGAGATAGTGTCTCCATATCTTCAATGCAAACACTACTGAGGCCAACTCTAGATCATGGGTTGGGTAATTCCGTTCATGCACTTTTAGCTATCTGGAAACGTAGGCTACCACTTTCCTCTTTTGCATAAGTACACAACCCAAACCTTGATACGATGCGTCACAGTACACATCGAACAATGTAGATGGATCTGGCAAGACTAGTACAGGAGATGTAGTTAGCCTCCTTTTTAGCTCTTGGAACTAGCCTCGCACTCTTCTGTCCATACAAACGCTCTTCCTTTTCTCGTCAATTGTGTCAGAGGTAACGCAATCTTCGAGAATCCCTCGATAAACCTCCTGTAGTATTCTGCTAGCCCGAGAAAGCTTCTGATCTTGCTTACCGTCTTAGGGCTTTCCCACTTAACCACAGCTTCTATTTTTTCAAGATCTACTGTTATACCATCCTTGTTGATCATATGCCTAAGGAATTGTACCTCCTCTAACCAGAACTCGCACTTAGACAACTTGGCATAGAGTTGTTTGTCCTTAAGAACTTGAAGTACAACCCTCAAATGCTCTTGATGCTCTTCCTTGTCTGAGGAGTAGATACGGATCTCATTGATGAAAACAACGACAAAATTATCAAGGTACGGTCTGAAGATTCTATTCATATAGTCCATGAACACTACAGGAGCATTAGTCACACCAAAGGCGTAACTAGATACTCGTAGTGTTCGTACCAACTCCCGAAAGCTGTCTTCGGTGTATCATCTTCCTTCACCCTTATCTGATGATATCCGGATCTCAGATCGATCTTCGAGAATACCGTTGCTCCCCTCAACTGGTCCATAAGATCATCAATCCTTGGCAACGGGTATTTATTCTTGATCGTTACCTTGTTGAGCTGTCGGTAGTCCACAAACAACCTTGCACTACCGTCCTTCTTCTTGACGAACAACACAGGTGCTCCCCACGGTGAAACACTTGGTCTTACAAACTGCTTCTTTAGCATGTCGTCCAGTTACTTCTTCAGCTCTGCCAACACTGTTGGGGACATTCGATAGTGTGCCATTGAAATCGGTCCGGCTCCAGGTACAAGATCAACCGCGAACTCTATCTCCCTCTTGGTTGGCAATCGTAGCACATCATCCGGGAAAACATTAGGAAACTCACGCACTACCAGCAAAGCATCTAGACTCAGAGTCTCCTTGGCTTCCAAAGAAAATAGCACCATGCACTTTCCTGATTGTACACCTCATGACACACCATCACTGGCAGGCAATTATCCAGATTTTTCTCGGAAAAACAGAGGGTCTTATTTGAACAGTCTAGCACCACATGGTTGGCTGAAAGCCAGCCCATGCCTAGGATAACATCAATCTGTTGCATAGGCAGATAGACTAGATCTATAAGGAAATATCGGTTCTCTATAATGACTGGGCATTGTAAACAAACAAATAGGGTCGTCAGGGAATCACTCGTAGGTGTAGAAATAGTCAAATCATATGGTAAGGATGAAATAAGCAAATTCAAATGATCCATACATGCTAAAGAAATAAAGGAACTGGTAGCCCCTGAATCAAACAAAACATATAAGAGTCTCCCAACAACTAGGCACTTACCTTGTATCAAATCGGGACATTGAGAGGCTTCATATCCTCTCACGGCGAACACTCTTCCCGTCATATGTTGCTTGTCCTACTGGCCCACCACGGTTTGCCTTGTCCCTGTATCTTGAATCCTTCTGCCTTGTTGCTGAATTTGACCCTTACCAGTATCCCCTGGTCGACACTCGGTGGCGTAGTGGCCCACTTGCCACAACGGAAACTGTTGACATTCGGTGCTTGAGGATAATCCTTCACTAGATGCAGTCTGCCGCATCGAAAACACGTGAAAAATCTTGGTTGTCCCTGACTAGTATTTGCCCTTCCAGAAGCTGTTGTTTGTTGGCCTGGACGATTGTAAGGCTTCGCCCTTGGTTGGAACGTTCCTCTACGACCTTTCTGACCAAAACTTCTGACTGGTCCGGCACTTCTCACTTGAGCTTGTGTGATTCCCTCCTGATCGTGCCCTTCTAGTACTGTACATTTTTCTATTAGCTCTGCGAATAATCGGATGCTCAACAGTAGAATAGCCCTCTTCATCTCGGGCCTTAACCCGTCTTCGATCCTTCTGCACACCCAATCTTTATCCGGGTACACTTGGTAGAACTGAGAGAATTTCAGCAGCGCCTTGAACCTCATAGTGTATTCTCCCACTGACCTCTGCTCCTGCTTCAGGTTCAGGAACTCCTTCTCTCTCTGAATACCTCCCACGTCAACATCCCTCCATCCATCTCTAGTAGTCTCTGCTTATTCTTCCACCATGCTTCTGCTGCTCCGACTAGCATGAAAGCAGCGTATGTGACTTTCCTACCCACTCGGCAATGGATAGTGACAACGACCTTCTCAATCTCTTGCAGCCATAGCTCAGCAGCTTCCAGATTGTATTCTCCATGGAATTGGGGAGGATTTCCCTTCATAAAAGCATTTAGTCCAGTGTTTACCACTCCATCTCCTCTCACCGGATGCTGTTGTTATCTAGCGTCCCTCTCTTCCTGTCGCTGCATAAATTGGGCATTCTGTTGCATTTGTTGCAGCATTGCAGTGGCCAAATCCCTCATGGCCCTCATCGCTTCATTCTGATCTTCGCCAACTCTGGTTCCCGAGGTATCACCATTATGGTTGCAGTCTAGCCATTCCTTCTTAGCAAAAGAAACATTAGCTTTAGCTTTGATCCATAAGACATACAATATTAATCAACAAATATATATATATATATATTATATGTCTTACTAATAAAAATTTATCACACTCAATAACTTGCGTATCGGACGCTTTACCCCTTTTTCTAACACAGTTGGTATCCAATGTGGATCCAACTATCAAAGCCAGTACACTTCCTAGACCAAACAGTCCAATTTAGAATCGAACTGCTCTGATAACATTAAATGAGACAACCCGCCGTCCCATTAAAGAACCTAAGATATTAACTACGCCTTAAATCGTACTATAAACGTTAGCGCGCTTTATTAAGGAGAATCGGAGCGGAAAGATTAAAAACATAAACAAGGCTATGCCAAAGCACGCATACATCAGGGTAACGCAGTTCAAACGTAAAGGATACATACATGCATCAATTGCCCCGTCAGTAGGGCTACAGTAGTGATGTATACATACAGAGTACATCGGTACAGACTATAAGCAAAATACATCAAAAGACAAAGCGAAAACTCCCAGGCTAACAGTGCTCACCGCCCAACCTTTCGAGTCATACAACACAACCATCTCAAAAGTTATTCCCTCAGATCAAACCTCTACGAGGAATACTAATCCCTATAAGCATGTCGGCATCCTTATATGCATATTGGTCGATTTCATCACGTCCCCAGTTGGACATCCCCGTCGGGATTAATAACATCACGTCCCCAATTGGACATCCTCATAAGAATCAATAACATCACGTCCCCAATTGGATATCCCACCTCGGGATCGGTGGTACACATCTCACCCCCATTTGGGCATCCCCCATTGGGACCAAATATGCTATGATATGCAATGCGATGATATGTAACAAACATCCATCACAGGTTGATACCAAAACCTCACACCTAAGCACTCGGCCGCAGCCATGATGCATTGCATTCACATCAACATCAACATCACATCACGACGCCTTGTGTCCACGAGCCACAGCTCCACGATCAGAACCATGACGGTATCAACCTGAACAACATCACAATCTCACCATACTCTCATCAACAATCATCCAGCCAATCACAAGAATAAAATATCACAACAATAAATATGCCAATATAGATATCATCACGTCGACAGATAAACAGATAATCACATAAGCAGTTCAACATAACAGATCAACGGATAATCACATAGGCAGTTCAACATATCGGATAAACAGATAATCACATAGGAATTTCAATATATCAGCTTCAACAATCACATCGTCTAGCCTAAAGTATCATCTTAGCGGTGATAGCCCAAAGGTACCTACACCTAGGGTCCAGGTACTTTGTCCAGGGCTCAACCTCTAGTAGGGTTTAAGGTTTCCCTACACATGTATAAATTCTATACTACGCTTGCCTTCCCGACGATAACAGTTCTTTCTCCCCACCTGAAACTGCTACGAACTGCTACACACGCTCCTTCCAGTACAAGCTTCCAAATATAGCACCGCAACCGGCACTTTATTGACTCTTAGATTGATGATCCTTAAGTATGATAAAGACATAATCCATAATCATTTACCAAAGATTTGAATCGAAACCCATCCAACTAACTAGGTTAGGTTTCGGCCCTATTGAGAAAAATAGGCTAAAATTTTAATCGTAAGAATTAAAAATGTGAAATCAAGTATCATTTAACAAAATTGAAGCAAAACCCATTTTCACCAAAATCCTAGGGTTCGGCCATCATGGAGAAAATAGGAAGGCAATTTCTTTTTGGTTCATGCTTCTAGATGATCAATATGCACATCATGGTAAGTTCATAGAAATTGGTTTTATGATCATAGGATTTTTCTATGATTTTCTAGAGACTTTTGAACATAAAGCCTTAGAATTGAAACATGATGTTCGCGGCTTTGAATCAAGAAAATGAATGCAGAAAAGATCATGATTGATCATAGAGATAAGAGATTACCTCTTGAATTATGGAAAATGGCAAGAAATTAAGTAGGTTCTTCACAAATTTGGCCTAAGGTTCACTTCAGAAAAAGAAAGAAAGTGAAGAAGATGATGAAGAGAAGAAGAAAAATGAGTGAATGGCCTCATGGTGGGAGTGAATTAGGCGTGGGATAGGAGGGATAAGGAGGTCCAAAGTTGTTGATTTTAGGGGCAAAAAGGTCATTTCACCTAGGGACAAAATTGTCATTTAGGAAAAGATCAAGGGTATTTTGGTCTTTTACTAGTGTGAACGCGTTTCAGATATTTTTAGAACGTAATGATGACGGTGGTGAGTCATACGGCACAATTGTAATTTCATTAGTTCCTAGGAGCAAAATGGTCTTTTCTCGTCCTAAATATCTTAGAAATTTTCAGAATTCCATAAATATCTCAGATATTTTTAGAATGTCATGATGACTTGTGGTGAGTCATGGTGGTGACTCACCCTCTGACTCACCGCACTCAGGTGACTCGTGTCCCTCATCTGGTGTCTGGTTTCGTCTCTACACGTCCGTTCTCGACTCCGTCAATTTCCCGATTTAGGTTTTACGCCCGAATAAAGTGTAAGAACTTATTTATTTTGAAAATTTTCAAAATAACCAATATCGTTGGAAATGAGGTATAAAACCTAATTGTGTCATTCACGAGTCAAAATTAGGTTTTTTGATCAGTAAAATGTTACTGTTAGTGAAAACGCAGACCGGGTTTCATCTGAATTTTCAACCTAAATTTTAACAGTAACTCTCTATGATAATATAGAGTATAAATATGACCTTGGTTTATTCAAAATCATTTTCTAAATCTCGGATAAAATATAAACTTATTTATATAAATTACCGATCTTAGAAAGCAGTAAAAATCAGGGTGTTACAGTATGCACATCGTGGCTAACAAAAACGGCTAACTTCTAACTGATACTTCAACAGCACGTCCAACGGCTAACCATGATGAATAGAGATTCCTATATTTTAGGTAAGTCCCATGTTCATCCGTTAGTGGCTGCTTTATTATGTTTGGATAGTCTTTAATGAACATTCTTCATTCAAATATTGAACCTTCGTCAGCTTTTAAGCACCCTCATCTACTAGCCACATTTTTAGGACTTAGTGGTTACCGTGAGTAACAACTTGAAGCTTGCTAATCTTCACTTCGCACACATCTTCAACTGTTATCAATATTATTTCCATATCACAAAAATCCATATGCAAGGCCCAGCCCACTATACTTTAGTCGAATTTCGATTATCACCAATAGACTAATTTCCAAATCGGCTACCAGCTAACGAAATCTATCAACTAAATGTTAGAACCAAAACAGTAATGGCTAATGACCCATAAAAGTTTTAATGATTAACAAAATTATTATATGATTGTTGAATTTACTCAAAGTCAAGTTTATGCTAATCCATAAGGTCAAAAGACCTTTGTATGTTTCTGACTTTAGATAGTTCTCCAAAAACCAAACTTTCACCTAGCTCTTAAAGGACAAAAAGCTCACTGAAATATCTTCGTCCAAAGAAACTACATGGCTCGTCCAAATAATCTGTTGGACTATAGTGGTAAAGGTTTACGTACAAAACATAATCATATAGTATTGTGCGTCCAATTGTCTATATTGTGCGTCCAATTGTTTACACTGTTTTTGCGTCCAACTGTTTATACATATTGTGTGTCCAATTGTCTATATTGTGCGTCCAATTGTCTACACTACTTGTGCGTCCAACTGTCTATATAAATTGTGCGTCCAACTTTTTATATATGCCTGTGCGTCCACTAACTTCATTTTGCAGATGACGTGGCTCTCTCTTATTCAAAAGTCTTAATTGGTTATAAGGAAATATCTTTTTCACATAAGACATAAGAAGGTACGAACGTCGTACAAAGCAAACCATGTAGAGCAAAGAATCACGTAGAGCAAAATGTTTGTCGGCCATAAAAGCAAAATCAGTTTGCTACCATTCAAGCTGCTACTACCTCCTCATTTTGATAGGACAAATACACAATGGAGAACAACTGGCAAATGATTATGTGCCTAACGGATATTTGAATGTGTCTAATTGGAAAAGTTTTACCACTATTTTGAAATCAGAAGGTCAAGACAAAGCTATAAGAAGACTCTCCTCTGAAGAAGCAAAATAGAGAACACACGAGCAAGAAAATATTCAAGAGAATTCAATGTGCAAACAAAAGCCTCAAAGCTTTCACTCTCTAGTAATTGATCTGTAAATCTTCTCATTCTTTCATTGTAAAGTTGCAAACAGATTGTTAAAGAGCTATATCGTGTAAAACTCTCACTATAGTGAGTTTGTAAAAAGCTCAGAAAAACCCCTCTCAAATCTTTGGATTTGTTGAGCCTGAAGAGGCTTGTCTATAAAAGAATACTTGTAGCCTGGAGAGGTGTAGAATACTTGGAGTTGTAGTCTTGGAGAGACTTGGAAACAGCTTGTGAAAAGTGCTAAGAGTTTTAGTGGAAAAACCTTCTGAGGGAAGGGACTAGACGTAGCTCTTTGATTTGAAAGAGTGAACCAGGATATATCTCTGTGTGAATCTCTCTATCCCTATCTTGTTAAGTTTTTATTTATTACTAACTTGGGGATTGAAAACAAAGTATCTTAAACGCTTATAATCGTTTTGGTGTGTTCTTTCATCTTACCTGCCTTAAATGTTTGCTTAAAAAAAGGGTTTTCGAAAATCGGTTAAGAAACACAATTCAACCCCCTTCTTGTGTTTCCCTGTTTCACTTTTAGTTGGTATCAGAGCTCAGCCTCTGGGTTGAGCATTTAGCCGTGCTTGAGGAAAAGATCCAAAGCTCGATGGCAGGACAAAGGATGCCCAATGGGAGTCAACCTGTTCTTGAAGGTACCTCCTTGACTAGACCGCCTTTATTCAATGGCACTCACTACCTCTAGTGGAAAGAAAGATTCAAAGGATTCATCTTAAGTACCAGCTCTGTGCTCTGGCCGTTAATCATGAACGGTCCTCATATAGTCAACAATCCTGATGGCACTGAGAAAGATGAGTCTCAGTGGACTGATGATGAGAGAAGAAGGATGGAGCAGAACTACAAAGCTAGATACACACTCATGTGTGCTCTTAGTCCAGACGAGTTCCAAAAGATTCATGCATGTGAATCAGTAAAACAAATCTTGGATACTCTATCAAATGTTCATGAAGGAACATCCAAAGTAAAGGACTCAAAGATCATTATTCTTATGAGCCAATATGAAATGTTCACTATGGAAAATGGAGAAACCATCGTTAATATGATAGGTCATTTCCAAACTATCATCAACAATCTCAAGTCTCTTGGAAAGGTCTATACTACAAAAGAAAATGTTATGAAGATCCTCAGGAGTTTACATAAGGAATGGAGACCACTCATCCCTGCAATCACACAAGCCAAGGATTTGTCAACCTTGACTTTAGATGATCTTGTGGGAACTCTTCAAGTTCATGAGCAGGAGCTCAACCAGAACAACCCTACAAAGAAAGGCAAGACTATTGCCTTAAAGAGTCAAAAATCCAACAGCTCGAAAGATCACAAAGCTAATGATTCCAACGATGAAAATAATCAAGATGAAGAAGAAGAATCTGATGATGAGCTGTCTCTCATATCAAAGAAACTTGCACGTATTTTGAAAAAGAAAAGTATGAGAAGAAGACCATTTACAAAGAAAAATGTCAAAGATCATGGTGAAACCAAGGATAAAAATCCAATGGTTTGCTATGAGTGCAAGAAACCAGGCCACTTCAAGGCTGAGTGCCCTCAGCTGAAAGATAAGAAAATGTTCTTCAAAATGAAAAGCAAGAATCTCATGGCAACATGGGAAGATCTTGACTCCTCCTCAGAAGAAGAAAACGAAGAAGAGGCCAACCTATGTCTTTGGTCTCAAAATCATCTCCCTGAAGATTCTTCTGAAGAAGAGGAACAATCTACCTCATCAATCATCTCATATCCTGAGTTTGAGTCATTAAGAAAATTCAGTAACCTCTCTATAAATAGACCACCTATGTTCTATATAACTGGTGACTATGCCATGTGGAGAGAACTATTCATGAGATTCAGCTTGGAACAAAATGCTGATGACCTATGGAGAGCTTACACCGATGATAACTTTTGTCCTACCATTGTTATCAATGGTGAACGCATAGTCAAACCAAGAGCTAAATGTTCTGAAGAAGAAGAAAGAAGAGTGAGAATCAATACTAGAGCTGTCTATACTCTTACATGTGCCTTGGACGCAAGAACTGTCAACATGGTGATGTATTGCGATATCTCGAAAAGAGTGCTTGACATGCTAGAAGCCCTTTTTATGAGAAGGAGACTTGCTTTTTCTGAAGGGCCACCTATTTATCAATCATCAGAATTAGAATATGAAGCTTGGAAAGAAAACTTCAGATCCTTTGTTGTAACCCAAGGATCAGAAGAACACTGGAAAACTCTCACTGACGAAACCTTCTGTCCCATCATCATCATCAATTGAGAATATATGATGAAGCCTCTAGATCTCTGTACCTTTGAGAAAAGAAGAAGAGTTGATCTTGACTGTGAGGCAAGGGCCTTCCTGTTTCGGAGTGTACACGGAGCAAGAAGAGATGTCCTGGCTGAAGAGACAACTACTTGGGGAATGATGAATCTAATGGATATTCTTGAGAGATCTCCACCTGCATCCCCAACAGCAGATATGTGTCTCATGGCAAGTATTTCCTCTGAGATAGAAATAGAAGAAGATGAAGTAAATATATCTTACTATTCTAAAGATGCATATGAAGAGCTATTAAATGAATCATGCACTATTTATTCTGAATATAAGGCTCTTAAAAGAAAATTTGCTAGACTCAATAAAGATTTTGACAAAGTCAAAATTGAGAATGGAGAACTGAGAGATGGGATAATCAGCCTAACTGAAATCTCAAGCTCTAAGTCCAGTACATCCTGTGAAGTTGAGAAACTTGAGCATCAAGTTACTTACTTAACTGATAGTCTATCTAAATTCACTGATGGATCTAAGAATCTCAATCTAATTCTTAGATATAGATCACCCTATGATAAATCTAGCATTGGATATGAAAAAGAAAATCCAAAAATTTCTGAGACAAAAAGAGTAATGTATTGTTCTATTTGTGGTAAAAATGGACACTCTGCATCCAGATGCTTACACAAAAGAAAATCTAGAACTTATTAGTCACCTGCAACTAACCAAAAAGGACACAAGTCTATCTGGGTACCTAAAAGTAAAATAATCTCTGTTGCAGACTTTCTTGACAACAGAAAGAAAACACCAATCATGGTACCTGAACAGTGGATGCTCACGACACATGACGGGAGAAAGGTCTATGTTCCTAGACCTAAAGCCAAAGTCTGAGGGATCAGTTGTTTTCGGTGGCAATCAAAAGGGATAGATTGTAGGTATTGGTAAGATTGGTAAGAATAACTCTCCCTCAATAAATAATGTGTTGTTAGTTGAAGGGCTAAAACACAATCTGCTTAGCATAAGCCAATTGTGTGACAACGGGTTTGTAGTTTCTTTCAACAAAGATAAATGTATAGTCAAATATGCTGATGAGTCCACAATGTATATAAAATGACTTGGAGGACCTCTCTAATCAAAATGTATCATGTCTAATGTTTGTGAATGATGAGCAATGGATTTGGCACAAGAAACATGATCATGCAAGCCTGAGATTAATCTCAAGGCTACAAAAGCATAACCTCGTAAGAGGATTACCAAAGATGGCCTATAAATCGGATGCTCTCTGTGATGCCTGTCAAAAGGAGAAACAAGTTAAAAATTCTTTTAATTTAAAGAATATTGTTTCAACATCCAGACCTTTAGAATTGCTACATTTAGATTTGTTTGGTCCAACAAGGAGTGCCTCTCTAAGTGGAAAGAAATATGGACTTGTCATTATTGATGATTATTCTAGATGGACATGGGTAATGTTCCTAGCTCACAAAGACGAGTCTTTTGAGGTATTCTCAATATTCTGTAAAAGGATTCACAATGAGAAAGATATATGTATCAATTCAATCCGAAGTGATCATAGAGGAGAGTTTGAGAATGTAAACTTCCAACTATTCTGTGAATAAAATGGTATTCTTCATAATTTCTCTGCCCCTAGAACACCTCAACAAAATGGGGTCGTTGAGAAAAAGAATAGGTCTCTTCAAGAGATGGCAAGAACATTACCCAATGATAATTCTGTCTCTAAGAACTTTTGGGCTGAGGCTGTTAACACAGCAAGCTATATTCAAAATAGAGTATACATAAGACCAATACTGAAAAAGACTCCATATGAACTTTGGAAAGGACGAAAACCCAACATATCATACTTTCATACTTTTGGATGTGCCTGTTTTATATTAAACACTAAAGATAATCTAGGAAAATTTGATGCTAAAGTTGATAATGGTATTTTCTTAGGATACTCTGAAACATCTAAAGCTTTCAGAATTTATAATTGTAGATCATTAATTGTCGAAGAATCTATTCATGTTAAATTTGAAAACAAGAAGCCTGATAAGACATTATCAGAGCTGGACGAATCTCTTGCAAATTTGGATCTGAATGATCATTGTCCAACCAACAATGGAAAGGAAATCTTCGATGATGTCAAAGCTGATAATCACAATCCTCACTTGTCTAGTGATAGCCAGAAAACTTGGCAATTCAAAGTTTACCATCCTGAAGATCAAATTCTTGGTCAACCCAGTGACAAAGTAAGAACAAGGTCAACCTTCAGAAATCAAGCTGATTCAGCTTTCATCTCTGAGTTAGAACCAAAATCTGTGGATGAAGCTCTCTCGGATGATGGATGGATCTTGGCTATGCAAGAAGAACTCAATCAGATCGAGAGAAACAAAGTTAGGACCTTGGTTCAAGAACCTGAAGATAAATCCATTATTGGAACAAAGTGAGTATTTAGAAATAAGATGGATGAAAATGGAAAGGTTGTGAGAAACAAAGCAAGGTTAGTAGCACACGGTTATTCTCAAGAAGAAGGTATTGATTACACTGAAACCTTCGCTCCTGTTGCTAGAATAGAAGCTATACACATCTTACTATCTTTTGCTGCTCATCATAACATAACCTTATATCAAATGGATGTTAAAAGTGCTTTTCTGAATGGACTAATTAACGAAGAAGTCTACGTAATGCAACCCCCTGGGTTTGAAGATCATTCCCATCCTGAGTATGCATGTAAGCTTCAGAAAGCTTTATATGGACTCAAACAAGCTCCTAGAGCTTGGTATGAGAAACTCATATCCTTCCTCATGGAAAATGGCTTTTGTATGGGAAAGGTAGATACGACTTTGTTTAAGAAAAAAAATAAAGATAATTTTATAATAATTCAAATCTATGTTGATGACATTATTTTTGGATATGCTAATGATTCTCTTTGTAAGGAATTTTCTGATCTTATGACGAAAGAATTCGAAAGGAGCATGTGGGAGAGCTCAAATTCTTTCTGGGTCTGCAAGTAAGACAAACCTCAAAGGGTGTGTACATTCACCAGACCAAGTACACTAAAGATCTCTTGAAGAAATTTCAAATGGATGATAGCAAGCCAATGAGTACACCTATGCACCCAACGTCCATTCTGACCAAAGACAACAAAGATAAAAAGGTAGATCAAAAGGTTTGCAGAGGTATGATCGCATCTCTTTTATATCTCATTGCGTCCAAACCAGATATAATGTTTAGTGTATGTCTTTGTGCACGTTTTAAGCTGATCCATGTGAAAATCATTTAACTGTTGTCAAAAGAATTTTTAGATATCTAAAAGGTACTTCTAATCTGGGTTTATTTTATGAGAAAACCAATGAGTACAGATTAATGGGATATTGTGATGCTGACTATGCTGGAGATAGAATTGAACGAAAAAGTACAAGTGGTGGATGTCATTATCTTGGAACTAATCTCATCTCATGGTCCAGTAAAAGACAAAGCACCATAGCCTTATCAACTGCTGAAGCTGAATATATCTCTGCGGCTAGTTGTTGCTCTTAGCTTTTATGGATTAAGCATCAACTGGAAGATTACAATATTCATGAAAGTAAGATTCCAATTTATTGTGATAATACTGCTACAATAAATTTATCGAAAAATCTTATATTGCATTCGAGGGCTAAGTATATAGAAATCAAACATCACTTTATCAAAGATTACATTCAAAAAGGTGTGTTCGATGTAAAATTTGTGGATAATGACCACCAGTGGGCAGATATCTTCGCAAAACCTTTTGCAGAGGATAGATTTCTTCAATAAGAAAACAGCTCAACATGCTCTATGTTGATGACCTTGCGTCCAATAAACGCTTGTGTCAGAAAAGCATGCGCATAAAATGACTGCGTCCATTTACTGCTTTCTATCAGCTTACGTCATTATTTTGTGATATTTATTATTTGTCATAAATGTTTTTCTGTTAAAAACTCTTTATCTGTCCTCCACATAACTTCTATGCTGAGTCAGCACTCTCGGGTCACGTCAAACGACGTGCATCTGATACTTCACTCTTAAGTAGCCTCCATCGGTAACCGCTAGTCATCATGGTTCTTTAACCACGGTTACTTTCTCTGACTCTCGGTTACTTTTCTCTTCTCTATATTAACCTCAACCTGTGAGCTCAAACCTCACCAAACATCCTCTCTTTGACATCTCCTCTCTCTCTCTCTCTCACTCTCAACTGTTCATCTTCACTCTCTTCACTTGTCTGAAAAATATGGGAAGAAATCTACGTTCATCTGGATAAGGAAGCATTATTCCTCAGGAGACCATCTCACCTCTTGGACATCCAACTCGCAAGATTCCAGACAACTGCCAGATCAACATTGAGCACCAGATCGACTTGAACTTGCTAGCCAGATTGGGAGCAGATGTCAGGATCTACATCATTGGTGCTGGATGGGATCATTTCCTTATCAACTATCCAGAAGTCTATCCAAGACTTCTCACTGAGTCTTGGAAGACCGCTCAACTGGAAAAAGAAGGTCTCATTTCTGGGTTTGTTCTGGGGACACAGAAGGTTGAAGTCTCCAAAGTTTCTATAGCTTCTGCTATTGGGTGTCTATCTCTCGGTGACGCCTATTTCAAAACTTGGCACAACAAGTTTGGAGGAAAAGACAACGTCTTTAACTTCCTGAGAAATCCTGATGCTCAGCCAAATACACTCTTTCATGCTGCTATCATGAAGGACGAAGCCAGAGTTCTTAATCAAATCTTGAACAAGGCCGTTCTCCACAAAGCTGGGTCCAAAGACTCCATCTCTGAGATGCATTCTTTTCTGCTCACCCATCTTCTGTATGGTATAAAAGTCAATCTTCCCTCTCTTCTCTTTGTCCGTTTCAAAGAAAATTGCATTGATGTCATTTCTGTTAAAACCATTACATATGCAATCCATCTCTCCCGCATCTTTGAAAATCAAGGGACTTATCGCATGCTCAACAAGGTGTATCCTAGCATCAGCTCCTATCAAACCATAAGCTACCCTGTGTTTGGAAAGGCGAACCTCTCCAAAATGCAACTCAAATCAGTGGTGGCTTTTGATCAAGCTCAGTCCACTACTGCTCAAGCTCAACACATGGACGATCCTCAAAGCCGTCAGAGAAGGAAGCATCAGACTCAAAACGTTACCAATCCTCCTCTTGTCTTCTCTGATTCGTCCACTCAGGCTCAGACTCAAAACGTTTTTGAAGAGTTTGAAGGAAAGCCGAGTCTGGAGTTTGCCTCAATAATGGAAGGTATTGCTTACACCATCCATGGAGAAAAGTTCATCGAGCTCAGTGGTGTGGTAGTTCCTTTTGTTGAAGAGATACATGGTCCTTTGCTTAAAGCTGACTTAGGCTCAAAGCAGCAGGCTCCTGTATAATCTCAAGCTGGTCTAGAAGCTGGTTCCTCTAAACCTAGATACAGAAAGAGGAAGCTTATGGTGGACGAAGACGACGAAGAAGATGATGAGGATGATGTTCCGATCGCCCTCCTTCTTGCTAAGAAAAATAAGGTATCTCCATCACCCTCAACCTTACCCAACCTGTCTATTTCTTCTGTATCCTCCACTCCTTCAGAAGAACCATCTTCTACCCCTCACCCCAATCCTAAACTGTCTGCGTCCATCCCTCTTCAACCTAAACCAATGCGAATCAAAACTGTAGCCCAACGACCACCTAGACCCAAAATCCTCATCCCAGACTCCTCAACCTCCAACCCCTCCACACAACAACCTGTTTCCCCACTCCCATCTCCACCTCTCTCACCCGTCATCCTATCCTCAGATGAACACCAAGGAGCTCAAGATGCTTCAACCTCTGTACCGCCATCACAGGTCCCACAATCATCTTCTCCTCCTCCTGTTCTTTTGCTTCCATGGTACTCTCAAGAAAAAGCCACATCTTCAGATGTTCCAATGGATACTTCTCCTGTGTCTTTGCCTGCACCTGAGACCCAAGCAAATGCCTATTATGCTGAGTCTTCAGGTCCACTCAAAGATGCAAGCTGTGAAGCTGTTGCTGTTCCTTATTCCTAAGCGGAAGCAAACTCGGTTCAGCTCACTGAACGTCTTGATGCTAATTCCACCTTGTCTGGAGACACTGTGGAACTACATCTAGATGATGAAGATGTCCACTCTTCTGCAGCTGAAGAAGCCCGCCCTGCTCAAACTCCGGCTCCTTCTCTACCTCCTGGTCTGTCTCCTGAAGTTGTTGACTTCTTGGTAGATCGGATCTCAGCAAGGGTCACTCAAGAGTTGGATCGAAAGATGGATCAGATGTTCTCCTACCTTCATCGCATATTTCCTGACTTTCCTCCTCCATCGCCTTAGAATCTTTTCATTTTTTTGCTGACAATGATGTGCATCCTCCCTTCTTTCCTTTTGTCTGATGACAAACAGGGGGAGAATATATGAAATGAAATGTGTGAATAAATATGAAACCAAAGTAGAATTTGAAAGTTCGGTTATATGTCTTGTTTTTATGCTTTCATAAAACTTATGTTCTGAATTATGTCTTCGATATGCAAATGCATAATCTCAGGGGGAGCTTTTATACATAAGAAATACTGTTTATACTGTCTCAAAAAAACATGCTTCATAATAATGTTTGTCATCATAAAAAAGGAGGAAATTGTTAGAACCAAAACAGTAATGGCTAATGACCCCTAAACGTTTTAATGATTAACAAAATTATTATATGATTGTTGAATTTACTCAAAGTCAAGCTTATGCTAATCCATAAGGTCAAAAGACCTTTGTATGTTTCTGACTTCAGATAGTTCTCCAAAAACCAAAGTTTCACCTAGCTCTTAAAGGACAAAAAGGTCACTGCAATATCTTCATCCAAAGAAACTACATGGTTCGTCCAAATAATCTGTTAGACTATAGTGGTAAAGGTTTACGTACAAAACATAATCATATAGTATTGTGCGTCCAATTGTCTATATTGTGCGTCCAATTGTTTACACTGTTTTTGCATCCAACTGTTTATACATATTGTGCGTCCAATTGTCTATATTGTGCATCCAATTTTCTACACTACTTGTGCATCCAACTGTCTATATAAATTGTGCGTCCAACTTTTTATATATGCCTATGCGTCCGCTAACTTCATTTTGTAGATGACGTGGCTCTCTCCTATTCAAAAGTCGTAATTGGTTATAAGGAAATATCTTTTTTACATAAGACAAAAGAAGGTACGAACGTCGTACAAAGCAAACCACGTAGAGCGAAGAATCACGTAAAGCAAAACGTTTGTCGGCCATAAAAGCAAAATCAGTCTGCTACCATTCAAGCTGCTACTACCTCCTCATTCTGATAGGACAAATACACAACGCAGAACAACTGGCAAATGATTCTGTGCCTAACGGATATTTGAATGTGTCTAAACGGAAAAGTTTTCCCACTATTTTGAAATCAGAAGGTCAAGACAAAGCTATAAGAAGACCCTCCTCGGAAGAAGCAAAATAGAGAACACACGAGCAAGAAAATATTCAAGAGAATTCATTGTGCAAACAAAAGCCTTAAAGCTTTCACTCTCTAGTAATTGATCTGTAAACCTTCTCATTCTTTCATTGTAAAGTTGCAAACAGATTGTTAAAGAGTTATATCGTGTAAAACTCGCACTGTAATGAGTTTGTAAAAAGCTCAGAAAAACTCCTCTTAAATCTTAGGATTTGTTGAGCCTGAAGAGGCTTGTCTGTAAAAGAATACTTATAGCCTGGAGAGGTGTAAAATACTTGGAGTTGTAGTCTTGGAAAGACTTGGAAACAGCTTGTGAAAAGTGCTAAGAGTTTTAGTGAAAAAACATTCTGAGAGAAGGGACTGAACGTAGCTCTTTGATTTGAAAGAGTGAACCAAGATATATCTCTGTGTAAATCTCTCTATCCTTATCTTGTTAAGTTTTTATTTATTACTAACTTGAGGATTGAAAACAAAGTTTCTTAAACGCTTATAATCGTTTTGGTGTGTTCTTTCATCTTACCTGCATTAAATGTTTGCTTAAAAAAAGGGTTTTCGAAAATCGATTAAGAAACTCAATTCAACCCCCCTTCTTATGTTTCCCTGTTTCACTTTCACTAAATTCAATTATTGGCTACCAATTAATAATCCAAAACAGCTAATTATATTCAACGAGGAAAAAATCATGACATACGGGATTAGCAAATCATTTTGTTTTTCACCATTGACAAAATCAATGTTTATAAAATTATTCAATCAGATTGATAATTTCCCTCATAAGAAAATGAGAAAATTTCCTTTAATTTGACAGGTCCATATATTATTAAAAATTGTGGATCATTACAAGTGCGCTTGATTACACTATATTTATCATTACATGGACCATTACACCGGATAGCCCCCGTATGGTCCACCGACTGCCGTCGGACGACCGCCCACCATTATCGCCGGTCGATCACCATCGCCCCCACAAAATTTTTAAATGAATTTTGAAAAATAAAATTTATAATTGAATAAAATTAAAATCATTTATCCAAACAAAGAATTTTAAATACAAGGAATTTGAACTACTCTATCCAAACAAAGAATTTCCAAAATGAAGATAATTTAAATGAAACAATTCAATTGCCTTATATTTTAAATACCCTAAAATTTTAAAATACCTCATCCAAACACAACCTTATACATATTGACAGGTCCAAATATTATTAAAAATTGTGGATCATTACAAATTTACAACTGCCCTTGATGTACTATATTTATCATTACATGGTAGGTGAAACTAAAATTTTCTTCAAGCATGGAAATTGTTATGCTTTCTCCTTCCACTGCGATACTATCGCCAGTTGTCTTCATTTACGACCCACTTCTTCCGTATGATTTCATGGTTAATAGTGTTAGAACACAACGGGAGGTTCAAAAACATCGATGAGACCAGGAAATTAGTCACTATTACATGTTTGGTTGGAAAAGTATAAGGAGGAGTCTTCTACTCAAAATTACAGCTACAAAATGGCTTTTCCATGGATTCTTTGTTTACCTTCATCTTTCTGTTTTAAGTTACAAGACCGTTATTTCCCCAATTTTGACCTTAATTTATGGTTATCTGCATTTAATTCGTATGCACTGTCAGTGTAAAAGTTTTTTACACTATCGAACAATCAGAAATTGACATATCATTAAAAATGTGACTCTTATCTTAAGTATCTTAAAAGTCATTCATACAATTATTTCTAATTGGCTAACAATATAAAAAGCTTTACAAGACAATATATACAAATTTAACTCAGTTCTATAGCTTTTCTTATAACTTACACAAATTATTCACGTGAAAGCTGAAGGAACCTGTTTGAAACACAAGAAGGAGGGTTGAATTATGTTTCTTAAGATTTTAAAATCTTTTCGCAAACAGATATATAGTTTTCTCAAGATTGGACGATAACACGTTTAAAGACAAAGAGAGCTCTTCCAAACACCGAGTTGGACGCTAATTTAATTTGATAAAGATAAGCAAAAAGAGCAAAGAAAAAACAATTCAATCCCGCAGAGTTAGATAAATAAAAACTAAAGCAAAGATAAAAGAGAGAAAAAAAAACACGAAAATATTATCCTGGTTCACTCTTTACCAAAGAGTTACGTCCAGTCCTCTCTACTTGAGAGCTTTATCCACTATATCAAAAATCATTTGTTACAAGTATTCAACACCTCTTTAGGCAAGTATTCTTTTACAAACAAGCCTCTTCAGGCTCAAGTATTCTTTCTAAGCAAGCCTCTTCAAGCTCAACCAACTAAGCTTTTGAAAAAGATTGTGTTCTATTAACTCACTAAGTATGAGAATTCGAATCTAAAGTTTAGAACTCTTGAAACAATACTCTACGCAGAGAATGATATGAAAGTTTAAGAACAGAGTAAGCTTGTAAGCAGAGTTTTCTCTTGATAGCTTGTGTTTTCTCGTATGCTTGCATTTTTGCTAAAGTTCTGTAACCTTGCATCTTCAAGGGGTAGAGATAATTATAACCTTTTGACTTTGAGCAAACTTCAATCTTCAATGGATGAAAAAAGATCCATTCTGATCATGCATTAAATGCTTTGGTCCGTTGAGTCTGATAACCTCTTTGAAGCTTCTGATCAGCAAAATAGACTATCAGGCTTGATAGCTAGAAACAGGGCTGACAAACCCTCTTTGTATTGAAAAGTTGCCTTTTGTCTTAGATCAACTTCTTTATGTGTTAAGAACAGTCTGGCTTTTGCTTTTATGTTTGAACGACTATTACAAGAAATGTTTGACTGAAGGATACAAATTTTTTACAGAGAATAATAAATTCAAATGCTTTACAAAGGTATTCGCGCTTAATAAATAAAGCACTATCGGAAGTGTCTTTAGACTCAAGATTCTATTGATTCCACTTATTATCATCCAATCTGAGTAAGACATAAACCACTTTAGAGGTTGGACGAATTAAAGTCTTTGAACTTTAGATAGACTTTGCACTATGATAAAATTTATCCTGCACACTTAAGATAATGCGTTAATCCACAAGAAATCTTTGTTCTTCTTAAATTAATCATTTGTTATCATCAAAATATAAAGGATTACTTGAACCATAACCACTTTGATTCCGACAAAAGCCACGGCCAAAAGCACAATCTTCTTTGCCAATGCCTTAAACCACACGTTCATAGAAATCCATTTTAGAAAAAAATACTTCATTTACCCTGCCGCAATATTCAACAGCTGTTCCCCATCATAAGAACTAAAATACTTCTAATCCATTTATAAACGATTCAACTCATCACTGAATGAATCAACTCAGATATTTATTTCATTTCACTTTTTTTTTTTGTGTACCCTTGTGACAAACTAATCTCTTTCAAGACATAAAGATCACCAAAATAGATTTTATCTCTCTCAACAAAGTCTTTCATATACACGACAAAAATCGAACTCCCGATAACATATTTAAAAAATCCGACTATCTATCAATTGTGTTAAACGTTGTTGATTAATGTGAAAAATCATCAAGACACATTCCATGTCACCTCCCCATATTTTTACAACAATTAGCACAGAAATCAGATACAAAATTTTGCTTTCATATACGACAGTCATCAAAGGTTAAGGGAAGGGAAGGAAAGGGATAGAGAGATTTGCTTCTCTTTATTTGGGTGTAGCTCTCTTCCCTGTATTTGGTAATTAAAGTAAATACACACGGAATAGGAGTTATTTGCCCTTATTTAGAGTTCAGGAAAGACTTTCCTTCCCCTAATAGGCATCCCCCTCCTTCCTCCTATCACTCCTTAAAAATCTTGCAAACAAAGAATTTGGATTACTTCCACCTTCCTTTCCTCACTTACCTCACTCACATGACATCCAAAGATGGCTATAAGAGAGACTACATTACGAAATTATGCTTCCACTCTAGAATTCCCCCGCAACAAACCTCCTCGCTTCTATTTCAGAATCCACAATTTGAATTTTTGCTTTAGACAGAACACAATCAATTGGTGGATCTATGAAACATCTAACAAAAGCAACAACCACACTTCGACCGTATTGCACTTTAAGAACCAGACTGATCCTATGTCTGCTACCCCTTGATGCAAACATTTCCATACCTAATTTACAGTTGTGCATCCTTTCACACTTGAAAACATAAATCCACTTAAGACAAATAGATAACAAAAATCACATGCATTTGCACATTAGTCACCACCCATTAATCCATATTTTCTTAAAAACCAGTCTTCAGCTAACTGAATCACTTACATTACCCTTCGGGACAACTTTTCACTTTCAGTTTCTTCATCAGCTTCCACACGAGGTTATAACTAGAAACCACAATAAAACACTCAATTGAATTTGCAACCAGAGAAAGCGTCAATACTTTACCAAAAAAGAAAGAAAGAAAAGAGCTGGAAGCTAAAAAGGTATTAAAGGATAAAGCTTTAAGATCAGTTTCATATAGTGGTAAAAAAGAAGAAGAAAATTTCCTAAAAATTTCTAATATAATTTTTTTTTACAAATAAAACTAATCCTTGAACTTTCCACCCGCTTTTTCCTCGTACCAAACTCCCTATGTGCGAATCTTAGGTAATCTGTCATTTTGAAATATGATTTATTTCAAAAGAATTTTTCAGACAAAGATCCTATGTCATTTCGAAAATTTTAAGGAACACAATCGATTGTTTAACATGATTTCTTTTTTGGAAATAAAGACAACCTAAGTAATTATTATAAAAAAAAAATATTCCTTCTGAAAGAAAACATATTCACAGAATATTAAGAAATTCTCAATCAAACAAATAGAGAGCTTGAAAAGATACAGTAAAACAGAAACAAAAAAAATCATATTTCTCAGAATAAATTTAAAAGAATGTTTTAATATTATAATTAAAGATTTAGAACCTTCAGATCATCATCATGAGGCCCTAGGGTATTTTGCGATTTGGTGGTGCTAAGAGAGAGAAAGTGAGGACAAAGCGAGCAGCAAAGGGAGAAACTTGATTCAGATTGAAAACTAAATAAAAAGAGAACATCATGAAATGATATATGATAACCCCTTAGTTTCAGGCGGTTTTCGTATCCACACGATTGTTCCTCCCTTGCCGCTTCCAGCATTCACCGCACTCTCACCCACGCACCACTTCCTCACTGCCCTAACTTGTTCTCC